>JAMZAV010000334.1:0-700784 GCA_024449915.1 Sweltsa coloradensis
GAAGTTTCTCGGCGCCGCCAGAGCTCGCTTCTAGTTTCGGGATTAAAATACTTCCCTACATCCGTACTAGCTGATGTTTGCGAGATGGACTTTTCATCTCTTCTCGCCTTCTACGGTACCGTTAACTTCATGCTCTTGGCCAAATTCTACCGCGGGCCCTGAAAGAACGAAGTAAACACTGAGTAAGTAGTAGGGTTCTACACGTACTAAAGTAAAATAAAGTAAACATTTGAAGATAATTCAAGGTTATGGACTATTGTACATCACTAATGTTGAATTATTGGGTATGGTGTAAACCAAATGGTAGGCCTATTAAAAACACTCCGTTTGGGGTGAAAACTATTAAAATTTAGATTTGTCTTTGTTGCGTAAGGTAGCATAATTATACATTGTTAATACACAATATAAATATTAGTTTATTGAATCGTGACATAACGTTGCTATGGTGCGAATATGGCTAGAATTTAATACAATATTGGTTAGTCAAATATATTGAATTCTTAATGTGTTTCAACTTTCAATCATCTTGTGTCGTTAACTTGTATACCGTCCTTTAGTTTATAAAGCAATGTCCAGTGATTGTACATTGCAACGCATATTTGGCGGTTTGTACTTGGTTGGCATGGGATTGTATGTTGGGTACTTTGCTCGAGAGTGGACCGGTAGGCCTTTAGGCAAGGTAGCGTTCTACGTGCTTGCTACAGGTATGATAAATAATTGAATTATATTTACTACTATCTACCCACCCCCGTCTGGGCCCGGGGTAGAGTTTGGCCCAGAGCATGGCTCACTGCTAGGCTAATCGTAAAAGGCAAGGAAAGAGGCAAAGTCCATCTCGCAAACATCAGCTAGTAGATTTGGCGAGTATTTTACTCTCCGAAACTAGAAATTTAAAAAATCGGCTTTGATAGAGACACGCGCTCATCCTTTGTGAACAGCCTCCCAAAAATGCAGATTTTTTGGATGAAATTTCATTTCATTTCATTTTATTGCATTCTTTTTGTACACCCATAAGCATGTCACTTAGACATGCGAGTATTAGAACATTGTCAATATTTACAATATTTACACAATTGAAATATTTACATTTATATACAAGATACTACACAAGCTGCGCATTACAACCTTGCGAGAACTATTTGTCAATAACTAAAATTTAAAACAATTAAAAACTAATTTAATTGGATGAGCGAAGCGAAGACTTCAATTTCACCGACCCCCCAAAAAATTTAGCTCGATGTGTTTTTTTGTGTTGTTTTTTTTTTTTTGTTTGTTTTTCCGTCTGTTTGTTCGATATATACCGAGAAAACGGCATATGCGATCTTGATGAAAATTTGACACGACCTTCGTTTCTCTGAACTTAGACTTGCCACGTTTTTGGGTACAATCGAAGAAATATTTCTCATGAATATCGTACTTTTACGATTTTTTTCCATTTTTAATGCGATATTTTCGTGCCATTTGGGCCGATTCTGACCAAACGGGTGGGGCTACAACGTTCATATTTCACATACACATTAAGGTTATGGTGATGTATTGCTTTCTGAAAGAAAAAAAATGAAAAAGTTAGCCAGAATCGAGAGAAATAAAGCTTTTAATATACGTTTTTTTGACTTTTTGTGCGATATTTTCGTGCCATTTGGGCCAATTCTGACCAAACGGGTGGGGCTACAACGTTCATATTATACATGGACATTAAAGTTATGGTTATGTAATACCTTTTGAAAGAAAAAGTGGAAAAATTTAGCCAGAATCCATAGAAATAAAGCTTTTAATACAAGTTTTTTACGGTAATAATACCAATTGACAATAAACAAAAGAAACTTGACAACATTCACCTAGAATGCGGAGGCAGCAAAACAAAGCACTTGCAAAAGTAAAGATATCCCACGCAAACTTAAAACTTTAAAAAGCTCATCCATCAACGCGGCGGGACTTTAGCGTTTTCCTAGTTTAAAAATTTAAAGGTAAAAAAGCGGTACGTTCTGTATGTGAAATTATCTGAATTTGACGATCAAGCGTTTTTTAAATGGCCCCATGGAAGTACTTGACAACATGTCCGTACAACATGTTAGCTCCGGTTTTGACTGAGTTTGTATAAAATGCATTCAAATATTGATAATAAATTACTGGAGAAATACTTTTATTCCCTTGATGAATTCCAACACCCCTCCACTTGAGTTTTGTAACGTACAAAAATAATTTTTATGCATATGCCTATTTGCATTGAAATTGACATTTTAGTTAGTTTGTTGTTATTATCACTTGTGTATTTGCAGTTTAGTTCCTATTATGTATGTGTACCATGTCGATAGCCATGGGTTGCAAATAACTAAAGTTCAGTTTTTTAACTGAATAGGAAATAAATAAAAATAGCACCGGTCGCCGGTCATTATATACGCTGCCTTTATGCCCGGGTGCCATAGTCCACTCCATAGATACTACTATGGTCCATTGTTCACCAATAATTGGATGAGCGTAGCGAGCGAAGCGAAGATTCCATTTCACTACACTGGAGAAAAAAATCCGGAATGTTTTTGTTTTCTTTTTTTTGTATTTTTGTGTGTCTGTTGACACGATTCCGGCCAAACCGACACTCCGATTGCGATGCAATTTTATGGAGGCCTTTGAAATCTCTGAACTTAGAACTGCCACGTTTTTGAGCGCAATCGGGAACTTTCTTCTTATAAAAAGCGCCATTTTACGATTTTTTTCGATTTAAAAAAAAATTCTTCGACTTATAACACCTACATGCTTTATCTGATTGTAATGATTTTTTCACAGAACCTTAATTTTATGAATTAATATACTCGTGTTAAATTTGAGCGCAATCGAATAATTATTTCTTATGAAAATTGCAATTTTACGATTTTTTTCTCTTTTAAAATTTACGATGAATTAAAAAAATTAAGTTAATTTTTTTATGAAATTTAATTTAATTTAAAAAAAATCTTCGACTATGTAATGAATTTTTCACAGAACAACAGAAAATCCGCATAACACATGGCAGCTCAATGCACCAATTACGCTCATCCAACAACGCGGCGGGACTTAAGCGTTTTCCCTAGTATATAATATGGTACGGTACTAAAAATTACTTGAATTCGTAGTTTTGTACGATTGTTACAGACAAAGATTCCGATTATCCTACACCATTATTTTAAAATAATCAACAACTTTGTCAGTGTCAACTGCACGGCAGAAGCATTGGCAGAGTCAAATTTTGGTTTGTAATACTTTTCTATCCTATTTTTCCTGAGTGATCAGGTGTGCTGTGTGCATCAAGGATATTATATACACAAGGTTGTGTTCCGCAAAGACGACCAGAACGACCAGTATGCGACCAATGAAATTTAAGTAAACACAATTTGCACCAATGATAGATCAGATTTGCAAGGAACGTATGCGATTCGTAGTTGTTTCGATTGTTGTGGTCGAGACCAAGAAGCCCAGAGTTTTATTCCGGTCGTGGGCAGGTCTTTGAGGAAAGCGCGGTTATTTCAAATTATATCATTGAAAATCATGGAATTATGTCCACTACCGAGAATGTTCCTGTAATTCACATGGGTACACAATAAATTAATTATTCATTCATTTATTTAGTAAAATGATATGATTTATGTAATATTTTAACGAGATATCACAAATTTCATAAAAACACGGCCTTGTAGAAGCACGCACCATTCCGCCAACATGCCAACAGTCAGACGTTGAGTGAAACAATGAAAATAACAATCCCCAGTCGAACCCAGAATGGTCGACCGGTCGCCTCTACGGAACACAACCTTTAAGTTTGCACATTTTAAAAGCCGCCACTGTCGTGCCATCGTCGTTGGATATATATGGGACCGGGCACAAACCTTTGTGTATATCCAATCCCTAGTATACGATTATAATCAACTGATAAATAATTATATTGTTTGTGTGGAATGAAAGTACGGGAAAGTTCTGATTACAAATTGATTTTGTTACAGTTCTTGCTGGTATGGGAATATTAGAAACACTTGATCTCGATGGCTGCTACTTTGGTTGTCCTTCTTTTGGAACAAGTCTAGGCGTTGTTGTTCATTTATCATAAATCCAGGTAATTTTCATGGCCTACAGTCTGTTACACACACAGCACCGTAAGTACACAGTACGTCGATTGCGTCGGGGCCTACATGGTTGGCTTGGTCGCTTTGATTTACTGTCCCCCACTGAAAATCAGTTATATAACTGAGTGGGTAGACTCTAAATACAATTTATTTATTTATTTAGTAGACCTAGGCCTATTTTTAAGTAGTGTTTATTGGTAATTGAACAGGCCGCCACTGCCATCGAGTCCACACTCCACAGCCGCCTACATTTTCAATGCTAACCACGTGACCTTTGCACGTGACAGGATGATCATAACACCATCAGTACACCATAACCTAGAAATCTTGGTTTATGATTAGCCTTTGTCAATCTTTGATCTGCAAATTGAACTATCACTAAGGCCTAAATGAATAATTTGACTACAAATAGCCCTAGGGCTAAGCCAACTCCAAACAATCATGACTCATAATGATATGGATTGCCTAGAGTGTCGGTTGATCGGGGGTTTCGGGTGTTTGGGTATAGCGGCTTACTTGGCACACCATTCTCGAAAACACAAACAAAAATTTAACCGAATTGGATTAATGACTCTTGCTTTAGGTAAGATTTGTTATTATTGTTCCTAAATTATTTTGTTTAGGCTAGACAGCCCGTTGCCCTAGCTAGGACAAAGGGCTGTCTAGCCTAGGTGAAATATGCTTAGGCCCTAAGCTCTAGAGCTTAGGCTATAGGCCTAGCCTAGGCCTACTTGAAATCCACAGGGTAAGCAGCTCCGGGTATTGTCCAGGAGAGCGTCTCGTGTTTAAAGGCCGATGAACAATTGCCTGGTAACGAGAATGGGAAGAAAGTTTAATCTCAATGCACAATAAGCTTCCCGTATCCGGGAACAAGAACAGGAACTTCGCCTAGTTTTAACTTAACATAACGTTTTAGGTTTTAAAGTTAAAGTTTTTAAAGTTTTGGGATGGCGTTAATTTCTGTCCAGACACCTGTTCTAGAACAGTCCGCGAACCTGTTCAAACAGTTTTACTCCTAGTCCTAAGCTACTGAGGCCCAATTCCACCAAGTCTTAAACTCGAGTTTAATTTTGTTAAACCTCGGTTTGCTTGAAAATGCGTTCCACCAGAACTAAACTCGAGTTTAAACCGAGCTTAAATAAACCCTACCTGGGTGCGGTTTAACAACTTAAACTGGACTCACCGCCAGTACGATATTCGATTTCACATATAACAAGCTGTGATTTTGACGATGTGACGATGTGGAATCGGTTTTATTTACGTCTTTATACCTGTTTATACGTGTTAATACTGTTCAACAACTTGTAACAGCAAGATTTTCTCACTCTCCGAGTAGTTAGTACCACGCGAACGTATTTTCATTTTTCATAGGTTATGTTGTCAGTGTGTCGTGACTGTCTTGTTCAACAGCTGACCCGTGGAGACAAAATCACGTGATTTCTGAAGAACCAATCACAGACATCCTTACAAAATAAACTCCGCTTAGCTAAACGGAGGTGAATAAAATGTGGTGGAATGGGTCATGGTTTAAACTGAAGTTTAAAGATAAGCGGAGCTTAGTTAAACTTGAGTTTAGCATCCATTTGGTGGAAACGGTTAACTTAATAACCTCTGGATTGTTGGTGCATTAAAACAGATCTGAATCTAGGTAGGTAGGGCCTACCTAGATTATTAACTCACTAATTCATATCGTACCACATAGGCTCATAGTCATAGCCCATCGTCGTAATTAGTGCAAATTCAAATGTAGTATTAGACGTTAAGACCAATTTCATTCATTCATTCCTAATGAGTGACTTGCCTACCTAATGTTTCTCAGGCACGGCATGTGTCACATCCCATTCCTCAGATAGGCTTTCGTTTGGCTCAGGCACGAGAAAGTATTAGCAGCACTTGACACTGGTATAGTTAATTGCTATGGGGCAAGTTTAAACACTACAAATAGTTTTTTTTAAATAGCTATCTAAAAAATGCACAAGTTGTAGCAAGGTGGGTATTTCTTCTTTAGTGTGTTCTTTGAGACGCTGCATAGCAAGGTGTAATAGCTTTATTTCAGTTTTTAGACCGTCATTTAGTGTAGGGTCTCATTTATAATTTTATTACTCATAGTCATATAGCTCAATATCATGTCGAGAACTGTCCAATACTCTTCATTTTTATTCTGGCCACTCTAGTTAAATTCTAATCTTTGGGCAATTTTGCACTATGGCATTGTTTTCTATTTTCAATACAAGTCAACATGTCTGACTGATGTATTATTCTGTGTAAGTCATTTTTTATTATCTTTTTGTAAACATGTAAACATGTCTTCCTGACGTGCGAGTGTTAAAACTCATTTTCATAGGCCTATACCCTTGTCGTAAAATCACTCTTGCAGAGGATTTGATGGGTCATGAATTACTACAGCTGTGTAATGTAATGTGCTACTGTTTACCAACTGGAAATAAATCCTACTAATCCTACTTTTACTAATATTACACAGATAATGATTGCACAATACACATGCCAATAATGTTGCGTTAGCTAAAAAAAAAGGAAACATGCCGGTAAGAACAAGGCAGTTATCGGTGATGTGAAGATTAAGCTCGTTGAATACTTTGTCAAGGATGGGGTTGTAGGGCCTACACATTTAATTTTTAAACATTCTTCCAATGTATCGGTTGGCACTTCCACTGACCCCTTGCCATTGTAAATTACGTATTGTAATGCTCTGGGTCATCGATACTAATATATCACTGCTCTGGGTATAATCGGTAATCTGGGTATGTTTGCCATTAGCTGCATTTTGTAATTATCCATCAATCTCTTGCAAACTTTTTTTAGATTGTTATGAGAAAATATTTTGCATACACTCGGAATAAAAAGGTGAAAATTTTAATTGATAGGTACAAAACTAAGAGCTTTGTTTTGTTTAGGTTCCGTTTTCATTTTTTTTTTGTTAAAAAACTATTTTTCTTGGCCTATGGGAATGAATGAATAAAAAGCTTGCTTTTGACTTTTTTTTACTTTGAGCTTCAAAGTTCAAACTAGTGTGTAGGCTAGGTATAGGCCTACATTTTAACATTTTTCAGATTTTGTTATGTTTTGACAGGTGCTGCAGGTTTAGGATTAATGCGACTGTTAAACATCAGGGTGTTTGACAAACGTTCCTTAGAAGATGCACCAGATATTAAAACATAAAAATGATTAACCGCATCAAGCAGTAGGCCTACACTTTTGGCCCAGCCTAAGCTATGAAAAGTGGCAATGCGTTTATAAACTTCTATAGAGGTAGGCACCATTTATTATTATTTCAGCTCTCGTAGAAACTACGTACGCCTCTAGGTCTAGTGTTGCGTAGTAGAATCACTAGTTCATAACTTCATAGAGCCTAGTTCACGTTTTATTGTAAAAAATAAAAATAGATCACATTTTTTTACAATACCCTATGTAAAAGTGAAAACTGTGACATGTTACATGTTCAATATTATAAAATAGTACATTATATTATACTGTATTCTTTGTATGCACGTTACACCATAAACATTGTTGGCTGACATATTGCCGTACGTCAGGGATTGCCTTAGTTCCCAATACATAGCGGCCATATTCCCTTGAATGATTGCATTGTTGAAGACAAACAAATGACGTTAATGAATATGAAGAATAGTGTAGGCCCTATAGAATAGCAAATATAAGCCTAGGGCTAACAAATCCATGAAACAAAAAAACTACATCTAGGTCTATAGTGCGTTTACTCGCGAGTAGAACACATTGTTCTCTTCGAGAGCGGAGTTCTTTTGTATGTCAGCTAATTGAATTCTATACAATTTCAGATTCCGAGGAGCAACAAGCCCGAAGATAGAGAATAAGATTAGACTAGGATGTCATAAAAATATTTAATTCATAAAGTAATAAATAAATTTATCCATACAATCATTAACTCTTGAAATCATTATTAAAATCAAAATCAAATGCTATTACAAAAATGTATGATTTTTTGTAAGTTTTATCCACTTTGAATGAAAAAAATCGGACATCATTTACGGTTTTTAAGTATTTTATTTACATTATTTTGTATAGGTAGGGCCACGAAGTGTATAATAGTATCCTTGGGTAGGCTAATGACAAAATCACCGCCGTCTGGATGTATTAAATACAAATTAAGCTGCTTGTCGTGGCTCGGATTCCCCAGTTAAATTGACATGCAAAAGCATAGACTTTGTCGTGTCTAGCCTTAGATAGGGCTTAGTTAAGGGGCGGAAGTAGATTTATTTCAGGTTTAGGATTGGGACTTTTGGACGGGCTTTTAATTAATGAATAATAAAGGTGTTAATTATATTTTTATTTAGTTTGGAACGTTTATATCAAGGATGTTTATTTTCCATGAATTATGACAACAAACTCAGGTTGGAAAGGAAGTTTCACAGATCTAGTTCCAGCTTTGAACCATAGATGGTGTTAGTTAAGGGGGCATGAACTTCTTATCACGACTGAAATGTTCACTGAAAGTCATGACCAAATTTTGTTGGAGCCATGACAAGCAGCTCATTTGTATCTTACATACATCCAGACGGCGGTGGACAAATACTTAAAAACCGTAAATAAAGGCCAATTTTTTTCGTTCAAAGTGTGATAGAACTATACAAAAATCATACATTTTTTGGATGAGCGTAGCGAGCGAAGAGAAGATTCCATTTACACTATCACTGGAGAAAAAAATCCGGAATGTTTTTTTTTTTTTTTTGTATTTTTGTGTGTCTGTTAACACGATTCCGGCTAAACGATACTCCGATTACGATGAAATTTTATGGAGATCTTCGAAATCTCTGAACTTAGAACTGCCACGTTTTTGAGCGCAATCGGGAAATTTTTTCTTATACAAAACGCAATTTTAACGATTTTTTTTATTTTTAAGAAATTTCTTCGCTCTAACACCTACATGCTTTATCCGATTGTACGATTTTTTCACAGAACCTTAATTTTATGAATTAAGATATTCGTGTGAAATTTGAGCGTAATCGAAAAATTGATTCTCATGAAAATCGAAATTTTACGATTTTTTTTTCTTTTTTTAAAACAATTCTTTGACTTATAACACCTACATGCTTTATCCTATTGTAATGATTTTTTCACAGAACCTCAATGTCATGAATTAATGTACGCGTGTTAAATTTGAGCGCAATCGAATAATTATTTCTTATGAAATTTGCAATTTTACGATTTTTTTATTTTTTTAAAATTACGATGAATTAAAAAAAATCATTAATTTTTATTTAATTTTATTTAATTTAAAAAAAAATCTTCGACTAAGTAATGATTTTTGCACAGAACAACAGAAAATCCGCGTAACACATGGCAGCTCAATGCACCAATTACGCTCATCCAACAACGCGGCGGGACTTAAGCGTTTTCCTAGTGTAATAGCATTTTATTTTATTTTAATAATGATTTCAAGAGTTAATGATTGTATTGGATAAACTCATTTATTAATATAATAATAATAATAATTAAATATTTTTATGACATTGACATCCTAGTCTAATTCCCCGTCTGGGCCCGGGGTAGAATTTGCTCAGAGCATGGCTCTGCTAATCGTAAAAGGCGATTCAAAAGAAAAAGTCCACCTCGAAAACATCAGCTTGTAAGCGGGGAGTATATTACTCCCCGTACCTAGAGGCGAGCTCTGGCAATCGTCGTCGGGAACCTTGTCCCCTTCCCTTGACGACCCCCCAGCGACGATGACAATGACACAACGAACGATGACAACGACGATGACGACCGCGACGTAAGAAACCCCCCATCCTCCCCTTACCCGTGGCTGGTTCTGACCAGCATGGGCCCCTCCTCCCCCCCCCCTCCTTAGGCTAGAGTGGTGCATTATGACCTAACGGTTGACGCGTCCTAAATCCAAATAAACCAAAACCTAGTCTAATCTTATTCTCAATCTTCGGGCTTGTTGCTCCTAGGTATCTGAAATTGTATAGAATTCAATTAGCTGACATACAAAAGAACTCCGCTCTCGAAGAGAACAATGTGTTCTACTCGCGAGTAAACGCACTATAGTTTAAAAAATTTTCCAACTTTTTTCCTGAAGAACATCTTGCCAATCATAGATACATTCAGCTAACATTATAGATTTTAGTTTAAAACAAAATATTTTGCTGTCAAGTGTATTAACCCTTTCCCCCCCTGAAAATGGACACATCTAATACGTAGCCCGCTGTGTGTTATGGATGTATTAGATATGTCGGGCAATTAGGTACTGAAGTCGTAACTCGTAAACTAGGCCTAGGCCTACTATGTTTTGAAAATTTAATAATTTTGAAATTATAGATTTATTTAATGTGTCCATTTTGAGTCTTTCCAATAAAAAATTTAATTTTGAAAAATTCTGAAATTTGAGTAGGTAGGGCCTAACTTATTTTGGAATATTTTTGAGAATTAATAAAGTAGGCCTGCATTAGTAGCCTATATCACATTGGCAACTTTTGTGGTAGGCCTAAGGTACTGGTATGCAAATTATCCAAATTTGGGTTAATTCTAAATTTGAATCATTAAGTCAAAATTTTGAATGATTGTGTGTGAAATTAATTGCATCGTCTTGGAAATTTTATTCCTAAACAATATTACTCATGACAATTTTACATCAGGGTCAAAATTCAGAAGTTATGCTCCAACTTTCAATTTCTAGTGCACTAGTCACTACTAACACAACCTTCTCAAGTTTAAAAAAATATATAGCTACTTTGATCAGTTTAAAAAAAATATGTTTAAAAAATTATAATTTTGAATTTAAATTGTATTTAGAGTCTACCCACTCAGTTGTATAGGCCTAACTGATTTTCAGTGGAGGACAGTAAATCAAAGCGACCCAGCCAACCCTGTAGGGCCCCGACGCAATTGACAAGTGAGCGATAACCAACCAAAGATCGATATTTTTAATAGGAAATATAGCAATCAGTGGTATGGACAGTGCGAACACCCGCGGATCAACGCCAGAATCAACAAGGCCGATTCAGAACAACTCTGAATGTGCTTCGTTGCTAGGACGGCTCCAAAGTCAACGTTTACAAAATCCTAATACCTTAACGCTCCATCCAATTTAACTTTTGTCTTAACCCTCCATTTTTGGGTAACACCAACCGTGAAATGGTTAAAGGGGGTACCTATTGTTCTGGGACTGCAGTTAGTCCACTGCTGACTGCAATCAGTGGTTAGATTTTTATGGTAGGCCTACAGAGCTTGCGCACATTCGTTATGCTCGCTTCCGATTGTAACCAAAATGTGTGGCCAGTTGGCAGCGATCCGAGTGTAGGCCTAATTCATTTTATTTTATTGTTTACTTGATTGTTACATTCAACAACAAGAAACGGCGTCGACGTTAGCAAATATTTGCTAAACACTGAAAATCTAGAATCTCGTGCCGCAAAGAGCCTTGCTAAAGCATGTGAAAGCTAGCTCGGCAAATGTGTGGTTTCTCCGCAAGTGCTCCTTGCACTGGAAGCGAATGACTCACTGGGCAGTCTTTGAGGTCGGCCAGGTCGTTCCATGGGTGAAGAGCCTTGCTGAAGCACGTGAAACTAGCGTCGGCACATGTTAGTGGTTCTCTCACAAGAGCCCCTTGCACAGGGAAGGGAAAGCTCACTGGGCAGTCTTTGAGCGGCGGCACAGGTGCTTCCACTTCTTAACCAATTTTAACATTTATTTTCACTTTTCATGGAGGTGTCTGTAAAAATTTAATCCTATAAGCCTAATGTTCACATTTTTCAAATAAAACCATCTATAAGTAGGGCTATTAGAGGTCTGCACGGCCCGGACCTGGCCCGCGGTCCGGGCTCGGCCTTGTTGTGCATTTTAGCGAGCGGCCCGGCCGGGCACCGGCCTGCTTTCACTGAATAGACGGGCTTTTTCGGGATTTATGATATAATTTGAAATCGGTATTTGCGATTGCGATCGATAAAATGTTCTTCAGAGCCAAAATTTCAAACGTTTGTTTCTCGAATAGTCTTTTCATCCCCACCGTGAACGTTAAATTCATATCCCATGGTAAAGTCTAAAAAAGTCCACATGCTGTTGCTGTTGATGATTCTAACCTGAAACGGCTGTAACGGTCTCCTACCTTACACTTAGGACTGGGCCCGGGCCGGGCCTGGCTTTGATAAGCTAGTTTAATACGGGCCGGGCCTGAATTCACCCCGGGTCCGGCTTTCAGGGCTTCTAGGAAGTAGGCCTGTACAAATCCTAGGGCCTATGGCTAATTTAATTTGAAATCTGTTAAAACATTGGTGCGTGTGGTTATATGAATAGTGTTTGTAACCTACATACTTATTAGAAACGAGCGTCTAACCAAGAACAACAAACCAACCACAAAACTTTATAAAAGTTAAAATTTGTTTAAAATGATCAAATTCTAAAAACTAATTAAAATAGCCTAATCTAAAAAAAATTTAGAATGCCAGTAAGATAGAAATCGGGCAATAGTTCTCCACAATATCCTTTCCAAGTTCCTTTTTGTAATCAAGTATCTACACCATTGGAACAAGCTATCTAAATATTTGGGAATTGTTGTTTAAAGGGGTAGGATATTCACCCGCTAAACTAAAAAAATATATTTCATTCAGGCTAATTAGTTATGAATTTAGAAATCAACAGAACAATTATTGGGTACACCATAACCCCACCAAAAAATGTCAAACTTGGTATTTTTTTAGCTAGATCCCATCGGCAAAAATCTCCCATAAGAAATTACATGGGGACTATCTTTATGCCCCGTGACCTTGGGAGGATTTCGATCCAAAAAGTATTGGACATTATTGACGTACTCGGTAGCCATTTCTGTAAATCCTCTATATTTTGTTTTGTGATTTGGGCAAGTGGTTCTGTTAAAATATGCTGATTACCAAGAAGGGGTGTGATTTTGGAATGCATATTTTTGCATGTTTGAGTGTAAATTTGTGCACAGTTTTAAGAAACAATGTTATAAAGGGCTATTTTAGATTGGTACAATGCTCTAGTATTTATGTGGAACAAAAAAGAAGCAGGTTAAAGCCGATTAAAGAAATTTCCCAAAACGTTAATTTTTGCAAATTTCTGGATCAAAAGAATTGAAAAATTCGTGTAAAATCATACTTACAAGATAAAATTTTTAAAAGGTCATTTTAGTATACTGTTATGCTATAGATTATGTGGTAAAAAATTTTTTTGGGGGTAATAGCCCCTTTAATTGTTTTAATAATACACAGTATTAGCAAAACTTCAATGCATTGCCTGCAGGGTGATTTGCTGTCGGCGGTCAGCTGCGCGAACCGCCGCGACACTAGCGCGCTATGCGAGAGTCAGTAAACTAATAGCCCAAAAAGTAAACAATCACTTAAAAACTCATGGAAACCACAGCTAAAAGTCACTGCCGCCTCAACTCAACTCATCTAGTCATCACTAGTTGACTCTGACTTTTGCTAGGAGCGCACGCGACAGTATGATAACAAGTTTGGCTACGGGATATTATTGTTGTACTGTGATGGTAGTGTGCAAATCACGCGCAACAATTAGGCTTTGTACTGCCACTTTCTAACACTTGTAGCGCCACCGTAGTACAAGCCCAGTCTAGATGATCCACGCTGCCGTGCCAGAGAACTACGCAGAGTGTATGGCCTACTATGTTGATGATTCATAGCAGTTAGGTCCGGTACTACGGTGGTGCGACCTGTGAAAAGCATTGCGTGCAAAGTCCAATTGTGCACAACGGGAGGTGTTCGGTTATTCAAGTAGGACACAATTTAAATGTGAATTATTTATAATTATAACAATGATATTGAATGAAGGATGATATTGATCTTACACCATAACTTTTATTCTTTATATAGTACCCAATGACTTTGTATGTACATTTTTCTGTTAGGCCTATACTATAATGTTTACTGTTTGCAAATTATAATAATTATAATTATTCAATTATAAATTAAACACTCTTATATCAGTCTAGGAGTAACAAATTTAAGATGACCTTAACGTAATTAGGGATGCACACGATAATCGATATTATCGATCAATAATCAATCATCTATAATCAATCAATCAATCAAAATATCAAATAATTCGTCAACAGTGGCACGAAATGTTTGGAATTAAGAAATTGACCTATCAGTCGATAACAGAAGCCAAACACATGACATCGAAGATAGCCAGGCTGTAAATGGAACATGATTGTTTTGTTTTGACTTGCCACACTTGAAGTTCCACTTATAGGTCGGCACAGGCTTTGTTGGTGATATCGATATTATCGATTCGATAATGACATTACCATTATGGTCATCAAAAATGAAAAAAGTATCGATGTGCATCTCTTTATGTAATATTTCAAAACAAATTGGTAATATATAGTGGCTATTAATTAATTACTACTGTAGAGAAATTTTCAGGTAACAATTTGTAACAAAACATGGCATGAAATAACCCAAGTTTTCTGGACCAAAAACAACATCAAGTAGGCATGACTGTGCTTTCATTCATCTTTAATGATAATGATGTCCATTGTAGTGAAGGTAAACTACTACATAGTATTAATTAAATTATTCAATGTTTCTTTTTTTAAAGCAAAATGAGTAGGCCTTACCTACACAAAATTAATTCATAGCATGGTAAGACTGCTTTTGTATTATACGGTTGTTTAGGTACGATCACCCAAACAGTGCTTGCATTGCAATGTCTGGTGATATTTTGATAAAGGTCCCGTATTTTGTATAAACCACAGATTAGGCCCTACCTCCAAGGGATCGTATATTCCACCCACAGGCAATGGCATGTATATAAACACTCTTAATATCCAACTTTTCCCAGCTTGGTGTCCGTCTTTGGGTTTGCTGTGACGTTTTGCACTGCAACAATGCATTCGTTGATCCGGGTCTGAAGGTCACGCATGTCTTGGATGTACAAAAGACGGAGAATTTTGGCTGCCTGATTCAAAACGTAGTCGCCTGTATCAAAGCCAAGGTCTGCCTCTTGGAATGGAAATGGAGTGCCCTAAGTAACAACAGAGGAATTTGTACTTAATATCATTAATTCATTATCAATAAAAAATTGAAAACCTAACCTAAACTTTCATAAAATATGTACACCCTACTAGTTGCATGCACATTTTATTTTCCTAATAATTCGTATCCTGAAATTGACAGATGGATAAAATGATGATGAATGATGATGGATGATATTGATAGATAAAAAGTCGTAGGTTAGCCTGTCTTAGTAGACCTACCGGTACTTACCGTATAATTAGCAAAGTATTACTTGTTTAAAATCAACATTTTGATCTTGGACAGCCTCTCTATTTTAAAAAAAAACAATGCCTTTGGCGGTTATTGCCATCAGACAGTCAATAACTTGTGATTTATTGGTCAAATGGCTGAGTATGACATGACAAGTTAATCTATGAATTGTGTTACAACTGCTCTTCACAACATAAGAGAAGCAAAGCAAAGCAATTTAGTCCATCAACAGAACTCATGTGGGACTAGATTACTTTTATATAAAAGATTGGAGAAGGGCTGACAGGTTGGGAAAGCAAAGAGAACATAAATCCCAGCCTGAAGGGCTGGGAACGACAAAACTTTTCACCTGCTGATGACAACTGCAGGACTGCAGCTAATTTAAAGTTGTTACCTTAATCCACGACGCGTTTCGTCCTTCTGGGACTCATCAGGCAGATGGTGGCCACTAAAAATCAACTAACTACATGCAAACAAAACTCACAACACATAACCAAACCTGTGGTAGGGCCACGCAAGAAGTAAATTCTGCATGCATGTTGTCATCATCAGCAAGGTTACTTCACACACCATTCATACTGAGCCACACCGTCAGCACAACCAGTAAGGGGGCTTCCCTCCCAACTCTAGTTCTCGGGAGACAAAACATCCATGACTCACCCTGGATTCGAACCAGGACCCTTGGCAACAAGAGAAAAGCTTCCCCTTCTGTTGTTGCTCGGCCAGGGTGCCTCTTCATTCATACTTAGATAAAAGGTTAGAGATAGGAAGGGTGGAAAGTCACACAACAGCACAACCAGTGAGGGGGCTTCCCTCCTAGACTCTGGTGCTTGGGCGACAAAACAACCATGTCTTAACCTGGATTTGAACCAAGACCCGTGGCAACGAGAGAGGCTGCCCTATTAATTGTGACTGGGATCAGAAAACAAAAGGAAAAAACACTACAAGTTGCAAGCTCTTGGCTATGGCACAGGCACATGTGCTATACTAGCTCTTGGCTGCAGGTGAATAGATTACTTTTATGTCGTGTATGTAGCCCTAGTAGGTATATGTTTGTCGCGCACAGATCTAACCACAACCAATTTTACTGAAATTTTAAACCAACATCTGGGACCAGTTTTGTAGGTGTTTTATTGACAGCATAGCCATAATCTCTCACGATTCAAACAAGAAATTATACAATGGACTATTTTCTAATTAGTCAATGGCATATTGTTTTGTTTTCAAATAGCCTTAGATGAATAATATTCATACAGTGTGGCTACATGTATTCATTTAGATATGTCATCCTGCAATAAGCTTCTATGTTTTTCTCTAAATTTGTCAACAAAGATGATTTTCATAGTAGTAATAGTAAGTTTATTTAGCAAATTAGCTATTTTTCACAAGTACATTGTTTGTATACATTACATTCCAATACATATAATACATTCCGCAGTATCAAGATTAAGGCTAATTAGATAACAATGTTATAACACTAGGAAAACGCTTAAGTCCCGCCGCGTTGTTGGATGAGCGTGATTGGTGCATTGAGCTGCCATGTGTTATGAGGATTTTCTGTTGTTCTGTGACAAAATTATTACAAAGTCGAATAATTTTTTTAAATTAAATTAAATTAAATAAAAAATTGACTTTATTTTTTAATTTTTTTTATGAATCGTAATTTTAAAAAAAGGAAAAAATCGTAAAATTGCGATTTTCATAAGAAATAATTATTCGATTGCGCTCAAATTTTACATGAATATATTAATTCATAAAATTAAGGTTCTGTGAAAAAATCATTAAAATCAAATTAAGCATGTAGGTGTTATAAGTCGAAGAAATATTTTAAAAATTGAAAAAATTCGTAAAATGGCGATTTTCATGAGAAATAATTTTCCGATTGCGCTCAAAAACGTGGCAGTTCTAAGTTCAGAGATTTCGAAGGTCTCCATAAAATTTCATCGCAATTGGAGTATCGGTTTTAGCCGGAATCGTGTTAACAAACAACAATAATACAAACAGAAAAAAAAAAAAAAAAAAAAAAAAATCCCGGATTTTTTTCTCTAGTGTAGTGAAATGGAATCTTCGCTTCGCTCGCTACGCTCATCCAATTACGTATTTAGTATTCAGTGCATGTGGTGAGCTATACAATTTTATATAAATTTAAAAACTTATGTTTTATTTTTTCATTTTGGGAACTTTAAAAAATAAGAAACTACATTTTCTAGCTAGTAGTATTGGACTGATAAGCAAGCTCCGAAAACATCTTTGTGAAATGTGGTTTTTGTGACTGAGCAAACGCTCGTCGTGAATCCACTTGCTTGATTTAATGGGCGTATATATACTATAAATAATAAATAAATAATAATTGGATGAGCGTAGCGAGCGAAGCGAAGATTCCATTTCACTACACTGGAGAAAAAAATCCGGAATGTTTTTTTTTTCTTTCTTTTTTTTTGTATTTTTGTGTGTCTGTTAACACGATTCCGGCTAAACCGATACTCCGATTGCGATGAAATTTTATGGAGGTCTTCGAAATCTCTGAACTTAGAACTGCCACGTTTTTGAGCGCAATCGGGAAATTTTTTCTTATAAAAAACGCAATTTTACGATTTTTTTCGATTTTTAAAAAATTTCTTCGACCTCTAACACCTACATGCTTTATCCGATTGTAATGATTTTTTCACAGAACCTTAATTTTATGAATTAAGATATTCGTGTGAAATTTGAGCGTAATCGAAAAATTTATTCTCATGAAAATCAAAATTTTACGGTTTTTTTCTTTTTTAAAACAATTCTTTGACTTATAACACCTACATGCTTTATCCTATTGTAATGATTTTTTCACAGAACCTTAATTTCATGAATTAATGTACTCGTGTTAAATTTGAGTGCAATCGAATAATTATTTCTTATGAAAATTGCAATTTTACGATTTTTTTTTTTTTTTTATTACGATGAATTAAAAAAAATTTTTAATTTTTATTTAATTTTATTTATTTAAAAAAAATCTTCGACTAAGTAATGATTTTTGCACAGAACAACAGAAAATCCGCGTAACACATGGCAGCTCAATGCACCAATTACGCTCATCCAACAACGCGGCGGGACTTAAGCGTTTTCCTAGTAATAATAATAATAATATCAGACCCCTATTCCAACATGCGTTGGGTCGGGGGGTGACGAGTCACCATTAATCATAATCACTAAAATCACTCTCATTCAGGCTGATGACACTTCCTTGTCCGCCATCATTATTTAGTTCTTCACTAATGCCAGTCTGTTGGAGCACTATGGAAGAAGGGCGCAGCAGTGTTGAAAGGCTGTGGCGCGCTCTATTGGTCGTATTTGCAACTTCTAAGCAGCAATGTATGCAGGCTCGGCACCTCTTTCAATTTAAACAATTTTTAACGATCCACCCAGTGCTTCAATTGGCATTTAAAATTTTATAATATGCACCCGAAAAGCTATGCCACGTTTTCATATTCAACCAATATAGGCCTAGTATATCGAAGATGTGAACAACACATGTTTTGTAATTTTTAGAGAATTCAACCTAGCTGACAATAGGGCCTAGATGGAAACTACAAAATAAAAAACTATCAAAAAACATCAGCGAGTTGCAGACTGCTACGAATGGCACCTGCCGCAGTCGTCTGCTGGGCCAGGCATTGGAGTTTGGATATTGTATGACTTGTCTCTATACTGTGGGTAAATGTCTAACACAAAGCTACTAAATTAACCACCAAATCCGACGTACCTTTACTATAATCTTCTCAGGATTAGCCAAGGCATCTTGTGAGAGACGCTGACTAACAATCTTGCTGACAGCTGTTAATGTCACACGGTGATCCGGATGGCGTGTTACTTTAAGTAAGTCTGCTAGCGAGTTCACCCCATCTTTGAATTCTTGACTGTTGACTGAAAATAACCAAAAATAGATTTGGTTAAAAGGGTCACAGATAATAGAGTGGTAGGATAGGTCTATTTGACTGGCAGCTAAGGCACATCTAAAATCAGTCTGCAAATCGAAAGTAAAGAGAGCATGGAAGGAGAAAGGCAAGGATGAGGTGTGGAGTCAGCTGGTTAACACAAGGACAAGAAGAACCTATGGAACAACCCAGTATAGGAGAAGTTCAATGACAGCACAATCAGACTAGATACTGTCCATGATTTTGGGGATACATCCTGATTGTATTACAATGTGACAATTTGCTTACGTATTTCTTATTACAGTATCCCCCTTCAATTAAAATTCCAAAATACCTACCCTAAAATCCTATTCCATTTTTTTTAATGTTTAAAATACAAATTAAACAATAAGTTCCAGCGGACCCAAAACTTGTATTAGCGTCTTTGTTACTACTACTTTAAAAAATTTGAATTAACCGATTTTAAATGAATGCAGGTTTTCTGTAGGCCTATGTAGTGCCATATTTCAGCAAGTAACTGTAAGCTTATGATAAGTATTAAAGCCAGCGGTTTAGTCGAGGTCGGTTAACCGGTTCCCACTCGAACACCGAAGTTAAGCAAACTCGGGCGTGGCCAGGGGTGGAGTGGGTGACCTCTCTACCCTGAAACTCGCGTATACCGCTGGTTAGAGCAGATGGAGGGTTCGAGAGCTAGTGTAATGGCTTCGTTCTCCTCGACGTCTGCTCGGCAGTCCGGGTTAGTAGAGGAACCTATTTGACTGTCAAGGTTATACGGTCCTTTTGGGTGGGACGTTAAGCCGTTGGTCCCCTTGGTACTTTCCGAAAGGAGTAGGCTACATGCCGGTACCGGGTTTCCCCTCCTCCCTTCTGTTCACACTTCATCCTAATTTATCACCACTTATCGTCTCGAATAGCTGAAGTGCATTAATATGAGACGTTAAGCAATATCCAATCAATAAGTATTAAGGGGAGGTATAGGTGAACCAACCTTCCAAAATTTGGGTTTTGGATTTTTGTATATTATTATTCTATAACAATTTCTGAGTATAAAATACTTAACTTCATTGTGATCCGACAATCCATTATGCTTAATATATATTTTTTAAAGTTATGTTGTTGCTTGTTGATAGCCATAGCAACTACACTTCGTAATAAGCATGTTTCAACTTTAAGGGAAGGTCTATGGCATGGGATATACCTGCAATGTTA
Organism: Sweltsa coloradensis; assembly: GCA_024449915.1. Classification (NCBI taxonomy): domain Eukaryota; kingdom Metazoa; phylum Arthropoda; class Insecta; order Plecoptera; family Chloroperlidae; genus Sweltsa; species Sweltsa coloradensis. Next base: position 20,461 of record JAMZAV010000334.1, read on the forward strand.
AATTTGATTACTTAAATGCCCCGTTATCTATTAAACCAATCAAGCAATCTTTCTCAATTTTTTTGTGAGTTATAAGTATTATGTTTTGTAATAACCCAAGAGGACTCAACAGCCTTGATTAAAAATTACACTGTATAGGCCTAAAAAAATTAACTTTTGTTGATTTTTTTACTAAACAAATGTCATAATTTTGAAAACTATCCATTCAAATTACTTTATTCTGCTAGGGGTCTTGTAAACTGCTATGATTGACATATCCTGAAAATTTTATTCAAATTGGTCTAATAGATCCTGAGAAAAGGTGAACCAACCTTCCAAAATTTGGGTTTTGGATTTTTGTATATTATTATTTTATAACAATTTCTGAGTATAAAATACTTTACTTCATTGAGATCCGACAATCCATTTATATTTTTTAAAAGTTATATTGTTGCTTGTTGATAGCCATAGCAACTACACTTCGTAATAAGCATGTTTCAACTTTAAGGGAAGGTCTATGGGATATACCTACAATGTTAAATTTGATGACTTAAATGCCCCGTTATCTATTAAACCAATCAAGCAATCTTTCTCAATTTTTTTGTGAGTTATAAGTATTATGTTTTGGTAATAACCCAAGCAGACTTAACAGTCTTGATTACAAATAATTACAAAAATTACACTGTAAAAAAAATTAGCCTTTGTTAATTTTTTTTTTTTTTACCAAACAAATGTCATAATTTTGAAAACTATCCATTCAAATTACTTTATTCTGCTAGGGGTTTTGTAAACTGCTATGATTGACATATCCTGAAAATTGTATTCATCCTGAGAAAAGGGGGGAAATGTGCTAATTTTTTAATATTTAAAGAATAACAGCTTTAAAGTTTTAACAGGCTTTTACCTGCTAATATTCTGATAAAATGTTGTTAAGAACAGCCCAGCTCCATATGACGGGTCATCTGTATCCTCAGCCTCAGCCACACATTTTAAAGGAGGACTGACATGGTGATGGTAAATTTTAATATAGTATTCTAGATACTATTTAACGACAATATGTGCCAGCATTAGAGCGGTCAGTTATCATGGTACCTGCCGTTTGTGCGCTCGCCTTTTCCTCTACTAGCGTGTGACGACATACTGGCCTAGCCACTAGAAGATGATCGAGGCGGCAATATAATACCACACGGCAGTAAACGTTCTTCATAATATCTTTCGCGCAATGAATGGCAGAAGAACCAAAATGCGTATACGTACAGTAGAATATTCGTGCTCGATTATGCTGCAAACAGATTAGAATTATGTCTCTTAGAGGCTTGGCAATAATTTAATGAAAAATAACATGCATTTTAACTTTTGTCTCCTCGCTACCACCTGCCATCCCTGCAATGTGGTTCGGGCCTCACCGGGAATCTTCGGCACTCGCTACCGGCTATTTCGGAAATGGTTCACGGCGCGAGCAAGTAGCGACTGCATAATAAACTACCCTGTTCCTCTGTTGCACAATTTTAATCAAACTGTTATGCACAAAATTGTCATCAAACTCAATATTGCCCTTTTCATGTGTTGGCATTATCATTATAGCACCATGGGCCATGGTTTGCTGGTTTCGATTCTCATAAAAATGCTATGCACTTTCACGTTTTACTACTAGCCCCTTAGGGTAGCCCTCCAGTAATTATGGACCATTCGGTGGCGAGCGAGGAAGACGCCTGCAGGACTCGCCCTAAACACGTTGAGCGCAAGGCAGTCCGTGCGGGAGGCAAAAGTTAAAACACATGTGTTTGTATTAAATTATATTGGCAAGCCCCTAAACAACAAAATTCAATTCTGTTTGCGGCATACTTTAAAGCGAATATTCTGCTCTATGTATGCAAAAATTGATTATGCTGGCGCTTATTGCTTATCAGATGTAAGAATGAACGTTTGCTGCCGTGCGATATTACACTGCCGCTTCTATCGGGGCTGAGTGGCTAGGCCAGTGTGACGTCACACACTAGTAGACGAAAAAGGGAGACCAAATATCTCGAAAACGAGTTGACTTAGATAAATGCTTTTTTCGGCAATCGTACTTATTTCAGACGGTAATCAACTTTGCTTAGCCATGCCGGTCCTCCTTTAAATAAAAACATTAGGCCTATGTTAAAAAAAAAACTAAGCGGCAAATTTTTTAGGGAAGCTATATATTTTTTAGTGAAAAACTATAGATCTGATGAAAAAGTAAACTCACAACCTTACATTAAAAAAATCACAAAACATAAACGGGCAGTCCAATTTATTTGAAATAAGTTGCATTTTACAAAGAAATACTGAAATAGGCAATTAAAACTATTTGATACAATTGGAAAATAACATTTTGGTGATACCTTCCCTCAGACCTCCCCTTAAGGTGAGTTTACTACTACCATGTGTTTATGTATGAGGTTCTTAAATATACTATTAAAAACAAAACTGATAGAAATATGAAAACAAACAAAAATATTCACCAACATAATACGAGACAAAAAGGAAATTTATATATACCCCAACAGCAACACAGTAAGAGGCCAAAAAAGTTTGAATATAGCGGGGATCACTCTGTTTAACAGTTTACCAAAAAAATATAAGCCAAATAGATAGCACAAAAAATACATACAGCTACCTGGTGCAAAATGCATTTTATTCAATTGTAGCATTTAAAGAAGGTCCAATTGAAATTGAGTAACATAATATAGGCTATGTACCGGTACCGGGTTTCCCCTCCTCTCTCCATCATCATTCACCATTCATTGTTGTTAATCAACAGTTGTTATACTGATCACTGTAGAATGACATAATATGCTGTAGGTGGCCAATTCATAAACTAGGCCGCTTCGCGAACGCTTTTTTTAGTCTCGTTGATGGATGAGCTTTTTTGTAAGTTTTTAGTTTGCGTGGGATCTCTATACTAGCCAGATTCTTCTTCCATATTTGCTACTTTAACCTCAAAGCCACGGCACCGATGTATCGCACAGCTCTATCATTACCATTAAACACATATGGCCACTCAACACGCCTACCTTGTCGTGTGAAAAGCTGAACAGTAAACACACCTTTACTGGCATAATGAGGCTAACTTACAGTCCAAGTTATCCAATGGGTTTGCAGTAATAACTTGAGGTGCATTAGGTTTCTCTTGCTTCCCAGTTCCAGCAGATACTGCTTGATATTTCTCCACTGCAACATTCATAATACAATAAGTTTGTGGGCATCATAGTATGGGTTATGCTACATTATTTGGTAAGTGTGGCTGGCTAGGAGAGCATTCACCAGGTGAGGTTATTAGGCAGGAAGTGACTTGACTAGAGACCAGGACAGGTGGCAGTTGGGTGTGGGTTCGCTACTAGTGCAGGGTCTGGTGGTATCTGCGGAACAGGCAATTAGCATAGGGTAGTTGAGTTTCCTTTCCATAAGTTAAGTGAGTAAGCTGTAACTCTAGGAAAGTCAAGTTGTAAATGTAAATTTTTGATTTCTAACATTGCAAATAGTGACATTTTACTAGTTTTTAGAGTGCTTTTGTCGATAATTTATTAAATTGTAACTGTCAGTAAACAAAATCGTGCCATGTGTAGGCCCTATCCCATATATGTATGCCACATAGTACATACTGCTTTTTAGTATTATTATAATAACCCTTCTTCTGATTTTTTTTTTGGGGGGGGGAGACACCCTGATTCCCCCCCCCTTGCTATGCCCCTGAACACCTCTAAAATAAAATTTAAAAAAATTTCATTTAGAGTCTACCCACTCAGTTATATAACTGATTTTCAGTGGGGGACTTTAAATCAAAGCGACCAAGCCAACCCTGCAGGCCCCGACGCAATCGACGAGTGAGCGATAACCAACCAAAGATCGATATTTTTTTTTAATAGGAAATATAGCAATCAGTGGTATGGACAGTGCGAACACCCGCGAATCAACGCCAGAATCAACAAGGCCGATTCAGAACAACTCTGAAATTTATTATGTGCTTCGTTGCTAGGACGGCTCCAAAGTCACCGTTTACAAACTCCTAAGATAAGAACTGATGGACTGAAGTCCAAATCAGAAGTTAAAAAACTTCTGACTTTAGCGGGAATCGAACCCTGGACCTTCTGCATTGGAAGCAGATACGCTAACCACAAGACCAACGAGCCACACAACACACTGTTGTTTTTATCGTTGGTGTACACCATTAATACTGCAAGTTTTTATACTGAAACTGAACATGTGTTCATGACCATATTATTAACTGTCTATTTATATCATAACACACACATAACAAAAACTTGTAAAAATACAGCAACGACAATACAATACAATACACACTCAAAAAAATGAGATCTAAAAAAGGGCCAAGCTCATCTACCCTTCCACATTTGCGCATTCTTAATTCATAAACGTACAGTGTACCGTAACAGCATCCTTGAAAAGCTTGGCAAAATAGAATTAACAATTATTAATTTAAACGTAATAGTTCATCAAAGTTCTTTTTTTCTAGTTTGTAATTTAAACGTATATGTTAAAATATAGGTTATATGTATATGTTACGTTTGTACGTTTATGAATTAAGAATGCGCAAATGTGGAAAAGTAGAGCTTGCCCTTTTTTAGATCTCATTTCTTTTGAGTGTGTAAGGTTTGGCTGTATTTTTACAAGTTTTTGTTATGTGTGTGATCTCATTGCTTTTTCAAGTTCCATTGCAAAATTATTTGTTAAAATATAATAATTTTATCAAAGTTGATTTAATTTCTATGGTATTACCAATTAGGCAATTAACAATAGGATGTAAAATATCTAGTGGTCCAAAGACTTGCTTTTTGTAAACAATGTAGTTGATCATTATCAAGTAATTACTTGTTGATTATATTCTTGTATAAGGCTTAGGGCCTATATTGAAACCTTTATTTGGAAGCCTTCCAGCAAACTTTTTCAACCTTTTCTTTCAAAAGACCCTATATCACTATTACTTTAATGTCCATGTAAAATATGAACGTTGTAGCCCCACCCGTTTGGTCAGAATCGTGGGCCGATTGAAACTGACGAATTTGACCGTAGCAGTAGCCAGCAGTAGCTATTTAAGTGATTTTGAGCATGTTTCAAGCCATTTTTTCACCAAGAAGGAATGTTCGTACATCAACCAAATTTGGCATGTGTTGTCAGGTACCTAAATCCCCTCGAATTTGATAGTTTTCAAGTTCACATCAAGTTTCATGACGGCTGGGTGACACCTCGAAATCACCCTAACTCTGCTTTGCTGTTTGGTTGGAGTAGCCTACGAGCATTCCTTCTTGGTGAAAATATGACTTGAAACATGCTCAAAAGTTATTATACTGGCTACTACTCCTCCTACTACTACTACTACTATCTAATTCGTCAGTTTCAATTGCCCAGCGATTCTGACCAAACGGGTGGGGCTAGAACGTTCATATTTTACATGGACATTAAGGTAATAGTGATGTAATTCCCTTTGAAAGAAAAAGTTTTAAAAAATTGCTGGAAGGCTTCCAAATAAAGGTTTTAAAATAAGCCTTATACAGGCATACAATCAACAAGTAACTATAGTTACGTGACAATAATAGCCTACATTGTTTACAAAAAGCAAGTCTTTGGACCACTATATTTTTTCATTCTATTGTTAATTGGTAATACCATAGCAATTAAATCGACTTTGATAAATTATTATATTTTAACAAATAATTTTGCAATGGAACTTGAAAAAGTAATGAGATCCCACACATAACAAAAACTTGTAAAAATACAGCCAAACCTTACACACTCAAAAGAAATGAGATCTAAAAAAAGGGCCAAGCTCATCTACCCTTCCACATTTGCGCATTCTTAATTCATAAACGTACAGTGTCCCGTAACAACACCCTTGAAAAGCTTGGCAAAATAGAATTTGCATTGCATGACCATTACGTTAAAATTAATTAGAAAAAAAGAATTTGGATGAACTATTACGTTTAAATTAATAGTTTAAATTAATAGTTGCAAATTCTATTTTGCCAAGCTTTTCAAGGGTGTTGTTACGGGACACTGTACGTTTATGAATTAAGAATGCGCAAATGTGGAAGGGTAGATGAGCTTGGCTCTTTTTTTAGATCTCATTTCTTTTGAGTGTGTAAGGTTTGGCTGTATTTTTACAAGTTCTTGTTATGTGTGGGATTTTTTTTACAGAACCGTTAGCTTGTTATAACAATGTACGCATTATAAATGACAAAATTATCATTCAACAACTTCAAGTCTTCTCAACTTCAATTGATAAAAAACTACTGATCGGATTTCAAAAAGAATTCTCTCTAAATATGCATCAAACTAATTAGACAAGAAATAAATAAACTTTCTTGATAAAAAAAGCACAGAACGAAATTTTACAGCATAGCGTGCAGTTTTTCACGGCTCATCTGCGCGTCAAAAGTGCGTATTTTAGATGAAAACACATACTATGCATATTACCCTATGCTATAAATTTTTGTTCTGTGCACTTTCTATCTAGAAAGTTTAATTATTTCTTGTCTAAACAGTCCAATTCATATTTTAAAAGAGGTCTTGTCGAAATCCGATCACTAGGTTTTTGTCAATTGAACTTGTTTTAATTTAATTTTATAAGTAACAAGTAAAAGTCTTAAATTTTATTTGAGTATGTACATCGAAATAACAAGTTACGGCCGTGTAAAAATTCAAAGTAATCGCTATTAGAAGGAATGATATATTTGCTAAATATTATTCCTCTTAAGTTTTTCCCCAAAAATTAATAGGATAAAAGTTGGAGCGTGATAAGTTGTGCGACGTTCAGCAGGCGTCCACTTGCGAACCGATGGTTGCTTGTCCATCAGTTGGGCTCAAAGCGGGATGCGTGACGTAGTTGTGTGTATCCTATAAGGATCCGATGCCTGGAAAGTACTCGTCTTCATAACACACAATCACATGATCGGCAACACTGATATTTGAAAAAGGCCTATCTCATTTTTCTTCATGTTTTTTTCTTTTAGGCTCCATGTGATGTCTCATTTTAGCCCCCAAGTGTCTCACCTTAGCCCCAGGTGGTGTCTCACTTTAGCCCCAAATGCTGTCTCATTTTAGCCCCTTGACTTTACTGCCTTCTAGATACCCCTTCCCTTCTTGAGTTTTTTTCTTTTTTCTTTTACAAAATGTTTAGTTGGTATCTTTTTATAACAAATCTATGACATGGGTGCCAACTTACTGGCTACTAATGATTCCACAACAAAAGATTTCAAGTAATTTGCACAAGTTTTTTCAATGGAAAATGTAACATTTTACTTTTGATTTTTACTACTTTACTACACCTCCAACAAAAACATTTAAATTTTTGTAAAAAAAAAAATGACAATAAAAAATAAAAATTTAAAACTTTGTATATGATGCGCTCCCATACAGGTCTTTTTAACCTCCCATGCATGTGGGACGCCGTAACACGTCCTCCCCAGCCCGGTGGCCAGCGTGTGCGACGTCCTAGGACATCCTACAAGTTCAGTTTCAAATAGCCGTGCTTCTAATAGGTTATCAAGCTGTTGCTTACAGCAGCACTCATATCAGGGTATAGCTAGTACAGTTAGTATTCATGTTCACTGTGAGATAGCAGCACACGCAATGACGCGTCATCTGCTGTTCGAGTTCCTATCCTCGCAAACTCTGCAAAGTAGCATGCATAAATGCGCCAAAACATTCAGTTCAGTTGCTGTTTTGCTCACGCAAAGATGATATAGTGGAATCCTGTCTTACAACAGCAGTAAATATCAGATATATTATTATTACCTACCTATATAAACATTATATTTTGCCAATTGTGTATTTTTATGCCTTGTAGTTGTAGGTTACTTTTTTTTTTGGGGGGGGGGGGGGGGGTTATTTATGAGATTTATATAATTTTTTATGTTACAACAATGTGTAGGTAGGCCTACAATATTTTTCAAAGTCAACAATGTATCTATAAATAACCTTTTTATTTATGTATCATTGGCCAATTGGGCATATTTTATACAGTATGGCCTACCAATGTAGGCCTATTTTGGAAAATTTTAGTTTTTTGGATATTGTATAATTTTGGTTTATGACAACAATGTAGGCCTATAATTTATTTCTTCATTGGCTAGGCCTATTCAATGTGTAGGCCTACTTGCATGTCTGCAACAATGCCATTTAGGCCTACTCTTTCTCTTTTTTTTACAACAATAAAAATTGTTAAAATAGCATCAATAATGTATAAATATTTATTTTTGCATTCAACAGTTATACCCTATTGACATTTACTGAAAATCTCAGGAGATTTCATCCAAAGTTTTCAAGATAGGGTTTTTATAATAATATAATGCATTGCAAATATTTTATTTTTCTGTAAAATAGGCCTTATCCACATTGAAGTAAAATTTTGTATTTTAAAAACCATGTCTGGGAAGGTTAATGCACTCACTATAGTTAACAGTTCCACTGCCTTCTTTATAATAATTTAAAAAATCAAAAAGGGTTAACCCTTTTCGGTCAGATTATTTTTTAAATTATTTAGAAGGCAGTGGAACTGTTACCTGTAGTAAGTGTATTAAAATAGCTGTATGGGAGGGCATCATAATACCGTATACAAAGCTTTCAAAATTTAAAAAAAAAAAAAATGTTTTTGTGGGAGGTGTAGTAAAGTGTGCATAAACACCCATGCCCCGACATATGACCGAAAAGGGTTATGGTGATTACTGATTATAACTAACTCAATTAAACAATTTATCCCAGTCCCACCCCTATTGTAGGTGTACTGACAACAGTGGGTAATTCTATACTTACAATTGTCGGTATAGGTCAGCTTTACTGCATAACCTAATAACCATTCGAGCTGTTCGGCTGCAATATTGCTCTTAATGGGGCATGCCAAATCTCTGAGATAAGATTTGAAAGCACTTGGCCACTCAGTTGAATCCAACCGGCGAAGTGCTTCACGATCTTCGATCTTATAAAAACATATCTTTTGATCTTCTACCCACAGCACCAAGTTCCGCAATGCTTTTTCATCTGAAAATTTTGAAGAAACAGTATATATATATTCCTAAAATTTCAAAATCCTAAAAGCCAAGTTTTGAATACAGAGGGTTTACTAGCCTATTCGCGTTTAAAAGCAAAGTGGCTGACATCTGGCGGTCAAGTGGAGAACTGCTCCAAGGCAGACACCGGGCGGCTGCATGGCGGCATTCAATGTAAAACCAATGCAATATTGTAGCGTCACGGTCAACTCCAGAATGAATTTATTCGATCATGTTTATTATTTAGCAAGCAAGAAAGGTCATAAAATTAGTAATACACATTTTTGTGATGCGTAATGAAACAAATGTCTGAATGTGTATATTATTCCGTGCAATACTGTGGGTTAGATGGAGTTCTATTCCTATTCCTTGAGACACATTTTTCACAACTTTCATCAGTTTCATGGATACCACCAACCGATAAACGATAAACCATAATGGTAATTAATTTATTACAATGATGTGCTGTAGCCAGTACAGGGCCAAAGCGGGCTAAGAGCTATGTACCGTCTTTGGGTTCAACATTCTAAACCCAAAGATACTGTGAACCATAATATATATTATGCAAGTCTCTTTAATAGTATAATTGATAATTGGTGTAGATATAATATGGAATTTCTGTAATTATTATTTATTATTAATAATATATGTCTATAATTATAGTTTTTAAATTTGTGCAGCGCATTGAATGTAAACTATCCTACCTTGATTTTTTATTCTTATATGCCAAGAGATTTGTACCAACTGCTGCTGTGAACAGCAAATAATATGCGTAGACTTAATTATTTATGGGCTCATATTATTCATAATCCAACCAAAACAACAACAAAACGATTCTAGGACTTAACTAGGCGTAATATAATTAGTTAAATAACTATGCGTATTAATAATAGTAAGCCTATATATAAAGTTTAGTGAAGGCCGGTGCCATCCATATAACTTATAACTTTAAATTTTTAGCCGCATTGGGGGGGGGGGGGGCTTTTTAAATGTGAGACAATGTTTTAAGAGGTTTCAATGGCGTGACGAAACACAAATTTAATAACAAATCAAATTTGATAATTTATTCGCGAGGAACCCGCAAAAAACTACTTCCGTTGAGCGGGGGCGGGGGAGGGGGGGAGAGAATAAATAATTTGTGATATATAATATTATATTGCATATCATATAGACCTAAGTAAAGGCCAATAATCATAATAAATTCACGGTATTGCCATCAAGTTAAAATTACTGAAAATACACGTCTCCAAATTACGAGATAAAATTCCTTATTTTGCTAGTTATTTTGCAGCTGAGGGTTACAAAATAAAGTGATTGTCCCACCCCATCGTACCCAGCTACTGGAAAGTGGAAATACTTCTAGAACTGACGCTTACAATGAAATATTATGCTTTAAAAAGTATGAAAAACACACTTGCTCCCTATGCAGCCCGTGTTTTTATCTGCCTTCGGACGGCCATGTTGGCATACGACCGTGCTGCTACCTGGTTAGGTTTTAACCGCGAATATAAGTTAAGTATAACAGTGGCGGCCCAACCATACAAATTCGGGGCCATTGCCCCCCTGGCTTGTCTTCAAAGATCCCTTGCCAAGCTTTTAACATTTGATTGTCCTATTTTGTTTGGTTTCTTCTTAAGACAACAACTTTCTAACACATTAATTCAGTGTTTTATGCGTTAAAATTATGTCTTAAAAGTAGCACATTTGTGTGAACGCCAGTACCTGATTCCTATGTTTCAACATTACAACTAGGCTTATGCATTAATCTTAAAACCTTATGTTTACGTGTTATGTTTTTGTATGGATCCGCCTTTAAGTGCTGCGTACAATTGGCATAGCATAAGCACAGCGCAACGCAAGCGTAGCATAAGAAATATATAAACAAGTGCACCTGGCTGCTTGAACACCCAATTCACGTAAGCATAGCATAGGCGGGGAAGCGCAGCAGGCAGCATAGAGATGGTTATATTTTATATTTTTCTTACGCTTGCGTTCAGTTATAATTGACCAATAGCAATCCAGAAACAACCAGACTCAACACAAACGCCCATTTTCAGTTAAATCAAATTCACAACTGTTGATATATGTGTCAGTGTCAAATTTAGGGCTCCCATAATACAAAACCCCAAAAACGGGACAACTATTTTAGGGGACCAGTACGGGGGGTTTGACGGCCCCCCAACTACAGCGCCGCAGGCGAAAATTTTGAAAATAAGGTTTTTAGAGTGTGTTTGGTGCGTTCTAGGAAAAATAAGTGGTCTGAATGCGATAACAAATTAATGCATTTTTTTAGGAGTAAAAACTATAAAACTATTTTTTTTTAAATTGGGGTAGTGACGATATAGATCATGTTACAACCATTGAAATGCATCATTACGTTCGCGGTCACGTTCAACAACAATGAGAAATTGTCGAAATTGTTGGTCATTGCTCTGCTGAAGTGGGGGAGAAAGCGGCCCCCCCCCCCTTCCTACGCGCCTATTCCCCAAACCCCCCCCCCCCCCCTTCCTACGCGCCTATTCCTGAAAATGTTAACGTTGACACGAAAATTAGGAGATATATGAAAGTCACAACACATTGTACACTCAACAATCCCTTCAATATTCTTGTTACTTTTTCGCAAAAAAGGAAAATCTGTCTATAGTTTATCGGTAAAATGACACTTTCTTCTTATTGTTGGCAGCCTGGATCTTGACCTTGACTTCTTGAATCTTTATAGTTCGTTTTTGGTGAGTGGTTGGTAACTGGCCATGGTCGGGGTGAAGAGTTGCATTGCAGGCGCGGCGATTCAAATGCTAGACCGTAAAAATAGCGCGGTCGTTCGCCATTCTAAAAAACGGGACAATTAGGCGTCCCGGCTACAAGTAGCCGGGACACCACCTCAAAAAGGGACTGTCCCGGCTAAAACGGTACGAATGGGAGCCCTAGTCAAATTATTAATCATGGACGAACTCACAGAAGACGACGTTATTATTGAGTATGAAATTGAGTCGACGTCTAGCGACGAGCTGTTAATTATGTATGTTAGGCAATATCCGCATCTCTATGATAAAAAGGCTAAGTACTGCAAATGGTTTCAAAGACGAAATGTCAAACACAAAGTTGACGTACAGTCATCTGACCACGAGCCTTCTAAAACTTTGCACAGCCTTGTAGTTTCTTTACGCCACGCTTCCGTTATAACAATTGTGCATACATTTTTCCTTGTTTTGCGCTTACGTTGCGTTGCGCTGCGCTTATGCTATGCCAATTGTGAGCAGCACTTAAGTCCTATCCCCTTATAATGATAACAATTTCTCACGACGAGTGGGAACCGGGCCTGTGAACGTTGTTTCAATCTCATTGGTAGGCCTTACCGGTAACGGATGTAGGCTTAGGGTAGCCTACGTGACTAGACCATGCACAACATGTGAAGGGGTCTACTCAGAAGTAAAGGATAAAACCATCAATCATGACTCAGGAATTTTACCTTTGGTATGGTCTAGGATATAGGTAGAACTAGTAGGCCTTATTCTATGACAACTTAACCTAACTTACTGTTAATATCAAAGTTATCTGGTGATGGGTGTTCCAGACTTAACAATTTTCTCTTAAACATAATGGACGAATACTTATTATGAAACGGTTCAATGGTATATCTGACGAGCGTTGACAGAAATTATGTATTAGAAAAAAATTGACAGCTAGACTACTGGATTCACGGGGAGTCTGAAAAAAAAACAGAATCCTAGCGCAGAATCAACATGCATTCAGATTCGCAGTGTGACCAACACGTAGTTTGTAATTCTCATTTTTCTGGACCACAAAATTACTGTGGAAGGCGGGAAGTACAACAATTTCGAGGCCGTGGTTTGAGCATGGAGTTTAATAGTCCTCAAAACTCCATGGTTTGAGCATGGAGTTATAAATAGTACTGGCGTGGTTTGAGCATGGAGTTTTATACCATTGACAGTGATTAAACCAATCCAAACTAATTAATTATTCGATAGATTGATTGATTGATTGATTGATTAGCGTCTTTATTTATGGCGGGATTAAGGCCTGTTAGCTGCCTTCTCTTCCATCCAACCATTTTACATTTTAAGGATACAATACAATAGTAATAGTAAGATACAAATTAAATTAAACATTACGTACTAGGAATACAGCATGCATATGTAGTACAAGCCTATTTTAATAACAGAGTTCAGTAACATTGCACAAATTAATAAATTGGATATACCTACAAAATTTAATAACATAGTTCAATAACATAAGAAAAATAAACAAATTTGATACCTACATAAAATGTATGAGTTTTATAAAATAGTATACATTTAAATAGTAAGTAGTTACCAACAGATAGTTACTATGGGTATGGCATAAGTAGATAACTTTTTAGAAAATAAAGAAAAAGAAAAATCATTCATTCATCCATTCACACAAAACTTACAAAATATGCTGCTGTTGCCACAGTGTGGCAGAAATTGCAAGATATTCAGAGAGCAGGAACAGGTGGTGGAGGTGATGTGCATTAATCAATCATTGACAGTGGTTGTAGCGGCTGATGGTTGTGGCTGCTAATTATGCTTATTCAAATAATATTGGTATGCTTTTCGTTTGAAAGAGTGGTATCTTTGTCCACAGACATCCGCATCCCTGATGTCGGTTGGGAGAGTATTCCAGACTCGAATAGCGTTTACAGTAAAAGAGTGGTCTAGAAGATTGGTTCTATGTGTTGGAAATGTTAATTGAGTGCCTGATCTAGATCTAGTGTTAAAGGTATGGTTTGAGAATAGGTACTGGAAATTAGACGCTAGGTACGAGGGTGTAGATGATGAGAGTAGGCGATGAACAAGACAAATCGAGTGTAAATTTCTGCGGTCATTTAGACGAATCCACGCAAGATTTTTGAATCCAGGGGTTATGTGATCAGATTTTTTTATACCAAGGATGAAACGAACACAGGCATTTTGCGCTCTCTGAAGACGAATAGAGAGGTCCTCGGTTAGGTCGTTGTACACGACGTCGCAATAATCAAAATGAGGCATGACGAGGCTTTGCACGAGCATTGTTTTTAATTTTGTTGGGAGGAAGTTTTTGAGGCGGTTTAAAGAATGTAAAGATGCATAGGTTTTTTTACACACGTGTTTAATATGTTCCGTCCAGGTCATGTCATCGGTCATATATAGTCCCAAGTTTCGAAAATGACGTTGAATAGGTATAGTATAGGTATAGAAGGGGTCGGGGGGGGGGGGGCGGTTAATTAAAGATGACCAATCTTTGGTTTGAGATCACAAAATTCTCTAGTCAAATCTCAATACAAAATTCGGCGGCACAATTTGATAGGTGACGCCGCTACGCTATACAAGGAAAAATCTAAATTGAAAGGAATATACAAAATGTGAAATATGTACGAAAAAAGAAATTCGAAGATGCGGTGAAAACTTTTTATTTTGGCAAAGGTTTCACGACGCCGTGTCAGTTTGAAATATTATGTATAAATAAAGCATGGCAGCACTTGAAGTTATTTACAAATGGATTTACATGGATCAGATAATAGTATCCTGCTTTATTTTCGCAAGGCCATCATGAGCCACTCTAGCCTATGATAGGCTAGGGAGAAAGAAAGAAGAAAGGGAATGTTACCGGGTACCGGGTACTCAACACATGGCTCACTCACTCGTCTAACAACGACTTTGGCTTTTTCCTAGTATAGTTAACGCAATGTCATGAATCCAAAGGCGTCGTTTCTTATTCTTTAAACATAAAATTTGTAAATGTAATGTACTGTTTTTTTAAAATGAATTGTGCATATTTTATTCTTTGGGACAACACATCGAACAAGTTTTTAATTTATTTTTACCATATTCCTATATATATTTTTATTTCTATGTGTTTGGCGCGAATATGCCAGATTTCAAACTCTTTAAACTTAACACCCGCCAAACTCAAAAAATATGTTTCATTTAGACTAACTACAATTTGTGTCCACCATATCCTGAGCCCGGCGTTTTGTGGGTTCAAAGAGCGCAGGCTGTGGTGGTCACGTTGTAAACGTATCACAGTTTGACAGCTAAAGTGGACTCCGTAGAGCAGTAAAGTACAGTCACATCCAGTGCGACCTTGGCCCTCCCTATATCTTGTATGGGGATGATATTGATGGAGCAAATGTTGAAACGTTGATCTTGCGCGGCATTATAGTAATGTAGGCGCAGCAAGAAGAGTAAACCACTAAGCCCAGGGCTGCAGACAAGTGGTTTTCGATACTCGGCAGGTTGTCGGCCCGATTCCGGCAACCGGTAATCCAGAAGGAAACTCGACCACCACAACATGTAAACAAGAGTAAAAACAAAAGCGAACGGTGTCACGAGGGGAACGAACAAGTTTGAAAATAAGAGGCAGACAAGTGACAACATTATTCTACAAACCTATATTTCTAAATGTCTTTCTTTCTCATAGAATTTAGAAATGTTTGTTGTTTGATAGGATAAACTGTCCAAAGTTAGAAACTTTGTTTTTCCAGCCTATTGGCCTGTGGCCATAGTCGATGAGCCACGGCTACACGCACACAACGTGTCGATTACCATTGTTGCCGTAATAAAAGACGGGAATCTGAATTTTTAATAGTGGAAGCACATTTCAGCCTTTGGGGGGGGGGCAATAAAGGCTACACTAAAGAAACGGGTGTTATATTTTAAGAGTATAAATTGCTATTCACAAGGAATTCTGGGAAGTAAATTACTCCACGTGGAGTTGAAAACCTCGTTGACCAACCACAATATGAGTTTCGAAGAGTGACTTAAAAGGGTGGCTAAATGAATTCAGAACTACACAATATAGAAAGGGGTTTCCTGAGATAATTGGCAGCCGAATTCAAGAAAATACGAATGGAAACCTCAACGTATTGTAACAAAGAAGACAATTTGTTGTAAGGGATGAATGTTATCTTTTGATGGGTAGCGTCAGAGCGAATAAACTTTAATTCCGCATCGATAAGCCCAAGTCAACACATCCCGCACAATAAGCCGGTGTGGTATTTGACGCTTATTAAGCTACACCAAACAAAATATTTCCTAAATATTTTAACAGAGGGGTAGACTTCGTGACAAATCGTTCGTATTGGAGATTTTTTATCTTGAAGATGATGGCATGGGCCCAACAACGTGCTTCTAGCGCCAATGTCAAATCAGTGAATGGTCAGACTTCGTCCACCTCGGATGACTTTAGCATTCGCGTGGAAGTTATACTGTTGGTTGATTGTTTGATCGTGACAAAAATATAATCATAGTTGGTGCTTCTTACAGTTTTTAGTGTGCACAGTAATATTTGCAATTTGGTTAACTCATATATTATTAGTTGCTGGCGATGTATAAAATGTGCAACTATTTAAAACGTATTGTTGGCGGGTGATTAGTGGAATTAACTTAAAAACAATGTGAAGTGATCGGTAATTGCGGCCTAGAGTCAATTAATTTAATATACTATTTGAAGTGCATTGTGAATCGTGTAAAAATCAGATTTCAAACAGTGTAAAATAAATTATTTATGTTATTAACTGTTGTTCATAAAAAACGTTGAAACAATACATTACAAATAAAATAATCCAGTTCTTACAACAATAAAATTAGTACAAACTCATAGTTTCTGTGTTTTCGGCATCATAATGGCGAATGTATGTGACATTGACGTGTCACCAGTTAAGTACTATAAAAAACATGCAAAAGGTAAATTTTTAACGAGTGATTTAAAACAGTGCGTGTTAAATGTGTACTCTAAGTTTCGTGAAACCCACCCACAAAAAAAAGTAAATGAGGTAATAGAAATGACGTCATCTTTTTGTGGTGTAAGTCAGGCTTCTATAAAAAGGATAAAAAGAGAAATGAACAGCAGTAATAAAGTGAAAACTCCCAATAGATCCCGGCCTAATGCAAAAGGAAGTCCGAAAACAAAGCCTATTTGTGACGAGTTCACTAAAAATGCAATTAGAAGAAAGGTTCACGAGTTTTTTAGAGAAAACTCAATACCTACTATAAATACAGTTTTAGGTGCAATCAATAGTGACCCAGATCTGCCAAATATGTCGCGTTCGACCTTATATCGTACAATGCGTTCTATAGGCTTCTCCTTTTTAAAGAGAAATAGAAATTCCGTACTTATTGAACGCGAAGATATCAGTGCGTGGAGACGCCGTTACCTCCGTCTAATTAGGCAGTATCGAACAGAAGGGCGTACTGTATACTATTTAGACGAGACGTGGAGCAATGCTGGCCAAACACGGGGACAGGTGTGGCAAGATACGACGGTGCCCTCAGCCCGTCGGGCTCTCTTGGCAGGTTTGACAACAGGCTTAAAAAACCCCAGTGGGAAAGGTGGTCGAATCATTATCCTGCACATCGGAAATGAAAATGGTTGGGTGGAAGGTGGCGAATTAGTTTTCCGCTCAAAACGAGACACGGGAGACTATCACGAAGAGATGAATGGACAAAAATTTAGAGACTGGTTTAGAGCCGTACTGCCCAAGCTAGATCCCAACTGCGTAATTGTGATGGACAACGCCCCCTATCATTCGGTCAAGATAGAAAAGTTGCCGACACAAGCTTGGAGGAAGGCGGACTTACAGACATGGCTAAAGAACAAGGGAATCAACTTTAACGATGACATGATAAAAAGCGAACTGATGGCATTAGCTAAGCTAGAAAAGCACAACTACGATAAGTATGAAATTGACGAGATGGCTGCAGATTCTGGCCGGATAGTATTGCGCCTGGCTCCATATCACTGCGAGCTCAATCCAATCGAGCTGATATGGAGCCAGGTCAAGGGGCATGTGGCAGCAAAGAACACCACATTTAAAATACAAGATGTGGAACGTCTGGTAAGAGAGGGGATAAGATTAGTAACCGCGGAACAGTGGGCAAATTGCGTGCGTCACGTTGTTGACGTGACCGAAAAAAGGTTTTGGGAATTAGATTTATGATTGACAATGTTGTGGATCGCTGGTTATACACGTGGGGGGCGATTCCTCTTCCGACAGCGCGAGTGACGACTGTGACATCACGGACATCGAGGAAGCTGCGTCTGCAGATGATGATAATGTGTTGGCTCTTCCACTTGATCCTTCACCTTCAACTTCATTTGCTTAAGGTTTTCCGTTATATACAGGTAAGCCACGCTCATACTACTAGGAAAACACCAAAGTCGTTGTTTGACGAGTGAGTGAGCCATGTGTTGAGTACCCGGGAACATTCCCCTTCTTCCCCCTACCAAAGGCCTCTATAGGCTAGAGTGGTGCATTATGGCCTCAGTTGACACTCAAAACCCTATTAATTATACCTTTATTATTATACTTTTATTATTATTATAAAAATATTATTATTATTATTATTTAAAAATATTATTATTATTATTATTATTATTATTATTATTATTATTATTATTATTATTATATAATAATATTATACTTTGTGGGCTTCTCAAAGTTATGTGTATTAAATGCCTATTATAAATTATGTAACGTGTATTTGAGAACAAAAGCACATCTGAATCTGAATCATCAAACTTAAATGAAAATGTTCCCGGATACTCATATAAATATATATATATATATATATATATATATATATATATATATATATATATATATATATATATTATATAGGCTTGATAGCTATTCACTATACTTGCAACCAACTTGCATCGGATGTGATTGTACTTTGTTATTTCGGAGAGGCCCATCCTTCCCGTCACACTCGGACAGGTTTATAACCTTTCATAATAGAGCAGGCGACATCCTAGTTTCTTTGAACCCTAAAACCCGGCTCAGGATATGGTGACACAAACATTAGTTATGAATTTACAAAGTAACCACCATTGGTCCACCATATCCGAAAATGGTTTTCCAAACTTTGTAGTTTTAGATCTAGACGTCCCATCGGTAACATCTACCATAAAAAATAACATTTACTTAATTTAGGCAAGTGGTTTGGTCAAAATATGCTTATTACTTATTACTTATTATTACTTATTATACTTATTACTTTTGCGTGTTAAGATTTAAGAGTGTATTCGTGCAATTTTCTAAATGCCCAGTTTATATTGGTATCTAGTATCTATGTGAAACAAAAAATAAGCAGGTTGAAGCCAAATTCTCCAAAACGCAAATTTTAGGATTAAAAAGCTTTAAAATAATCGTGTTTCGTCATAGGTAATAAAAAAAACTTTCAGACCCTTGCTACACAAACGTGTAGGTAGGGTTTTGGAATTTGTCTTGCTTGAAATAATAGGGTTTTTCAATTTTACCCAAATTTTTGAAATTTTTTGTGGAATTAAAAAAAAAACATTTTTTCCCATGCCAATACGACAAAAAGTGAATATTTTGGAGAAGATTGGAATTAAAAATCTGTAAAAAGGCAAACAATGGGAAAAATTAGGTTTGTCCAGGATATTTAGTAAATCTATAGTATTGTTATTATTTGAGACACAAAAAATACAAAAAATGACAATAATTCAGAAAAAATCTAGTTTTAGGAATGTATTTCAAATTTTAATTTCTAAAAAGACAAAATATCCGAACATTTCTTAAAACACAATTTAAAATTTTGAAAAACACTATCTTAGATTTTTAATTTTAATTTTTGCTTTAAGTTACTTTATAGAAAAAGAACTTGGATCTTGGATATAATTTGTAAACTGTCATTTCAGTGTAGTATTATGCTCTAGATTCTGTCGTGTAAAAAATGGGGGTGGGGGGTAATAGCCCATTTAAGAAGAAATCGAACAGACCCACCCCACAAACATAAATATATATTTTAAAATACAAAATCTATCGAAAACTCAAGATGAGATGGAACCCTTTGCAAATAGGGTGAAGTGACTGATGAGTATAGTATTATATAGAATGGAATTTTGTAATACTTCAAAAATATTTGATGAAGGTGCGAATTGTAGTCCTATTATGCAAGACTTGCAACCTCACTTGTGTGTATTTTACTGTTGTCTCTATAATGTTCATGTAATTTTACAACAGCTAATAATAAAACAAACTGAAATTAGTGAGGAATTGTTTGTTGAGGAAAAGGGTGGGGGATAAAAGGTATTTCCAAAATCCTACAAAATAATAATAGCTCTGTGAAGAAAATGGGTGTGCACTTTTTTGAAGGGATTAGGCCTACATTTTTTTTATATAACAATTTTTCTATGAAAAACAGTTCTCAACATACCTAATAATGTATATTATTATATGGATATGAAATGATATTTTGCACTAAGTAAGGCATAGGCCTTTGACAGGCCATATTGTGCTCTGTTGTCTTGAAATGCGTTTGGTTAAACCAGTAGACTCTAGAGTAAAATAACCACAACAATTATCCAAAGCAAATATTGTCCTTCATTACGATAAATAATTTGTGTAAAATCTTACGCAGCGAGCGAGTTCACCTTTTTCAAACTGCGCGTGGTCTGAAAGGCGATAAACTTCAATTTTCTAGGTTGGTAGTTCCGAATTTCTTCTCGTTGGCGGCAAACCTGCGCGGCTGCGCCTGCGTCAAAGCTTTTAGGCTTGTGAATGTGAAGTGTAAACTTGTTTGGGCGCGTGTGTTCGCGTTTTGGCGGTATTATTATTTCCTGGCTTGCTTGTTTTCATAAATCATGGTGTCTAGAAGTTCCCTTGAAGAACAATTTGCAAGTTTAGGTGTTAATGTCACTGATATTGTTTTGGATAAATGTAAGTGTTTAGCTGCACCTAGGCCTCGTCCTAGTAGTACTAATTCTTCTACATGTAAACATATTAGCTGGCTAGGAATTTAAGGGGTTAGGCCTAGCCTAGAGCACCCTAGGCCTATGGTTTCGTTCGTAGTGGCCTAGGCCTAGGACAGAGGCCCGAGGGGCTTATGTTAAGAAGGCTGGTCTAAGCCTAGGCCTACCCTTAGGCCTAGCCTAGCTAGCCTAGGCCTAGGCCCTAGGCCTACCCTGTTAGTGAGGTTGTTGTTGTGGTTGTTAGCCTATTCTTCTTTTCATCTGCTGTTGCTGTTGACTAGTCTATTAGTCGGTGGCAGGTTTCCCCTTCATCTTCCACTCTTCCATGTAGGGCTAGGCCTATTCTCCATATTCCCTTATCAAGCAAGGCCTCTTCTTGCTCACTTCTCCATTTTGCTTCTCTCTCTCCCCCTCTTCCCTAGTCTGGCTGGATACACATTTGGCAGCAGCTTCAGAGACTTTTTGAAACCAATCAACTTCCTTTCCCCCACTATCCCCTCAGAAAGGTTATTCCACTCCACCACCATTGTAGCCAGGAAGGAGTTCTTACCCACATCTGTGGCCCATGTACAGCCAGGGTCATATGCAGTGGCGAAGCGTGAATATTTTACAGGGTAGACACACACACGACATATGATGTTTCATTTTGGTACATGTAGTTTCATGGGAAAGGAATCAAGCACAAGGGGTTTGGGGGGCTCTGCCCCCCAACATAAGCGCCGCAGGCGAAAACTTTGAAAATCAAGGTTTTAGAATGCGTTTGGTGCGTTGTAGAAAAAAGTATTAGTCGGAAAACAATAACAAAATAACGTTGTTTTGTACAGTGGAAACTTCATTTTGTCGATCATCCCTATTATATTTTTGCAATTTTGGAGCCCTTTCAGAATCAGAATTTATTTATTTATTTATTTATTGAATCCATGGACATGTACATGGTACACATATCGGATATACATACATATGTCTAACCGTTACATTTCACAAATAACAGATGACAAATAACAAATAACAAATAACAATTAACAGATAACAAATACAAATTCAAAAGAATACAATAACAATTATAAATTTCAATATGGTAAAACTCTAAGTGGAGGGATTTAGGAATTCGTCTAGAGAATAAAAAGATTTTTCTAGCAAATACTTCTGAAGGTCAAACTTGAATGATTTTGAATTTTTGATATCATGTGGGAGATTATTGTAGAGAATGCGGCAAAGGAACTGTGGACTACTTTTATATAATGAATGTCCAAACGACGGGATGAAAATATTGGCTACATTTCTTGTGTTGTGACTGTGATTGGTCAAATTGGAATTAATAATAATATTAAATATAACAAAACAACTCAAGCTGTAAGGCTGTAACACTTATTCGAGCACGCTCGCGCGCTTATTCAAGTGTATAATAGTATCCATGCGCGCAACAATCGAAAATGCAGCCGAAACACGAGCTGAAGCGCGAGGAGACATGTCTCATTTGCCTATGCTACTTGCGAAGAAGGAGGGGAAGTGGAGGGGAGTGGACAAGCGCTGGGCCATAGAGTTGTTGGTGTAATAGGGGAAGGCTCGGAGACAGAATCCTAGTTGTCTCAAAAGTAGTGCATAGGCATGGAAAGAGTCCACATCCGCGCAGAAAGGTAACGCGTTCATTCGTTGCTTTGCCCGCGTACGTTTGAAAACCATTTCTCACTTGTAAAACAGCGTTTAGAATATTATTTTTTTTTCGTTATTAATTTTTTGAGTAGGGTAGACACTGTCTCAATGCCTACCCCGACGCTTCGCCACTGGTCATATGTAAATCAAGAGGTCTGGAAGATACCTCTTTTATCAACATAGCGTGGTCAGCTCTCTGTGCCATGATTTAGATCACCCTGTGAACTGCAACGATCGACGTAAATAAGAAACATGGGGCTGTACCTCTCTCATATTTCCATGAATGGTCTCCTCTGGCTATATAGTTAGCCCTTCTTAGATGCATATTCATCTCCCCCCATCCCTCATTTGCTCTGGACACCCTGTACATCTTACCCAGTCGATCCACTCTTCTCCTATCCTCAAGCGTCTCCCACCCAAGTTCCCTTACCATACCCGTAACACTATATCATAGGTCCTTATTAACTGCCCATTAATCAGTTCCTCCTTCCACCATTTCCTTTTATTGAGTTCCTTTCTCGCAGCTCTTTTCTGTACTGCCTCAATTTCACTAATTTCCCCTTTCCTGTAAGGGTCCCATATTGCCCCTGCATATTCAATAACCGGCCTCACCAAGGTTTTATACGCATGACCCTTTAGATCCCTACTTGCCCCTTTTAATGTAGCCCTACGCATAACAAAATTCAGGCACCTAAACCCTTTCCTGGATACCTGTAGCCTACTTCCTTCACATGATCCACCCAGCTAAGCTTGCTCTGCAACCATACTCCCAAGTATTTTATTCTCTCTACCTTCTCCAGGAGTTTCTCCATTAATGAGTATCCTTCACCCATTCCCACAACCACCCTCCTCCTCGTAAATCTAACCCATTTGCATTTACCAACATTCAGACTCATTTTGTTTTCGTTCACCCATTCACCAAGGATTGTCAGGTCATATGCCAAGTCATTAGTGTCCCCTTGGTTCCTAACAATCCTGTAGATTACGCAATCATCAGCGAACAATCTAACTTTCGCACCCATCCTGTCCGCAATGTCATTAATAAAGATCGCAAACAAAACAACAATGGTCCCAATACGCTCCCCTGTGGCACACCTGAGGTTACTTCCACTTCTTCCAATAGCTCATCACCAACCCTGACCCTCTGGCTCCTATCTTTTAAGAAGCCTTTTACCCATCTATTCACCCATTGATCCTCGATAACTCCTTCCTTTGTCTTTGGGGGTTTTAAACCCAAAGATGAAGTGCAAGAATTGTCCCTGGGCATGTGTAGGGCCTCATGTATTTTGTCTTCCCCTGCTATTGACTTAATTAATTAATTTATTTTTATTTATTGAGGTTTTTATTCTTCCATCCTTCCCTCTTTTGTTTCCTCCTGTTCTCTTGATTTTCTCTTTTCTCTCATTTTCATTTCCTTCCCTTCTCTCTTCTTACTTCCATATTGAGGATTCTATCTTCAACTTTCCCATTTTCTTGGATGATCTTCCGTAGGCCTACCTTGCCGTTTGCCCATGTGCACTTCATTTTCCTCATTAAGCATGGCCTTAACTTTCCTCTTTATCTTTCTAGACCTAGTGAGGGTAAACCATCGGCAGGAGCTAAAAGTGTTTTTTTGAAACTTTTTGATTCTTTTTTCCCACTACCCCCCCCCCCCTGTCAGGCCATTCCACTCCACCACCGTTCTGGCCAAGAATTAAGTTCCTACCTAAGTACATCAGTTGCCCATGTTCCCCTCTTTTTTGATGATCACCTCTGGCTGCATAATTACGATGACTAGGGCCTATTCATCTCCCCCCATCCCTTCTGTGCTCTAGTCACCCTATACATTTTACCCAGTCTGTCCATCCTTCGCCTATCCTCAAGCTGCATGCATGCATGCCCAAACAAAAGTAGCATACATCTTCGTCCTTCACTGGAGACAAGGTGGTCTGCTACTACCCGCCCAGTCAGCCACTCCGTTATAGTCCGAGACATGTAAGACGACTCGGTAATTACCTAGGGCGACGGTCGTTCGCCCGCAGCCAAGCGCACACGACTGCTTAACGACTAACTCGACCTGTATTCCTACCAGAGTTGTGGGGTTTTCAGCTATCTGCACACGCCGCCCCGAAAGATTTACAATCTTAAAACTCGGTAGTCGGTACCTATATGACCTGATATGTGGTCCATGGAACCATGACCTACAAAAAAAAAAAAATCAGCCCGATCCGATAATCCGTTCTGTGTTAAAAAAGTGCCTGAACATAGTCGAAAACCTTCCGGCTGGCTGGGTGGGTGGCTGGTTGGCTGATTTCGATGGAGAGGAATAAGAGCCTACAGAGAAAACGGTACCGTACATCTTAGAACTATGAAACTTGGACCACACTTAGATGTAGGCCTACCTCAGACTCATATACTTTTGCTTTCAAAATCAAAACCATTTAGGCCTAAACCATTTAAATTCAAAACCATTAATAAATTGGGAATTCCGGGAATTTTTTCATGGGCTACAATGTTCATATTTATTGAGGTAATTTCCATTGCTACTATAGGCCTAGGTATGCTAGGTATGTCTTTTGAATGTAGTGACTTTTAAGTAGAGTTAGCTACAGCATATTACTTTTTAAAAGTAGCAACCCCAAGAATGGTTGTCAGCTTACAGTTTCCATGCCTCTTGCGCAGAGGCGGCTCTACCATAAGGGCAAATTGGGGCACCGCATGTGCCCCTCCTACTCTTCCCGCCAACAATACCTCACATAGTATACGAGTTGTTGACGTCATGGTACACATTTACATAAAATCAAATAGTTTGTATTTTCAATATGAACGCGCGCGCGGTAAGGAAACAGCGAACAACGCTTGACTCGAATAAGCCTTCTACGGGCTAAACGAAGTTGCGCCCAGGTTGCGCCTGCGCAGTCAGTTTTAGTCGGAAATAGCCGAATCTTTGCCTCGCAATAAGCGTTGGAACTCCGGCAGGATGGGCAAGATTTTAGTCTGCCCAGAGCTGTTGTAAGGAGAACACGTTACGCGCTGCTGCGTTGTGCGGGTAATCGAGGAATTCGCCGTGTCTTCTTGTTGTGTGGCTCGTTGGTCTTGTGGTTAGCGTATCTGCTTCCAATGCAGAAGGTCCAGGGTTCGATTCCCGTTAAAGTCAGAAGTTTTTTAACTTCTGATTTGGACTTAAGTCCATCAGTTCTTGTCTTAGGAGTTTGTAAACGGTGACTTTGGAGCCGTCCTAGCAACGAAGCACATAATAAATTTCAGAGTTGTTCTGAATCGGCCTTGTTGATTCTGGTGTTGATTCGCGGGTGTTCGCACTGTCCATACCACTGATTGGCATTGCTATATTTCCTATTAAAAATATCGATCTTTGGTTGGTTATCGCTCACTCGTCGATTGCGTCGGGGCCTGCAGGGCTGGCTTGGTCGCTTTGATTTAAAGTCCCCCACTGAAAATCAGTTATATAACTGAGTGGGTAGACTCTAAATAAAATTTATTTATTTGTTTATTTATAACAGTACAACTTATTTACAGGCATTAAAATACCAGGTAAATTTGCATGTGCTGCTATTACCTTCTTTTACTTCTTCTACTTTTACTTGCATCTTGAAGTACCAGAGAACATAGCTAGATGGACAAGAATGTTTCTAAGCCAACGTTTTATCAGAGTAAGGTATAACAACAAGAAGTCTCGCTATAGACAGACTAAGACAGGAGTGCCACAAGGTGCTGTTTTAAGTCCAACCTTATTTATCATATATATTGATGATTTAGCAAAGTATATACAAGACAGAAGTGAGGTTAAGCTTAAAATGTATGCAGATGATGTGGTACTATGGTATACAGGTAATAACAAAGAGGACATGGAACGGGAAATGAACAAAGCTTTAAAGGCACTAGAAGAATGGTCAAAAATGAATGGGATGGAAGTTAATATGACAAAGACGGTGTACGACTATCACACCCTTGGAAGAACGGTGCCCGAGTTCAAGTTAGAGTATGGAAGTGGGATCATCAACAAGGAAGAGAACCCATGCTACCTGGGTATGACAATGGACCAGAAGATGACGGGTGCTTAACATATAGAGAAAATATGTGAAGGGGCAAAAAGCAGACTTAAATTAATGAAAAGAGTCGCCAGGGTGAACTGGGGTGCCCGTACAGAAGTACTTGCCACTACGTACAAAACATATATTAGACCTGTAGGGGAGAGGGGGGGACATTGGTACAGTTCAGAACGTTTCAATTTTTTTACATATATATGTGCAAATTTGGGAATGAGACCTTTGTCATAGTAAAATACAACCCTTAATCTATGATATGTGTACTACATCTTTCACATTTGTGACCACTACTAATAAATAATCCACATGTAGAAAATTATTACAAATGTACCAATGTACCCCATAGGCGGGGCACATTGGTACTAGTATGGGGCACATTGGTACACACATGTTTACTGGTCAGTATTTACAAGTTTAGGCCTACATAGGGTGTTTATTTTATGTATGTCAATAGTGGTTTACATACATGAGCTAATAAACTTGTCCACATAGACCCTAGTATTAGGTGTGTGCTTAAAATTAGCTTAATGTTAAACTACATTATTGTGGGAAAATATCTAGATCGAGGTTTGCCTACAATAGACAGACAGCTTATATACTACACTAGAATGCTATTTTACTATGTATATATACTAAATACTAATCTAGGCCTAAGATAGACTGCAACATTAGGTCTACAGATAGATTTTTTTTATTAACACTAGCTGGTGCATAGGGCCTGTAATGTACCAATGTGCCCCCAAGGCTGTGTACCAATGTGCCCCATCTGGTATTGTTTTAGAAAATAAATTCAAAAAATTTGAGGTTAGGTGTACAGTCATAGCAATGTGCTTACAATTTAATCAGATAAATTGCGGTCATCACATAAAAAAAAATAGCTTGAATTACCTACAATAACATTATAATCAACCATTACAAAGTTTATCACAACTATTTACTTTCCACATCACTAAATACAATTTATATCATAACTTAGCCATTTATCAATGGAAATGGCTCAGATTTTCAGAGCTGGTAGAGTTCCTCACTGCCATCTAGATCACTCATAATACACTACTGAAAATTAAACATGGGTGGCAAAATTCAAACTGTACCAATGTGCCCCCTGTACCAATGTCCCCCCCTCTCCCCTACTTGAATACGGAAGTGCATTACTCACTACAGCACCTAAGAATGCACAAGAGACCTTGGATAGAGTGCAGAACCAGGCACTGAGGATTGCTACAGGAGCAGTGAAATCAACACCTATTGCTGCAATGGAGGCACTAACTAATACACAGCCTTTGGAACTTAGAAGACGTATGGCAGCTGGCAGTCTACATGAAAAGTTGCTTAGGTTGAATGAGGAGACGTGGAAGAGGGTACCATATGTACGAGAAGCTGAAAACTCAAAAGACTTTCATAACAGCTGCAGAAGAGATTAAAAAAGATTTGCTAGGAACTACAACGATAAGTACCAGAATGGAACCACCAAAACCTAACATCAGAGTGGCCATGCTGGATGTACATCATGTTTTGACAGTGGATGGGTTGGAGAGGAAGAAGAGTGAGTACAACAAACAGGAGTTAAGGAGATGTACAACTGAATACATTCGTAAGCAATATCCGGAAGAGGAATGGTTGCATGTATACACTGATGGGTCTGCCTCACCTGGGGAGGGCATGGCTGGGGCTGGTGTGTATTGTAAGTGGTTTGAACACTCCTGGGCAGCAGGAAAAAATGCAAGCAATTACGATGGTGAATTGAAGGCCATAAAGTTGGCATTGGAGAAGATAAGTGAACATCAAGATAAGAAAATAGTGATAATGTCGGACTCAAAGACAGCAATTCAGGCCATTGTATGTAAAGAGAGGGTGGATAATGAGGTGAAAGAATGCAAGGTACTGCTGCTAAGGCTTTATTATGATGCCAGACAGGTAGTGCTGCAATGGATTCCAGCACATTGTGAAGTGTATGGTAATGAGAAGGCAGATTACCTGGCAAAGAGAGGCAGCAAAATGCCCCAAGTAGTCAAGAATCTGTCACATTCATCGGTAAAGGCACATCTTAGCACAGCAACCAAGAGGAGAGTGCAAAAAGAGTGGATTGATAAAGGGAAAGGAAAATCATGGCCAAATATAACTACTGGAAAGGTCAAACATGAAAATAGACGAACAGCTACTGCACAGTTTAGACTTCAAACAGGACTTGATCTGCTTGCAAAGCACCTACATCGGATAGGAATCACTGATAGCAGTACCTGCGGTCTATGTGGGAAGGAAGAACAGAACAGAGAGCATCTGATGATGTTCAAGTCTTAAAGACGAAATTGATGCCCTTCCGCTCGGCATGAACTATGAGGAAAAAAAACCTGTCTCTACTGGAAATCAGGAAATGCATGATGGCCCAGTAAGCCAAAAATGCGGGCATATGAAAAGAAGACTTTAAGCGAGGTCGAAAATATAGATAAATTACCATTTTTAAATGATAACTGATTTGTGCCCAGGCCCGTATTAACCATTAGGCTCTAGCCCAGGGGCGCAAAATCTCAGAGGGCGCAACTTTGTTGCACCCTAAAAAAATATTGAAATTTTTTTTTGTGTTATGTGTATAGTTCTCCCTTGCTCAAATCGCTGTAAAGGCTGTCTTGGAGCTAAAAATATGCCAAAAAATTTTCGCCTCCGCCGGCTGGGGCTTCGCCCCAGACCCCTGGTAGCCCACGCAAGTCCATTCAAATATATTGTGCCCTGCCTATTTTAAACCCCACGAGCCGCCACTGCTCTTGCGATATTATTTACGCACACACAATTTGCTTTCAGTAACTTTGGCTATAGGTTGAAGAGTAAGGAAAAGGAGGATGTTCATGGTTCGATTCCCGCCAAAGTCCGAAGTTTTTTAACTTCTGATTTGGACGTAAGTCCATCAGTTCTTGTCTTAGGAGTTTGTAAACGGTGACTTTGGAGCCGTCCTAGCAACGAAGCACATAATAAATTAAGAGTTGTTCTGAATCGGCCTTGTTGATTCTGGCGTTAATACGCGGGTGTTCGCATTGTCCATACCACTGATTGCTATATTTCCTATTAAAAATATCGATCTTTGGTTGGTTATCGCTCACTCGTTGATTGCGTCGGGGCCTACAGGGTAGGCTTAGTCGCTTTGATTTACTGTCCCTCACTGAAAATCAGTTATATAACTGAGTGGGTAGACTCTAAATACAATTTATTTATTTATTTATTTATTTATGGTCCATTAAAAAATGAGTATTTGGTTGCCACTAGTTCAAAAGGCTAATTTCTAACTGTGCTGGCAGTCAGCACGAGGCATGGGCCTAGGCTACATGGTTTTTGTTTCCAGCTGTTACCTACTAAACCTACCTACTCAGAAGTGTCTGGTACATTTTAGATCTTGTTCTTTAATACTTGCAGGTGAAGAATTATGCACACTCTACGACTTAGAGGAAGAAGCACTTGTGGAGACATGGATGGCATTCAGCCTGACACACTTGGGGGGCAGCGACCCCGTGCCAGAAACACTTGTGCAGATGGAGCGAAAAGAATTGTTTAAGAAAGATACGCCATCAGTGCCAAGACCTCAGATCTCTCGGACACTTCCTTCTCCTCTGCGCATCTACAATGCATCACATTTGGACAATTCAATAATGTATCCTTTTTCTTGTGAATGTGATATGTAGAGGCTATCCGGAAACAGACTATAAAACATTTGGCTTATTTCCAATACAAAGTTTGAAACATGTCTTTGAGACCTGTTGAAGCCAGCAAAACTAAACTTTAAAGGGGGACCAGTGTAGCCAACAACTGAGATTTTTAAAAGTACAATAAATGGTTCATTCATTGGTGGGAAATTTGAAGCGTCCTGGTCCACACTGGTCCCCCTCTCTTATAATATTTAGATAGGTCCTAATACAAATTGGTGGGGTACTAGAAAGAACTTCGTACATTTTTCTGTTTTGGCAGTAGCATTTTAAAAGCCATAAACAATGTCCCAATTGCCTTGTTACACTTGCGATCGCAGCATCACAAATCACAATCTCTTTGCCCAGACAGCCACTAGACACATGGCTTGAGGGGAGAAACAGTTTTACTGGCGTGTCACATTGAACAAAAAATATTTCTAAATCAATACTTTTGAAATAATGGCAAGTAGGATTGGGACAGGGGTACTAGTTGATGTGTAACTGTATTGTATTAATTTACTTTATTTAGCTATACATACTTTATATGCTACTATAGGCCTATACAGTTCACATTATATTTACAATCTTTATCTAGATTAGATGAAACCATAGAGATTGAACTACCGTATTTACTCGATTAGGCTATAGGCCGCCCTCGAGTAATAGCCGCACCCTTATTTGCGTTATTTGAGTTGGCTATAAATACTACTGATAAATGGCTTCGCATAATGGCCGCACCCCACTATTTGACCTTGATATTTTTAAATATACAGTGAAACCTCTATCATAGTTCTAAACTACTGTTTTCCTGCATCTATATTTTTTTTATGCACTCCCTAATAGCTTATTGTTATTTTCTATTGATCCATAGTTTTTCTGGATCCATAGTTTTTTCAAGTACTCCCTGAAACGATGCATAGAGTTTCACTGTACTGAGCCCTATAGCTACTTGAATAAATACAGTATGCAACACATTTTTTTACCAGACTTCCCTATCTTACTTGCAATTATTTCAAATGTGCTGTTTGTTTGGTATATTGTTGTATTGTTTGTTTCACCAGACAAATGTTTGCAAAAACAATAGTGCAATCTGGAAATTCAAATTGTTATTGTAGACTTAAGCCTGAATTAGATGGTGCAATGTTTCGTTCAAGATTCCTTGAATTCAAGGACAAAATATAATCAGTGTGAAACAGGGGCGGCTCGTGGGCCCAGATTGTGGAGGTGCACAGATGCAAATATTATTACGCGTAACGAGGTGGCGCAGAATAGCTGGGGTCTGGGCGAAGCCCCAGCCGCCGGAGGCACTTTTCGCCGAAGGCGAATTTTTTTTGGGACCTGCATTATGTTTGATGGCCTGAAACGTGATTTCAGGGAGTATCTTGCCCTCAAAATGGTAAACCAGAACGCAATTGTTACAATGAAAACTCCTTATGAGACGCGAGTTCGATCCCCTGTCCGTGTGTGCTGCTGGCTTTAGACTTCGCCAAATTCCTTTTATGTTTACCGACATGCTGTTTTATAGTAATATACTACAATATTCAGGTGGTCACAGATAAAATTCCCTCTACCGATGAAACAAGTTTTTAAAGTAAAATAATACTATGTAAAATTGTAAAATTTCACACCCAAAGATTTTCTCTCCCATCTCCACTCCGTCGACCCGCGCCCTGCTCACCACTCAATGTTCATTGTTTTAAAACAAAATCCATACACCTACACGGCACTGATGAACACAACACACGACAACACACACCACACGACATTACAAAAAAACACAGGTTACCATTGTGAATGTAAGCTGGCGACTGACAGACCACCCCACCCCCTCCCTTCGATGACTGGCCGGCCGGCCTGCCGCAGGCGGAAGCCTCTACGCTCGTGAGAACATTTGCTGTAAAAACCACGTTAAAAAAACCAGGTAGTTTTCAAATCTAAAGCATGGCTCTTATGGGAGTATGGTAAGAATGTCTCCGCACAAGGAAAGTGTTGAGATTCGAGCCGAGTTCCGAGTATGAATGGATTGCTAGCGACGGTCGGTGAAAAGCGGACTGCAGAATTACTACTGCCGAATATGCATGTTCTGGCCAGCCATGAAAAAATATTAATTATTGAAAATTGAAATTGAAAATTGGAATTGGAAAATGAGATTGGATTTGAAATTTATTTATTTTGTTTTGTCGCAAATATTGGGGGTGCGCGTGCGTATGGCGCATATGCACGGCCGCCCTGGTGTGAAAGATGTATTGTTGTTTTCTGATTTGGATGGATAGTCAGGAAACACTACCGTAGGTGGAATTGTTAATATTTAATACATCCAGAAATTAAAAAATCCATCCGATCGGGGTTCGAACCGAGTCTCCCTTTGCGGGTGGATGCCTAGCCAACTAGACCGGACCAGGTAACTATTTAACTTCTGTATTGTCGTTAAATTATATCGATGGGAAGAACCAATACCTTCTATCTGCCAAAAGCAAATTTTCAGGAGAGCATTAAAACTGATTTAAAAAAAGTAACTAGTTGGCGGTGGCAGATAGGAGTATTGATGTAAGGTAGTACTATTTGTCTCTTTGAGATGTTTAGCAGACTTAGGAGCATGTAATAATACAAAAATTACCGAAATAATTTTTTGTACCCATAGACACCAACATCTCATTTGGCTGAAAATGGCAGATAGAAGGGATTGGTTCTTCACCATCGATTAATGTATTCTATATCTTTAAAGCAACATCGGGCGTGGTCGGTACTTGAGTGGGTGACCACTTGGGAACACCATGTGCTGTTGGCAAAGGAAGTGAAGCAAGATCGCCAAAGTGTGCCCCCGATAGGAAACGGATCTTGCATTTTCACGTTTCACCCTTAGCCGCTCTGCGGAGAACAATGTACAAGTTTCTGGTATTTGACAGAAAAAAATTATCTTTGCACAATTTGATTTGTGTTATGTCCTTAAATCGAGGAATCTTGAACGAAACATTGATCCATCTAATTTAGGCTAAGGCACCATTACAGAGATGTAGGCCTACTGTTATATTTGTTATTAGGACTAGCCTACATACAAAATGTATGAAATACAATGACCTAGTTATTTTCCTTAATGATTTCATTAGAATCAACGAGGATATTTTGGAAGCGTATAGTACCTACACAACACCCAAAGCTAAGGTAAGATGCATGAAACTGCTTAAATCCATAGATATTAAACACCTATAGTAGGCTAGATACGCAGTCTCCAATACCTCCTCACAGGCGCGAGCGTAGCAAATTGAAGAGTCAATCTGCCATCAACAAAATGGTTATTTGGTGTTTTAATTTATGCTTTTTCAATGCAATCAAGTATTTCACTGGATTGTTTGATATGGTTTTAGCTTGTGCAGCATGATATTGAATCAACAGAAACAATAAGAAGTTATTGGTTAAATAATAGAAAATACTAAAACTGATTAACGTTTCATTTTTTTAATAACAATACAAAATAGGCTACTAGATAGATATATAGATATGTACTAGTGATGACATAGGGTAGTACTCGGGTACTCGATTCCTACCCAACTCCTTTTGTAGTCGACTCCATGATCTAGGTGTTGATTCCTTCGAAAGTGGGTTGCGGTGTTAGATAACCTAGATTATGCTGTTTAATACCAAGCCAACCTTACAAACAAACAATTAGAGTGTTGTTACTGCCAAAACATGTTGTTTGTGTTTTACTCCCGCCTAGAACAAATTTGGCCGAGGAGGGTGTTTAGCATTGGTCAAGGCTAACCACCTTTTCCTTATTTTTATTGCCGATCGAGGAGTCGACTCCAATATTAATTTTACTACCTGATGTCATCACTAATATCAAATCTGTACCAAAAGCTAAAAGACTAAAAGGAGGGCAAGCTATCAAGTTTAATGGAACTTGAGGGGGAGGTTTGAATTGAATACATTATTCACCTTCCATTGTTTAATAATGCTAGTGCCTAAAACATTGAGGATAATTGCTCGATTTATCTACGAAATTGAACACAATTTGATAAATACGATTGGAGGTGGAGGAGTTCAAACCTGTGTCAGTCTAAAAAGATATATGTAAAATTACATCCACACTAAACAGTTAGGTAGGCCAGGCACCAAAAAAATGTATAATAATACTGAATAAACATGTTGCTTTAACCAGTCATTTGCTCACTGTAGCCTACGCACTCTTCTAACCCACACTGAACTTGTGTAAGATTGAAAGACAAGATGGGTTGTGCATTATAGAACAATCAATGTGACCAAATAACTTGACTTAAATGTTAAATCATGTTTGCTTGGTGGAAGACAGCATAGATTACAACATTTTCCAAATCGTTTGGGTGCGATTGCCGATTATTGCATAGAGGGTGTCGACTAGTATCGTAATATCTTTCTCCTCTTGTAGACGAAAAATATTTACAATTTTAACCTTCCAAATTTTGGGCAGCTTGGGTTTACTTTTATTTACCTTGCTCCACATCCCTCCAAATAGTACATGCCTTTTCAGGGCTCCCAACAGGTCCCTGAAAGTCTCTATTTCTATAGAATATAGATGGTCTCCAAAGAGTCCCTTTAATAACCAATTTTCCTGATTTGGTCCCTAAAAGTCCCTGTTTTTACTAGATTGACTTTACACTTTAATCTAATTTTCTAATTGGACGAAAAATCTGCCAAATCGCTGAACAGATTGCGCTGGAATTTTAAACAGACATCCGGTATGAGTAAACTGAGAACTGCTAACAAATAAGCTAGATCTAGATCCATTGCAATTTTAACCAAAAATAAATAATAAATTGAAAAATAGGCTGCAGATGTGTAGGGATTATTATTTATTTTAATTTTTTTTATTTTTAATTTTTAATTTATTATTATTATTAGGCTTATGGGTTTTGTTTTAGAAAAAAATATTTTTTGTTTGCTATTTGTCAGGCTGTGAAAATTGCATGCAGTATCCAAGGTGTATCGAATCTTGCGCGCTCAAGGTACCCCAAAATTCTGCTAGGAGATTGAGTACCTACACCTTGCAATCTTTACATGTATTTTGTACTTGCTATGTTTTCCATAGTATTGTCACAGATGATAAGCTCGTTGGTCTTGTGGTTAGCGTATCTGCTTCCAATGCAGAAGGTCAGGGTTCGATTCCCGCTAAAGTCAGAAGTTTTTTAACTTCTGATGTGGACTTAGGTCCATTAGTTCTTGTCTTAGGAGTTTGATAACGGTGACTTTGGAGCCGTCCTAGCAACGAAGCACATAATAAATTTTCAGAGTTGTTCTGAATCGGCCTTGTTGATTCTGGCGTTGATTCGCGGATGTTCGCACTGTCCATACCAATGATTGCTATATTTCCTATTAAAATATCGATCTTTGGTTGGTTATCGCTCACTCGTCGATTGCGTCGGGGCCTGCAGGGTTGGCTTGGTCGCTTTGATTTAAAGTCCCCCACTGAAAATCAGTTCTATAACTGAGTGGGTAGACTCTAAATAAAATTTATTTATTTATTTATTATTTATTTACATTGCGTTATATGCATTTCCAAACCTGTTTTATAATTTTTTAAATACAATCTAGAAATTACAAAATCTTATCCGACCAGGGGATTGAACCCAGAGGTCTCCCACATTCCGGGTATAAGGGCGACTTATCCAACTAGACTAGAAAACGCCAAAGTCGTTGTAAGACGAGTGAGCGAGTCATGTCTTGAATACGTGGGAACATCTGCATACAAGTTGATTGATATAAATGTTTGGGTTTTGAGTTTATTTGTATTGTATTTATTAATTAATTCATGTTTTGAGCTCTTCTGCTCGGATACAGAATATTGACATTTTATATTTATATATAAGAGCGCGTCAACGTAAGGCCATAATGGGCCACTCTAGCCTATGATAAGCTAGAAAGGAAAGACCAACGTTGTCTAGATCCAAGGAATGATACCGGGTACTCAACACGTGACTCACTCACTTGTCTAAGAATGACTGGCATTTTCCTAGTTTGTAATTGTAGCAACAAAATCATTAAAAACTAATTAAAATGTTACCTGGAAAAATCCCAAGCATGTTTATGCCTAGTATATTTTATTTAAAAAAAAAGTTTTAAAGTTGCTATACTCTGAAGTATTTTTTATATTTCTAATCAGAATGTTTATGGAAAGGCAGTATGTGTAAAAAATACCACCCACGGGTGGTTACAAGGCTTTCTTTCAATCCTGCTCAAAATAGTAGGGACGTCAGTGTATGGGCACAGTCTTCGATCTTGCTACCTGCTACAATTCAGTATTAGTCAGACAGCCTCAGTGAAACGCTTATTTTGTAAGACAGGTTCATACGATCGTGACCAGTGAGAAGTGAGAACATCTTTAATTTTATGTCATTTAAGTTGAGACTAAAAATTTAATTTACAATGATACACACAGTGATACTAGAAAAACGCCAAAGTCGTTGTTGGACGAGTGAGCGAGTACTACATTTGCAGCTGCAGCATAGCATGCATGAGTCATCATGTCAAGACTTGTCTGGCACTAATGCGTTAACTAGGTCGCTATGCTTGTGGTGCTTGTGGACGCGGGCGACACCAAAACAATGAAAACATATCACATCGTCAACACCAAAGTATTAAAGCTACCAAGATTCCAAAATATGTTTTAGAAAGGTCCACTCATGAACTCCATTCCCTTTCGATATGTTCTGCATCTTTCTTTTATGCTCTTCAAATCAAATCCAATTGAGTAAAGCTCTGCAAAACACGATTTGTCAGAAATTAATTTTTTGTAAGTTGGCAGGGCAAGATATAATTCTGAAATTTTTGTCAGTTGTCAGCATTGAGAGTGGTAACATTGGCGAGAAAGGGTACTTTTTTCCAAAGTGAACTTTAAGTTTAAGAAAATATAAAGTGTAGTAATTTTTACTAATTTTAATTTTCTGTTGGTTGGATTCATGCAAATTTTGCTGTCCAAGTTAACAGCACTCTATCTATTGGTCCTTAACGTTGGTGTGAAATTTCATCAAAATCGGACGAGTAGTTTGGCCCCTGTGCATCGAACACACAGACAGACACATAAACACAGTGAAGTGCCGAAAACTTGCCATAGAGGACTCCGTTCGCTCCGCTCACTCGTCCAATTATTTGACATTTTGGTGCTAGTTTTACTTGTCATATCCAACTAACTAAATCAAACTGATTCAACATCACACTTCATAGGTTCACACTGCCCAGAATTGTACCGATTCGATTTTCTTGATCTACTCTTTAAACTCTCCAATCTATTCCCTACTGCTGCACTTTGTTATTTAATTTCTTGTTTTGTTCTACCGTGTATTATTAATTTATTATGGTTCTAAAATGTACAGTACAATTCCAGGCATTAGACCCTAATTGAAAATTGTTATTGGTTGCACAGGCCGATATAGAAACAGATATTAGTTTTAAAGTTAGTAGAGTTCACTTCATTATAACATTTAAAACACTTTAGTGTAAATAACTCTTTATTTTATTATATTAATAATAATAACAACGTTTCGGAAATTACTGAAACTATTTCCGTCCTCAGGTTTCTTATGAAAAACAAAAAATCATATCAAAAGTATATCAAAACAAACAAAGACAACAGCCAAGGTGGATAAAATTTAACATTTCACATGACGGACGTCCCATGCATGTTCGAGTTAACAAGCATAAGAAAAACATTGAGAAGTCAGATGGCTGTTATCTTATGTCATCGAATCTAGTAGAACACTTATGGGACAAGGTTCATAAATTAGACTTTTTACAATCTCGGCTTATGCTTAAAGAGCCATGTTGGAAAAAAAGGAAATTGAAAGAGGCAGCTCTTATAACATTAAGAGACACTTGTTTTAAGCCAGCCAAGTAAAAAAAAAAAAAAATACTAAGAAATAGCCTTTTTGTTTATATGAACTTGTTTTTGTCAACTTCCATGTGTGAGAAATGTTAAATTTTATCTACCTTGGCTATTGTCTTTGTTTTGATATACGGACGGAAATAGTTTCAGTAATTTCCGAAACGTTATTAATATAATAAAATAAATAGTTATTTCCACTAAAGTGTTTTAAATATAGAAACAGATACTAACAATAACAACATAGACTAAAGTATATAATATTGGACTGTCAAAGAAGTGTACGCGAATACGTGTTCAACCTGACATGTAAACAGGAACTGACTGGTTATCTTATTCACAATGAAACACTTGAATATGCCAAATTGCTTTTGAAAAATGTTGTAACTAGTTTTTGCAAAAACATCTTTCTCAACCCACAATAATAGACGAATATCTATCAAATCTCTACATTCTAATTAAATAATTATACCAGACCAGGGGGGGGGGGGGTTATACTAGTATCTATGTACCAGACTTTCAAACTTCAGTGACATCACTATAGGCGGTCAATGTGCTACGCAGGGCTTCAGTTAAATCTGTTAGTAGGCCATATGTAAGTAGGCCTACTATATGACTTAGCATTTATAACAACATATTATTTCTTTAAACTAGGAAGCTTCGCAAACGCTTTTTTTTAGTTGCGTTGATGGATGAGCTTTTTTGTAAGTTTTTAGTTTGTGTGGGATCTCTTTAATTTTGCAAGTGCTTTTTGAACCATTGTAGGTGATTGTTGCCAAGTTTCTATTGTTACTTGTTGATTGTTATTATATACCTAAAAAAACTTAAATATTAAAACCTTTTTTTCTATGGGTTCTGGCTAACTTTTTCAACTTTTTCTTTCAAAATGCAATGCATCGCCATTACCTTAATG
Source organism: Sweltsa coloradensis (assembly GCA_024449915.1). NCBI lineage: Eukaryota > Metazoa > Arthropoda > Insecta > Plecoptera > Chloroperlidae > Sweltsa > Sweltsa coloradensis. Next base: position 59,337 of record JAMZAV010000334.1, read on the forward strand.
TACATGTAAAATATGAACGTTGTAGCCCCACCTGTTTGGTCAGAATCGGCCCAAATGTCACAAAAATATCGCACTAAAAATCGGAAAAAAAATCGTAAAAGTATGATATTCATGAGAAATATTTCTTCGATTGCACCCAAAAACGTGGCAAGTACAGAGATTTCGAAGGTCCCCTCCAATTTTCATCATGATTGCATATGCCGTTTGCCCGGTAGAGACCAAACAAACAAACAAAACAAGCAAAAAAACACAAAACAAAAAAACACCCGAGCTAAATGTTTTGGGGTGTCAGTGAAATTGAAGTCTTTGCTTCGCTCATCCAATAAGTGTTTATTGGACATAACACTGCTCTTTATCAATATTTATTAGTGATATTTTTATTTTTATTTTTTTTGTTTATATTTGGATTAAGGACGCGTCAACCGTTGGATCATAATGCACCACTCTAACCTGGGGGGGGGGGGGGGGGAAGGAGGAGCCCATGCTGGTCAGAACCAGCCACGGGTAAGGCGGAGGAAAGGGGGTTCTCCCGTCGCGGTCGCCATTGTCTTCGTCATCGTTCGTGGTGCCATTGTCGTCATCGTCGTCGAGGGGTCGGCAAGGTCCCCTTTTTCAAACTGAAGGTTGACAAAAGAAAAATTAACAACAATCCATATAAACAAAATAACCATGAAACATATTAGCCAACACAATTGATGAAAATAAAATAAAAACATGACAAAAATAAAACAAAACTTACATTGCACTAGATCACAAAAATTGGTGAAGATGAGTTAATTACAAGTTTATTAACAATATCAAAATATACATTACGTTGAATAGGATAGGACCCGATTCTATTTTTGACTATCGATTGTTGCGTTACAACAATGAAATTCGGACAAACGTCAGATTCCTCGCCCTCTAGATGTATGTACAACAAAAGGTACAACCTTTGCATACATCCAGACGGCGATCAGATAACTTCGGACAAACAAAAGCAAATGACAGCTATCAAGCAAGTGTGTGGCTCGTTGGTCTTGTGGTTAGCGTATCTTGCCAATGCATAATGCCAATGCAGAAGGTCCAGGGTTCAATTCCCGCCAAAGTCAGAAGTTTTTTAACTTTTGATTTGGACTTCAGTCCATCAGTTCTTGTCTAAGGAGTTTGTAAACGGTGATTTTGGAGCCGTCCTAGCAACGAAGCACATAATAAATTCAGAGTTGTTATGAATCGGCCTTGTTGATTCTGGCGTTGATCCGCGGGTGTTCGCACTGTTCATATCACTGATTGCTATATTTCCTATTAAAAATATCGATCTTTGGTTGGTTATCGCTCACTCGTCGATTGCGTCGGGGCCTACAGGGTTGGTTGGCTTGGTCGCTTTGATTTACTATCCCCCACTGAAAATCAGTTATATAACTGAGTGGGTAGACTCTAAATATAATTTATTTATTTATTTATTTAAGGCCTAGCCTATCTCTCCGTCATCTATCCATTAGACTGTTCCGTGGAAAGCCTTGACATTCGAGTCATGTACGAAGCTAAAAAGTAAAAATTAATAGGTCTATTTGATTTTATTGTAACAATGGTTGCAGTAATTTTGCAAAAATTGTCTCAAAACTAATGATATAGGTTGAACCAGATAAGCTGGCGGCCGTCAAGGTCAAGCGAGAGCACGGACGCCAACGTTGACAATTTACACACAACTGGCATTAGGTAGGGCCTACCGTATTTGGTCATGTTATCGTGATATGTTATCACATAAATCAACATTTTATAAGCTGTGAATAAAGTAGTTCGTCCCACAGAGTCAGTATTCTATCGAAATAATGATTTTAAGTAATCACGATTACGAAAGTGTTTTTTTGCCTTGTTGGTAATGGTGTGTCCAAAGTTCCAGCTGTTTATAATGCCAACCTCGCCAGATGTGATGTCAATGTTTAGGAGCATCAAAATGTCTTGATTTTATTCGTACACTTCATAAATACTTTATTCTTAGGATATATTGGGCAAGGCTTGGCTTTAAAATAGTCGTGTTTTTCTCCGAAAGCAGTTTTAGAGACCGTTATTTTATCTACTTTTTGCCGATCCTGTGGCCATAGTGCGTGGACGACAGTGCTGCGATCCCTCGGCGACCGCCACCTTATCTGGTTCACACTATAACACACACCAGCGCTAGTGCTGCTCTCCCACAGCAGGCATTTAAAAAAGTCACTTCCGCCCTAATCGGGTCCTATGCTATTGGATCTAGATGCGCTAGGACAAAAAATATTCCATATCTAGGTGGGCAATGTGCACTAGGAGTACTCATGATGTTAGAATTACATGCCATGAAGCAAGCTTCTTTGAACTTCCTTTTATCTTGATTGCTTTCATGACATAAAGTAGAGGTGTTGTCCCAATTGATGAAATGGTGATTGATGATGGCCCTAACTGGCTAAATATGAAATGTATAATTAATAATTATGTATTTGAACTGGAGATGAATAAAGACTTATCCTATCTTTGGGCCTTGAGATATTTTACATTCTATTGTTAATTGGTTTGGTATTACCATAACAACCATGTTAACCATGTTGCCAACAAAATTTTATCTGGATGCTACTCTATCTGTAAGCTCAAACAAATTGTTCACCCCCATATCTTATTACAAGTCTACTTTGCCCACATCCACTCTCACTTATCCTATGGCCTGCTATTTTGGGGAGCCTCCCCCCAAGCTAATAAAATATTTATCCTCCAAAAGAGAGCGATACGCATTATTGCGGGTGTCTCCAGAAAACACTCCTGTAGGGAGCTCTTTAAGGAATTAGGAATTCTAACTCTAGCATGCACACTCATCCAGTCTTCTGCACTCTTTGTTCGCACAAATAGTAACCTCTTCCCTCTCAATGCGTCTGTGCACTGCCACAACACAAGAGCCATCCTTCACATACATAGGCCACCCCACCACCTGCGCCTTTTTGCACTAGGCCCCAAGTACCTTGCCTCCACCCTTTACAACAAGCTCCCAGAAAACATAAAAACCTCCCCCACCCTGCCCTCCTTCAAACAAAAGTTAAAAATATATCTCCAGCAAAAGCTTCTACTCGGTTAGTGACTACCTCTCCATGTAAATAATAAACAATTATAAATAATGAAAAATTAAATAATAAATAAAAACAATTATTCTAGCTAAATTCAGCAATGCTTTATCACCTGTTTTTAAGTCCTGTCAACTAACATTGTAACATATGGTTACTATTTTTTAGTTATGCCTCCATATCATTATGTCTCTTACTTTCATCTGTACCATTATCTTGCACCAATTGAAAATCACCTCATCAAACAATTCTCTTCTCCAGTTATACTTTCATAAAATAATATATTATATCAATGTCATTATTATAATAGCAACTCGCTTGTTTTCAAATTCCACTTTTCCTGATTAGTATTTATATTTTCCATCATTATCATGTGAAACATAATATTTATGAACATATTATATTAAGGATTATATTCCCTCTCTCCCAAGAGGGGTTTTATCTTTTACCATGTATCGGTCGAATGAATAAAATTGAAAATTGAAATTGAAACAATTAATACTAGGCCTACTTTATAAAAAATATTCTAAATTACTAAAAATAATTTTGTAATGGTACTTGAAAAAGTAATTAGATCCCACACTAAAAACGTAGTAATCATTGGACAGAAATATTAATAAAAAGAATCAATATTATACACCAGAACTTGTTAACCGGAAAATATTGGCAAAAATATAACGCAACGGTTGAGTTTGTGTTGGATAATTTTTTAACCGTGTATTGTTCAGTTGAGTGGTTTTGTTTTATTAATAAAAAGGTCTAGCAATTAATACTACTTTATAAAAATTATCCTAATTTAACAAAAGTAATTTTGTAATGGAACTTGAGAAAGTAATTGATCCCACTTTCACTTCCAACTTAGTAATCATTGGACAGAAATAAAAAAATGCTCATCCATCAACGCGACTTTAAACTTCATGGTTTGACCAGTTTGACGTCTTGCAAGTTGCTTAGTTGGTATGACAGACCGGCCGAAAAGAAATGTTTTTGAGCCGGCAGCCAGAGCGTGTGTCTGTGGCATTGAAACCTGTTTTTCAGCGGTGTTGCCATTCACAATGCTTGTGTAGGCTTTAGGCTGTGAAAAAATGTTTTTCATGACTTTGAAGTCTGACGTGCTTGTTCGGTGGGTAGGGCATAGGCAAATGATTGTGATTTTTATTCCAATCTACACATTTATGGCTGTTGAACATTGTACTACGGCTACTACTAATATTTCCGTAACAAAAATGTCTTCCCCTTCCATCATTCGGCATTACCCCTCCCCCTCCGGCCCTACTCCGCCAAAAGTTCTCCATTCTTCTTCTTCGTCGTCTTTGCTTTATCTCGCCGAATTCCTTCCTCGATCCGTTGAACGAGACCTCAAGGCCACCCGCCATTACAGGCATTGACAGAACTCCTAGCAGGACGCCAAGGTACCTCGTTGCCGAGATTTGTTGCGTGCGCATGGGACGCGCTCACCTGCGGTGTGGCAGTGGCTTGGTATATTTCAAACTTGATGCAACAAGTGTTTTTTCGTGCAGTTTTTAAATGAATAACGAAACAGTAACGTAAGTAGATTATAATTTGCAACCAACTTGAAAAGTGACTCTGTGAGTAGGCCTAGGTCCTAATTAATTATCCAGCCTAGGACCAGGCTAATGCACAGGGCTAGGCTAGGCCTAGGCTTTTTCGTAGTTGCCTAGGCCTAGGCCCTAGCCTACGATTGTGTTTGGGCATAGGCCCCTAGGCACCTAATCGTCTTTTACCGTAGCCTAGTGGGCCTATGTAGCTACCATTACACCGGCTAATGAGTGGATTTTAATCGAATGTGTTTTTACCGTGTGCTAGGAGCAACGGCTTAAAATTCTGCGAGGTGAAATTTTTCTTGAAAAAGCAGTTATTAAATCGGTTAGGCCTACCCCCCTAAACAAAGCCTAGGCTAGGCTAGTGTGTAACGGCATCTTTTAGGCCCTAATGTTGGTTTCTGTTTAGCATAGGGCCTAGGCCTAGCCGGAGGACCCAGGTCTTGAACTTTGCTGTTGGTTTTGGCGGTTTATAGGGGTTGAGAGACATGTAGGCCTAGTCTAGGTTACTTTTTGTGTAAGTATTGTCCCCCCTCCCCCTACTAGGGCCTAGGCATATCTCAAAGCGCTTGCTTGCCATCATCATTCTAGCTTGGTCTGTGACGTAAGCGGAAGGGTCAGTGGCAGGTCATTATGCACTCGCCCACTGTTGCCACATCGTAGGCCTTATGCTACGTATGTGGACGCGCGAAATTCAAATTGAAGTTGATGCTCTGTAGGCCTACTTGCATCCTCCTTCCACCCACTGAAGTGAAAAAGCTCAATGCCATTAAACATTTAGATGGCCTAGGCCTACCTAGCCTAGACCCATGGTTTTGTTATTGTCATGTCTAGTGAATTGCTTTCTTAAAAGAGGTAGGCCTAGGTTGACTGGCCCGGAATTCGTTCAATTCCGGGTAAATACTAGGGTACCGCCAATATTGAAACCAAGCAAAATTTGCGATTTTTAGTGATCGCAAAACTGTTTGCAGACAGATGAGGTTTTGTATGTATATCCTATAGGGCCATTAGCCATATATATAGTCATATATAGCCATTTAAACCATAGGAAATATAATAAAAACATTGTACGGTATATTGCCAACTAGACCTACAGTTCTAGACAATCTGTTTTAAAAGCACTGTATCCACCTTATAAAATAAATAAATTTATTGTATTTAGAGTCAACCCACTCAGTTATATAACTGATTTTCAGTGGGGGACAGTAAATCAAAGCGACCAAGCCAACCCTGTAGGCCCCGACGCAATCGGCGAATGAGCGATAACCAACCAAAGATCGTTATTTTTAATAGGAAATATAGCAATCAGTGGTATGGACAGTGCGAACATCCGCGAATCAACGCCAGAATCAACAACACTGATTGAGCACAATGCACAACTCTGAATTTATTATGTGCTTCGTTGCTAGGACGGCTCCAAAGTCACCGTTTACAAACTCCTAAGACAAGAACTGATGGACTTAAGTCCAAATCAGAAGTTAAAAAACTTCTGACTTTAGCGGGAATCGAACCCTGGACCTTCTGCATTGGAAGCAGATACGCTAACCACAAGACCAACGAGCCACACCTTTTTTTTTTCATGCACTTCATGCCTTGATATGAAACAAACAACAAAATGATGTGATATCCCCCCCAAATACAAAACTTTGTAAAAAAAAAAAAAACGGCAGCCAAGCTTTCCTTCAAAAGTCTTCAGCTGTGAATGCTGTGAGATAGGGAGGCCTAGAAGTTGACCCAATCTTTTCATTCTTTCTCCCTAGTTTCGCATTGAAAAGAAGTAAGATCATTTCGCCTGTTGACGAGCGCCAAGCCAGCCATTTTCGTGGTAAAAAAAAGTAAAAATTTAAAACTCAAATCATAAAAAAATTACTTCTCCATAAAATCTGGTGCATTACGAGAACTCTTAAAAAGTCAATGGCCAAGTATTTTTTTTTAATGATTTTGAGTTTAAAATTTTTATTTTTTTTTACCACGAAAATTGTTGGCTTGTCGCTCTCAACAGGCGAAATGATCTTACTTCTTTTCAATGCGAAACTAGGGAGAAAGAATGAAATGCTTGGCTCAACTTCTATATCTCACAGCATTCACAGTCAAAGACTTTTGAATGCCGTTTTTTACAAATTTTGTATTTGTTGCGGGGGGGGGGGGGGATAGTCTGTAGGCCTACTAGGCTGCTTCGCGAACGCTTTTTCCAGTCACGTTGATGAATGAACTTTTTTTAATATTTCTGTCCAATGATTACTATGGTACGTTTTTAGTAGTACGGCCATTCCATAGCAAAGTGAGCCTGACAAGTGAAAAATAATTTTTACCCAATAGTTTTATTGATGGGTCAAAAATTAAAGTCAAAACTCCACTGAATTTCAAAATGTTTTTGCTTTCTTTGTGGGTAGTAAATTATGTGTTTTACAGTGCTTTAAAGTCGGTGTAAAGTTATTGTTTTATTTTAGTGCCACATCCCCTAAATTGTAAGCCCTCCAATTTCTTTTAGGTCAGCTGTGTGAAGTTCTTTTTTGTATACCAACACTTAATGATGTTGTGAAGTATTTTAGTTGGAAAAACTGAACACAAAGTAAGTTTTACTTAAATTTTGTATCATTAAGATGTTATGAATATATGTCACACCCGCAACACAAAACTACAATAAACTATGATAGTGTTAAGATTAGGGCTAACAAAAGTTGGAGAGTACTTTATTTTTAAGGTTAGGTTATTTGACTTATCATATCCAACAGAGAAAACTGAGATGCACTGACTAGAAGTGGTTGAAATTGTGTTGCGGGTGTGACCACACAGTTAAGTTGCGGGTGTGACATGATTATTGAATTGCATGATAATGCCAGGGCTAACAGTCAAATAGGTAAAAAAAAATTGCCCATTAGGCTACCTAGTTTAGGTAGCCTAAGTAATGCACATATAACGCACACAGTCAACGTTTTTTGAAAATGCAAAAGAGAGATTAGGTAGGTGCCGGAAAACGAATTTGTACTTCAAGTCAACTTTGCTGAAAATTTTTCGGCAATCATTCAAGACGAGATTCAGAGCGCTCATTGGAGTCATGATCAAATGACTGTTTTTACAGCCTGCGCTTGATTAAAAGATGACGTTAAGAGGTCCTTCGCGGTTGAAAGTGATGACTTGACACATAACAAACTTTGCAGTGTGGGCATTCCTCAAAAAGATTTTTGCTGAACTAAAAGTCGAGTTTCCTAAGTTAACAAAAGTGATTATTTTTTCGGATGTCTGCGCTTCCGTCAACAATCCTGCCCTAGATATTAACGTTGGTGATTTTGTCCTCGTTTCACTTGCGGTAAATGGGGAAAAAATACCGACGAGCAGTATTATGCTGAAATCGTAGCATTTGATGATGAAACCAGTGAAGTAACCCTTAGGCCGCTAAAGTATATGCAAGCATCCTAGTGGCAACTATTGGGTATGGCCCGATATTGTGAATACGTCATGCGAGAACAAAGACGTTATCAAGAAGATGGTAGATCCTCCAATACTTCACAACAATCGTGGGCCATTAAGTTCGTCAGTGATTAGGCATGCATGAATAATGATAAAGCTGCATTAATTATAAATGATAGGCCTAAGACCATTATTAGTTAATCCTCTTTTTATGCTATTAGCCCCTACTTCAAAGTTTAAACAAAAAATAATCAGTGACGAGGACCATATTTCATTTAAAAAATTACAATGCAACACTTTATTTTATAATAGGCTACCTTTTTTAAATATCATATTTAGCATGCATATTTGTAAACTTACATTAAAGTATTGAGTATTCATGAAGTATGTAAGAAAACTGCCAACCAAATTGTATCTACATACAAAAACTCGTATTTAATGTTATATTTTGTGCACTACGTCACACCCGCAACATTCCTTGTCACACCCGCAACGTCTTCAAACCATCATAAATTGTCTTTTAAATTATTTGAGCCACTATTACTTATATTTTATTTTAAGGTTGTTCTATAATGCTTAGGAAAAAAATAGTTGCCTATCCAAGGGGTCCTATATTCACAGACTTTTGCACATGTTCATGTAAGGGTGTAAATACAGTGGCAAAAAGTGTCACACCCGCAACACCTGTTTTAATTTGTATTTACTGATTTCCTAAAGTCACAGAAAAGTTGAAATTTGGTGTATTTGTACATATTATGGCAACAATGAATGTATACAATGTCTTGGGTTTCAATTTGTAATTTATAAACACTTGGCAGGTATTTTAAGTGTGTAATGTGTCACACCCGCAACTATGGAATGGCCGAGTAGGTAAGTGGGATATCATTACTTTTTCAAGTTCCATTACAACATTATTTTTGTTAAATTAGGATAATTTTTATAAAGAAGTAGGCCTACCTATTAGGCTAATTGCAATGGTAGGGCTAATACCAATAAACAATAGAATGTAAAATATGTATATATGATAACTTTACTGTTTTGTGCCCTAAAACCCCAATAACTAACTAGGCCTAACTATATCAAGGCCCAAAGACATGCTTTTTGTATGCATTGTAGGTGATTGAACATTGTCAAGTTTCTATAGTTTCTTGTTAATTACACCTGTAAAAGGCTAGGCCTACCTTCATTTCTATGATTTCTGTAACTTTTTCAACAAGGCACAACATCACCATTAGGCATACCTTAATGTCCATGTAAAATGTGAACGTTGTAGCCCCATCTGATTGGTCTGAATCGGCCCAAAAATCGGGAAAAAATTGTAAAAGCACGATTTCTATGAAAAATATTTCTTCGATGGCCACCAAAATTATTAAACATCTAAATTTAGTGATTTCAAACTTTTCCATAAAGTTTCTTTGAGATCGGAGTACCAGTTTGCCCGTTTGCGAGCTAGGCTATGTAGTATTTTGAATACTACCTATCCTATTTTTTTTTTCGGTACAATATTCATAAGAAATATTTCTTTGTTGTAGGCCCTACCAAAAAATGTGGCAGGTCTAAGTTCAGAGATTTCGAAGGTCGTCTCCAATTTTCAATAACATCGAATATGCCGTTTGCTTGGTAGATCGCGAACAAACAGACAAAAATACAAACAAACAAAAATGCCAGAGCTAATTTTTTTGGTGGTCAGTGAAATTGAAATCTTTGCTTCAAACTTCAGTGCTTGGCACCCTGTTAAATGTTCTATTTCTGGACCATTAGTCCATTACCAGTGGGTTGGTTGGTATTGACTGTTACTTATAGCCACGTAAGCTGCCACTGCTTGTTGATGGATGGATTGTTGCCTGTGGTTTGTCTGGTTGCTGTTGATGGGTGTAGGTCTGGTGCACATAGTTTTGAACTGTGACTAGATCCACACTCATCAATTGAGACTAGACTGGACATCTCGTTTCTCGACACCAGCAGAAGAAACCAACATTCATATTGGAGATGAGGTAAACAATTATATATTATATTCTACAATATTATTATTTTTATTATTATTAGGCCTACATACGCGCTTCGCGCGCTCTCCCCCCACTCCCTCTAATCTACTTTTCCTAATATGTATTGCAGTGTTGAAAAGTTTGGGAACGCCAACCGAAAGAGTGCTATAACTAACCAAACACAAGACCTAGACGCCTTACTAGCATAGGCCTAAAACCCCACTTTGGACCGTCGATTATCACTTACCACCCCCTTAACTAATTAAAAGCCCGAAAGCTAGACTAGTTAATAGGCTAAAGAAACCAAACTCGACACGTGTGCTCTGAAAGCTAGCTCCGTGACGAACTCTTTCACTTAAAATTCCCGATAACAACCGACGACAGACAACAGACACGGGACCAGGGGCATAACATACCCTGGACCCAAGGCTTACCAAGACCCTCGATCTTGAGTAGTTAGGGCAGTTCGGCAAGGCCACGGTGTCCGGTACTCAGCAGAGTAGATCCTCTCGTAGGCCTACTTATACTACTCGGCTCATAAAAACAGCCGTTCTCAAAACTACCATCGATATCTTTACCCTCAAAATTAGGGGGTGAGGCACATGCAACTTGTAAGAACAAAGCGAAAAGTGCGTTTCAATGATGTAATTGACGAGATTTAGATGAAAACAGTGAAGTTAAATTAGAAATTAGCCGGAGTTTGGATCCAACTAAAAAAATAAACCATTACTCTAAACATACAGGATTACGTACAATTTTGACTGGAATTAACATACTATTACATGAGATGAGACCAATCTAGGTGCCCGTTAGGGCGCCGCAGCCAAGCCGCGGTGCGCTACACACTCAAGCACCTTATACACCAAGCAGAGTTGGGGTGATTTCGAGGTGTTACCCAGCCGTCATGTAACGTGATGTGAACTTGAAAACTATCACAATCGAGGGGATTTAGGTACCTGACAACACATGCCAAATTTATTGGGGTACGATTATTCCTTATTGGTGAAAAAATGGCTTGAAACATGCTCAAAATCACTTTAAGGATGTTAGCTACTGCCTACTACTGCCTACTACTGCCTACTACTGCTAACATCTAATACGTCGGCCCGCGATTCTGACCAGACGGGTGGGGCTACAATGTTCATATTTTACATGGACATTAAGGTTATAGAATGATAGTCTCTTTTGAAAAAAAAAGTTGAAAAAGTTTGTTGGAAGGCTTCCAAATAAAGGTTTTAAAATAAGCCTTAAACACTTGGCATATAATCAACAAGTAACCATAGTTACTTGACACTTGTTGACGGTATAAGCAGAGTTAGGCGGGAAAGTGCGATACGTAAACAAATGGCGGACATTTAAAAATTTTCTTCTTTGTGTGGAACGAGAAAAGGTGTCATTATACTCTCATTAAACAAATCAGAAACCGTCCCTGGCCTAGGCCCAGATGTGGAAAATTATTTATAATGCAAAAGTGTAGGTCTAAAGTTCCATTTGGCTATAGGACTAGTAAAATTCATACTTACATTACATGTTTGACAAGCCTAGCCAACCCTATGCCAGCACAAAATTATGAACTTGCTCATCTGTTTGTTTACATAATTTTGCAACAATCAAATCATTTCATACAACTTGTCTTTCGATTGGCCGGCGTTTATGAAGGCACTGCCATCTAGAATAAATATAGAACTTTTTCGAGCTCTTTGCTATACGCAAATCTTTTAAAGTGTTTGGATTTCGTGATACTCTTTCAACCATAGACATCCTATCTAGGTGCCCGTTAGGGCGCCCGCAGCCAAGCCGCGTGCGCTACACACTCAAGCACCTTATACACCAAGCAGAGTTGGGGTGATTTCGAGGTGTTACCCAGCCGTCATTGTAACGTGATGTGAATTTGAAAACTATCACAATCGAGGGGATTTAGGTACCTGAACAACACATGCCAAATTTATTGGGGGTACGATTATTCCTTCTGGTGAAAAAATGGCTTGAAACATGCTCAAAAATAACTTTAAGGATGTTAGCTACTGCCTACTGCCTACTACTGCTAACATCTAATACGTCGGCCCGCGATTCTGACCAGACGGGTGGGGCTACAATGTTCATATTTTACATGGACATTAAGGTTATAGAATGATAGTCTCTTTTGAAAAAAAAGTTGAAAAAGTTTGTTGGAAGGCTTCCAAATAAAGGTTTTAAAATAAGCCTTAAGTTTATTCTATAGCCCGCGCTGCCACTTGATTAGCGCTAGCGTTCCCCCCTAGCTCGCGAACGGCTCCGTTACCGGCGAATGGCCTCTAAAAGTTCAGCGTTTTCCCGATAGACTGCGAAACCGAAAACACGCTTGGCTAGCTACATCCGGCCGCGTTATATTTGAAGTTATATCTCGCGATAAATCCGATCGCGCGGAGAAGACCTTATATGAAGAGTATGAGTCATGGTGTGATTACAGCGGTATGCAGTTGCACTGTGCAGGCCGCTAGACTAGCTAGCTAAGCTAGACCCAAACAACACACACACAGTTTGTTGATACAACCAACCACTTCTCAGTTATTTAGATAGATGTTATTTTGTAAGTGTGACATAGGCCTACGAATATAACGACAGTTCACTGATTGCATTTTGATTCAATTTCCAATCAATCCGCAGTCGGTTGCATCTGAAAATCATCTGCTAAAGGCCTAAAAAGTTATGTCGGTAATCGACACCCGACGAATCAAATCTTGTCGTGAATCATAAATAAAGTAATATTAATGATTAAATGTCTTTTTCAGAGGCGTGTTTGCCTGAATACGATAATATATTTACATTGTCAAAATAAATAGTTTTATGTTTAGTTTATGACTGATGAGTCTATAAAAATCTAAAAGCATCTCAATTCTCAAACGCTAATGTTAACAGATTTGATTGAGGGGAATGAGTGTGCTTAGTTACAATAGTCTATATTTTTTCTAAATTGCGTATGAAATATTGCCAGCTCTCAATATGACAGCCGTCATAACATGCTGAAACACATGATCTAACAATATATGGCTGAAACGCAATATTAGACTGGTGCCGACGATTGACGAAAGGCAGGAAGGCAACGAAACGTCAAGTGCGCAAGAATAGTCACAATGAACGTGTTATTGCACTCTGCAACGCGCTCAATGCTTGGAAAATGGGGATAAGCGCAGAAGTCAGAACTGCATCATCGTCCTCGAGTAGGCTTGCGTAAACGAAAATACATGATAAATTTTATAAAATGCTTATAAAAATAATGATAAGCATGAATCAGATCGACGTAACATAGAAAATAACAGTACACCACTCACGAAATGAATTATAATTCTTTTCCCGTTTCGCGACAGACAAGACACAGCGTCATTAACGCCCCCCCCCCCCAGCGCGTGACCAGGTAGGCTTACTGTGATTGTTGCGTAAACAATGCTCGTCTTTGTGAAGGTCGCATTTCTTAGATGTCTTGGCTCTGTGAAGTTCGATTGCATCGTCCATGGTCCATCGATCGTCGTCAATTGACAGTGTTATTGAAGTGTCCGACGTGTGGCCATGACTGGTATTCGTTGTTTGGTGATAAGATTAGCAGGCGCAAGCAAAGGAATGAACGGTGTCCGCTTCTAAGCCCCTGTCTCCTAAGCCCCCGGACCTTTTTTTGGCTTCTAAGCCCCTGTGACCGACGGTTGTGCTACACGTTGCGAAGCGGGGCTAAGAAGACTAAAAGTCTTCTTAGGCCCTGTCTCCTAACGCCCCCCACGAAAACCTTGTTCGTTCCCATGAGCCATAAGAAATGATAACGAATTTTGAAAATGTTTATTATTATCGATTTTTGGATGAGCGAAGCGAAGACTTCAATTTCACCGACCCCCCAAAAAATTTAGCTCGTGTGTTTTTTTTTTGTTTTTTTCTGTCTGTTTGTTCGCTCTCTACCCGAATACGGCATCGGAATCGGATACGGATACGGATACGGAATCGAAGAAATATTTCTCATGACTTTCGTTTAAAGGAACTCTTTCGGTGGTAGGGCCTATGGACAGTTTTTGATCAGTAAGTAGGCCTACTTTAGATTAAAATAGCGACGTTAGAGGTTTTATAGGTACTTTAGATTTAAAATAGCGACGTTAAAGGTTTTGTAGGCCTACGTACACACAAAAAAACTGTCCATACCAACTGAAAGAGTACCCGTTTAAAATAGCGACGTTAAAGGTTTTGAAGTTTTTTGTTAATTTAACAGCAAACAAACGGAGTGAAAAGTTGGATCATTGCATATTAAAACAGTGCTTTTGCAATGCCTACATGATTTAATTGCAACATTTTCGAGTCAAATGAGACGTTAAGCAATATCTAATTAATCGAATGTTGCTAATGATTTATTTTTATCCCCCCACCCCCACCCACCACCAACATTTGGGAATTTATGGTTTCACCTCGAGCAAAGTACAGCCGCCTTGCAACGTGTGCGACCGAACAAAAACATCGTGCGGGCGTTAGGAGACAGGGCCTAAGAAGACTTTTAGTCTTCTAAAGCCCGGACCGGTTTGTCTTCTTAGCCCCGCTTCGCAACGTGTAGCCACAACCTTCGGTCACAGGGGCTTAGAAGCCAAAAAGGTCCAGGGGCTTAGGAGACAGGGGCTTAGAATACCGCCCCGAATGAACTGATACAATCATTAGAGCGCGGGGGTGAGAGGCGTGCATTGGGAGAAAAGCGATGGCTTGACCTTCAGTGACCTCGAGATCACAGACAGATGCGCCAAGTAAACAGTTTCGAAACTGGTACTAGGTGTTATTTTGGTAGTTGTCATTACCGTTACGGGACCCCCCAGTAACAGTGGGGGGGGGGGGGAGCATGAAGTGCTTTGCTGTGTCAGCTAGGCCCCCCACGGTGCTTCGCGTTTCCCCCAACCGCACTTACCTACTTTCCTTTTCGGGGGATCCCTATAATGAACAAGTACAGTTTACCTGTTCGTTGTAACTCCCGTACCAACCATCATGAGCCGTGTCACTGTCACTAAAATGTGCGAGACTATGCATGCAATGCAATGCAAGTTGCCTGCACAACTAATGCAAAGCGTCGTCCTCCTCCGACGAAACGAACGACGTGTTTCGGGCCGTTTTTGACCGATTGGCAATTATTTGTTTCGAGTGTCTATAATGACTTAAGATTATCGACTATCGAGATTTTTAGATGAGCGAAGCGAAGACTTCAATTAGACTGAGCCCCCCCCCCCCCCAAAAAAAAATAGCTCGGGTGTTTTGTTTTTGTTTTGTTGTTTGTTTTTCTGTCTGTTTGTTCGCGCTCTACCAGGTAAACGGCATATGCGATCTTGATGAAAATTGAGGGGACCTTCGAAATCTCTGAACTTAGACCTGCCACGTTTTTGGGTAAAATCGAATAAATATTTTTCATAAATATCGTACTTTTACAATTTTTTTCATTTTAAATGCGATATTTTCGTGATATTTGGGCCGATTCTGAGCAAAGGGGTCGGGCTACAACGTAAATATTTTACATGGACGTTAAGATTATGGTGATGTAGTACCTTTTGAAAGAAAAAAAAATGAAAAAGTTAGCCAGAATCCATCGAAATACAGGTTATATACCTCAAAAAACTTAATTATTAACAAGTAACTATAGAAACTTGACTACAATCACCTATAATGTGTACAAAAAGTAAGTCTTCGGGCCTCCAGATATTTTTCATTCTAATAACCATAGCAATTAGTACTACTTTATAAAAATTATCCTTACTTAACACAATTGATTTTGCAATGGAACTTGAAGAAGTAAAGAGATCCCACGCATACTAAAATAAAAAAAGTTCATCCATCAACGCGCCAAAAAAAGCGTTCGCAAAGCGGCCTAGTAAATATCAAACACATGTTTTTCCAACGAACAATATGTTAAAAAAAAGCTGCTTGAACTTTGAGTCAGATCACTTTCGTTTTTTATGTGGTCCTGACTCTGATTTTGCTTCCTTCGATATTACTCTTTTTGGAGGTTTGGTACCAGGGACCGTTTTTTAGTTCGTTCTGTCGAGCCAGTTCAACATTGACATGTTCCCTAACACATTGTCCTCTAGGAATACGGGGATCGGCTTACTCGGGTAAAATACAATTAATATAGAAGTTGATGAGTTTCGGAAGCATGAAATCTGTCCACAGTGTTGTCGGTCTGGAAGTATTCTTTCCACAAAGTAGTCGTTAGTGGCGTCAAGGACGTCCGCAGGGGGGGCAAGGCGGGCACTCCCCCCCCCCCCCCCCCCCTTTGGAATCCTATATTATAAGCAATTTTATTAAAATATTAACTATCAAGCTCCGCAAACGCTTTTTCAGGCGCGTTGTTGGATGAGCGTATTTTTTTTAAACGAAAAAAAGCATTAATTGGCGATTTTCATGAGAAATAATTTTTCGATTATACGCTCAAATTCCCACGAAAAAATAAATTAATAAATTCGGGTTCTGTGAAAAAATGATTACAATCGGATCAAGAATGTCGGTGTAAAAATTGAAAGAAATTAAAAAATCGAAAAAAATCGTAAAATTGCGATTATCATGAGAAATATTTTTTATCCGCTCAAATTTCACACGAAACATCAATTCACTAAAATTAAAGTTCTGTAAAAAAATCATTATACAATCGGAAAAAGCATGTAGGTGTTACAAGTCGGAGAAATGTTTTAAAATAGAAAAAAACGATTTCCATGAGAAATAATTTTTCGATTGCGCTAAAAAAAACGTGGCAGTTCTAAGTTCAGAGATTTCGAAGGCCTCCAGAAAATTTCATCGCAATTGGAGTATCGGTTTAGCCAAATCGTGTTACAAACCACACAAAAATACAAAAAAAAAAGAAAGAAAGAAGAATTAAAAAAAACGGATTTTTTTCTCCAGTGTAGTGAAATGGAATCTTCGCTTCGCTCGCATCGCTCATCCAATTAGATACTGATAATATAAAATATAAATATGAACGGTCTACGTTTTTCTTTACATTACTACTCAAACATTAAATCTGATAATATATTCGGCAGATGTAACATTATCGATTCCATCAGGACAGCGTTCCAAATCCTTTTGGTGGTTTTCTAGTTTCGAGTATCGACTGCACACAAAAATTGCATATTTTGGTATGCATTCAGCCAGCTACTTTCTTCTAAAACGCACCAAACGCACTCTAAAACCTGATTTTCAAAAAAAAATCGCCTGCGGCGCTATTGTTGAGGGCCTCACCCCTCCCACACACCCCATGTTGTCCTACGGGAGTTACAAGTTATAATTTGCCCCCCCCCCCCCCCCCCCCCCCCCCCTCATGACAAAATTTCTGCGGACGCCCTTGAGTGGCGTTAACAATGAAGTCACAAGTACCTGTTGATTTGAAATTAATTAGTTTAGTATAGAAATATATACAATATTGAATATGCAATATGACATACAATAGGAAACCCAATTGAGAATGTTGATCGAACGGTACACATTAGCAAAGTCTTGAAAATATAAATATCGACGTTTGTGGTGAAAGACCTATACCCACAACCCACACTAATATAGTATGCGCTAATGCTCGGAATAGTCTTGTGCGTTGTAAGAATTACTCCCTCGTGACCTTGTAGCGGCGATAGAGACCGCCGGCTGAACGCAATGTCTCCCCCCTCCACACAACAGCGTCAGACTGTCAGGCCAGTGGTGTAGGTATAAACACAATCCATAACCACCCGGCAAGCTACTGACCCGGGTTCGATTCCATAACTAAATGAGTTGCAATTTCAGTGCACCATGAATGTTCCGAGTTGGTAACTATTGTAATCCAGGCTTTCTTACGTGGATCACATTCATATCTATTGTGATCAACTTCCCAAACAACATTTAAAAACAGAGACATGTTTGACCTTTGTTAATTGTGTAAATCAGACTAACCAGAGTATTCTGTTATATATTTTTTAAATCGCATACACTTGGAATTTATTGTTCAAGCATGCTTTCAAACTAGGGTCACCAAGACGTCCCAAAAATACGGGACAGTCCCGAATAAGACCTAAGTGTCCAGGATGCCGGACTGATTTTGTCCCGAAATATAGTCCCATTTACCATGACATCAAAATTTCAAACAGACAGAGGTAGCTTACGCCGATTCGAGAGGTCGCCGTTTCGAGAGGTCGCCGTTTCGATGCCCGCCAACGGCAATATGACTGTTATTTCCAGGGTGGGGATTGAGTTCTGCTAACTAGGCATTTGACATTCTTTTAGACTACTGTTACACTCTCTATAAAACTAATTTTTAAATGCGTAGCCCTACACATTTTAAATCATATTTTGAACAAGCAAGATGTATAACTATATGAGATTTTTATTTGTGTGCTCTCTCGTCCTCTAGTCCATCTCAGTTCTGGTTCAAGCTACAGCTGACTTGGCTTTCCAACACCACTGAAAGTAAACAAAATATATCCTTGACTGCTAAGTGCTGCGTGAAAAAAGAGAACATGCATAATATCAATTCAGTCAAGTGGAAGAGCTGTTTTACGTTATCGGTTTTACAGTCTTCGTCGTCTACTGAAACAGATACTTGACAGCAATAAAGAATGATTGTAGCGTGAACTTCCAACGTATAGAACGCAATCGTGGAGTATGGGTACTTCGTTCGGGTTCGAACCCTGGTACGATATCAGTATTGTTGTTTGGATTTAATAACTGGAACGGATTCTTATCTTCATAAATCGTTCACACATTCTTGTCGAAATATGATACGTTGACAAAGACTGTAAACAGTTGAGTACAATCGAAAAAGATTTGATTTGATTGTTTGCTTCGTTTTCTTGACCAGCCTTTATTACGAGGGAATTGACTCGCCTTCCCATTATGTATATATATATTTAGTTATTTACTTTTACTAACGCATAACTCTACATAGCGGTAAATGTTATTACATAATAAAATATATTACTTTTCATCAGGCGCGTAAAAACGTTTTGAAAGTTGGTGGGGGGCAAATTTATTTGCAGATCTCGTGGGTGGAGCCGCCAGAGGCTCTTTCGATTTTTACCATACCAGACCACAGTTATTTCGTCATGTTTTAACTGCACTCAGACTCTGTAAACGATGTTTTACAGCAACTATCTGCGATCTAAAAGCTAAAAAAAATGAACGTGAAGTGACTGACCCATTTTAGTAAATTTCAACCTAATTTTTTATCTAATGACGAAGCATTCAGGCAAACATATTTGTTTAACCAAGGTGACTGTCGAATTGTATGTGTATGTGCATATTTACTACGGAAATTCTGGGATTAATATTTTACTCACGTTAAATTTGCCCTCCCCTCCTCCTCCCCCCCATTCCTACGCCACTGCAGTTTTCATAACAAATATTATAAAATACTTGTCCACAGCAATATCGCACAATACACGTACACATACACACGCCTGACACAAGACTTAGCTGATGCGCCTTTTACAATCGCTGACACTTGAGATAACGAATCAAACCGCGCGCTATCCGAAGCTCACCGGATCTTTGCTCGCCAGCCACTCGACAAGAGTTCCCGAGATTGCCACCGCAACGCCATCGTTCAGTCGCGAGCTGATCGGTTGCCGACGACGCGAGGCGATTTTTGGAGGGATTTACATGACGGCAGGTCAATGAATGTGTAGCAGCCACTATTGGTGATACAGACAAGTTGTTAGGTGGAAATCAAAGCTGAGGGTTCCACACATAGGGTGAAAGTAAAATATGCCACATTTCTCTCCCATTTGATCTATTTACGATGGGCTGAACACAAGCGACTTTGATTCACGTTTTCAGTGGTACACTAAAAAAATCAAAAAAAATCAACGAATACAAGATAATGTAATGAAACTTATTTCAGGTAACTTGTAAAAGAACTACAAAAACGTGGTTTAAATTTCATATCATTCTAACAAACCGTTTTTCTTAAACATTCATTTCCGTTTTAGCGATTTAAATTCCGGGACAGCCCAAAACAATGGCAATAAAAATAAATTTTCACTTTTTTTACATCAAAAAACGTCATAATGTATTTATACTGTGTAAAATGAAAGCATATAAAAAATATCAATTCTTTGTCTAGATTAGCCTTAAACACTTGGCATATAATCAACAAGTAACCATAGTTACTTGACACTTGTTGACGGTATAAGCAGAGTTAGGCGGGAAAGTGCGATACGTAAACAAATGGCGGACATTTAAAAATTTTCTTCTTTGTGTGGAACGAGAAAAAGGTGTCATTATACTCTCATAAAACAAATCAGAAACCGTCCCTGGCCTAGGCCCAGATGTAGAAAATTATTTATAATACAACAGTGTAGGTCTAAAGTTCCATTTGGCTATAGGACTAGTAAAATTCATACTTACATTACATGTTTGACAAGCCTAGCCAACCCTATGCCAGCACAACATTGTTTTGATATGAACTTGCTCAACTGTTTGTTTACATAATTGCAACAATCAAATCATTTCATACAACTTGTCTTTCGATTGGCCTGCGTTTATGAAGGCACTGCCATCTAGAATAAATATAGAACTTTTTCGAGCTCTTTGCTATACGCAAATCTTTTTAAAGTGTTTGGATTTCGTGATACTCTTTCAACCATAGACATCCTATATAATTGGCTAGACCAGCAGTCGGTGGTCCACTTCCGGTACAATTAGAAGCCATCTTAAAATGACAGTTTACATGTTAATCAAATGGGAGCGATTTGTGGCCAAATAGTTCTCAAGATTGCCGCCAGGTTGACAGGTAAGCATACTAGCCTTTAACACCAAATGATTACTAAATTCCCTTATGCAATCACTTCGTATTGTTTCTTTTGTTTAATACCATGCTGCACAAGCTAAAACCATATCAAACAATCCAGTAAAATACTTTATTGCATTAAAAAAGCATAAATTAAAACACCAAATCGCCATCTTGAAATGGGCCGGTTGAGTCTTCAATTTGCTACGCTCGCGCCTGTGCGGAGGTATAGGAGACTGCTAATCTAGCCTACTATAGGGGTTTAATATCAATGCTTTCAACTCACAACCCATGACGTTTTCCACGATACCGTTCAAGAATACCAATTCCTTCGAAAACGAAAACGACTTCGTTTTCAAATTGCGTTTTCAACTCATCTCCACGAACTCAAGAATTGGGGTCCAGTCCTTATACCGTCGTTATACCATGGTTATACCACCTATACCCAGGATGTACATGAATCCGGGTCTAAATATTTTACATCCTATATTGTTACTGCTAATACCATAGAATTTAAATCAATTTTGATAAAAATATTATATTTTAGCAAATAATTTTGTAATGGAACTTGAAAAAGTAATGAGATCACACACATAACAAAAACTTGTAGAAATACAGCCAAACCTTACACACTCAAAAGGAATGAGATCTAAAAAAAGGGCCAAGCTCATCTACCCTTCCACATAAACGTACAGTATCCCATAACAGCATCCTCGAAAAGTTTGGCAAAATAGAATTTGCATGTTATTACGTTTAAATTAATTAGAAAAAAAGAACTTGGATAAACTATTACGTTAAATTAATAATCGCAAATTCTATTTTGCCAAGCTTTTCGAGGATGCTGTTATGGGACACTGTACGTTTATGTGGAAGGGTAGATGAGCTTGGCCCTTTTTTTAGATCTCATTTCTTTTGAGTGTGTAAGGTTTGGCTGTATTTCTACAAGTTTTTGTTATGTGTGTGTATTAAGAGTCTGAAATAGTAGTGATTTTTTTCTGGAACTCTTCCTGAAGCCAGTTTTTGTCAAGATTGTTATCAGACTTTGCACATAGCTTATGGTCATGTAGGCTATACACAGTCTTCTATAGTGGCACAGTTTTTTAAAACAATCACAAAAAATTAAATAAATGAAATGTATTTTTAGGACTTTGGATTTTTGTAAAATCATCAAAATTAATAAATTTAGGATGTTTAGGGCCTAACAATGTTTAGTAATCTTTTATTATAGAAAAGTGACCATATCCTTTCTTGACAGTTATGCAAAATTGCATATCGATCGGATGACAACTGGAAGCAGGAATAGTTCCCAAAAAGTTTCAAATAGGTAGGCCTATAGGCCTAGTTGACTCTTAAGGTTATTTGTACTCAACACTCGACATCAGAGTTACGACGGCGACCAACGGGTCCTAGAGTCGCTGGACTGGTGTGCAAGCTTCGCGCGGTAGCAGGTGGCGTCTTGTTCACCACGCCGCGGTTGCTGGATGGTCTCGGGAGCGCGTCCCTTGAGTAGGCCCCTTCTCGAGCTAGGCTTCAAGCATCTCTGTATGTTTCTTCGGGCGTTACAGCACACGAAGGCCAGATGACACCGTTGACTCGATGTAATAACTAACGTATGTACATGTAGACGAGAATCACCCTATCACTGGTTGGAGTAAAACCGGTCGTGATGTGTATGAATGAAATTAAATATAGTTGCTTAGGAGAATTACCGGTATGCCGTATGAATGTACCATTGTATCGCGTAGGTCGTCTTAGTAGGTAGTCGGGCTTCTAGCTCCTGGCCATGTTGTAGGCCGTTATCTCCCTAAATTCCCAGATTGTAGAGTTATTGGTGTTAAAAACTATGGTATTTAAATCCCCCTCCACGGTACGTGGTAAATAAATCCATGACTGGATAGTTGAGCACACGCGGTGAATTTCACTGGTAGAACAATCAATCGAGACAATCACTACAGCACCTGTGGCCCACTCACTTGCTACGTACCTAGTGATGCCACCCAGCTCCTTGATTAAAATTTACCGTTAGTCCACCCCAAGCATGGGCGACTGCGATTGGTGGTAATAACTTGTTTTATGTAAGGACGCCGTCTGGCTGGCCAATCGTGGGCTTGTTCACAACCCTGGTAGGCGCTGGTCTCTGTATGTTTCCTTTACCAAGCGTTCTCAGAAGCCCGACATGAAGGCTAACACATCACCCTCTTGATTGGCTCATGTGACCCTTCGCCCAAGGCCCCGGCTCGGCCATTCGAACTCGCTGGACACTCTGTGCAGGAATTACGTTTCCCCATGTGCATTTGACTGGGTGCCTAGTAAAAACAATATATGCTGGCAACTTACACTGCCACATATGGATGCCCTTTTTAGGCATATGAAACACTAGTCCATGGCTAAATGATACACTCCACTCTGCAGGTTACACCTTTAGATTACAAATATAGTGCGGTGGCTATAGATTTGCATACACATGCAAATGAGGTAGACAAAAAAACATAAATGATAGGGGCTGGAGGGCTGTCCCGCCACAGTGCCAATAAAGATCCCAAATACAATTTAATCCGTTTAAATTAGGATAGGAACGCCCTGTGAACCCGTCGTCTTCCGAATCACTGTGTTCCATGACTCATTAGTTTATGCAACTATCAAAACATTGAAATGGGGTGGAAATGGTTTGCGCAGCGGCATGCGGAATTTGTGTTAGTTGTAGTCTCCATCTCCAAGGAAGGACTAGAATACATTTTTCGATTTGTCACTAGCGCGCTCTGTCAATGAAAATGTAAATTTGCTTTCTTGCTGCAAAAATTCAACCAAACTACATATTTGCACTTTTAGAGGGCTTTTTCATAGATGTGCATTCATAACCGCAAGACTTACAAAAGCCAAAAAAGTTTGAATTTTGAATGTTACAATTCGAATTACGAATCGAATATAGGTAAAAAAATATTCCTATTATATATTCAGGTTCGGCCTATATTTGGCACAATACGTTACGCCTGTTACCAACCACTCTCCTAAAACGAACTATAAAAAAGTCTAGGTCAAGTTCCAGGCTACCAACAACACACAATAAAGAGACTCGTAAACTAGGCGTAAAATCGACGCGAACGACGAAACCATTCTTAATTATGTTTGTAACTTCATCTGACGTTATTGTCGAGAAATATGAGAATCCACCGACAACCCTAAATCCCGTGCAACATCCTCTCGATAATAAGTGTGAAATTGTTAAACTTGTCTAGCATCTCGCAGACTTGCAAATGTCAGCTGCTAGGTTGAAATCACAATAGGGCCTACCGCGATCTTGAATTTATAGATGTACCAAGTCCAAGACCACTGTGTCCCGCGCCATTACGTGCGCGCGCCTCCGGGCCAAGTTCATTCTTGGTTTTAGGGGAGTTCCGTAGATGCGGGCACCGTACGGCTCAGTTCTAGCCGGCAGCCGTGAGGAACATATCTCCTTGCGGCATACGGCGGGAGCGATATGGCCTCGCCACCTCAGCACCTTCATTTCTCTCCGCCGATCGCTCGCGGCACGCGGTCGCGCGTATGCACTCATCGCCTGCATTCAAGACAACTTGGACTCGTCCGTTTTGCCAGGGCTTTTGTGGTGTTGGTAGATCTATAGTTTTGTGAATCATAATAAACAAAAGTAGTGTTTATTTTAATTATAAAATCGGTGACCTTGCCCATCCTCATGAAAACAGACGTAAATTCAACAGTTGGTAGGCCTATTTGAACTCGCATTGTGCCGTTGTCCTAGCCTAGGCTAGGCGCCTCAAATCGCGTTTTAGGCCACCAAATATAACACAGAACCCCAAAAGTTTTTGCGTGCGGATTTGCCTCCGGCGGCTGGGGCTTCACCCCTGACTCCGGTTTACCCGCGCCACCTTGTTGCGAGTGGATATTACGCTTTGCGTGGATTTGTCGAGCGTTGGTCAAGATCAACATTGTCCACTGAACACTTTCTTAGAAACAGTACGGTACACACACCCAATTCTTCCAAGTGATCGTCCATAGATGAAACCTGCATGATGGTTTATTAAATAATTTATTCAAACTAAAGCGATATATTATACTTTATAATGTACTTCTTAAGGCTATTGTACCGCCTCTGGCCGATAATTTGAAAGTCGAAGAAACATGTCTGAAAAGTTTGCTGAATGAAAGAAGGCCTTTAAAATAACAGAAACAAAAATTGTGAATTTTTTTGGGCGGGACATAACCTCACTTTTGGAAATTATATTTAGATTTTTGGACAAAAGTGTGATATACAAGACTACTTCAGAATTAAATTTTGAGAATCGGTTTTCTGGACATAGTTTCTAAACACCTTTAGCTATAGTCAAGTTGTAGCTAAAGGTGTTTAGAAACTATGTCCAGAAAACCAATTCTCAAAATTTAATTTTGAACTAGTCTTGTATATCACACTTTTGTCCAAAAATCTAAATATAATTTCCAAAAGTGAGGTTATGTCCCGCCCAAAAAAATTCACAATTTTTTTTCTGTTATTTTAAAGGCCTTCTTTCATTCAGCAAACTTTTTAGACATGTTTCAGGGTGTCTACAAGACTGGAAAACCTGGGAAAACCTGGAATTGTCAGGGAATTTAATAAATTGGGAAAAGTCAGTTTTTTTTTCTGGAATTTTACAAGAAATGTAAAAAAATCAATATTTTAGTAATTTTAATAACTTGTTTGTTGCTGAAAATAGAAATTATCAATTTAAAAAAATCAATTCTTAAATTATTTTGCCTTGTCCGGTGTTAAAAATTCCCCCCGAAATCAACATTGAATTTATTAACAATTTTTCCTCCGTTAGAAAGCGCGGGAAAGCCAAATTTGCAGCCTGGAAAAATGTAATTTTCCGTCTGGAAAACCTGGAAAAGTCAGGGAATTTTGTAATGAAAAATTTGTAGACACCCTGTGTTTCTTGACTTTCAAATTATCGGCCAGAGGCGTTACAATAGCCTTAACACTAAAATAAGTGGAGAGCCATGAGCAATCACACAAGTAAATGTCCGTAGCTCATCAATTTTAAATATAGCCTATTGAATAAAGACTTCGGGCATAAAATAGTGTATTTATGCTGGATGCACTTGATAACCGATATCGTTCGATAATAACATTTTGATAATGCCGCTTTGCGAACGCGTTTTCCAGTCGCTTTGATGGATCAACGTTTTTGGTTGGCTATTTCTATCCTTTTATTATAGTTTCATTTCATCAGTGTTTTCATGTTTCATTTATGTAACCATGCCTACCTTCAACAATTGCTAGTCAACTAAATACAAATTTATTTATGTATATCCACTTTGACTCTTCTATTTCAGGTAGGCAATGGTTTTTGTGGCATTGGTAGATTATAATGATACTACCACCATCGGGTACTAAAACATGTAACCGTTTGCAGGTGTACACAAGATAATTAATATTTTCTTATCTTAATGTGCTGGTAATATTTATAAAATAGGTCTACATACGATCTTCTGTTGCTGATGAAGATATATCAAGACGAAGAATGTTCATGCTGATCTCTGTTGATGGGTCTGGGTCTAGTTCACGTATATTACCATCGTGACTAGATCCATACTCGTCTACAGAGGTTAGTTCTTTCATCATTAGGCCAACATAAGAACTTCCAAGTATAGAAGATGCATGTTTGTTATAACAAATACTAGGATTAGCTGTATTGACTGTATTGGCCTAGTTTTGGTTTATCCCAACAATGATTCGATAAAAAATGTTTTTTAAGTACAAAACCATTGTTGTTAATTTACATCTTTCACATTTCAGCTTATATTTTCAATTTATTATGTCTTGTAGGTTTGTCCACTCCGGGAGGGTGGACAACAGTCAACTGGTAGCTCATACAAACAAATGTTTTGTCATACGGCACCAATGATTGTTCAACATTTGCGTATTTGAAATGTAACATTTTATTCAGACTGTTTTTATGTATTAGGTATTCTATTTCTATGCTTGACATTAAAAAATATTGGTGGTGTGGGATCGTAGAAACTGTACTCCTACGGCTATACTACCGCGTAATTGAATATAACAAACAAAGCTTCATGTTAAAGTGTATAATTATTTATTTATTTAAAACCAAATGTTCTATTTTAAAATAACTTGAAAAATCCTAATCCGTGCCAGCACTGCAAATTTAATGTTATAAAAATAAACAAACCTGAATTGTTAATGATTTACTGGAGTGCTTGATTCTGTTTTACGTGCCCCTCTAATACACTGTTTAAAGCAGCTTATGATGATATTATTTGTTTGTTCTTTCTAACGTTCATACATTGCAGATTGTACGTACAATTAAATAAATTAGTGAACCATCAGTATAAAATGAAGACAATTCATTTCATACCAAAGGCAAATCAAATAATATTACAGACACAAAACACCCTTTCCAACATTCGTCGGTCGGGGGTGACGAGTCACCAGGCACATACAGGCACATATTATTAATAGGCCAATTCTTCAATCATCACAGTGTGACATCCACCAGAAGTGTGATTGATATTGGAAAAATTATAAATCTGTCCCAAATATAAAATTACCGGCCGAATCAAACAATCACGGAATGCGTAGATAATGTCTAGCTAGGGTAATGCTTTTGACACCAACAGTTGACTAATTAATTGACATAGAATGTTGTTTGTTCGTCTGCACTATAGCATAACCATAACTGATAGTATTTTTCTTGAATAATAACTGTGTCCCTTGTTATTGTCAACGTCAATGGGTCACAGGGACACACCAAACAAACGTAATTAAAATACAACACCCATTAGCAACATTCCTTTCTCAACATTATATTTGGCCTGGTTACACAGTTATTGGTGTGTGCACTGTGATTTAAATGTGTGTATGTATTTTAAAGGCAGCCAAAACATTTTATAACGGCAATTCTAACTAATTTTTGTATGTTTACACACACATGGTCTTATCGATGCTACTTTATGGAGCATTTTTACAACGAATTTGACTCATTCATAATCATACCTCGATGTTGACATGCAACCATGGAAAATGACTTTAAATTCAAAGTAAATTTTGCATATAATATTGTTCATCTTATGTGTTTATTATGTCAAATTGTGTGATTCTCCGCCAGGATCGCATGATCGTGGTTTGGACATCGGACTCTTTTAACATTGTGGTTCTAGTGGAATATACACAAGGTGGTGACAAAACGTCGATCGCTCTGCACTCTGTGGTAGGAAATCTGTCGCCCAATATCACAATAATGCAATATTTAATACAATTCAGAAGTTAAAAAATCCATCCCGATCGGTGTTCGAACCCGAGTCTCCCACATTCCGGGTAAGCGCCTTAATAATATTAATATTTTTTAAATTCTGAATTGTAAATATTAACAATTCCACCTACGAGAGTATTTCCCGACTAACCTATTGAGAAATAACGATAATGCACTGCCGTCAAAATGTTTTAAAAATTCTTATTTTATCAAGGTCCATACAACTGTGACCAAACCCCGATCGTTGAATTAGTTTGACCATTGCCCTTATTACCTGAATAATATTAGTGGTTATTTTTGTTTGGCTCACATTTGTAAAGTCGCTTCCGTCGACTCTTTTTCCCGAGAAGAATAAAAATGCAATTAAACCTGCCCTGTACATTTTAATGTAAGTTCAGTCCCAAAAAACAATACTCTGCAAAGCTACTGCCACACCATTTGAATATTTGCAAAATTATTATGCTCTGTAATAAAATTTAATTTATGTTCATTGATAAAAAGTAAAAAATTCACCTGGCTAGATACGGTACCTAGTACTAAGAAATAATAATTGGATGAGCGTAGCGAGTGAAGCGAAGATTCCATTTCACTACACTGGAGAAAAAAATCCGGAATGTTTTTTTTTCTTCTTTTTCTTTTTTTTCCCTGTATTTTTGTGTGTTTGTCAGCACGATTCCCGCTAAACCGATACTCCAATTGCGATGAAATTTTCTGGAGTCCTTCGAAATCTCTAAACTTAGAACTGCCATATTTTTGAGCGCAATCGGAAAATTATTTTTCATGAAAATCACAATTTTACGATTTTTTTCGATTTTTAAAAAAAATCTTACACCTACATGCTTTATCCGATTTTAATGATTTTTCCTTAGAACCTTAATTTTATGAATTAAGATATCCGTGTGAAATTTGAGCGCAATCGAAAAATTATTTGTCATGAATATCAAAATTTTACGGGTTTTTTCTTTAAAACAGTTCTTTGACTTATAACACCTACATGCTTTATCCTATTATAATGATTTTTTCACAGAATTTTAATTTTATGAATTAATAAATTCGTGTTAAATTTGAGTGCAATCGTATAATTAGTTCTTATGAAAATTGCAATTTTACGATCTTTTTTCTTTTTTTAAATTACGATTGATTAAAATTTACAAAATTTAAGTTAATTTTGTATTAAATTTGATTTAATTTAAAAAAAATTCGACTTTGTAATGATTTTTTAACAGAACAACAGAAAATCCGCATAACACATGGCAGCTCAATGCACCAATTACGCTCATCCAACAACGCGGCGGGACTTAAGCGTTTTCCTAGTTATAGCCACTTTGTGTAGACCTATAGGCCTAAGTGGTTTATGCGTGCATAGCCTATATCAATAGTTGTATTTATTTTGTATTTGTAGCTGTTGAGTCAGAGTAAATAAAGTTAGAATAATCGGCTAAAGTATAAAATCTAAGAAATATTACATTGACTTAAAACAAACAATTCATAATTTAAAATCAAGTGTCTCAATAAGCATTCACTAGACCAATTTTTAGTTATGTTTAACAAAATTTGTTTCGGGCATATCTGAAATGTATTTTAGCCTGCTAGCCTACTAACAGCTTGCATGCTAACAACAATGATTAACAATGAGAGTCATGTCACAAGCAAGCTGTAAGCAGGCCAAAATGTGTATTTCAGATATGCCCTCTGTCACGATATGAACTAGTAATAACTGCGTTGTTTTAATGGCATATGAATGTCAAACTTGTCAAAAATATGTTGAACATGCAGAAGCTTCAAGTGGAGCAAGTTTTAGATTGTGTTATTGTCTCAAACTATGTATAAAATAAGACCAAAACACTTTTTTGCTCTCTACTCAGCGAGCCTCAGTCGGCATTACCGGAACTTGACGTAGAATCACGACCGACCAATCAGGTGGTGTTCCCAGTGCTCGAAAAATATTTTGATTTGTCGATATTTGAAAATGATGTAGGCTCGTATATTGTAAATCAAATTTTCAGGGCTGAAAAGTGGATATATTGAGAATGCAGAGCAAAACCTACGTTTAATGGCTCTATTTATTTTGTGATTAGAGACGAAGGAGACTTCCCTATTGTTAAAAATTGCAATTGTTGGTTTAAAAATTCTAAAAGTTGGTAGGTAAAGCGGGCGTAAGAAGTTCAAAAAGTAAAAAGAGAAGTAAACAGAAGAAGGGCTATTCAAAACCAGTAAATAACAAACATGTCAACAAAGCCACCTGACTAGTAATAATCATATTCTAAAACAATACCATTTATTGATGGCGTTTGTGGTGAATTTACTGACTTTTCCTCATACTTCATTCTTATTATTTTGTTTTCTTCAAAAGAATATGCTCAAATTGGCAATGTGAAATATTTGACATTTGTCAAGCATTTATTATATTTCACAACCAGGTTTATAAATGCATTCTGAGACGTGTTATGATATCTACCACCTTTTTCTGAAATTGATCAATCAATCATCTCTTTAAAGGTCATTTTACTTTTCTCTTTTTATAGTAGGCCTAGGCCTAGACCAGAGTTTGACTATTGAAAAGTGGAAAGTTAAATGTAGAACTAACTGTATTTGCTCTATAACTGGACTAATGCGCAGCTGTTTTGAGTTTGAAATAGGTAATAGTATTGAGAAATACAATAGCTGTTCAATTACATAGCAGAAAACATCAAAAGGAAAAATTAAAGTATTAAATTTTTTTTTCATGCTTCATCATCAATAAACAGTGTTGAAAGTTGAAACTCTTTCTCTTTACACTTTTTGAACTTCCTAGTGTAGGCCTAATCCTTGCTTAAGGTAACAGATAAAATGTCTCAAGTCTGTTGTTAAATCATTTGTTTTTGTTGGTCAATATTCAAGATGTGTTTTAGTGAATAGGTCTGTTCGTTTGCGGACCTAGTTTTAACACTGAAGCAAACGAACGGGCCAAAGTGGCTCATTTCACAAAAGAGTGTGCGAACGAACAAACCAACCTAATGCCATTCACTAAAGAGTGTGCTATGATGATGATGAATGTAACTAGGAAAACGCCAAAGTCGTTGTTAGACGAGTGAGTGAGCCATATATTGAGTACCCGGTAACACTCCCTTTCTTCCCCCTACCTAAGACCTCCCTAGACTATATCATAGGCTAGAGTAGTGCATTATGGCCTTACAGTTGGAGTTGTCGTGCCCTTATACCAACTAAACTTAAAACCCTATTATTTATACCAATATTATTATCAAACTTAAATGCATATGTTAGGTACTCAACACATGACTCGCTCACTCGTCTTAACGACGCCGTTTTCCTAGTCTAGCTGGCTAAGGCGCCCTTTTACCGAAATGTGGGAGACAAGTTCGATTCCCTGGTCGGAAAAGATTTGGAAATTTATGGTTTGAATTTAAAAAATTATGAAACATGTTTTGAAATGCATATAACGCAGTGTAGTCTTATCATCTGTGGCTATGGAAAACTTAGCCAGTACGAAACACGTGTAAATATTGCAAGGTTTACTCTCCTTGAGCTCCTTGAACTCCTTGAGCGTGCAAGATTCGATACACCTTGGGCACTGCATTTTCACAGCCAGACAAATAAATAACAAAAAATATTTTTTCATAGCCAAAACCATTGTCAAAATAATTCCTACACATTCGCAGCCTATCTTTCAATTTATTATTTCCTGTAGGTTTAAATCGCAATGGATCTAGCTGATTTTGTTAGCAGTTCTCAGTAAACTCGTACCGGATGTCTGTTTAAAATTTCAGCGCAATCTGTTCAGCGATTTGGCTGATTTTCGACGTAGGTACACACGTACAGAATCACCGAAGTGCCTGTAGTTGATGCGAGATTCTCAGTCGCTCCGCTCCCTCGTCTAAATAAAATATTAGTCTGGGTAGATTTCTGTATTCTAACTTCTTACAGTTGCTTGGAATTCTAAATCTAGGTGTACGCTTCCACCAGCCGTGCATGTTTAGTACATATGCCTAACCTCTTTATCTCTTTCTTTTCAAGAGAAACTTCAATTGCTTCACTCCTACATCTATCATACATTTGCTGCTAACACAAACCTTGCTTTTTGTTTACAAATTATAAGTGCCCTCCTGCCTGTCTGTCTGCATGTCATTAAATGGCCCACATCTAGGGGTAGAGTTTTTTTTACATGCTCACTGTAGTGGGTAAGGTTTAAAGGTTGGCGATGGTGGCTATGGGCGAGGGGGTACTGCTCATATTCCCTACACCCTCATTTCTGCACAAGGACTGTGATATTCAGATTCAGATTCAGAAAAAATTTTTATTCTCAAGAAAATAAATACAATTGGTACATAAACAAACAAGAGAAGAGAATAGTCGAGAGAAGCCCACATAAGCACAGTGCTCGTGTGTGGGCAGTTATAATGCATGTTAAATTTAAAACAATTACAAGATGTTAGCGAAGATAGAGTTTAAATTAATACTAGTAGTTTGTACAACATGAAAAAATAAGAAATAAATAAATAAAATAAAAATAAAATATATTTATGCAAGGAAGCAATTTATATGGTAAAATTCTTAAAACTAAACTAAACTAAACTAAACTAAAGAGATAGACAAAGGAATTTTTATAATAAAATTTAGCCTTGAGACTAAGTTGACAAGTAATAGGCTAGAACAGATTGGGCATTATTATTGTTATTTAATCCCTTTTCAAAGAGCCATTTCTTCACGTTATTTTTAAAAGAACATAGAGAAGAAACGAAACATTTTTCAGGCAAGGTAATATTAAGGGTCCTAGAAAAGAAATGTCTTTGACCCAGACGCGTGTTTTTCCTAGGTAGGAATAATCCATGTCTGGTTGAAAGCCTAGTATTAGAGCGTGAATCAAGACACATTCAGCTGTTTAATTAAAGTCCTTGAGATTTTTATGAATAAAGAGGAGAATATTTTTAATATATAATTGTCTAATGTCAAGAACCTTTGCTTGATCAAAGGTAATAGTGGAAGAGAAATCCTTAGGTTTTATTTATTTATTAAGGTATGAGATTGTATTTGGCTGGTGGTAGGATTTTTTTAGGGTTGCCTGATGCAGGAATCGGTTCCAAACCAGACTGCTTTCTATTTGGCTGGTGAAAGGATTTTATAGGGTTGCCAATGCATGAACCGGTTCCAAACCAGATCCTGCTTTGCATGAACCGCTTCCGAATTTTTGGACTGTAGTCATCTCGACCATCCATCTGTAAAAATGTCCTAATAATATGTCTCAAGCTTCATCTCTTCCGCTAAATAACACTATTGCCTTGTGGTTTAGATAAGGTTTTCGGGTACATTCTCATATTTTGACACTGCTTGTACAATTGTTGATACATTGTGGGCAGCAGCTGCCTAAAGTGCTTTGTTTATAAAATAGTATTTTTGGCAGATGATTGATATTTTGATGAGTTGATTAGAAAGGAAATTTTTATTAAATGGTTAGTTGTATCACTAACTGTGTGTGTATATAATTACGAGTATGCATGTCAGGTCCGTGATATTTTAAATAGTGTTGTTTTTCTTTCAGCGGACTAAGCACATTGATAATTATGATGAAGATGAAAATACACCGGGAAGAGTACCCGTTGAGCACTTATACACAAAATGTGATACATCTAGTTGCAGCCCCATCACCGCCTTTTCTCCTGCAAGCTATTCCTCGGTGTAAGTTCAAACCAGAATTATGCGCATTTATTTTCTCACAACAGACAAACAGACTCATTACAAAGATTTTATTTTTAACAGATAAATATTGTAACTTGGCTAATTGAACAAGTTGACAGAATGTTCTGTGTAAAATAATTTATTTCCTATTTGTGTGTTGGTCAACCTATAACCCATCAATGTGTCAAAACAATAAAATAAAATAAAGTTAAATTAAAGTGATTATGCATGTTACAGCTCACAGTCAAGCCAGCGTTACTGCGAACGTAAAAATGCGGGTGAGGTGAAGTACCACTGTGGCCCGGAATCTTCGAATTGCTCATGGAAGCCAAGTGCAAGTTCGTCTTTCCTTCCAAAGATTGCACCATACACCTCGGACTCTACTGTCAAGACTAATGCACTGTACATGTTTGACAAGATATCTGATGAAGTGACCTTATGTAACCAGCAAATAGAATTCCTTGGCCAGCTGATAATGGAAAAGCAGTCCCTTACGGATCCGGAACCTTGCTCCGTACCATTCCAGGTACGACATAGTCCATGTTCTTAACTTAATCAATTTTGGCCTTTAGTCGTTATGGATGGGGGATAACCATACACCAAGAAAATCCCGGACATGCCCAACTTTAAAATATAAAATGGGTCAAATTTGATTTGGTTTGAATTTGTGATAGTTATGGAAACAACTATGCTAGCCTTAGGCCTATGTGCTTTCTTCATTGCCTTTTGCCTAGTTGTAGTATCCTCATCTAAATAATATTGTACGAGGTGCACCAGATTCCTATGACGACACAAGCTGTGAGTCGGTTGTTGCTTGGAGGGAGGGGAGATGAGTTATTAGTTGTGTCACACCGCTAGATGTTGTGGTTGAAAGAAATCGGTCAGTCAAAGTGTTCAGTACGATAACGTCTAAGGTTATTATTTAAATAAATCGACCAAAAATAACTACAACTTCATTCATTCACACATGTTGCTTAGTGATATAAAACCTTATCCATGTGGAACCGATCTGACAGCTTGAAATTCATTCCCAAAACATTTAAAAAATCCGTTAAATTTATAGATTATAAGTCTACCCCTTAATAAATAATTTGTATAGGATAAAAAGGACGGTAACATTTTGAACTACTCAACACTACATCATACAATAAACAGTAGGCCTTTTTGAATGATTTGTATAAGTATAAGACAAAACAAAGTAGTTACCTAATTGCAAGCCGACCAAATTAACCCTGGGTGAACTTATTTTTAGTGGGGTACATTAAATTTCAAGCCAACCAAGCTTGGTCGGTCGGCTTAGTGTCGGCATGAAGTGTTGCCACTTTTTCAGGCCATATCTATTTGCTTTGCTACTTCTAGCTACTTTCGTCAACAATATCTCGGCAATGAGTTCGGTGAGGTGACTTAAAAAAGATTTAAGATTGTGAAATAAGTTAACCCATCAGATTTCCATTAAAAATCGCTGCACGGTAGGGCCTACCCCTACAATTAGTTTATTTTTTACAAAATGGGGTGCGGAGCGCAACTCAGTAAAAAATTCACTGCTCTTACAAAAATAACCAGATTTACTTGAAATAAAAACTAAAATATAGCCTAAATAAATGTAAATGTATGAACTTTCAGCTACAAATTTTTCTTGGTGTCAAAATATCACACTCCTCACCTTCGTCATATCCTTCAAAATATTGCACATTGACTTAGATACGAGCCAAACACATCGTTGGATGCAGCGAAGTGCGTAGAGTACATTGAGCGCGATCTCCTGGTGATAGGATGAACCATTCTCATACAACGACCGATATTGTAGCGTGCTGTTCCAGCCCGTCGATCCGACGGCCAGGTAATTCGGCAGGCATTTTAAACAGCCCGTCCATTCGACCAGCGGGAAAGCCAGTGGGTTAATAACCGATGTTCTATAATGTTCTTTGGTTTAAAAAAAATAGATGTAGGCTACTGCAGCTAATTTGGTGTTTGAAAGTGTTTTATTTTGAGCCCTTACAGTGGTAGAAGATGGGAAATACAAAACATTTCCATCGTAAATATCTCGTGGAGTAATTCCAGTAGTACATGTTTTTTTAAAAAAAATACTATATTATTATCAAGCACACTTCCAAGAATAGTAAGTACTATGTGAATTTGAAATCATCTTTATTTCTGGCAAGTTATGATTAGACATTTTTTAATACCAACTGAAAACATGCTAGTATATTATACGTTAGTCATTAAGTACAGTAAGATCTCTCTTATCCGATCTCCTCTTATCCGATGTTCCGTGTTAACCGAGCCGCCAAAAAAAAAAAAAAAAAAATTAAAGTTTTAAATACGTAAATAAAACATAAAAATAATTACAGACGCCGCGCCGCACTTTTTTAAATGTACTCGCATACATTTGTAGGCATGCCTTACGAGTGAGTGCAAAGAAGATAGATCGGCGATATATCTCGACTTTCGAGCAGTGTGCATCAGTGTACTGAGCGTATAGAGTTCAGTGGTCAGTGTGCGTCGGGCGCATCGCCGGTAAGCGTCAGTGCCACCCACTGAGCATATAGAGGTCAGTGTGCGTCGCGCGCCTGCGCGTGCGCATACGATCCAGCCATCTCACACACAGCTGTTCAAAGATGGTCGTTGTGGAACTAGATGCAATCATGTTTCAACCGATTCACGAAATTCGTAATCACGACCCATTGAATTGTTATTCCTGGGCTTATCTTATTTCTTTCCCAGACTTATCTTGCGTCGTGAGCTTCAGCGCGGGCATAGTAGTGAGAGGTTTTCCCACATGAGAAAGAGAGCTAGGCCTAGGCCTATGTTTGCATTGTAGGCCTAGGCCTACTGCGTCGAGTTTAGGCCTAGGGTTAGGCCTAGACATACGTTTTTATTACGACATGTAGGCCTAATTGTGTACGTGTGTTCGTGAGCTTGAATTACAAGCTATTAAATCATTTAGTATACCCTGTATGAAGTGTATCGTGTGTATTTTATGTTCCTTTATCCATTACATGTGTCATATATCATTTTACCACATCAGGCTATGCTACGAGAGCAAATAAACAATTGATCCGCGCCATCCGAGTTTTTCGCAAATCCGAGGTGCCCCCGGTCTCATCCAACTCGGATAAGAGAGATCTTACTGTAATGCATATTTCTTTTGTAGGAGCTTGTGGTCACTTATGGCCGGATCTTAATCGAGAAGCTTGGTCTCAACAATTATATTGTTTGGCTCCAAGGATCTCTAGTCCCAAGTCATGGTCGACTGGTGGAACTGGCGCTAGGGAATCTGGCGTGTTCCGTGTTTCCGGGCCAGGTGGTGGCTGTTGAGGGTACGAACCCAATGGGAAACATGTTTATCGCTGAGCGCATCCACACCTGTGCCAATCTTCCACTGCCCCGGGAGTTACCCAAGTTCACTGCAAGAGAAGGTAGGCCTAGTTATTTATATTTATACTATCAAAATCAAGGAAGTTGGCCACTTCATAAACTATCTGAATTGATTTGACAATATGAATTGGTATTTGCTTATTTGGTACTACCGTTTGTTACATTGTTTACCTTGTTGTGGATATTAGGAACTAGCAGCCATATTATTGGATTAAAAATTCAGTTGAAATTAGATTGTTATTTAAGTCAAGCTTAAATGTGTGTAGAAATAATTTCCTCCAATACAATTTAGTGCTTTGGCCTAATAATGGATAGTCTATGTCTCTAGTCTCCCTATGGCATATTTGAGGAAATTCCAATTAAGAGTCTTCACTAGACAATTATGACCTTGGCACGCCCGTAAGCACTCAAATTCATATGTACAACGCTCTGGAGAAAAATTGAGTCGACATACATGAATTCTAAAATCCACAAAACACAGATATTTTTATGCAGAAGAACATACAATAAACAGAATTGCTTTATGTAATAAACCCTACTATTCACCATGGTTAAGGGTAAAGTCAACGCGGCGGGAACAACCTCTTCTTTTTCCTTTCCCGTTGCGTCGACTTAATGTGTAACAATGGTGTATAGTAGGGTTTATTACATACATCAATTATTATGGTTCTTCTGCATAAAAATATCTGTGTCTTGTACATTTTAGAATTCTCGTATGTCGTTTCAATTTTTCTCCAGAGCGTTGTACATCTGACTTTGAGTGCTTTCGGGCGTGCCGTGTACATGTCTGTCTTGTGTACACTCTTAATGGAAAAACTGAAATTCCGGGTAAATTCAAAATCCAGATTAAAAAAAATACTAATGGAAGCTTTCATGAACACTACAAAAGTCTTTTGTGTGTGTTTAAATCGTTATGTTTAATTAAACTGTTGTCTTTACTGAAACACGTCACACGACCTTGAGAGTTGAGACTGTTATTTCTGTCCACACTAAAGTTAGTGTTACACTATTTTGTAATATAATTGACTTAGGAGTTTCTCACTTTCGGTATTATTTAAGGCAATTAGTATGTATGCCTAATATGCGTCGTAATATTGTTTGTAGGTGCAGCGCAATTGAAATACGATGTTACAAATCATTATGAGTTGGGTTTAGATTGGAGAAGGGTTGACAGGTTGGGAAAATTTAGAGAATATAACGCCCAGCCTGAAGGGCTGGGGGCGACTAAACTTTTCACCTGCTGATGACAACTGCAGCTAATTTAAAGTTATTTGTTACCTTAAGACTGTTCGCCAAGCTCGGGCCAACTTTTTTACAATGTTTAATGCCCATTTAAAAACTGCTCGATTGTCAAATCCAGCTAATTTCACATACAGAACGTACCGCTTTTTTACCTTTAATTTACATCCAAAAATCTGCGTTTTTGGAAGGCTGGTCACTAAGGATAAGCGCGTGTCTCCATCAAAGCCGAATTTGAAATTTCAAATAATTGTCTCTTACACAATTTGGAAACTACTACAAATTAACTGTTTGGTGTCATATTTATGGTCAGTTAATAAGAAAAGTGAGCAGTATTTGGAAAATGTGCCTTGATTTGATACCAACTATTACACATTCTTACTTAACATTTTGGTGCAAACCACAACCTGATAGGACAAATGATGGAGCTTCCAAGTGAAGTGATCCTGACTGACTGACCTCTGCGTTCTGCGTCAAAGCCTGGTTTTCTCGAGCTTAGCCAACAGTCTTAATCCAGACGCGTTTCGTTTCCCAGAAGGACGAAACGCGTTGTGGATTAAGGTAACAAATAACTATAGCTTTCAGCAATTGTGCGACCTGACTTCGTAGTACTCAGGCTCCACAGTGGGTCGTCAATTATAGCTTATCCCCTCCTATCTGCAACCGTCCTAACTATCTCTCCCTGATTCCCGCTGTCGATTTTAATTATTGTTTTTAATTACTTAAATTACTCATTAAGCTTAATTACCGATTGCAAAAAAAGAGATCGACTATGGTAGAGGGGGAAGCTAATAATAAATATTTATAAAGAAAATGCACTCGTAGCTAGCTCCGGCTGGAGACTAATTTTAGGGAGTGGGGTCCTTGCTTCGACCCCAGAGATTAGACACAATGACAGTGTACAGTGCGATAGCTGCGTTCCAAGATGCAAAAAGCAACTCTTGGGACACAGAGGCTTACCAAGACTTCTAGGTCCTCTGGGTTGGTGGTCCGCGGCTGGGGGAGACTGCCGTCCTCCCTTCATGGGCTGGCACACCTGCTTAGCCTAGGATACTACAGCTAAGTGACATGGTTGACTCAGCTGATGGCTGTGAATACTAATGAGGGATGCAAGTGGTACTGCGGGAAATGCCTGGGTTCCTCAGTACTCGCATAGTCAGATAAACTTGGAATTCAAAGTTGTATTCAGTAACGGTAAACAAGTTACAGGTGATAACACACAGAGATTGGCTTTAAACTAGGGCTGGGCAAAGAAATCGATATTTCGATACGATATCGATATGAGCCGATTTTTTCGATATCGATATTTGGTTGAATATCGAAAAAATATCGAAAAAAAGTAATTAATTTAAAAATAAAATAAAAGTCTAAAAATTTTTTTTTTTTTTTTTTATCAAGTTATGATTTCTAATGTTCCACGTTTCAATTGCCTGTGAAAAAATATTATAACTTTTAAAACTTTTGTTCTCATCACCTTTCATCTCCTCCCCTTACCACTCGTCGCTACACTTGTCCGTCCCCCCTTCACCCGCTGCGCGCGCATAACCAGCCGGCCGGCCGGCCGTGTCCGTCTTGTCTTACCACAAAACATTTTGAACAATGTTAGGGCCTAGGCCTATGGTTTTTAACAGGGTAGGGCCAAGCACAAGCTCACATATGCCAACCACAGTCCACAGTTCACCAGTCTGATTCCTGGTCTTCATTGTTTTGAAGTTTACGTCGTAGGCCTAGCTCCTTCGCAATCCCTTGCTGATTTGTAAGGCAGAGGAACCTTTCTTTTCCACGTGATCAGCAGTCTTCATTTGTTCATCTTGAGCCATTTCATCTTCTCCTTCATCATCACTCATTATTACGTTACGTAGACTCTTAGCAACGTAGATAGACAACCCCGACGATCAAAGTCCATGTAGGTCAAGCTAGGTCACGACGTGATCAAGACAAGTAACTGTGCGACGACTAGCAGACAGCTGGTCTGGTCGAGGCCGTCGGCTAGGTTCGCCCGAGTTCGGCTGGCATCGAGTGGGTGGGCGGGGCGAAGCGCAGCAGCCGATGCGCGCGAGTTGTATTGCGGGTAGCCAGGCGCTATTTCAAATGCAAGCGCGCGGAAATAACGCGAGTGCTGTTTTTGAGATTGTATTTTCGGAAAAAAACATCGCGCTATATTCGGACCGATACGGTAATAACAAAAATACCCTTCATTAAAAGTTTCATCAGTTAATAACCACCCAAATGTAATTAATCAATAAATACAATGGTTTAGAAAATACTTTGTTTTTCATTTCACTGCAAACTGTTATGTGGGAGGGGATATTAAAATACGTGTATTGCTTTCGATATATCGATATCGATATCGAAATTTTTGACAATTATCGATATTTGAACTTTATGTCATAGCCCAGCCCTACTTTAAACTACTGGATCCATAGTGCAAATAAACCTCCCTATTACATAAAGTGGTTACATAATAATTATAGAATAATAAATGAACATTTGGTGCTAAACACATTCCATTTTCTTCCGAATGACGCGTGGTTTGACGCGCTTGATGCGTAGCGGTCGAAAAGGGGGGGGGGGGTTGGAGAGGTCGATGGCTTGAGGCGGTATATGGCGTCGGCGTCTCCAAGTTAGGAAGACGGACTCAAGTGGACCGTGAAGTTCGGTCGGCTGCCCATAGCTCGTGCATTAGGATGCATGTCTCCGCTCGTCTCTCCTCGTCGTGTAATGGTATTACACGGCACTTCCCTCGGCTACGGTCCCAACGCACTGGCTCGCGTGGGAGTTCCAACGGTGTTAGGTACTGCCGGCGTCTCGGAGGTGGTACGCGCACCGGACTAGCAACCTGGCGCAGGCAATTCACACTTAGTAGCCCAATTAGGGGCGCCTTGCTTAGCCTCTGTGGCGGTTTCT
Source organism: Sweltsa coloradensis (assembly GCA_024449915.1). NCBI lineage: Eukaryota > Metazoa > Arthropoda > Insecta > Plecoptera > Chloroperlidae > Sweltsa > Sweltsa coloradensis. The sequence continues at coordinate 100,554 of JAMZAV010000334.1, forward strand.
CGCTTCCTCGTGTCTCCGTACGGGTAGTACTGACCCATAGTGTCGGGTCAAGGACAGGTCGAGGAACTGTTTCCGTATATTAAATGATGGTTAATTGTTGGGATGAATAAGGTTTATGTGTGGTTCAGTGATAGGCAAGAATTACCAAGGTCGTCTTGTAGCACTTTGGCGTGGTCTTACCACATGGCGTGGGGGAGACTTAATGCCCGGAATTTGCCTTGAAATAGGTTGATTGTGGATAAACTTTCTATAAACGATTCACAACGAACTTCCCTCGGTCGGGATTACACACTGGACTCGCCATCACGGCTAATTCCGCGTTATCTTTGAAAAACGATTGATTTCGCGCTCAAACGTTCACACACTTGTATCTTTTTCGATGGGTTCGGCGTTAGTGGGCGACTTCGAGCGCCCGACGAGATCATTCTAGCTCCCTCGGAGCAGTGAACCTGTGATACCGTACGATTTTGCCTATGCGCCTCTCAAGGCCTCCCCTGATTGGACCTAACGGGTAGTTCTTGACAATTTTGCCCAATGGAGCCTAGCTTCTTCTAGGCAGGCATGGTAATCCATCATGGCCACCTAAAGTTCTCAGAACTAGCCGGCGTCCACAGGGTTGCAAGACAAAATAATTAGTCAACACTGCCACACCCGCGAGCCCCTTTGAAGCCTCCACGGATATGTCGCCGAAGCTGTTCGCTTCCCGGACCGTGGTAGGGACAAAATAACATGTAGCTATTTTCTCCCCCCCCCAATAGGCAATCTTACATTGACCCAGATGACTATTTTTACTAATAATTCATCTTCTTAAATTTTAGCCCGAAGACTATTTGATACCAAATTTAATTGATTGGAACTATTTACCAAATTTGCATATTTTAATCAAATATGCATATTTTATGCGTATTTAAAACTCAAAATTTTTATAGGGGCGTAGGCTGTAAGGGCGATACGTTACAACTTTAAATTAGCTGCAGTTGTCATCAGCAGGTGAAAAGTTTAGTCGCCCCCAGCCCTTCAGGCTGGGCGTTATGTTTTCTATGCTTTCCCAACCTGTCAACCCTTCTCCAATCTAAACTAAACTAGCCAGTGGGCCTTTTTCATACTAATTGTAACAAATCGTTATGACTGATTTATAGAGTTCCGAGTAAATGTTTTTTTTTCAAGTTCATTTTTTTTTTAAATTGAAAATTAGGTTTAATAAGTATAAACAATATTTGGACTTGTCATGTTGTTGTAATAAATTAATATATTAAATTAAAGGTAAAGCAATATTTCGGGTACTTTCAGTACCCTTCAGTGTTATGTGTAAATCCAAAATTCGGAGATATTATGGTTTTATTTTTAGGGTGTCCGTAATCACAAAAATCGGATTTGACAAGTTTTTTTTTACTACCGGTACCTACAAAAAATTGGAAATTGTATTTTCACTAGGCCTATGTACATTTTTATGAATGCCACCATTGTTAAAGGTCAGCCCCTGCTTTTTTGGCGTGAGAAAAACTGCCAGCAAGAGAAAAGCTGCCTTTGTGATTTGGCGGCAACTTTCAGTTTCCCAATTATCAAATCACTTGATAAATATAAGATTATGTTGTGTATTAATAAACAATAATCCTAATCTAAAATAAAAATCCCGTCTGTGTCCGAGGTTTAATTAGGCCCAGAGCATGGATCTACTAATCGTAAGAGGTGAGGAAAGAAATAAAATCCATCTTCAAACATCAGCTAGCAATTATGGGAGTTCTTCCTGAAACTATAGGTGAGCTCTGGAATTCGTTGCCGGGGACCTCACGGGCTCACCCTCTTCCCTTGACGACCTCCCTGACGACAATGACAACATGAACGATGATAAAGACGATGATGACCACGATGTGAGAACCCTCTTTTCCTCCGCCTACCCGTGGCTGGTTCTATTTGGCATGGAACTTTCCTCCACTTTTCCCTAGGCTAGAGTGGCGCATTTTGACCTACCGTCCTGTGCTGGTTACCTAGCATACCAAAATGAAAGGCACATTTCAAATAACGAGTGGTTTTTACTCACTTTTTTTCTTGGCAGGTCCACTCCAGCTTGTAGTGGCAGCTGGCCCCTTCACACAACTTGACACTTTGAACTATCAGCCATTAGAAGACTTGGTCAAGTATGTTGTTGAACACAAGCCACACGTTGTGATTCTGATTGGTCCGTTCATCGACGCATCACACCCTCTCATCAAAGACGAGATGTTGGCCGAAACTTTTGAGTCGCACTTTGAGAAAATGATAGAGAAAATTATGGAACCATGTAAAGGGTGAGGAAGTTTGTTTGTAATACTACTATTGATGGGAGATTTTGAGATATAAGTCATATTGTAACTATGAATTGAATACTCACAAGTTAAAATTGATATCAAAATTAATATCAAGAATCATGGAACCGTTTGTTTTCAGATTACAAACAGAAGTGGTAATGATTCCCTCATGGCGTGATGCTCACCACGAGCCCATTTACCCCACACATCCGTTTGCTCCTCGCAAGCCACCCAACAACATGCATTTCATGTCCGACCCCAGTACAATCAGCATCCAAGGCCTTGTAGTGGGTGTCACCTCATTGGACGTCATCAAGGACCTGAGTGCAAATGAAATAGCTATGTGAGTAATATTGTTTATGGTTATATTTTTTCCTAAAATTTGTTTTTTAAACAAAGTGGTGTTTATGTTTGTTTTTTCACATTCTATGCGTTAATGAGCAGTGAAATTCAGTAGTATGATTTTCAGTAAAAATCAAAATAAAAGACCCATTTTAGATTATTATCTAGGCTATTGTGGCCTAGTAAGCTTACTACTTATAACAATTATTGACACAGAAGCTAGGTAGGTACACATTAAAAAATCATTATGTACGTATTTAAAAAAAAATTATTTCCCAGCCTTACCCTTCAAGTGTTTATCAGATTCATTGTGTTTATTTTTTAGCATGTCTTTTCGTTTGTTGTCCAGACCGCAGTTGCAGAATTTACACAAGTTTCCTCGATGCACAAAACCCATCATCTTTGAACTCATTCAGTCAGGCAGACTTGCACTTTTGGCATATTTAAAGTAGTGATGGCGACGATTAATCGTTAAACGGTTACATGGACAATAACCGATTATTTTAACCGCGATCTTATGTGGCTATTGTAGTCATTTATATTTGCCGCGCTCTGTCCCACTCCGACTGCCGGACCACGAGTTGCCGCTACTGGTCACAATGGCAACGAATAGCCTAAAGAAGGGGTGCCCAACTTTATTTAGAGTTGGGCCACATGTCATAAATTTTAAATGTTGGCGGGCCACATCATAAAATGCCCGAATATCACCTAAAATTTAACGTAATGTGAATGGGATATAGATTATGGAATAATACTGCTATCCTGCCCTATTCTTGTCACTGAACCTCACCAAAACCTAACACTGTATTTCATGACAAGCTAATAGCATCAATGATATTTCAATCCAGCGGTTTAGCCGAGCTCGTTTAACCGGTTCCCACTCGAACACCGAAGTTAAGCAGAATCGGGCGTGGTCATGGGTAGAGTGGGTGACCGCTCTACCCTGAAACTCACGTATACCGCTGGTTAGAGCAGATGGAGGGTTCGAAAGCTAGTGTAACGGCTTCGTTCTCCTTGTCGTCTGCTCGGCAGTCCGGGTTAGTGGAGGAACCTATATGACTGTCAAAGTTACACCGTCCTGTCGGATGGGACGTTAAGCCGTTGGTCCCCTTGGTACTTTTCGAAAGGAGTAGGCTACGTGCCGGTACCGGGTTTCCCCTCCTCCTTCTGTTCATACTTCATTCTCATCTATCACCACTCATCGTCTCGATTAGCCAAAGTGCATAAATATGAGACGTTAAGCAATATTCAATCAATCAATAACAGCTTGCATACTTTTCTTTACTAAAATTTCCCATCAGAGAATGGTCTTCCTCCTGACGCTAATAAGGGGGTAACTAGCACGGACAGATGCTTGGTTCTCAGTTATCTTCATTTCATCATCATTTGCTTCAGTTTGACGCTTTGTATTTCTCATTCTCACTTTTGTGTTTCGAGTCGTAATGCCATTTTAAATTGTACTCTTTGAACACTGCATGACATTTTTCTCTGCCTACTAAGCACACAATTTTATCGTTATGTGGCACACAAAAATAAAGATCGGTCCACTTTTCGTCAAATACGCGGCACTCGCTATCTATTTTACAATTTTATTTTAAAAATCTTTTGATCACAACTTTTTTTTAAACAAAAAATAAATGTTAGGCCCTACACTTGGAACTAAGCTAAAAGCTTGGCCCAAAAACAAAACTAGCCTACCTACACTCAGTCTCATATTATCATTGTGGGATACACAGGGAGTGCCAAGATCGTTTTCGCTGCACTATAAATCAGATAAAAAAAATAGATTTTTTTTGTGGGTCCATGTATAAGAGTGAGGGCCAGACCAAATGGCTTGGCGGGCCGTACGTTGGGCACCCCTGGCCTAAAGTTTCACTCTTACAACAAAATATTTTGGAAGTATGTTAGGGCATAGTCCTATGTTTTTTAACAGTGTAAGACCAAGCACAAGCTCATTTAGGTCAACCAATTCACCAGTCCGATTTAGGGATGACATCGATTCCAAAAAATTGGAATCGATCATTGTGACCTAAGAATCGATTCGGAATCAATTCCCAAGAAAAAACTTTAATTGTATGCACAGTTATTTTGGTGGTAATTTTCCGCTGAGCCCGTGATGACAGACACCCGCCCGCCTCACGTCACTGGTTTGGCTGGCATAGAGTGGGTGGGCGGGGCGCGCGCAACAGTCGATGTGCAGTAGTTGTATTGCTGGTGGCCTATGTTCACGCGCTATTTCAAATGCAAGAGCGTGGAAATAACGCTAGTGCTGTTTTTGAGATAGTATTTTTGGAGAAAAAAAAACATGCTAGGGTATATTCGGTCCGATACGGTACTAGCTAAAGGTTGTCCTACCCTCCAAATGATGGGATTTAAACTACAACCACGGTATGAAATATTTCAGATCGTCCGGAGCTGTTCCTCGTCTGCATAGACTTGCGAGACACTTGCTGACCCAGCAGTGTTTCTACCCACTGTATCCTCGGCCAGTAGAATTACCCGTTGATGTAGAACTGTTCAATGCTAATGCACATATGGATGTAACACCACATATCCTCATTCTGCCATCGGAACTGCGTTACTTTGCAGCTGTAAGTACCTTCCATTTTGAGTAGGCCTATTCACTAGAATCCACTAAAGTATGCATGCCAAAACATGAAATATTTTCTGGCAGGGCTATATACATTACCTAACATCACTAAAATGAGCTAAGTTTTAATTAGTAGTTGGTTTACAATGTTACAGGTGCTGGATGGATGTCTCGTTTTGAATCCGGAGCATCTTACTCGAGGCATGATAGGCGGGACTTTCGCTCGGCTAGAAGTCCCACCTCCAGACTCGGATGACCATCTAGCTTTCGTTAACAATATCACCTGTGAGATTGTCTCCATCTAGGCCTAGTGGTAAATTTTAACCTCTGAATCTAATGATGAATTTCCAATTGCTGTCTTCAGCCAGGTACACTTGCAAAATTAATCTGTTATGTAAATTGTTTTGTAACTTATGAGTTCGATGATAGTTGAGATACTCATGAATTGCTTTGTCTCTCAAAACTTCCATTTGTAAATTATTGCGTCAAATGCAGTTAAACCCTACTAATGAATTTTTGGCGTTGGATAATTAAATGTTGACGATTTTGGAGAAAAAAATATTGTCTATGCAGTAGGGTTGTGCGAGTTCGAAAATATTGAAGTTCAGGAAATTCCAACTTCCCGCTCGATATCGTAACTACGTGAGTCGCTGTGATGGGCGCGCGCACTTTGAGCTGTCGAAATTCGAAACGCAGTGCAGCCAACCATCTTCCTAGTATGCTATCAAATCAACTTATCGTAGAGATCAGAAAAAAATGCAACAAAATCGCCCAACAAGTTTTGAAGCTATTCTCGCTCCTTACTGACCAGTGTTCGAAGTTGGGAAAAAAACATAAGGGCCAAGCTGGCCCCCATGTTGAAATCATAGGGGCAAAATAGCATGACACAGAGGCCAATGTTTTAATTTATATATACATATACATTTTGATTGACGCCAAAATGGCGTTAAACGTAGATTTTAAGTACCTAGGCTATTGTTGCAGGACAGCCTCTGTCAAGTCGTGCATATACGTGTGGTTAGTGGTTACCACACGTATGGCACAAAGTCAACCGGTGTTATAAACATAATTTAAATACATAGTCGCAAACCTAGCGACCAAGTGCTGTCAAATGGGCGCAAATATCAATAGTATAGTCGCGATTCGCGCTTTGCGCATGCTAATTTCGAACACTGTTACTGACCGCACCCTTCCTAGCGGTACGTCACTTGGCGTGAGTCCGCCCGCATACCGATAGTCAGGTAAAGGGTTGATGCAGGCTACCCATTAGGGTTGTCAACTGTCCGAACAACATAAGAGAAAAAAACATAAGAAAGAACATAAACATTTCGGCCTAATTTAAAAAAAAGCACCCCTGAAACCAGCTCGGATAACGCGGAGTCTCCGTTAATCGTAGCTCGGATAAACGAGGTCTTACTGCAGTAAAATCACAATATTAATCAATCTTCACTAGCCTATTCTCTTCAATCGGCACAAATTTTTCAACATACCGCGTCAATAAGTATTCCAACTTTTAAGAAGCTATGAACATATCAATGGCTGCAGTGATTTGTTCTAAACAATTTGCATGATGAATGATGGTAAGTGAAAGTAAATGCAGTAGGCTTCCTAAATCATAGTTGTTTATCATTCATAATATCAAAATGGTGTGTTAAGTGCATGATTGCAATTGCAAATAAAATATCTGTATGACTCATGTACCTGGACTTAATAATATTAATTTGTAATAATTTAATAAATGATTATCTTACACTTCAGCTTTCAATTTTTTTTCCTTCCTGGCCATAAATTTTAATTTTTTAAATTATGGAAATACTTATTGACAAAGACACTACAATACACTACATCAATATCATTAACATCATTTATGAAAACCTAGTATGGTATGGTGGTATGAACTTGTTAGACCCTACTCGTCTTTTCCTTCAACCTCTTCACCTGCAGCCAAGAGCTAGTAGTATAGCATGTGTCTGTGCCATAGCCAAGAGCTTGCAACTTGTAGTAGTATTTCGTTTTTGAATCCCACGTAACAATTGGTATGGCAGCCTCTCTCGTTACCACGGGTCTTAGTTCAAATCCAGGGTTAAGACATGGTTCTTTTGTCGCCCAAGCACCAGAGTCTAGGAGGGAGGCCTCCTCACTGGTTGTGCTGTGTTGTGACTATTCACCCATCCTATCTCTAACCTATTCTCCTATAATGAATTGAGAGGCACCCTGGCCTAGCAATGGCAGGAGGGGTAGCTTTTCTCTTGTTGCCAAGGGTCCTGGTTCGAATCCAGGGTAAGTCATGGATATTTGTCTCCCGAGCACCAGAGTTGGGAGGGAAGCCCCCTTTGGTTGTTCTGACGGTGTGGCTCAGTATGAATGGTGTGTAAAGTAACCTTGCTGATGATGACAACATGCATGCAGAATTTACTTCTTGCGTGGCCCTACCACAGGTTTGGTTATGTGTTGTGAGTTTTGTTTGCATGTAGCTAGCTGATTTTTAGTGACCACCATCCGCCTGATGAGTCTTAGAAGGACGAAACGCGTCGTGGATTAAGGTAACAAACAACTTTAAATTAGCTGCAGTTGTCATCAGCAGGTGAAAAGTTTTGTCGCTCCCAGCCCTTCAGGCTGGGCTTTATGTTCTCTATGCTTTCCCAACCTGTCAACCCTTCTCCAATCTATACTAGTATGGTATGTAGGGCTAACTGAGGTTAGGGGCACATGCAGTGCCCTACTATTTCTACTAAATATTCCTTGGAATAAACAAATTTCAATGCAACTACATGACACATGATTTGGTAAATTATATTTTATTACATTTCCGTCCGTCTGCCTACTACAAGCCAACATGTTGGCATTTTGTCGTTTCCACGTGATTATTGATTTATTATAATTCTGAGTGTGTGTATTTAAATTGCTAATTGTATTTATTATAATTTTGTGTGTGTTTATTATTAGCAATTTAAATAAACACTCAAAATTATAATAAATCATTAATGAATAATCATGTGGAAATGACTACGCCAACATGTTAACTTGTAGCTAGTAGGGAGGGCTTCCATCGTCTTGAGCTTTGTAGATGAAGCAAGATGCACTGCATCAGCCAGTCTTTTCAACATCTGATTGAAGAATCTCTAGCAGTTTTTTTCCTGAGATGCGCTCGATTGTTGCGAAGTATATTGTGATCTCCCAGTAATCTTTGATGATCTTGCCTCTTTTCTTGTTTGCTACGATCGACAGAGGTGTGGGTATAGGCTAGGCCTAGCCTAGACCTACTACGGGCCCGGCCGTAAAAAGAATTTATACATCCCATATGCCTAGCAATTACTCGTCCTATAGCCCCTTCACGGTCAATAAAATCACTTTCTGTTTTGATTGGGCGTACATTGCAATATTTTAAACCAAATCTTATGTCTCGAAACTCTGTTTTACTTTCAAATGCAATTGTGCTCATGCGACTTTCACTTGCGTTTCTAAAGCAGCTGTGAAACGATCTACATAGTTCCCCAGCAATGTTGCTGTGAGTTGGTGTGCATTTGATAACATGCATATTGCTGACTGCTGTTGCTCAACACCCGGCAACACTTAAAAAATGTTCAATATTCTGAACTACTTGGCATTAAAAGTTAGCAACTTCCAATCAGATCTCTTCAAAGTATCGCGTGATTGGTGATAACTAGAGATGTGCAAAAATGGTTTTTTAAAGTTTGAAAATTCGCGCCTTAAAAATAAAAATTCGCGATTTGTCGCGATTTACCAAAAAAACACAATTTTCTCATGCACAACTTAAAAAAAAAAAAATGATTGATTGATTGATTGATTGATTTTAATGATTTAAAAGAAAAACAAGCTCATGAGAGTGAAGTTCAGAATCAGTTTTAATTTTAAGCTCAATTTCAGCCTTCAGTTTTCAAAGTTTCCGACAGTTTTTACCAGAATTAATTTCGTCTACCCGGCACCTCCACCAAATTTACGAAATTATGCATTTTTTATGTGTCTTTTGATATGGATTTGAAGTATTTTGAGCTTACTCTCGTTCAAACGATTATTACGATCTCACAATCGCGTTGTATGACCCGGCACCTCCATCATATGTACCAGCCAGTATTAATTTAATTTCGACTTCGACCCGGCACCTCCACCAAAACTTTGAAATTTTTGTATTTTTTAAAAAATTTCGCGACCTAATTCGCTTTAGGACATAATTGCTATTTGCACTAGTCGCGGTATCACTAAATTTCGCGAAATTTCGCGAATTGAATTGGTACCATTCAATCACAATTCATGAGATTCATGTGGGAGGGATTTTCTCGGCAAGGTGGGGAACGGGTAGTCTGAAGCTCCCAGGGGTTTTGGTGGGGAACCCTTTGTTTTTGACAGTGGGGCTCAGTATGAAGGGTTTTGGTGTGAAGTAACCTTGCTGAGATGACACATCCCATGCAGATTTATTCTTGGGGCCCTCCCACGTTTGGTTAGTTTTGGATTTTGTTTGCATGTAGCTAGCGATTTTTAGTGACCACATCCGCCGATAGCCCTTAGAAGGACGAAAGCGTGTGGTTTAGGAAACCCAAACAACTTTAATTAGCTGCAGTTGTCAGCAGGTGAAAATTTTTGGGTCGCTCCCCCCCCTTGGCTGGGCTTATGTTCTCTAGCTTCCAACCCTTGTAAAACCTTTCCAATCTTCTATATGGATTAGGGCTAACTGAGTTAGGGCACATCAGCTACTATTTCTACTAAGTATTCGGGAATGAACAAATTCATCAACTACATGACAATGGTTTGGTAATTATATTATTACATTTCCGTCCGTCTGCCTACTACAAGCCAACATGTTGGCATTTTGTCGTTTCCACGTGATTATTGATTTATTATAATTCTGAGTGTGTGTATTTAAATTGCTAATTGTATTTATTATAATTTTGTGTGTGTTTATTATTAGCAATTTAAATAAACACTCAAAATTATAATAAATCATTAAGGACATCACAAACCCTGGGATTCCCGGCGATGTAAAGAACCTAAGTTGTTTTAATGACTAATGGCGAAAACCAGAAGTCTCTAACTTGAAGCAGAAGTTAATTACACCTGTTTGAATAACAATAATTTAGGTGGTGCGCGCGCATCCAAAACGTGACGTAAGATTGCGCACAGTCGAGTCTACTCCCCGACCTCAGATTACTGGTCAGCGCTGTAAAGAACTCTCTCTGTAGAAGAAGATATAGTGTTTAGACAAAAACCAAAAGCTTCATCGTATTCAGTGGTCTTCCTCTACAAGATGTTGCTAAAGTAAACCTTCTTGTAGAAAATAAAAACATAGTTTTGGATATTTTATAAAACATGCTAAAAACGACAAATATATCGTACTTTCAGAGACCTTGAAAACAAGTAAAATTGACCAAATGTGAAAATATTTTGACACCCACATATAGCAGTAGGCACGCAAAAAAATAAAAAAAATACTACACTGAAATCGAAGAAAACGTGTTCAAGATTGCAAATAATATATGATAGGATGTTTTCAGCAAACTTCGACGCTTCCAGCGACGAGCCGTCCGCGATCAAGTTGCAGAGGATATACTACCCATTTAGAAAACATCATTTTGTCAAGCACGTGTAGTGTGTGTAGCCGTTCATAACCATAAGGTATCAGCTCACAGCTGTCTCGTACGCGGGTTGAGTTCATTCAGTGGTTTATACCATGGTATTAAGATACTTGAACCATGGTTTTATTTCATATCCCGCATACAGATGCAAGTTTTATGATATCGTGAACCCTAATAACTAAGTAACTATGATATCGTGTAGTTTTTCACTTATTGCCTGAACTCAACTTGCAACGTTGCAAGTTGCAATTGCTTCAGACGAGGCACGTACGTAGAAAAGAGAGCGTTCCCTTCACCCCCCCCCCCCCCCCCCCCCCCCCCCCCCTCCCAACCCAACACAAAAAGAGCTCCAACGCGCTTGCTTATCAATCAGTCGCTGCTACAAGATACATACAACGAATATTAAATAAATAAATTTTATTTAGAGTCTACCCACTCAGTTATAGAACTGATTTTCAGTGGGTACGTAACCATAACAAGTACCTAAGAGTCTGATGTTTTCTGAAAAGTTGCATCGCGAGTGCCACGGGGCTGCTACCTTCATAAGACGGTCGCGCGTGAATTCTCAACGAAAGCATGCGTTAGTATATCACGCAAATACACGCATATTTGAAATGAATCATAATGTTGTATATTTTTTTTATTTTTTTGCATGCCTACTGCTATATGTGGGTGTCAAAATATTTTCACATTTGGTCAATTTTACTTGTTTTCAAGGTCTCTGAAAGTACGATATATTTGTCGTTTTTAGCATGTTTTATAAAATATCCAAAACTATGTTTTATTTTCTACAAGAAGGTTTACTTTAGCAACATTCTTGTAGAGGAAAGACCACTGAATACGATGAAGCTTTTGGTTTTTGTCTAAACACTATATCTTCTTCTACAGAGAGAGTTCTTTACAGCGCTGACCAGTAATCTGAGGTCGGGGAGTAGACTCGACTGTGCGCAATCTTTACGTCACGATTTTGGATGCGCGCGCACCCACCTAAATTATTGTTATTCAAACAGGTGTAATTAACTTCTGCTTCAAGTTAGAGACTTCTGGTTTTCGCCATTAGTCATTAAAACAACTTAGGTTCTTTACATCGCCGGGAAATCCCAGGGTTGTGATGTCCTTTAATGAATAATCATGTGGAAATGACTACGCCAACATGTTAACTTGTAGTAGGGAGGGCTTCCATCGTCTTGAGCTTTGTAGATGAAGCAAGATGCACTGCATCAGCCAGTCTTTTCAACATCTGATTGAAGAATCTCTAGCAGTTTTTTTTCCTGAGATGCGCTCGATTGTTGCGAAGTATATTGTGATCTCCCAGTAATCTTTGATGATCTTGCCTCTTTTCTTGCTTGCTACGATCGACAGAGGTGTGGGTATAGGCTAGGCCTAGCCTAGACCTACTACGGGCCCGGCCGTAAAAAGAATTTACACATCCCATATGCCTAGCAATTACTCGTCCTATAGCCCCTTCACGGTCAATAAAATCACTTTCTGTTTTGATTGGGCGTACATTGCAATATTTTAAACCAAATCTTATGTCTCGAAACTCTGTTTTACTTTCAAATGCAATTGTGCTCATGCGACTTTCACTTGCGTTTCTAAAGCAGCTGTGAAACGATCTACGTAGTTCCCCCAGCAATGTTGCTGTGAGTTAGTGTGCATTTGATAACATGCATATTGCTGACTGCTGTTGCTCAACACCCGGCAACACTTAAAAAATGTTCAATATTCTGAACTACTTGGCATTAAAAGTTAGCAACTTCCAATCAGATCTCTTCAAAGTATCGCGTGATTGTTGATAACCAATCACAACAGTAGGTGTCACCATTGTTTCTTTATTTTGTTGCTTGTGTGGTAGGGATAGCAATAAAGTTGGGCAACTTTGTTCAATATTCAATTTTTCAATTTATTTTGGACAATAACAAATAACAATAGTCACCGTTTTCACCATGCAGTCCATTTTAGTTTTGCACAAGTATTTACATAAATATTAAGTTTAATCAAGTAGTTGCTGAAGTAAACCACCGCTGTATCAACCAATACTTCACGACAAATCGATCAGTCGACGATAAGTCGGTAAGTCGTAAACTTCACGCAAAAAAGCGACGCTAATACAGTAAGAACCCTCTTATCCGATCTCCTCTTATCCGATGTACCGTGTTAACCGAGCCGCCCAAAAAAAAAAAAAAAAAAAATTAAAAAAATTAAAGTTTTAAATACGTAAATAAAACATAAAAATAATTACAGACGCCGCGCCGCACTTTTTTAAATGTACTCGCATACATTTGTAGGCATGCCTTACGAGTAGGGATGACATCGGGTACCCGGTTCCAGAAATTACCCGGAGACGATTTTAAGATCCGGGTATATTTCGCGGCCGTTTTTAGGCTAATTCACCAGTTTAAATTGCGCGCTACGTGGTTGCGGTCTTTCCCGCGGAGCGTGCCCGCTGTCTAAAGAGTAACTGGAGTTGACGACAGAGCGCGTTGTAAGCTATCACGTGCTTCCGTCCGTCTCGGCGAGTCGCGCCCATGCCACGAGTGAGTGCAAGAGAGAAAGATGCGGCAATAAATCTTGGGACACTGCCGTCTGCGCAGTACGAGATGCGCGTACGATCCAACCAACTCACACTCACAGCTGACTGACAAAGATGGTTGGGTGAAGAAGAAGAATTCGCAATGCAATCATCTTTCAACCGATTCACGAAATTCGTTATCACGACGCATAGGATTGTTATTCCTGGGCTTATGTTCTTTCTTTCCCAGGCTTATCTTGCGACGAGAGCTTCAGCGCGGGATATAGTAGTGAGAGGTTTTCCCACATGAGAAAGAGAGCTAGGCCTAGCCTAGGCCTATGTTTGCATTGTAGGCCTAGCCTAGGCCTACTGCGTCGAGTTTAGGCCTAGACATACGTTTTTATTACGACATGTAGGCCTAATTGTTTACGTGTGTTTGTGAGCTTGATTTACAAGCTATTAAATCATTTAGTATACCCTCCACGAAGTGTATCGTGTGTATTTTATGTTCCTTTATCCATTACATGTGTCATATATCATTTTACCACATCGGGCTATGCTACGAGAGCAAATAAACAAATGAAACGCGCCATCCGAGTTTTTCGCAAATCCGAGGTGCCCCCGGTCTCATCCAACTCGGATAAGAGAGATCTTACTGTACTCTTTTGGGTTGTAAATAAAAATCATTGGACTTTCCACTGTTATTAATATTTTTATTTCAAATGTCATATTTCGAATCCTTTACAGGAGTCTTTATCAAACTAACAATTAAAAAACCACAACAGACAGGACAAAAACCATTTCACAAAGAATTTTTTTTGTCCTGTCTGTTGTGGTTTTTTAATTGTTAGTTTGATAAAGACTCCTGTAAAGGATTCGAAATATCACATTTGAAATAAAAATATTAAGAACAGTGGAAAGTCTAATGATTTTTATTTACAACGTTACTACCTGTTATATAGTTTCATTTTTAATACTCTTTTGGGTGGCCTGAGAACTATACTAGACTCGCAGTTGAAGGAACACTGCCACACGATTTAGCATTGCACTAAGCATGAACCAAATAGTTCATCACTTACGAAATTTAAGCTCATGACAGCACAAGACTTAAAGAGAATTGTAATAAACCTTAAGATAGCTGGTACAGGTGATGAGATATCAGTTGAAACCTTCAAGAAAATACTGCCAAGTATTGGTGAAAATTTCATTAAAATTACTAAGAAAACGCTAAAGTCCCGCCGCGTTGATGGATGAGCTTTTTTAAGTTTTTAGTTTGCGTGGGATATCTTTACTTTTGCAAGTGCTTTGTTTTGCTGCCTACGCATTGTAGGTGATTGTTGTCAAGTTTCTATTGTTTCTTGTCAATTGGTATTATTTATCGTAAAAAACTTATATTAAAAGCTTTATTTCTATGGATTCTGGCTAACTTTTTCAACCTTTTCTTTCATAAGGTACTACAACACCTTAACCTTAATGTCCATGTATAATATGAACGTTCTAGCCCCGCCCGTTTGGTCAGAATCGGCCCAAATGGCACGAAAATATATCGCACAAAAAATCAAAAAACTTATATTAAAAGCTTTATTTCTATGGATTCTGGCTAACTTTTTCTTTCTAAAAGCAATACATCACCATAACCTTAATGTCCATGTGAAATATGAACGTTGTAGCCCCACCCGTTTGGCAGAATCGGCCCAAATGTCACGAAAATATCGCGCTAAAAATCGAAAAAAATCGTAAAAGTACGATATTCATGAGAAATATTTCTTCGATTGTACCCAAAAACAATACACCTCTAAGTTCAGAGATTTCGAAGGTCCCCTCAAAATTTCATCAAGATCGCATATGCCGTTTGCCCGGTAGAGAGCGAACAAACAGACAAAAAAACAAACTAAATTTTTTGGAGGGTCAGTGAAATTGAAGTCTTCGCTTCGCTCATCCAATTAATGCGTCAATAACAACAAGTAAAGTTTCATCAAGCTGGAAAAAATCAACAATAATTGGAATATCAAAGATAGATAATCCAAAACTGCCTAAAGACATTAGACCTATCAATATTTTACCTCTGTACGAGAAGATTTTAGAAATATGGATACATGAAAACAGCTAGCTATCTGATTACTTTGAAGAAAATCTTTTACTTTATGTGAAACAATTTGGTTTTCGAAGACACCGATCAACAGAAACTGCGTTGCAGTGGATTTTCTCTCAATGGAGAAATGCACTTAACGATAAGAAATTTGTTGTAGCCGTATCATTGGACTTACAACGTGCTTTTGAGACAGTATCAAGGCCAATCCTTATCCAAAAACTCAAGCACTACGGAGCTACGGGAGACGCTCTGAAGTGGCTTGAAAACTATATGCAAGACAGGACACAAGTTGTAAATATTGATGGCAAATTATCAGACACTATTCGCCTTTAAAAAGAAACGACACGCGCCAAGCGGAGAAACGGCGAAACGCTCAGATGAGGTCGCTCCGGAGGTGGGTGTGGCGCTTGCGTTTAAAACTACACGGCGCGGCGAAGTTTTCGTCCAAGATGATGTCGAATAGTGAACGATATTGTTGTGTTCTGAGTTGCATATAAGGTTAAGCCACTAAGCCAACCATTAAAGACGGCACAATTATACCAAAGAAGATGTCATAGCAATAAATAAAGTAAGATCTAGGTTCTCAAAGTTTTGTGAGAATAGAGGCCTGATTCTAAGTAAATTCCGAAGATGGGTATTTACTTTATATTATTTCTAGCTGACGGTGTAATAATAGTGGTTTAGGCCTCAAGGTTTATAAACAAACAGTAAGTATTTCGATTTTAGAACACGAAACAATAATATTGTAGGTATGGATTGTAATCAGAATAACAATAATAATTGTACTTTTTCAGTATAGAATATATACTATATGTAGGCCTATAGCTAGTCTGCTTTATTCCACGGATGATAAAACTATAAAAACTCAGTAACTCGCTGAAAGATGTATTCAATTGTTTGTTAAAGGGTTCAGTAATTTGCAATATCGATAGTGGTGGTTCAAACATCCCATTGCCGTTCACGTGAGACACATATTTGAAAGGTCGTCGAGTTGATTCCCACAATCAGAACTCTTCACTGAACGTTTTACCTAAGGTTTACCCAGTAAAAAGTGAATGCTGGATCAGTCACATTTGAATATCCTTTGTATACATTTCCTCCCAAATATACTCACACGACCATGTATAGGGCCTACGTAGTTACGACAACAGAAGACAGACAAGTTTGTCCCTTGGCAGTTGGGACATTTTAATTCCTACAAAACAAAATATAGGCCTAAGATGTTTTACAATTGACGTGTAGCAAACCTGCTTATTTGGTTACAATACAAAATAAAATTCAGAGAAAGATACTTATTAAAAATTGCTAACGATTAGGCCCAAGTGTAGTAGAAAACAATTTTTATGATCTACTTTCGAATTTTATTTTCATTGTTTCCAAACAACTATAAACTTGGCAATTTAGTATGAAGTTCTTAGTACTCCCAATGAATGAATCACAAATAGGCTCAATGGTGTTTAATTAATGGTTAATTAGTAATTACCATTATTTTGGAGCATGTCTGGCATAATAATAATTATTATTATGTCACTTTTTGTTTGGAAATATATGTGCACTTCATTTATTTCCATTTATACTCGGTAATTATTTATTTATAAGCGTTTATTTGTGTATTTGATTATTACTTGGGTTTAAAATGTAGTGTTTCATATCCACTTGTAGGGCCCTACTGTCTATTTCAGTTCGTATATTCATACTTTGTTATTGAAAAGTATACCTATTTATTTTACGTATTATTTATTGTTCAAAAGATTTAAAATAAAAATATGTAGGTGCTAGTCACCTTAGTTTCATTTCTGTAAAGTTTATTTGCAAAATAATTAGGGAAGTGCTAAGAATTCCTATTACGGCCTACTGTCTCTGAGTCTTGAGTTGGAAACTGGACTATTTCGATCCCTTTGATTTTTCTATATTGTAAGTAGAATACTTAGTAACCTAGTTGGAATCGAATGTAACAGTAACCAGTTGTTTTGCGATATTGTGTTCAAGATAAAAGTTGATTTTCGGCGTTGTGCATAGGCACATGTCACAGCAAGTATGACATCGTATGCATATTCATTCACACCGACAGATTATTAACTAGGCACCAATTAGTACACACATTAATTTATTTCAGTTGTGAGAACTATGTATAATGGCATTCCAAAATGTCACTAGATCAAAATAATGTAAATAGCCCCTGTGCGCCAGCGTGAGCGACCTCATCGTAGCCGACATCTTTGTATTCGCCGACCTCATCGTAGCCGACATCTTTGTATTCGCGCGGTGACCACTAGCGCCATCTCTTGACACTTTTAAAGGCGTATACAAAATAATATTGGTGTTCAGCAGGGTTCAGTATTAGCAGCCTTGCTCTATATCATTTATATAAATGATATAGGAAATTTCGTCACTAACTGTATAGTGGTGATGTATGCCGATGATACACTTGTGTATATCATCTCTGACAAACTAAACGAAGCAATACAAATGTTAAATTATGATCTGCAAATCATCATGACATTTTTAAAGCTAATAAATTGAAATGTCACCCAGATAAAACAAATTGTATACTGATCACTAGCTCAGCTGTAATGAGAGACCAATTACTGAAAAATAATATCAGCAAAGTAAACATTGAAGGAAAAAAAATTTGTTTTTCAAGACCATTTTAAGTACTACTTAGGAGTCATGGTAGACTATTTACTTAATTTCAAAGAACACATCAGTTACATCTCCAAGAAACTTGCTACAAAAATTGGGTTTATGCAAAGAAATTGTTGGAAATTGTCAAAGTGGGTGCGTCGACTAGTTTATAACACCATTGTAGCTCCACATTTCCACTATTGTCCTACCATTCTAATGGGCATAAATAAAAGTGACCTTGATATTCTCCAAAAACTTCAAAACAAAGGTATGAGGGCAACTCTTCAATGTCACAGACTTAACGCACAGAATGGACATGCTCGAGCAACTTCAATGGCTTAGTGTTGAACTACAAAGTTTTATGTTTCATTCATGAAGTGATGTGCAACCAAGAGTACTCATACTTCTCAGAATTCTACAAACACAATAATGATTTGCATGAACATCATAGGGTACTAGATCTGCTCAAGATTTTTACATGCCTAATCAAAATAAGTGCTGTGGGCAAAAATCCCTGTTTGTAAATGGATTAAAAAAATTCAATACAAAATTGGGTGCAAATTAAGTTTCCACTTGTCTCAAGAAGAAAAATCAAGTTATGTACAACCAGAAAAAAATTGCAGAGTCTAGCTGCTAAAAAGAAGATTTTACTACTACTTTCAGCACCCTGCTTCCAACCTTCTAACATCTTTGAAATTATTAAGTTATTTGGCTTCCACTAATATTTTCTTTTGTTATTATATGATTATTTTCTTTTGATGTTTGTAAATTACAGTTTGGTTGTGTTGTAACAAAGAATACTATTAATTACTTTGAAAATTTAAAATTTATGTGTTGACAGTATTTAAAATAGATTTAATTTAAAAATTACATTTACCTTTAGTGTTTTACTCCAATAGCATTCGTGATTAAAAACAACATGAATTCAGGAAATGAAGGTATTGTAAAGAAAAGAGTATGTACCCAATAGACCATTTTCAGAATTAACTGCATGCGCACTCTGATGCAAAGCATTATGGGAGAAAGTCAATTTACATGCAAAATGTCAATGGGATTGTGGCGGACTGCACTGACTGTGTTGGAAACACAGTACTCCACACACCCGAGAGCATGTCATTTAGCGTGTAGGGCCAGGCCTAAATTGTTTTTCTCCCGTAACGCTTTGCGCGCACAATATAGAGGGCGCTTTACATGCTGAATGAATGAATACATGCTTTGCGCGCGGTGATTTTGAAAATTGTCTATAGTGATTTCTTCGTGGAACTGCTGGTCCAGACTTGACATATTCAAGTGCTCTGATGCAAGATCTGCTTGTTGTAGGGGGCCGTCCAGATTTGACACACTCCATGAAATTAGGATTAAAATTCCAGACATTTGAATTTGACCTCTTTGAGGGAAATGGAAAATTCATAGAAATTTACCTAAACTAACCTAGTTTTTGTTATTTTTGCCTGTTTGTGCTCTACCGGGCAAACGGCATATGTGATCTTGATAAAAATTTGAGGGGACCTTCGAAATCTCTGAACGACTTGCCACGTTTTTTGGTAGGCCTACAATCAATCAAATATTTCTTATGATTATCGTACTTTTACTATTAATTTTTATTTTAAATGAGATTTTCGTTATATTTGGCCCACGACCGGGCAAACGGCTACTCCGACCTTGATGAAACTGTATGGGAACGTTTAAAATCACTAAAATTGCATATATTTTGTGAATTTAGAGACTTTTTAAGAAATATTTCTCATAGAAATCGTACTTTTACGATTTCCCCCCCATTTTTAATGCAATATAATCGTGATATTTTGTCCGATTCTGACCAAATGGGTGGGGCTACAATGTTCATATTTTACATTGACATAAAGATTATGGTGATGTAGGCCTACCTACTAGTGCCTTTTGAAAGAAAAAGTAGAAAAAATTATTCTAATTTTACAAAATAATTTTGTAATGGAACTTGAAAAAGTAATGAGATCCCCCTTAAAAACGTAATTATTGGACAGAAATAGTTTAAAAAAAAACGCTCATCCATTAACGCGACTGGAAAAAGCGTTCGCGAAGCGGCCTAGTTAAAAGTATACAAGAAGAAGCAAAACATTTTTCAGGTAGGTATTATGGATTAACGGTCCTAGAAAAGAAACACGTTTTTGACCCAGACGCGTGTTTTTCCTAGGTAGGAAAAATCCATGTCTGGTTGAAAGCCTAGTACCTATTAGAGCGTAAACAGGACACATTCAGCTGTTGTCCTTGAATTTTTTATATATATAATTATTGTCTAATGTCGAGAACCTTTGCTTGATCAAAGGTAATAATGGAAGAGAAACCCTTAGGTTTTTAGTTAGTTTTAGTTCGTTACTTTTTAGTATTTAGCTAGTTTTTAGACTTTTTGATTTGTTACATAGAGCACGAACATGTTCATTCCATTTTTAGTGATTATCTTTTTTAAGACTTAAGTATTTAGTCGATGGGACTTTTTCAATCTCCTAACAATTGGCGGTAGCTACTGTACATTGGAAATTTGCATCCCGAGTATATGCACAAGAAGAAGAATGAAGTAAGACATTGAGGTTTGCATCATTAGGCTGAGTAACTTGGGTGGAAGAGAATATCATATGTACAATATTCATTTCATTTAGACCACTATGTGGTCATTTAACCATAGATAGATGTCATTTATCACCCGGTTTGCTAGTTTATAGACCTCATTCCAAGTGTTCATTAAGAGAAATATAATAGTGTCATCAGCATATGATGACTAGACATTAAAATATGTAATGATATCTAGTCGGGCCTATCTAGGCCTACTGTACGTGAAATATGTAATGTATTGTAATAGTTGTTGCAGCTAAATAAAGAATTATTTTTATTATTATTATAATTGTTTCATTAAATTTAAAATTACATAGCTCATTTATATAGATAGTAAACAGTATCGATCCGAGAACAGTAGGCTAACTTGCAGAACTCCAATTTCAAGTGTTTTAGGCCTATAGGACTTCACTATATTCTCTGACGATTTCTAATCTTTGTTTTCTGGCATTTAAGAAGCTGCAAAAAATGTTCAGTGCTAATCCTCAAACCCCAAGATTTTCCAATTTGGTTAGAAGTATTTTATGGTTTACTACATCAAAAGCTTTACTTATCTCTAAAATATGAAAAAAATATTTTTTTTAAACAACGCTCATTTAAATGTACTGAAAAGTAAAAAATAAATTTTCACCCAACAAATTTTTGGCTTAGGCCTACTCGGAAAATAAAAGTGTTGGGCGCTTACGGTATTGACATTGATTACAGAATATTGTTGTTCATGGAGGGAAAGCGCCCAACGCTTTTATTTTCCGAGTAAGGCAAAAATTTATTTTTTACTTTTTAGTACATTTAAATATAAGCGTTGTTTTAAAAAAATTATTTTTTCCATGTAATATTATTTTATACTTTTTGTCTTAACGAATGTTGTAATCGAATATGTGCTGACTGGACGTGTCCGAATTTCTACATATAGTTGGCCCATCCTCACTAGCTGTGACTAATTTCCCATATGAACTTTGTTTGATTAATTATTAATTACGATTAATTAATTGATAATTTAGTGAATCTGTTAATTGATTCATCTTTTGTCATCAAGAATATGTATGTGTGAAATATTTCAGCTCTATTGGACTTTGGGAAGTGAGTGAAACATCGATTCCCATATAAAACTTTAATTATTAATTACGGTTAATTAATTGATTAATAAGAAAATCTGTTAATTGATTCATTTATTGTCATCAAGAATACGTATGTGTGAAAAATTCCAGCTCGATCGGACATTGGGAAGTGGGTGAAATATCGATTATAAGATTCCGTCCAGACAGACAGACAAGCACATGAAGCTAATTATAAGCGTTGTAATGTAATATCGATTATAAGATTTCGTCTAGACAGACAGACAAACACATGAAGCTAATATAAGCATTGTAAAATATCTGTGTTTTTTATTACTGGTCCAGAGATTCATATATTGTGTTGGTTACTTTATAAATAGCAGGATCAGTACTCAAGCCACTTCTGAAGCCAAATGATTAGGAGAAATTAGATTATGTTTATTCAAAAAATCCATTAGCCTTTTCTTTAAACATTTTTCTAATAGTTTTGAGAATTGTGTTGTTAGGGAAATGGGCCTATAATTTTTAGGTTCTAATTTACTTTCTGCCTTGTAAATGGGGCAGATATCGGCAATTTTAAAGTAATCCGGATATATTCCATTTGATAAGCCTGCATTAAAGATGTGAAGAAGCGGATCAACAATAAGGGGACGGACATTTTTAATTGTTTTGGTACTGATTTTATCATAACCACAAGCATAGTCTTTTTTAGATCAGAAATGAGTTTGTTTAGATCATCACTTGAGATAGGTTCCAAGGACATAGATTTTGGATTTAAGTTGAGCTTTAAGGGGACACCAGCTGCTTTCTGTTTTAAGTTTTTCTTTTTGTGTTGAGTTCTTGCTAGGTTTGGCCCAATATTAGCATAGTGGTTAGCCAGTGTGTTTGCAACTTCGATTGGTTTCTTTGTGATATTTCCAGATAGAGTTTTCATTTCTGAGATACTATTAGTTGGTTTAGACCTTCGATTTGTATGTAATTTCATTAATAATTTTCCACATTGATTTTGTGTTTGACCCTGCTTCATGTAATTTATTTTAATAGAACCTCCCCTTAGTTAGTCTTACTAGAGAATTGATCATGTGTCTGTACGTATTATATAATTTTACAACGTTTTGATCGAAAGGGCGGTTATGCATTATTCTGCAACGTTTTTGTATAAGAATTTGTTTATGAGATTGTCTATCTTTTTTAATCAATAGTAAAGCTATTAATTTGTTTGTCATTTAGGGGGCCCGTCTAAAGGAAAGGATAATGAAGACAGCCAATTCCTTTGTAGTAAAACTCCCAGTATTATCTCCAGCAGGAGCACTAAAAGCAGCATTGTCAAGGTGATGTTCATTACAAGTTGTTAGCCATATTTGTAGGCCGATTGGGCCTGGTAGGCCTATGTAAATTTGCCTATGTATTGTATAGTGCGATCAAGTTGTCTTCTCATCTCAATCACAACTATAGTGCAAAATGTGATATCAGCATAAAAAATTTCAATTACTATATAGTTTTTTAATGATAAATTCGAAAATAAATGGCTTAATTGAAAATTAATTAGTTTTTGCCGAATATTGATTCTAGAATAGGGAGTATATAGTTTTTCATGTATTAATAGCTACCAGTACTGTTAACAAAAATAATTAAAATGAAATATTGTCGCTTTTATTGACGGCCAAAGTTTTGTTATTTTATTTTTCCCATTAATTTTTAAAAGCTCTGACATCACCAGCCTCTATGCTGTGGAATAATTTGTCATGACCACCTGGATAAACTGAAACTCCCTTCGTAAGAGAACCTGGATCATGTTAACTGTAACGTTAATAGAGAAGCGTGTTTGCATGTTCGTGTGTTAAAAATTTCTAGGACCCACCGCCCTAGAAATGTAGCGTTCTCACCGTCCAAAAGTATGTAACTGGATGTAGTCAAATCCATGTCAAGCAATTTAATATATTCTAATAGTTTGCCTTAGGCATGAGCCTACACCTAATAATGATAATAATACATTCTGTGTTTCCTAATATTGGAAATCATCTTAAGTATGGGATGGCTGGTACTTGGCAATTTCTTCTTTGGACATGGGGCGGGTGTCTCCACGCATCCTAGCAGGATATATGGGTGTCTTCTGGGTTTTTATAGCAATTGTCGTGAAAATTTGTCCCAACTGGGGTTCAAACCCAAACCTTTGGTTATTTTTTGTTGTCTTCTGTTTGATTTATATCAAGGAAAACAACAACAACAAATAACAATTGAGTAAAGATTTATCTTGTTAGGGCCTGATAATCAATTCCAAACTCACAGGACCATCAGAAGAAGGACGTTGTGTGGAGGTCAAAGGATATTCAAAAAAAGGATCTGCCTACAAAGTCACCACCCGTAAGTCCTACGTGTTGATTGTGTTCAAACTTCAAGTGATAATCGAACCATTTCTGTGACATCACAACTAGTCTGGATTACAATTATTATTCAATCACTTCATTATTGACTTAGGAGTTAAATAACTATCAATTACTAGTGTGCACTACATAGTTGGAAAAAATATTGATACGTAATATAGTTAAGATTAGTAATTCAATCAATTGGTCAGGAATCGATACCAATCGCAATCAGTGATACTAAAAAAGGGCCTACTAGTACTAGTAGTACTAGTACTAGTAGTACTTATCACATTAGGGCTATTAATCATTTGATGTCCCCAAATTTATTGTACATTATGCTTTAGTTATTTTATTTATTAAAGTAGTCTGTTTTTTAAATCTTCCAATGCAGCATTTTAGACAATTCATAATTTTATTATTTTTTCTATATGTAGGTCTACTAATAATGAAGTATCACTTCCTTTTGATGCCACTCTTGTACTGGTCTTCATTCATTTATTGATTTATAGCATATGGTGGTTGGGACAGGACATGTGTTTTAGGCAAATTCCTGTTTACTCAGCTTACTGACTGACACTGACATCACAGTTGATTGAAACTTTACGCCGTTGTCACTGAAGTGGAAAAGAAGGGTCACACTTTCCTTAATTTTTTGGATGAGCAAGCAAGATTCCATTCTACTACACTGGAGTAAAAAATCCTGAATGTTTTTTCCCCTCTTTTTTTCTGTTGGTATTTTTGTGTTTGTTAACACGATACCAGCTAAACCGATACTCCAATTGCGATGACATTTTCTGGAGGCCTTCAAAATCTCTGAACTTAGAAATGCCACGATTTTTAGCGCAATCGAAAAATTGTTTCTCATGAAAATCGCAATTTTAAGATTTTTTTTTATTTATTTTTAAAAAATTTCTTCGACTTAAAACACCTACATGCTTTAATCCGATTGTAATGATTTTTTCACAGAACCTTAATTTTACGAATTAATATATTCGTGTGAAATTTGTGCGCAAAAAATTATTTCTCATGAAAATTGCAATTTTACAATTTTATTTTTATTTTTAAAATTTCTTTGAAATGTAACACCTACATGCTTTATCCGATTGTAATGATTTTTTCACAGAACCTTAATTTTATGAATTAATATATTCGTGTGAAATTTGAGCGCAAAAAATTATTTCTCATGAAAATCACAGTTTTACGCTTTTAATATTTTTAAAAAATTACGCTCATCCAACAATGAGCCTGAAAAATCATTTGCGAAGCTTCCTAGTATAAATTAAAAGTAATATATCCGTTTTTTTGTTGTTGCAATATCTGTTAATTTTGTTTACCTGATTAACAAAAATATTGGTAATCTACGACTGTAGGGCTTCCATGTATGCTTTTTTGTGTAAAGTTTCTTGTACAGTACATTAAGTCTTTATGA
Source organism: Sweltsa coloradensis (assembly GCA_024449915.1). Lineage (NCBI taxonomy): Eukaryota > Metazoa > Arthropoda > Insecta > Plecoptera > Chloroperlidae > Sweltsa > Sweltsa coloradensis. The sequence goes on from JAMZAV010000334.1 coordinate 126,033, forward strand.
CCAAATGAATAGCTATTATTGCTCACTGACAATATGTGTCCCATTCCCTCCCAGTAGGTATGTAGCACTTACACTTGGCCATGTTTCAGAGACCACCCTTCAAATTGTACCTGTCGACCAACTCGTCAACACGTCGTATTACATCCATTCAACCTACTCCGTCATCTACCACTCAACGCTCAGATTCGACGTCAATCCTGGTGGTAAGTGTTATTGAATCTTCTTCACTTATTTTCTCCTTTACAGAATATTTGAAAACCAGACATTATGTATTATTTAAAGTTATGTGTCTTATACTTAGTTGATCTCCGGTCAAACTTCATTTAAAAACTTATAAAAAAAGTAATAGTGATTCCATCGCAAGAATGCAGATTGCTTCAAAATTGTTTACCCAACATAACAACTGTCTGAAGTCTCACTCTATTCACGCTAGCTCAGCGTGGACCTAGCACAGATAATTCCTGCTTGTGTAGGCTACGTCTATTTCTCTTTCATACACAAATGTGAAGTTCCGTTTACCGCACATTTATACAACCCCCACCGCTAGAGTTGTTCTCAGTTTAGAAATGCCACAGGAAGCGAAAATAAAAATTAGATTCATGCTAACTTTGAAAAGTAATACGAACCCCAAAATAACTAATTTGTCTACCTACCGTATTATGATATTTCATAATCAAAAACTATTGTTCTAAGTAAAAATGGCTAAAAGTCAATTTGAAAAGTTGATTTTAGTTCTATTGTTGGTATTGGTATTTTTAAATTTTCCCGCACAATTGCTGCCAATGTCAACGCTAGTGTTTGGTTATCATATATGTCTGTAATGTGTCACAATTCTTACACAACTGTTTTAATCTTCCAGTTCGTCTAAGTATTTACTTAAAATAAGTGGTTTCCATTTTCGGAAGCAGTTCAAAATGCTGAATATTGATAGTTTTAGAGAGCTGCCGTGTCCTAACCATTGGCCACAGTGCGATGGTAGCCGGAAGACGACAGAACTGCGATCCCTCGGCAGTGGCATTCTTAACTGAAACGAACTCTACCACTTGTGACGAAAGCATCTGCATTCTTTTGTTGGAGCTAGTATAACAGTAAACTTATCTGCATTGCTTAACTTTCTTTTTCATGTATCATCCTGTGTCTAACCACATCGACTCAACTAATTTTAATTAATTTTTATTTCATTAAAGTTACTATTAACTTTCCCTGTAAACTGAAGCTGAAACCAATACTTAAAACCCAATAGGGCAATGGCAAAAAACATTGCTACCAGAGTGCAGAACAATCAATGTTGGTGGTCTGGTCACAGTTGTTGTTTGGGTGTTGTTAAAAAGAGAAATTTTAATAACATCCATAATTATGGTGTTGTCTGCTTAGAGTTGATTGGCCGTACAATGAATCCTGTAAGCAAACCTCTATTATACAAACCTGGTAAAGACTTCAGTTAAACCTGCTTGGCATTGCCCTATGCCCCTGTGTGTCTGTGGTAGCCTGCTACAGGACTATTCAATGGGCCACTTATATATAATATGTACTCTATGTTTGGGCCCAAATACATGGCGGTGTCCAGCCTAATATACTAATCGAGGCCTCGATACTTCATTTTGTTATTAGAAATCATCTTCCTCTTTGAAGAATAGGCCTAGGCCTACTACTGCGGAGACATCAGCTAAGCCCAAGGAAAACATAGTAAGCACCTACCTGAATTTAATTTTAATCACATTTAAACTTTCTGTTTACACCAGTCTACCTTTTTGATTGGATTTTGTTGTTCAAAGTTAGAACTATAACATAGGTACTCAGTCAACCAATGAAGAAGTTCTCTCCAACTTTTTTTCTTTCAATATAGGTATCCAGCTTTCTCATTATTTCATCCAATACACTTCTCAAACTTTATTTCTGCTGCTATAGGCCTTTGGGCCTTTAATAATAAAATAAAATAATTTAATAACAAATATAATATAAAAATAATAAAAATAAACGGTGACTATGGAGCCGTTCTAGCAACGAGAATAAATTTAAAGTTGTTCTGAATTGGCCTTGTTGATTCTGGCGTTGATCCGCGGGTGTTCGCACTGTCCATACCACTGATTGCTATATTTCCTATCAAAAATATCGATCTTTGGTTGGTTATCGTTCACTCGTCGATTGCGTCGGGGCCTGCAGGGTTGGCTTGGTTGCTTTGATGTACCGTCCCCCCCTGAAAATCAGTTGTGTGACTGAGTGGGTAGACTCTAAATACAGATGTATTTACTTATTCCAGACACCGTGATCTAGTTCTGATGCCGGGTGTTCATGAATAGTATAACATTTTGTTTGACTTTTTAGAAACGAATAAGTATATAGGTTAGTAATCTTAATACAGGTATATACCAATTCCTTTCTCTCACATTTGAACAGTTCCTAAATTGCTGCAAATTTACATTTTACTGTCCAAGCATAGTGTGCTAATATTGTGCAATTAATGTAACAATGTATCCTCAAGATTACAAATGGTTATGCTGGCCCTTTTGTGGCTGCAAATATCCCTGCAACACTCAGCAATCTTTCAACAGACTTTGTTCACCTTGACCTTCCTACAAAACAGTGTTGAGCTAGTTCCATTTGATTTTGGAAAAGTTGCTGTGTGCTACATATCACTAGTTTGTAAATAACAGATCGACAATGGCGAAAAAAGCATCAGCGTGGTCGACGTCAACGCGTTTCTAACCCCAAATTAACACAAAAAAGTAGTGAATTTACTTTTCCATTGCATTGAAAATTTTGTTATGAGATTTGAGGTACAATACTAAAAGAGTAATTTCATTACAGTATTGCACTACTTCCATTATGTTACTACCCAGGCCTGGTGATTTATTACTTTCTACCTCTAGATCTAAAAGAGCCATTCACTTAATCAAATTGTCTCCCCTTTTCCAAACAGAAATTGAACGCAAGGCAACAACCTGACATAAAAACCACAACATTAAAACAAAATTCTACTCTTGGATCAAGATATGTGGCAGGTAAATCAGTTAGTATGTCTACTGACTCATCCACAACAATCAAGCCAGGCTCAAAACCTGCTGTTATGAAAAATATTAAGAACCCTTTACTTAACAGCACACATACTTGTAAACCTGGCGTTCAAACTAGTGATCGCCTAGCTTCAAATGTGGTTGCTGATCCACGCAGGGTGAACAGCAGTCGTGTGAAGTTGCCAGAAGTCATGACATCTTTAACAAGTGGTCTGCAGTTGGCAACGGTGGCAAGTAAATCGGGCAAATGGTCTGCTGGCTTGCCAGCAACCACCAAACCAGGCTTAAGACCCTCAGCTATAAACAATAGCAGGAACTCTTTATCTAACAGCACATCTGGCATTCTAGGAAACCAAACCTCTTCAACCCGAGCTTCAAATGTAATCCCTGACACACCTGGGGCTAACAACTGTCATGTAAAGTTAAGGAAGCCATTTTGCTCAGTTGTAAACAAAGGGAACAATACATTGCATAGGTCTTGTACTAACACAAATACTAGTAAACGAGGTATTTGTCACGGCCAAAACTATTCCACTACCCAAACTACAATTGGGGTTGGCGGCACACCTGGGGGAAACGACAGTTGTGTTATGTTGTCGGAAAGTATAGACATGTCTTCCGCAACTAGTGACATAAAGGGTCGTCGGCAATTGCCATCAAGAACACACCGGACTTCGTTGATTCCCCAGCCTGTTAGGAAGCCACCTCCATTTTCAAAACCCTTGTGCCAAATGGAACTAAGGACTCCCAGCGAGCAACAGCCGAATACCTTTACACTACTGAGCAATATGAAGAACGCATCGACTTCCAAGTACTTGTCTTGTGCCAAAGAAGAAACACCTGAAGAAGCAAGTGCTGTAAAGTCAAAAACTGACAAAGCCAAAGAATCCAAACCTGAAGAAGCAGGTGATGAAAAGTCAAAAGATGAAGAAGCCAAAGCAGCCAAACCTGAAAAAGCAGGTGCTGAAAAGTCAAAAGCTGACAAAGCCAAACCTAAAGAAGCAGGTACTGAAAAGTCAAAAGCTGAAGAAGCTAAATCCAAGGACTCTACGTGTTCCTATATCTTCTTGTCAAGATCGAGAAGTTGTTCAAGCGCCAGTCAAAACTCCACGTCCAGTTGTAACAGTTGGGGGAGCAGTCCTAGGTCCTTGTCTAGCGGTTCGTCTAGCTTTGGGTCAGCAGTTTCCTTCGTGTCATCATATGACTTGCGCATGGGAGAGACATACCATCAGGTACGTCAGCAGTTTCCTGCATCTTGTAGGCCTACCCTGTGCCCTGTACCCGTGCACAAATGGGTTTAGGTAATTATTTTTTTGTACAATGACTCAAATGTCGGTTACAGATAAAAATTTGTCTTCTTCCTTCTTTTCATAAGCCCACAAAAGACATTATTCATGTCATAATATGTTTGTTTTTTAGTCATCCTGGAAAGATAGGACTCCTGTTCCCTCCGATCCATACCATTTGGCATTTTGTCCCATTCAACCGTGATATAATATGTAGGCCTGCTTTAAAAAATATATAGATAGGAAAACCATATATAAAGCACAATACTAATAGTTTTCAACATATTATAGAACCTGTTAGTAAGATTATTATTAATATTAAAAAAATATATTCTATAAACAGTTTTTTTCTTTTAGAACATATACCAGGGTTGCCACCAAGAAAAAATAAAAATCCTGTTTGAGCAGATCAAAATCCTTAGAAATCCTTAAATGAAACACCCAAATCCTTAAAAATCCTTAAAATGCCTAAATGTATTAATTTCGATACAATATCGATATATCATAATGTAATTGTTGTAAAAAAATTGAATATATAATTTTTTGTAGAGTAGGTAGGCCTATTTTTAATAAATAAAAAAAAAATTGTATAAAGAGTCTACCCACTCAATTATATAACTGATTTTCAGTGGGGGACAGTAAATCAAAGCGACCAAGCCAACCTGTAGGCCCCGAATCAATCGGAAAAAAAAAGATTCGAGGCCAAATAGGGTTGATAAGGTATCACCATAAATGCATGTTTTTACGATCTCACAACCGCGTTTTATGACCCGGCACCTCCACCATATGCACCAGCCAGATTAATTTAATTTAGACTACCTACCCGGCACCTCCACCAAAATTCTGAAATTTTGCATTTTTTGTGTAAATTTTGATATTTATGCATCGAAAATATTCCCACTTATCAATATCGCATTGAAATATAGATTTTTTGACCAGCCCTAATTAAAAACGGCGTAAAACTTTAAAATTTTTTTTTTTTTTTTTTAAATCCGTAAATTGGACTAAAAATCCGTGTATCCGTTTTGCACCCTCAAAATCCGTTAAAACGGATAAAATCCGTAAAAACGGCAACCCTGACATATACGTATTAATTATAAAATACAATAGGTTATCGAGGAATCTTTAGAAGGAGGTTATCTTTGTTATGTTTATTTCAAACAGCATAAAACTGAACTAGTTCAAATTTTGTAATACGACTAAAAACTCCGTATCATAACATTGTGCCTCACTTTCAGGATTGTTTGAAGAAACAATCCTCTTCAACTCATCTACAGCAAAAAGCATCAGATGCACAGGAAAATGGGTATAATTCACTTGATGCCATTCGAGTGCAGAAGGAAAGTAGGGTTGCCGACATTGATGATGTGATTATCACCAAAGGAGCTGGCACTTGTTCTTTCACGTCGGAGGGAGTCAGACCACCATCAAGTGAGAGTGAAGACGATAACTTCGAAGCCGAATGGACCCATCCGATTTTCATGCATCCCATGACCAACTGTCAAAATGTGTACAGTGTAGGTGGTCATTGGATGCCATCTGGTATGTATTAACCTTTTTACACCCTTTAAAATGTAAAAAAAAAAATAGATTGTCAATTCAATTATTATTCATCTACTTTAAAAAGTATAGGTTTATGGCTGCGTTCACCAAAATATGTCAACCAAAATATGCATAAAACAGTAGGTACCTAACTACCTATAGAGTAAGATCATTAGTCCAGTGGCGGCCCGACCATACAAATTTGGGGCCATGGCCCCGTGGGAAATAGGTGGGTGGGTGGTCAGGTCAGGGCGGATGGGGGTGGGGGTAGGGTGGACCGTCGTTGTGTGGACGTAAGAAGGCCAATTAATCATTGAGTGTTTGCTAATAAATATGAGCTAAAAAAGAAATAGTATCGTGCCTATATGATGAAAACTTTCCGAACAAGCCAATACTCGTTCAGATGGGAATTAATTGTGATGGTTTTAAAATGCGCTGCTCAAAAGATCGTCCAAATAAACTGAAAAAGAACAAGGTCTCCCAAACGCGCGGTACCATCAAGAATCTGATATTTTTTCTGTAACCACTACTACCAGTGGTGCCGGTGGGTATGGGTGTCCGAAAGGGGCAGGGGGGGGGCAGGTGCGCCCCCTGGTTTTTGCTTCCAAGATCCCTAGCCAGGCTTTTTATATTAGATAGTCCTATTTTCTTCGTTTCTTCTTGAGCCAATATTTTTGTTAAAAACGATACTCAAGTAAGACCCAACTCCAATCGAGCTCAAAGACGAGACCTTCCAGGACAGTATAGCATCCACCCCACGGGAGCAAAGGTAGTGGCCTGCTCCAATAGCCTAGGGGGTGGGGTGGGTGGGGCAAGAAAGTTATTATTGAGAAAAATATGAGAAAGGATAAAAGAAAAAACACTGCAATTCGAAAGAGGGTGTCAATGTAATGGGAATTGATACAAGAAAACCATACCAATGTTTATGTATGAACCTATATATTACTTGGGAAGACACAGGAAAAAGTGTAATACACTGATTTGTGCATAGCGCTGTGTTAAGACAATTTAATTAAAACTAGGAAAACGCTTAAGTCCCGCCGCGTTGTTGGATGAGCGTAATTGGTGCATTGAGCTGCCATGTGTTATGCGGATTTTCTGTTGTTCTGTGAAAAAATCATTACAATCGGATAAAGCATGTAGGTGTTATAAGTCAAAGAATTGTTTTAAAAAAGAAAAAAAATGTAAAATTTCGATTTTCATGAGAAATAATTTTATGATTGCGCTCAAATTTCACACGAATATCTTAATTCATGAAATTAAGGTTCTATGAAAAAATCATTAAAATCGGATCAAGCATGTAGGTGTTTCAAGTCGAAGACGATATTTTAACACTAAGAAAAATTAAAAATTACTGTATGTGTAGTTTTTACGAAATGAGCTAGTATGTGTGTGATACATTGATGCGTGTTCGCGCTGCGTTTCACTCGGCCAGACCCAGCGATTGGCTACTGAAGTGTGTAGCCCGCGCTTTGCAACGTTTCAGAGAACATTCGAATCCCTTCAAGCTACTTGTGCAGTACCTTCTATTTACCTACAAAGCTGTGATTTTGTCTGTTGGCAGGCCAACACACTATAGAAACAATATGTATTCTTCTCTCGATTATGTAAAGATTAACATAATATCGTTGAACACCACGATCAAAAACATACACGGGGATGAGCGAAAGATGTTTTTTTTTTGTAGTAGAATATCCTACACATATCAGACTCGTTCCGCTCTTCACGGGAGTTGGCACGAACTCGCCAGAAGGGCATGTATGATATTGAATGAAAAATTGCATATGTTTGCCTCGATTTTCGTGTAGTATTTTTTTATTTTTCTATATGCATAGTGCTATATGCCAGTCTTAAAATATCTTTACATTTTATCAATCTTATTTAGTTTAGACAAAGTTTAGGTAACAACTTTAAATTAGCTACAGTTGTCATCAGCAGGTGAAAAGTTTTGTCGCCCCCAGCCCTTCAGGCTGGGCTTTATGTTCTCTATGCTTTCCCAACCTGTCAACCCTTCTCCAATCTAAACTTATTTAGTTTAGAGGTCATCAAAAATGCACTATAAATACATTTTTTGCAGGACATTTTAATAAACCAAAACAATGTTTATTTTTCAACAAGAATGTTTACTTTGACATCTGGCTTGTAGAAGATAGACCACTGAACACGATTATACCTTTCGTTTTTGTCTAAAACACTATAGTATCTTCGGCTACAGAGAAAGTAAGGAGGTGACGGGTGCGCAATCTCTATGTCACTATTATCGGATGCGTGCACATCCACCAGTATTATTGTTAATAAATCGTGTGTCATTACTGCGTGGTAGCGACTTCTAGTTTTCTCCATAATTCACGCGGGGGGGTTGTTTTTATTTCCAGGAAATCCCAGGGTTGTGATGTCCTTTAAAAGGCCAAAAAGGACCTAGTTTGTGAAATGTATTAAAATAGACATTTTCAGGCAATTTTTTTTTGCATCATTAAGACATTAACACTTGAAATGTACTTATAACGATTTTTGAGGCTTGTATTTAGATTTACCGATATCAAAAATAGGAGATGCTCCAAACATCGTGTCCTAGTATGACCAATCGGTAGAGGTAGTGAAAAATGGTGATAACGAAATTCGCGAATTTTTTTAAATGTCCTTTTTATTGCCTTAAATGTAATATTGTCGACGAATTACATCATTTAGTGATGAAAAAACACATTTTGAAAACGCGAATTTCGCGAAATTTCGTGTATAGCGCGAAATAACGAACGAAATTACATCAAACTGGTCAAAACGCGAATTAAATCGCGAAATTGGACCTTTTAGTGTGCAAAATGTAAAGTGATGTGGAGGTGCCGGTCCAGTTTTGGTGGAGGTGCCGGTCCAGACCGAATATTACGCGCGCGGTAGGCGGGGTACCGTGACGTCACGGGCTTCACGGAAATATACCTCCAAAATAACGGCGCGTATCACGGCTTCCGCGAAAATAGTATACCAAAATAACAGTGCGTACAATTTTTTTTTAGTGATTTTTTTATTTTTTAGTAACGTTTTTGACAATTTTTTTGAAATCGCGAAAAAACGCGAAATTTGGGTTTTTTAAAACGAAATTTGGGTTTTTATATCACCATTTCTCATTACCTCTACCAATCGGCAATCACTTCTCATCTTCCTAGTTGAGGCAGATTGTTATGATAATGCCTAGAGTCCCGTGAAATTAGTTAAAATTAAAAATGTTAAATACTATGATCAAATTGGGGTTTAGAGTTTATTTGTAGAACTTTTGATAAGTTTTGAATGTAATTGACCAATTGTATTATTGATAATTAATGCTAAATTAAAACATATTTGGTAATTTGCACTAAAAATGTGGTATTTGGGATAATTTTGTCTAAAAAAAAATACCCCTTTTTGGCCAATTAGAGGCATTTTGGCAAACACTCTTATCGATAGTATCAAAATATACCTTTTAAGACCATCATAAATTTGGTGAATTAATGCTAATATGTGTGGAAATTCATGTTTTAGAAAATAATATAATTTTGATTTCACGGGGCCCTAATAATCCCTAACCAACCTTAGGCCTATGCTTAAAAAATAAAAACCACAAATAATTTCCAGTTTAATTATCTGGACCATTCTGCTGGAACAATGTAGACTAACCATACTAATATAACCCTCCACCTTCAAGTTGTAGGATGTGTTTCAATGCTTTACCTATATTTACTATTATATCCTTGGAGGTTACATGGACAGAACAACCAGAATATCACACATACAGCAATTGAGAAAATAATATGTTATGGCCTAATAGTTTTTGTTTTAAGATTTATTCCAGTCCACTGACATGTACATATAGCACATACATGGGACAAATACATAATACATGGCAGTTACGATACAACGAAATAAGGACAATTAATACAGAAACACAAAATAAAATATTAATGATAAATAATAAATACAATGAAATACAAATGAAGTTCAAGTGTGACATGAATTCAATTTTCTTTTAACAAAAAAACCCCCCAACATGTATCCCTTAAACCTTGGTTTCAAAAAATGGGTTTGGAAAAAAAACCAAAAGGGGGGTTGGGGGGGTAGGGGGGGGTTTCCAAAATGGAAAATGCCATTCCCCTGGGACTTAGGGGGTATTACCTTTTTGAAAACCAACCTTAAAAGTAAAAAAAAAATAGATTGTCAATTCAATTATTATTCATACTTTAAAAAATATGGGTTTATGGTGCTTTTCACCAAAAAATACGTAAACCCAAAAAATATGCATAAAACAGTAGGACCAACTACTATAGGAAAGTCATTAGTCAGTTTTTTGAAAAAAAAAAAACTTTTTTTTTTTTTTTCCTACTTCATATTTCTGCCAAGTTTGTGTGTTTTTTTGTAGTTTTTGTGTTTGGTGTTTGTGTGTGTGTGTGTTGGGTTGAGTTTGGTGGCTCATTGGGTTTGTTGTTACGTATCGTCCGGGGTTCGTTCTCGCAAAGTCAGTATTTTTTTTAACTTCGTTTTGGGACTTAAGTCCATCGTTCTTTTCTTAGGAGTTTTTAAAAGGTGGGTTTTTAGCCGTCCAGCAAGAAGCAATAGTAAATTCAAATTGTTCGAACGGCCTTGTTGTTTGGCGTTAATTCCGGGGGTTTTTCACTGTCCAACCACTGATTTCTAATTTTTCTATTAAAAAATAGATCATTGGTTTGGTTACGCCCTCTTCGTTGGTCGGGGCCTACATGGTTGGTTTGCGCTTTGATTTAAAGTCCTCCACTGAAAATCAGCTGTATGACTGAGTGGATAGACTCTAAATACAATTTTTTTATTTATTTATTTATTTTGTCTTTTTTCTGTGCTTTTTGCTAACACACATTTTAATTTCCAGTGTCAAAGTTTTCAAGAAGTATACATTTGGGTGGCTGATATTTTTTAATTTCTTGTTTAAAACTCATCTGTGACTTTTAATGAGGTACGTATTTTGAAATGATATTTTTTTTATTTTTTAAGTTCTACAATTTTTTTCATGTAAAATACCGGGTTTTCCTTAAAAGGGAAAAAATTGTAAAATGCGAGGTATTAAAAGAGTCTAATACCTAATTGCATAATCATCATCATTTTCCTTGCCGTTTCCGCTTCTAGCAGGGTCACTTGGGTTTAGAACCAAATTTTTCCACTTTTTTCTATCCTCCCAAAATGTATTCCTCCACATTTCCCAGTCTCTCCCCTGGCCTCCAAGTCTCCTGCTATGAGTCCTTCTATCTCTTTCCCTTTGGGCCCCCAGTTTTTTCTTCCTTCTCCAATCCTTCTTTCATCATTTTTTTTGGGAAACCTATTTTCCCCCATTTGTTTCATATGTCCATACCATCTCAATTCTCAACCATGTCCTTCCTATCCTGTCACTTAACTTCTCTACACCTAGCATTTCTCTACTGTCCGTGTTATTATTCTATCCCTTCTTGTCTTGCCCACTGTGCTCCTCAGGAATCTCATCTCTGCTGCCTGCATCTTGAAACTTTTAGAGCAGGTGAGGTTATTAATGTAATGAATTATTTCGACTGAACACTGCACTTTTTAAATAAAGAAAACTATGTGAAACAATATTTCAACAACTATTCAGTAGTCTTCAACCCATTCAACCGTCTTCAACCCGTTGAAGACGACTGAACAGTTGTCGAAATATTGTTTCACAGTCCAAATAATTCATAACATTATTGCATAAAGTCAAAGGGGAGTGTAAGCTATAATATAAATATCAGCCACCCAAATCGTATACGTTTTGCACAATGAGCACTCAAAATCTTTAAAAGAAGTAGCAATAGCGGAAGTATGCACAAACAAAAAACTCAAAAAATATTTTGGTTTTCTCAAAAGTCTATGGCTACTATGCTTGCTGAGATGTTGTAGGCTTTCACGACCCGTAGATGTCTTCTGTCTGATCCCTGGGCTGTTTCGTCGTGTCGATGATGAGGCACTGCTCTCGCAGCAGTGCCTCATCATCGACACGACGAAACAGCCCAGGGATCAGACAGAAGATACTATGCTTGCTATTCAATTTTATGCATATTATTTTAAAAAACAAATTTCGGTGATCCCAGCCTTAAGGTTCCTAGTCCATGTGGTGTGGACACAGGGTGGGGTGGCTTAATAATTTCAATTTCCCTATACTAGATATTTGAACTTGTCTCTGCTCGACATTGCGCTCGAAACAGAGCGTTCTACTTTTTAACTGATTATATGACAATAATACTATAGTAGTACATTTAAAGGACATTACAATCCTGGAATTTACCGGGAATGTAAACAACCTAATTTTTTCATGATTTCGCAGAAAACTAGAAATCGCTAACTTATGTAGCAGTAAGTAATGAATGACACATGATTTAAAAACAATAATACTGGTGGTTGCACGCTTCTGCTAAGAGTGAAGTAGATATTGCGCACTCCGTCACGTCTTTGCTGACAGACAAACTATCTCTGTTGACAAAGATAAAGCATTTAGACAAACTAAAAGTACCATCGTGTTCCGTTGTGTTTCTTCTACAAGAATGATGTCAAAGTTAACATTCTTGATGAAAAATAAACATGATTTTGATTATTATTTGTAGTGTATCTTGATGACCTCCCAACCAAATAAGATGGACAAAATGTGAAGATATTGTAACACTAAGAAAAATTAAAAATTACTGTATGTGTAGTTCTTTACGAAATGAGCTAGTATGCGTGTGATACATTGATGCGTGATCGCGCTGCGTTTCACCCAACCAGACCCAGCGACCGGCTACTGAAGTGTGTAGCGAGCGCTATGCAACTTTTCAGAAAACATTCAACTCCCTTCAAGCTACTTGTGTGCGGTACCTTCTATTTACCTACAAAGCTGTGATTTTGTCTGTTGGCAGGCCAACACACTATAGAAACAATATGTATTCTTCTCTCGATTATGTAAAGATTAACATAATATCGTTGAACACCACGATCAAAAACATACACGGGGATGAGCGAAAGATGTTTTTTTTTTGTAGTAGAATATCCTACACATATCAGACTCGTTCCGCTCTTCACGGGAGTTGGCACGAACTCGCCAGAAGGGCATGTATGATATTGAATGAAAAATTGCATATGTTTGCCTCGATTTTCGTGTAGTATTTTTTTATTTTTCTATATGCATAGTGCTATATGCCAGTCTTAAAATATCTTTACATTTTATCAATCTTATTTAGTTTAGAGGTCATCAAAAATACACTATAAGTTTTGCAGGACATTTTAATATGAACCAAAACTATGTTTATTTTTCAACAAGAATGTTTACTTTGACATCTGGCTTGTAGAAGATAGACCACTGAACACGATTATACCTTTCGTTTCGTTCGGCTACAGAGAAAGTAAGGAGGTGACGGGTGCGCAATCTCTATGTCACTATTATCGGATGCGTACACATCCACCAGTATTATTGTTAATAAATCGTGTGTCATTACTGCGTGGTAGCGACTTCTAGTTTTCTTCATAATTCACGCGGGAGGGGGGGGGGGGGGGAGATTGGTTGTTTATATTTCCAGGAAATCCCAGGGTTGTGATGTCTTTTAAAAGGCCAAAAAGGACCTAGTTTGTGAAACGTATTAAAATAGACATTTTCAGGCAAATTTAAGTTTTTTTTTGCATCATTAAGACATTAACACTTGAAATGTACTTAAAACGATTTTTGAGGCTTGTATTTAGATTAACCGATATCAAAAATAGGAGATGCTCCAAACATCGTGTCTTAGTATGACCAATCGGCAATCACTTCTCATCTTCCTAGTTGAGGCAGATTGTTATGATAATGCCTAGAGTCCCGTGAAATTAGTTAAAATTAAAAAAGTTAAATATGATCAAATTGGGTTTAGAGTATATTTGTGGAACTTTTGATAGGTTTTCAGTGTTATTAACCAATTTAATTTTTGATAATAAATGCTAAATTAAAACATATTTGGTAATTTGCACTAAAAATGTGGTATTTGGGATAATTTTGTCTAAAAAAAAATACCCCTTTTTGGCCAATTAGAGGCATTTTGGCAAACACTCTTATCGATAGTATCAAAATATACCTTTTAAGACCATCATAAATTTGGTGAATTAATGCTAATATGTGTGGAAATTCATGTTTTAGAAAATAATATAATTTTGATTTCACGGGGCCCTAATAATCCCTAACCAACCTTAGGCCTATGCTTAAAAAATAAAAACCACAAATAATTTCCAGTTTAATTATCTGGACCATTCTGCTGGAACAATGTAGACTAACCATACTAATATAACCCTCCACCTTCAAGTTGTAGGATGTGTTTCAATGCTTTACCTATATTTACTATTATATCCTTGGAGGTTACATGGACAGAACAACCAGAATATCACACATACAGCAATTGAGAAAATAATATGTTATGGCCTAATAGTTTTTGTTTTAAAATTTATTCCAGTCCACTGACATGTACATAGCACATATGGAACAAATACATAATACGTCATGGCGGTTTTGATATAACAAAATAAGAACAATTAATACAGAAACACAATACAAAATATGAATGATACATAATAAATGCAACAATATACAAACCAAATTCAAGTGTGACATGAATTCAATTTTTGATGTCAAAACTCAAACTTGTATTGATTTACTTGATAAAGCATCGTTACCTAAAGGCGGAGGACCTGGGTTCGATCCCGTTCAGAACACATATTTTTGAATACAGCTCTAACTTCAGAATAGTACTGTAATTTGAAGGAACTGAAATCACTACAAAGCTTTTCAGTATTCCATCTTGCTTGCAACACTTATATCTCTGCCACCAGGACCACCGCCTTGCTTTAGTCAGTGCCCAATTTTTGCTACATACAAGTACAAATATAAATAATTTCAGCAACCTTCCAAAATAGAAAATACCATAACATAGATACTAGCATTATTTTTAACTGCATTCGGCCACCAATGATCATTGATCAACTTTTCAGGACTTTCATTTAATGATGATTTTTTTGACATTGATTCCTCACCTGTGTGTCAACCAGACAAGCCAAGTCTGATCATCGAGGAAATAACAGATTCTCAAGCAAGTGTTTTTCTTGGATTGGCTCAAGACAAACCAGAAAACAAAGATAATAAGGTAACCTAGGTTTGAAATTGAACAAGCATAGATATTTCTCATGGAAATTACCTTTTAATATTATATATATATGTTTTTGAAGGTTTTCGAGGCCGATATGTATTAAAGTAATTGTTTTTTTGGTTTCAATGCTACGTATATTTTCATTGGGCCGGCGTTTCGATGAGATTTCACCCATCATCTTCAGGGCCAATACAACTTTAAATATTAAAAACAAAAACTACATCACTATTGATAAATACAGAACAAAACTGGAGAGAAAAACAACAAAAGTCAACAAAAGAAATCACTGCACACACGACGAATTAATACCATTCAAAGAAAGTCATTGCAAAGCTTGTTGTAAAGAAACAAGAAAGTCACTACATGTCTGTCTTTATGTTTTCCATCATGGATCTTGTCACTCTGACCGTCGATTCATTTACTTGTAGATCATCTGCAGGTATTAACTGAGGTGTTGATTGTTGGTCTGTAGGTTTTACAGTTGGCCTATGCGATTTTACATGGATCCCTGAAATTGCAGGTTTCCATGTTACTGATAAACGTTGGTTATCTTGCTGTTTATTTAGACTGTGAGCTCTTTTGTTTATCTCGATGGCTTCTCGTAACATTCTAGGAAGAAACTCCTCCACGGTGGCAATGGGTTTCATGCCAGCAAAGTCGATAACATGGCCACCTTCCTTAGTATGTTGAGCAAGGACTGATGTTCTGTCCATGTGCTCAACTGCTAGCCTGTAGCTGGAAAAATTCTTGCCAAACAAAACATCAAGACAGTCTTTAACACCGGCAGAAAGACAGGAGAGTTGTTAAGAAGTAGTAAAGACCACATCCACCTCGAAGGTAGTGGCAAATATGAAATACCATGTGGGAATTGTGACAGATGCTATGTGGGTCAAACAGGAAGGAACATGTTTCAACGACAGCAGGACACACACAGCACACAACACACAGAACAGGATTATGCGGGAACATTTACCCCAAATTTCAAATTCTCACACTTATAGTTTTGATATTGGTATTAAGATTCTAATGTAGAACCTTTCTAACCTATGAGATCATTACTTTATCAGGATAAATAGTCCAACAGTTCCCTGATTGACTGATCTGATTGATAACTATTTGTGGCACTACAATTATATCAGTTTTCCCCACTCTGGCATATTGTTGTATATGAAAGTTTCAGATGATGTCACAGCCATCTGTCATGGCCGACAGGTGACCAAAAATTGCCATGGCACCACCTAAACGCATGTTAATTGGGTGCATTTTAATGAAGATTCCTAAATGCTGCATAGCATACGGCAGTGCAAATCAACCAAGCAAATACGGATTCAAATGTTAGTAATTGACGTTTAAGCAAGGAAACGCTGGAAACAGGAGGCCTGTTTTCATAAAAAAAACATTAATAGCTGGGACTCTCTAAAAGCAAGTCTACTGCCTATGAAAGGCTTCCACTTTGATGCTTTAGTTGCTGACCTACTGTTTCTTGGCGTACAAAAAGTATTTCAAAGTTATGGGAAGAACCTTGGCTACCTGATATACTTATGACATTTTGAAAAGTACGAATTTTTTTATCTGTGCAGGCGATGATAAATTTGTTATTTCTACCTCTCTGCCTATTTTAGCCATGTTAAAATTGTATTCGTTGCAAAGGTAGTAGACTAGATAATGCGCTGCCAAAGCCTTCCTGGAACTCTCGTATTGTTAATGATTATGTTTAATTTAATTTAGATTTGTTAGATTTTTTTTCAGATTTGAGATATATTTTATTCTCAAACAAATAAGCTACATAATATGGTTAGTATAGTGGTTGGTTCCTTTTAATACCCATCTAAAGTTGGAGAAGCCCGCAAAGTCATAATGACTTGTGTGTGGGCCATTTGCTAAATTAAAGTAACATAATGCATAGAATTTAACAAATTTGAGTCTATCGATATAATGTTTACAATTTTCATATGCATTGCGTGTCGATACTGCGTAATTGGATGTTGAATTGAGGAAACGAGTATGTCGGATATGCGAGTCCACCGTTCACTTGACTGTCCTATGGAGAGCAGCTCCGCATTGGTCTGTGGTGCGCATGCATTGGTTCCCTCTCTCTTTGTCTCTTCCCATTGAAACGCCCCAAAATGCATGTTCTAGATGTGATTCCACAACCTTCATTCAAATTATGTTGTGAGTTTCATAACTTGACTGCGTCAAATAAGTCAAGAATAGAATGCTCAATAATGTAATGTGAATGATATTTCTTAAATACTTCTTGTTCAAAAGATACAAGCATTTAAAAAATGGCTCAATGCAATTTGTCTGGGGGTCTTCCTTGTCCAATCCACTGAACTCCATTCCTGCACTCCTATATAAATAACTTCAATATAAAAAGATGTTTTTAACAAGTATGCCTATTATAGATACCTCATTGTCATCACTTGCCTTTCTAAGAAGAACAATAAAAACTTATTTTCATTAAAATCTTAACTATTGCAGGGGCCGTGTTTGCTAGAGTTGGAAAGCAAACTTAAAGCTGAGAAATCATTGATGGAAGTAAACATAGATTCAATTGCTAAATAACAGTGTGGATATTGCTACTGACCAGCATCATGGTACAGCCCTTGATGAACATACACAAGTTGTGACTACAACTAAATCCGTTCTCTCCATTGGTAAGCATGCAATATTCTGCTTGTATCTTAAAATGAAACATGATAAAACCACAATATAATTCACTGGCCTTTGTTGAAATACGGGCTCGTGACTGTTTATAGTGGAGGGTTTGCAGTGGTTTCATTCAAAAAATAAATAATTTATGGGATCATGCTCTTTCCTGGGTAAAGTACATGCTTTTGTACAATGGGGGTCTGGGGGGAGGCTCTCCAGCTAATGCGGGTCGGGGGCGCACAGCCCATACTTTTTTTCAGTTTCTTAGAGAGTGATTGGAGTACCAGTATTTTGATGAGTTTTAGGCTTGTTTATTTATAACATTAGTTTGTGGTGACTGGTGAATAATTGTAATTATTGCAAAATTTTTAGTTAACTGTTTAATTTCTTAAAAATTAGCAACATTTGCACTGAAATTCATCTTGGTTACAGTAATGTGTTCATAATTTCAAATAAATACAACACTAAGATAGCCCACTCGCTCGCCAGCATTGCCACTGAACAATTGAATGAGTGGGTGCGCGAACACGTAGCGGGAACTGGCTACGGCAATGGACTGCAGACAGTGCAGACCCAAGCAGCAGTATTTCCCATGCAACCCCTCCCGGCATTATGACCCCCTTCACCTGCTCCAACCCCGCATAGGCTCTACGGTGAGGACTGAAAAACCTGCAGACCACAGTATCACCGGCTAGAGTTCCTGACGCAGGCGGTGTTCAAAAACATGCACATTCAATTGTGATCATACTCGTAAGAATATTTACTGGAACTATTATTTTTAAAAACACATTTTGCACAATAAATTACACTTTTTTTGTAAACGTGATTGGTGGCGGTATATTAATAATATTAACGAGCTGGATCAAATTCCCACTGGGTCAGCAGCCCTGCAGCCCTCCCTCACGAGCCGCCACTTGTCAGTTTGCAAATCACCTCATCCTCACCAAACTTCCAGCTTTATGCATTGACATTTATTGTATATTTTTGTGCTTGTATAGGAAACGACTTACTCAAGAGTTGCTCTGTAATTATATCTGCCATCACTGAGTCCTGCGACATACTAGAGGACAAACTCGAGAGTAGATTGAATAACCTTGTGAGTCAGTTAGTCGACCCGTCCTGGGCCCACTTGACATTGCGGAGCGCAGAGGTGAAGAACACACTGACTTTATTCTCAAGTGAGGGTGAGACTCTTTCCACTCTATCTATTCTATAAATTTAAAAAAATAATGTACCTACTTTGTTTATTATGTAATAAGATGAATCATGCTTGTTTCACTAGTCATCTAATACATATAGGTAGGGTTGCACACTCTCCTGTATTTCCCAGCCATTTCCCATTTCCCGCTTCCCATATCAATTGTATGCGGGAATAACTTTTCCTTATTTCCACAATTGTGTGAATACAGCTTAGTTAGTTAGTTTGTATAGTTATTTAGTATTTTATTTATTTATTATTATTTATTTAGTATATTTAGTTTGTATAGTTATTAGTTTGAAAATGCAAAATTTGGCAAAATAATAGATGGACTTGTATTTTTGAATTAAATGTTTTATAACTGGTGCCCCGATTAGTGATTGAATATATGAGATAGGTGCATATTGACACGTCTTGGTAAATACTTGACACATCAATAAACGATTCATCTAAAAACTTGTTATAAAACAAAATTTTAAAAATATGTGCACAGAATAATACATGGTTAAAAGTTAAAACACAACGCACACCCACTTTGTGATATTTCGGCAGCATTATCACTGCCATCCTCAGCTACAAGGTTACTTAGGTCTCCCTTCATGACAGCAAAAGGTAGGAGTTACAATTCTAAAATTCATGTATCTAATTCGGTATATGTTAAGATACCATTATCCTAGAGCACATTCTGCAGCACCAACTGAAAATCCACTGAAAATCAGTTATATAACTGAGTGGGTAGACTCTAAATACAATTTATTTATTTATTTATTTATTTATTCAACCTAACCAGACTTGATGTTCTCAGCATAATTAGTGGGAGCTGGGACTGGTAATTGTCACTGTGACAAAAACGTCACAAGTAAACACATGAAAGAAGGATTGAAAGAAAATGCTAGCTTTTTAGGGATATTGGTCTCAACTTATGTCTTTCTGTTGTCAGCTGTTGCCCTGCTTATAGAATTAAGGCATTTACTGTTACTAGGTTTGACGGACTTGTTCGAGCGCCGTGCTCTAAAGGAGGATATTGTGGCATGCGTTAGCCTCATCTACCAGAACATGAAGTCTTTAATGGTGAAGAATCAGGAACTGTGGCAGAAGGAGTGTGATACAAACAAGAAACTGATAGAGTTATGTAAAAGAAACTCTCATCTGTTTGATATAATATACGAGTATAAGAACCAAATCATTAATACAAAACATGATCTTTCTGAGGAGAAGAGAAAAAGAATGAAGTCTGAACAACATGAGGTGAGAAGGAGACAAGGCAGCAATTAGCAATACACCATATAATACAACTCTTTTGATCACTTTGATCTCTCCGACCTATATTTCAATTAATTTATTTACATGTAGGCCTATGTGATTTAATATACTTTTTTATTGTTCTTTTTATTGTACCTATTTATAATTTTATTTTTATGTTTATTGATTGACCTTAAGACTCGGGAAGGTTCCCTTGTCTTGAACGTTTAAATAGGTACTAAATTAGTAATTTATTGATTCTTCTTGGTTTTTATGATTGTTTTGCATTATATGTGTCACGTTCAACATCAATCAATATTATTTCAGACCATGGTAAACCAGCTTAAGTGTCTGCTTAATGAACAGACTCTTCATACTAAGAGTTTGTGGACTATTTTCTCCGAGCGCAACCATGAACTCGATGAGTTAATCAAGGAAAACAAGAACTTGAAACAAAGGTTCGTGTCAAAGGAATTTAATCATGTCCTACAAATAAAAGAACTTACAAAGTCTGCTGGAATCTAGCAAAGAAATATCAAAACTTGAACAAGTGCAGAAGACCCTCTTTGAGAAGTGAGAGTTTTTCTGTCGGTGACTACTACTTTAATTTGAGTGTGATCTAAATTGTTGTTAACTCACTTCTCCCGCTGTTGTAAAATTATTAGTGGTGTGGTGTACCTACTTAAAATTTCTAGTCTGGTTAGGTATATTGTGTATATTCTTATGTGCAATGTACGTACACCGATGAAGATTGTGTGATTTCTTGGTGGTGGTGCCGTTCCAGACTTAACATTACTCATGCGCTCTGATACATCATCAACTTTGAATAATTTGAATAGTTTTTGGGGAAATAACTTTTTTTCTGATCGGTTCGTTCAAGAGATAGATGGAGAGATGAAATAAAATTCAGCATAGAAGAAAGAGGGAAACCATGGGAAAAATTCAGAAAGAACGAGAGAAAGCTTGTTGAAATGCCCGTCATAGAAGACACAGACAGCGAGGAAGACGAGGATGTGCTGAGCCTGACTAGCAAGAACTTAGAACAGTCCGTATCCCGAGAAATTGGTGATGCCTCGACTCGACTCATGCTGGTACCGGGTGTTTGATATTATTATCTTTTTATTTAAACTAAAACATATCAATAAATAATATCCGACTTCCTATCCAGCAGTGGCGTTGGGTAGCGGTTGGGAGGATTCCACCAAACTCTTGGGCCTATCGAAGTCATGCCTGATGCCTCGTCTGACACTTCTCCCATATTTTCTCTTTCTTTTTCATTCTTCACTTCATTTTCTTCTTCCTCGGGTCTTTTCACCTATTATTGACATATTTTCCTCTCTTTCCATCACTTTTCCGATTAAACTCTTTCTCAAGCTGCATTTCATCTTTCCACATCCATCTCTATTACCTCTTCTCACCAAATACCAATAAAGAAATATAACCAAATACCAATATGCAAACAAATAAGTCTATAATAACATTTGATTATCAATATTTTTAAGTTCCAATTTGAGACCTATTATCGTAGTTAGCAGCTCATTTTTATAGCCTCCTACACAAAAAGCCAATTCATAAAAAGCAATAATTGATAAGAAAATGCATCAGGGAGAAATAACATTGTAAGTTTTTTTTTTTTTTTTATTGTAAGGTAACAGTATTTCCAATTGTGTAATTAAAATGGTCGTTTTTCCAAACTGACCCAAAAAACAGAAAAATTTAACTACCCAAATCTGACCCAATTCTCAAAACCTCTACCTGCACAGCTATAAGAATTAATAAATAGTACCAGTATTTTGTTTACTTTGCTCATAAGTCATAATAGGGGAAACTACAGATATTTAACACGTAGTCCTTGAGGAACTCGGTGAACTTGGTGGCTTGACTTTTTCGGTGTAACTTGGAGTACTTTGGGAGTAGCGAGCAATTTCATTTAAAGCTAGTTAACTTCTTCGAGTCGATCGGACACATTGATCACCTTGATCGATTTCAGCTCATCTTTGCAGAAATGACGTCATGGAATTCGAATTACAGGGCAACTACTCTATTAAAGCTGTATGTATTTGATTATCTCCTTTTCACCCCCGTATGTCTTACTAACAATTCTGCTTTCATCTTTATAGATTGGAAGAACATCAAGATAAAACTATCAGAGAAATGCAATCAACCATCATTTGCCAGCAGGAAAAAATTAAATTCTACAGATCATCTGTTTTAGGACATAAAACGAAGTAGGTAGTGTGCATCTACATTACGTATTCAAATATTCAACCATACCACCTCAAAGGCCGTACTCTTGTTTAATATAATTGACAGCTATGCATGCAATAAATTTACTATTGTTGCTCTATTGTTATTAGTAGATATGCACAAGGATAAAATAGAAATGATCAAAAATAGAGAAGGTGACTTCACTATTGATTGTAAATATCGAACGATAATGTCAGTAAAATCGGTGCAGCTTTTACCAACCGATGGGCTTTATTAAGTGTCAAGTATTAAGTAAGTCTTCACGAGACAGATATAACCTTGTATATAACCATATATAACCTGCTTACGCCCGTAAGCACTCAAATTCAAATGTACAACGCTCTGGAGAAAATTTGAAATGCCATGCATGAATTCTAAAATGCACAAGACACAGATATTTTTATGCAGAACAACATACAACAAACAGAATTGCTTCATGTAATAAACCCTACTATTCACCATCGTTAAGCCCAAAGTCAACGCGACGGGAGCAACCTATTCTTTTTCCTGTTGTGTCAACTTTATGCGTAACAATGGTGTATAGTAAGGTTTATTACATACATCAAATCTGTTTGTTGTATGTTGTTCTGCATAAAAATATCTGTGTCTTGTGCATTTTAGAATTCACGTATGTCGTTTCAATTTTTCTCCAGAGCGTTGTACATCTGAATTTGGGTGCTTACAAGCCTGCCGTGTACATGCCTGTTTTGAAAAGACTTAATTAGACGAGTGAGCGCAGCGAACGTAGTCTTACAACGCAGGTCTAGCGGAACGGAAGTCGCTGTGACCATGTTTGTAAAATGTTGCTCAATGCCATACGAATTGAGCCGAAATCTTAAACGGACATCTGTGACCAGTGTACTTAGAAGAACCGCTAACAAAATGAGCAAAATCCGTTGCGATTTAATCCTACAAGAAATAATAAATTGAAAAATAGGCTTAAAATGGGTTGGATTTCATTTAACAACAATGCTTTTGTTCATGAAAAAACATTTTTATCGAATAAATTTTTGAATGTCAGGTGGTGACCAAGGTGTATTGAATTTCGCACGCTCAAGGGTACCGGTATTTCTATATTTGTAACCAGCTTTCCTGATAGTTCACTATCAGAATTCCACTTCAACCGGTAATTGTAATAAATCTGTGTGTACGTCTTCCTGTTGCAAGCTCTAGTGTGTGTAATTTTAGACAATTTTATCATTCAAAATTAGCATAGCTCCAGCAGTTTGTGGAGTACGTATCTGCTTCCAATGCAGAAGGTCCAGGGTTCGATTCCCATCAAAGTGAGAAGTTATTTAACTTCTGATTTGGACTTAAGTCCATCAGTTCTTGTCTTAGGAGTTTGTAAACGGTGACTTTGGAGCCGTCCTAGCAACGAAGCACATAATAAATTCAGAGTTGTTCTGAATCGGCCTTGTTGATTCTGGCGTTGATTCGCGGGTGTTCGCACTGTCCATACCACTGATTGCTATATTTCCTATTAAAATATCGATCTTTGGTTGGTTATCGCTCACTCGTCGATTGCCTTGGGGGACTACAGGGTTGGCTTGGTCGCTTTGATTTAAAGTCCCCCACTGAAAATCAGTTCTATAACTGAGTGGGTAGACTCTAAATACAATTTATTTATTTATTTTTTATAGTATTGTGCCCTACCGACTGAGCTAGCCCAGTTTGTTATTAGATCAGTAATTTGAAATGTCGTCACCATGTTAATTCAACCTCAATGTTTAGATTTGCAGAATTGAAGGAAAGTCAGCGACGGCGTGATAAAGATGTCAATTCGAGTATAAAGCGTTTGAAGGCTCGTTTGGAAGAAACTGAAAAACAACTGGCAGAAGAAAAGAGGGCCAGGTAGGATAACAGTGAATTGATCGAGTTGTTGGTACGTAAATATTGTGTAAGAGAAGTTAAAAGTTAAACTGTTACGGAATTAGTACAGAATTATCATTACAATAAATTTAGATTCTATTCTAGTCATTCTATATTTCTGCTGTCCAGAGACAACGGGGTAGGGACTAGTTTGGCATTACATAAACAAAGCTCCTAGACAGTACTACAAACTTCCTTCGTAATATTTTTAAAGAATGAGTCGTGCATAAGATATTGTGGAACATTTCCTCCCTACTATTATATCACTCAATACCCAAGCTGTCTTATCCCAATTCAAATTGTTCACTACAAAAAGTCAAATATGTAATTAAATACGGGTTTCATTTTTGTTAACGTTGAATACAGTTGAATACATCTGCTAAAACTGTGATGTCAGACAGCCGTGCAAACGTGATATAAAAAAGACTACTATGTATTGCAATCTGGCTACTTATTTTGGCCTGTTGACAATGTGACAAAAGTTGGTTAAAGGTGGACAATGCAGACAAGTAGGTTTTCATGACAAATATTTCTTTGGCTACACAAAAGCACATCCGACCAAGTTGAGAGATTTTGAAACTTCTCTTGAAATTTGGAAGTGATTGATAGTTGGAGCCATAGTAGCTAGTTGAAAAATAATTTCATCAAAAATGTAATTTTTATTTTTATAAGGTACAAATTAAATGTACGACATAACAATAAATTGTTATGTATAGCGAGTTGTTCAAACAATGTTAAGTTTGTGGTTGAACTTTTGATAGGGTATCATAATTTGAAAATGTGGTCTGTATGTGGATAGTTGTAACTTTATACCTGATGATGATTGTTAATACAATTAATTCTTTAAAACACGTGTACGCACAAACAGGTAGAGCTTACTCAGTTCGTGGCTTCATCCGCAGTTCAGCACAGTATTTTAGGATATTTCATGGGAAAACTGTTCTATTAGTATTACTCTTTTAAAAAATGTCACTCAATTTTACTTTTTTATAGGAGGTAATATTCACATATTACACAAAGTGGAATACCACTACATTCTACAAATCAATAACACTGAATATGTCAGTCCAATCATTGTTAATACAAACGATTTTCATCGGATAGTTTGCGTTTCTTTGGGTCGTTCATGTTGACGGTGAAGTGCAGATTGACTTTGTATTTTAGAGACTTTTCTTAAAAAATCTATAGAGCCAGGATAGACCCACGCACAGCTGCAGGAGGCCAAGTCTTGAAACATGCGACTCAAGTCGCAATGCGTGTCAAGTCACTTCTTCCAAATCGCATGCGACTCGACTTCACGTCATGTACGTAGTCTTGAATTTAGATGTGCGACTCATTTCGCTTGCGAGATGAAATTCTTCCTTGCGAATGCTTTTTTTGCGTTTGGAAACTCCGCCCACTTTCGCTCTATGACTAACCAATGAGAAAGCTTGTTACAAAGTGCAACTTTCGACTTTCGACTTTTAAATCGATGTTGTGAAGTAAATCGATGATATAATCGATTGTGACGAACTATTGATGCTATAATCGATTCGCACATTCAATCAACTGTCAAAACACACTAGGAGTACTAGGCGAGGCTTACATATAAATAAATAAATAAATAAATAAATAAATAAATAAATTGTATTTAGAGTCTACCCACTCAAATATATAACTGATTTTCAGTGGGAGACAGTAAATCAAAGCGACCAAGCCAACCCTGTAGGCCCCGACGCAAATTATTTCACATAGTTTATTGTTATTATCAAATAGCCTAAAGGCAGTCGTACTCTCTATTTAATTAATCATATTTTTTATTGTTTATTTTATTTATTATTATTCAATGATTATCACAATACGTAAAATCATTAGGAATATCACAACGAGCATAGCCCTTAAACACAGAATTGTGTGTGATATATCCCTAAATAGTAAATATAATAAAGTTGATATTAAAATACCAAAACAAATTGCAAAGAAAGGTAAAAAAAAGGTAATTTATATTGTAAAGATATAAAAATTGTTTCTGTCACAGATAACAAGTGAACAATAATTATGCGACGAGTAAAAAAAAGTAAAAAAGATTTCCCAAGCGGGATTTGAACCGGCGACCCCTCGCGTTGAAACCAAGCGCTCTAACCACTCGGCCGCCGGGACCACGTCGAAAAGCCGATCTATAGCGCCACTAATGCAGATGCACGCTAACTTGCGACGAGCGTAAATAATTTGACATGACAATTATAACACTTTAAATATTTTTAAAGCCTTCTGCCAACATTTCTAGAGTGTAATTTACGTCTTTATACATAGGATGTACCTTATAACTATTTATTTAGTCATTAAAAACTTTCGATGTGGCAGTCAAGACGCAAATAAATCTCTACACGCAAGGTAAAACCTCGCGGTTTGAAACGTAAGAAAACTTGCGAGTCAAGTCGCAAGCCATTTCGCAAGTTTGTCTCAAGACTACCGATTTGATGGTTTTGAGCGACTTGTCGGAAATTTGCGACTCGAAACGGAAGGTGAGTTGAAACGCAAGTTTCAAGACTTGGCCTCCAGGTTCCCGACATCTGATCTAGGGTGATCATACGTCCCAAAAATTCCAAGACAGTCTCGTTTTTTAGTATTATGTCCCGGTGACTCAAAAACATTTTTGGGACGCTGTTTTGTCCCGGAATTTGAGAATGCCCGTTTTTTTATATTATTATTTATATTTATACTACATATGTTTAAATACCTGGGCAGCATAATCTCCGACGATGGAAAAATAGACGCGGAGATTGCAAGGCGTACTGGTATCGCAGAGAGTTTCTTCCAGTTAGTGAGGAAACTGCTTTGGAAAAAAGAAGGGTAATTATGAACAATTCCGTATTATTGTCAAATTTAAAAAATAACTTTCAAAAAGACTTTACTAAGCATCACTAGTCGACATATTAACGTTTCAAAACGGCGCTTACCTTAAAAAAGTGTAAAAAGTAGGAAAAACATTAGTGTCACCTGCAAGGCTGTATGCCCAAGTGGTGTACTAACCTCGCCACGGCGCTTCGCGCAACCCCCCCCCCCAAACCCCGGCTAACCTTCTTTTCCCAGCAAAAATCCACTGGTAATTGAACAAATTACCTCAATTATAGTTGAAACTTTACAATGCCAACCCGCGTAGGCGGGAATATGGAAAAATGAACACAGATTGAACACGTAAACAATCGGGACATTTCACTGTTGTTGGTTTACCATGTTGGACATTAACATCTTGCTTTTACGTAGTACCAACCTTTTGCACTAAAATACTCAACCTACAAAACCTTAAACGTCGCTTTTTTAAATACTAGGAAAACGCTTAAGTCCCGCCGCGTTGTTGGATGAGCGTAATTGGTGCATTGAGTTGCCAAGTGTTATGCGGATTTTCTGTTGTTCTGTGAAAAAATCATTACTAAATTAATTTTTTTAAATTTATTTAAATTAAATAAAAAATAAACTTTAATTTTTAATTTTGGTAATTAATCGTAATTTTAAAAAAAAAAAAATCGTAAAATTTCGATTTTCATAAGAAATAATTATTCGATTGTGCTCAAATTTCACAAGAATATATTAATTCATAAAATTAAGGTTCTGTGAAAAAATCATTACGATCGGATAAAGCATGTAGGTGCTATAAGCCAAAGAAATTTAAAAAATCGAAAAAAGTCGTAAAATTGCGAATTTTTAAAGAAATTTATCTTTCGATAACGCTCAAAATTCCACTCGAATATATCAATTCATAAAATTAAGGTGCTGTGAAAAAATTATTACAATCGGACAAAGCATGTAGGTGTTATAAATCGAAGAATTTTGTTAAAAATCGAAAAAAATCGTAAAATTGCGATTTTCACGAGAAATAATTTTCCGATTGCGCTCAAAAACGTGGCAGTTCTAAGTTCAGAGATTTCGAAGGCCTCCATAAAATTTCATCGCAATCGGAGTATCGGTTTAGCCGGAATCGTGTTAACAAACAGCCAAAAATACAGAAAAAAAAAAGAAAAAAAAAAAACATTCCGGATTTTTTTCTCCAGTGTAGTGAAATGGAATCTTCGCTTCGCTCGCTACGCTCGCTACGCTCATCCAATAAAGGACTTTCAACGTAACATGACTTTCGTTTAAAATAGTGACGTTAAAGGCCGGTTTGAAGTTTTTTTGTTACTATAGGTAACACCAGAAACGTGATGATTCTATTTTGGATTTTTAAATTATGTTATTGTAAGGTACTTGCAGTGAGTACAACATCTCAACACGGTAGGCCTAGGCTGCGTCACTCCTCGCCACTTATAGTTGATGTTATTCAACTTTTTACACATTTCCAAGGTAAGCGCCGTTTTGAAACATTAATATGTTGACCAGTGATGCTTAGTAAAGCCTTTTTGAAAGTTATTTTTCAAATTTGACAATAATACGGAATCGTTCATATTTACCAAAAGAAGTGCCAAGGCGATGCAAACTTTTAATATACAAAGCATATTTTGTACCGGTACTCACATATGGTGCAGTGACATGGCCAGTTGGGGGTAAAGAAGAAAGACAAATTTAAGCTGCAGAAATGAAATTTTTAAGGAGTGTAATGGGAGTTACGAAGATTGATAAGATGAGGAGCTTGATGATAAGGAAAGAACTAGGAGTAGAGAGTTTAAACTTTAAGCTAGGGAAAGAAAGGCTGAGGTGGTTTGGACATATGAAGAGGATGCAGAAGGACAGGATCCCTAAGATACAGTATGAAGAAGACGCAGGAAACAAACAGAGAAAAAGAGGGAGGCCCAGACTGAGATGGGAAGAAGTTATAGCAATGGGTTTGAAAAAGAGAAATGCAGCTTGGGAAAGGATTAACCAAGAAAAATATTGGGAAGAACAAAAAACATGGAACAAACTGGTGGAGGTCCCTGAGGAAGAAGACAGAGGAGAGGAAGAAAGTGAAGTTGATGATGCAGAGGAAGAAAAAGATGATGTGGGAGAAGCGTCAGGGGCTTCGATAACCCCGGGGAGCCAAGAATGTGGTGGGACCCTCCCACCCCTACCCGACTTAGTTGGAAAATAGGGTTCGATATTAATTAATTAATTAATCTTACCAATAAGCCTAGTGGATTTCGTTACTTTTGTATTTCTCACATATGCAACACCTCGTCTCTACTGACTGAAAGGAACTCAAATGTGGTAGAACCAATTCTTCAATGCTTTACAAATTTCAAATTTACATGCATGGAGTTCCATAACTATGTCCTTGAGAACAAGAAGGCCCTTTTCCCCTAGGAAACTGCACCTTCAGCAAGTGGTGGCAAGTGGAGCTTGGTTGATAATTAAAGAACTAAAATTAAAGTCTTCCTACAGAAGAACATGATTGTATAAACCCACACACAATTTTGTACACAATTAATTCATGTTACTACCGGTACTCAATAAATATAGTAAACATTATTTGGGGTATTCTTCATCGAAAACTATTACTCTATTTCAAAAAAATGTATTTTCCTATCCAGTTTCAAAACAATAAAAAGTGACTAAAATACCTTTAAAAAGTTAAAAAAATCAATTTTCCTGTGAGTCAATTTTTTGGCGGGCCTTGTCCCTCAAACCCCCTGCGCTTTGCCGTTATAGTGTCTTACAATCACCGCCTGCTCGAATGGGATGCACCCAAATAGACTGCCTGTTTTGTGAGCCAACTTTTCGGTCCTAATCACAGTCGACGAAAGAAGATTTTTGCGCCGTAACTAGCACGCTCTGTTGAGTATATGAAGAAACATGACAGGTTTTGTTTACCGACACACAGTCACACTCACACAAACAGCTACAACCAGAGATCTTAGATAAAGGTTTTTAGTTGGAGCTCTTGGAGCTTCTTTGCAACTTCAAATTGTTTGACGCAAAAAGGCGCCGTAGCTGGCGCTTTCTTGCGGAATTCTTACAAAGCTCTGTCTTTTTGTTGGTCAATTATTTAACATGGGAAAATGACTCACAAAACAGGCAGTCTATTTGGGTCCATCCCATTCGAGCAGGCGGTGCTTACAATATTTGTTTTGTCCCGGTTTATATTTTCAGAAATATAGTCACCCTATCTACCTTAAAAACAGGATATCCTAGCATCTTTATTTCTATCACTTCTCTTAATATTGTTTCTCTATTATTCTTGATAATTCAACCCAGTGGGCTAAATAACCAGTATAGGCCTACCTTGTGTGTTGCAGCCTGGTTCTCCAGACTGATCTAAATGCAAAGGCTCAAACAATAGCACGACTGAAGAATGTTTGTAAACAGGCTGAGCTACTTCAGGTGAATCTCAATAGAAAGGAACTGAAGAATGCTAAGCTACAGACTGAGCAGGTAGAACCTGTACCCATCTCTCAAGATGATAAGCCAGGTGAAGAAATATCATCAGTAATGAAATGACTAATAGTAATTCGTAACTAAGCAACAGTACAGTATTAATAATGGGCATGCCCATCTCTTATTTTTATATAATATTTGCCACTACACATATTTCAAATTTAGAGGACTTTCTGATGCTTGCATGAAGGAGTGAGCGTATGTACGTTTCTTCTTGTCATGTGAACACACCTTCCACACTTCTTGCGCCTTCTCTGTTATCCTTACATTAGCATCTTGGCACCAATGTGAACAAGCCACACAGGACGACTCATAAGTGATGCATCAGCAGCAGTTTTTAATTAATGTAATCACGTTCTACTAAACTACCATTGTGTATCATCAAAGAATAATTTAAAAGTTAATACAAACCCCATCCATCATCTCCCACTCAAGATGCCTATGCCTATTTATTCATAACATTGAATTTGAAAAATCAACCTTTTATTTGTATCAAATTGGCGTTATATCTTACACATCTTTTTATCTTGTAGAATGTTCATTAGGCTAATTCTATGTGTTAATAGTATCGAACAAAACGTCTCATCTTTGGCAGTAGACAGTCTGGCCCGGGTATATAATTGCTCATAGTTATTTGACTGTGTCGTTTTTCAGGTTGTAAGGTAGTTATTAATAAATGTGTTATTAATGTTGCTATTTGCTTTTTAGAATTTCTACTTGACTATATATCTACAATGAACTAAGTAGGTCTACTTACGGTTAAAATTACATTGTTTATGTATAGGCCTACAAGAGAACTTTTGGTGGGTATGTTTCAGACTCGACGTGTGAAGCAAAGGAACCTAATTTAAAGGTTGAACTCGAGGCGACGAAGGTTATTCTAAAAGACACCCAGCTAAAATATGCTAATGTTGTTTCTGAGTTGGACACTGCAAAGAAGAGGTTTAGGGAAATGGTGAGTGGGAGACTAGGTATTGAACATGAACATGAAGGAAGCACAGCAAGGATGGTTTATTATAACAAATAACAATTATATTCATTCATGTTATTGTTATATGCTATGCATGATATTGATATGCATAAATATTGTTGGATGAGCTTGGGCCAACATTTTTACAGTCCATTATTAATTGCCTGATTGCTAATTCCTGTGAATGTCTACATTCTAGATAATTTATTTACCTCAAATTTTCTCACAAAGAATTAGAAACTTTGGTAGGCTGTTTCTAGTTGCCCGTTAGGGCGCCGCAGCCAAGTCGTGGTGCGCTACACACTCTGATATATACAGCAAAGTTGGGGTGATTTCAAGGTGTTACTCAGCCGTCATGAAACACAATGTGAACTTGAAAACTATCAAAATCGAGGGATTTGGTTACCTGACAACACATGCCAAATTTGTTTGGGGTACGAACATTCCTTCTGGGTGAAAAAATGGCTTGAAACGTGCTCAAAATCACTTTAAGGATGTTAGTAACTACTACTGTCTAATTCGTCAGTTTCAATTGCCCAGCAATTCTGACAAAACGGGTGGGGATACGACGTTCATATTTCACATGGACATTAAAGGGGTATTCACCTGCTAAACTCAAAAAATATGTTTCATTCAGGATAACTTGTTATGAATTTAGAAATCAACAAAAAAATTATTGGGTCCACCTTGACCAAAAAAAAAAATCTCCCATAATAAATAACATGGGCACGGTCTTTATGCCCCGTGACCTTGGAGGATTTTGATCCTGTAAAATACTGGCCATTATTGACGTACTCGACAGCCTTTTCTGTTAATCCTCTATATTTTGTTTTGTAATTTGGGCAAGTGGTTCGGTCAAAATATGCTGATTTCCAAGAAGGGGTGTGATTTTTGGAAAGCATATTTTTGCGTGTTTGAGTGTATATTTGTGCACAGATTCAAGACACGATATTATAACGGGCCATTTTAGATTGGTATGATGCTCTAGAATGGAACAAAAAAGAATCAAGTTAAAGCCGATTTTAAGAATTTTCCCAAAACGCCAATTTTTGCAAATTTCATGATCAACAAAATTGAAAAATTGGGGTAAAATCTACAGTTGTTAGTAGTACTATGCTGTAGATTATGTGGTAAAAAATAATTGTTTGAGGTAATAATAGCCCCTTTAAATGTAGTGCCTTTTGAAAGAAAAAGTTGAACACCAAATAAAGGTTGTAATATAAACCTTTTACAAAATCAGCAAGCAACAAAAGAAACTTGACAATAATCAACTACAATGAGTACAAAAATAAAATTTTTTTGGGCACGAGATATTTAACATTGTTTACCCCTGTCTGGGCCCGGGGTAGAATTGGCCCAGAGCATGGCTCTGCTAATCGTAAAAGGCGATTCAAGAGAAAAAGTCCACCTCACAAACATCAGCTAGTAAGAAGGGTAGTATATTACTCCCCGAATCTAGAGGCGAGCTCTGGCAATCGTCGTCCCTTCCCTTGACGACCCCTCGACGACGATGACGACAATGACACCACAAACGATGACAAAGACAATGACGACCGCGACGTGAGAACCCCCTTTCCTCCCCTCACCCGTGGCTGATTCTGACTAGCATGGGCCCCTCCCCCACCCTCCACCCCCTAGGTTAGAGTGGTGCATTATGACCTAACGGTTAACACGTCCTTAATCCCCCCCCCCCCAAAAAAAAAGTTTAACATTGTATTGTTAACTGTTATTACCATAGCAATTAATACTACTTTAATAAAATTATTCTTATTCTATTTTAACCAAAATAATTTTGCAGTAGAACTTGAAAAAGTAATGAGATCCCACGCATACAAAAAACTTGTAAAAATACAGCCAAACCTTACACACTCAAAAGTAATGAGATCTTAAAAAGGGCCAAGCTCAGCTACCCTTCCACATTTGTCAGGTTTGCCAACTTATTTTTGTTTTTACCCATTTGTAAATAAGATTTAGAAACTGTTTAAATAAAATTTGAAATAGTAAAATAAACTGTGTAGATACAGTTATAACTTGTTTTTGTTGTTGAAGTATTCGGCAGTAAAGTTACTAGGTGTGAAATCAGACGTTATGAATTATGTCATTGTAGTAGATAATTATTTATCGTGACACTTTAGCTTACACAACAACAAACAACACAACAAAGACGCCATGTTGAAGACTACAAGACGGAAACAGTGAGTTAGTTATAAATACCGCCACCTAGTAGCGCACATGACAATGTGCTAAATATAAACCAGTAATAGATACCAAGCAGATATTGGATTATATATGTTTCAACATTTGTTAGATGTAAATGTAATAAATTAGTGCATTGGAAAAACTCATCGAATTTCTTGTTGTTACACGCTTCAATCTCGATCTTATCTATTTCCAGAATTGTAATACAGAACAGAAGAACAAGGAAATTTCTCATCTGAAAGATGAAAACAGGAGTCTCAGGAGTGAACTAAGCAGGAGGTCTGTGTTTGCATGTAGGCCTACTATTGCCGCTATATTGTATTGAATTGCATTTGCTAACTTTATTACGTAATAGGTACGGTACAAAATAATAACAGGGTTTTTAAGCTAATCCCCCTTTAAGGATGTAATTATTGATTGATAATGATAGCAATTGCCATAGAAGTTTAAAAATCCATTATCATAATTCATAATATATAGTATCGTTGAGTGATAATATAGTAGTAATTATATATTATGATTTTCCTAAGTTTTATGTTATTGTTTTCTTCTGGTACATTCCACCGCTTGTTTGAGTTCACTGGTACAGACCAATGTCTGTAACCTGGCATATTTTGTTTTGTTTTGATAGTTCTGCTAATTTTGCTTGTTTAGTCTGTTTAATATGTGCGTATTACACGGTCGAACCCGAAAACTGTTATTTAAAAACCGTTTAGTGAACAATGTTTCAGAAATTATTAACCATTTCCATCTTCAGGTTGTTTAACAAACAAAAATCATTATTATCAAAAGTATATAGAAACAAACTAAGTCAATATCCAAGCTGTCACAGATTGAACAGTAAAAGTTA
The DNA here is from genome assembly GCA_024449915.1 of Sweltsa coloradensis. Classification (NCBI taxonomy): domain Eukaryota; kingdom Metazoa; phylum Arthropoda; class Insecta; order Plecoptera; family Chloroperlidae; genus Sweltsa; species Sweltsa coloradensis. Next base: position 160,557 of record JAMZAV010000334.1, read on the forward strand.
CCCTTTGAAGTTGACAAATCACAAAAAATCGTATTTTCTGAAGAAATTCACATTGGGGAAAAGGATGGCTTATGCAAGTGGCTTTGAATGTTATTAAAGCTGCCTTTTTCAGTTTCCCTTTTTCCAACAGTGTCCTTAACCCGAGAGTAGTCGCGTGTGGTCTTTTAGACCGACTTTTTTTTTCAACAGTTGGTGTTTGTACAGCGCGCATGCGTGGCTTGTCTAGTTCCGCCTACCTTCCCAAAATAGATTTGCGAAGCCAGTGTGCAATACGCGATTCAGTGTTCTGCAGAACTTCATCTAAGATAAGAGGTCCTGTTCGGTTGCTTGGTCTTTTCGACCGCTGCGCGACTACTAAGGGAGTCAAAAATATGCATACTCATCACTATTATGAGACATTTATTTTGTTATTGTAGGTTGATTATTCTTCAACATAGTGTTGGCATAATATTTCTGTCTTGGTTTACTAATAATTCGAACTACAGGGTGTTTCAAAACATATTTTTATACCTTTTTGTTGGTTTGCACCATTCTGTGTTTGATTGATTATTGATTGATTATTGATTGATTATTTATTGATTATTGATTGATAATTGATTAATTTAACCATGTATGCTGTCACATATATGATAAATTATCTTATATTGGTAATCAAAACGTCATCCTAACGTTATTAGCCCATAATAAATAATGCGGTCTAAAGGACCGGGCGCGACTACTAACGTTACAAACAGGGGCGCGACTACTCTCGGGTTAAGAGTCGAAAGCAGGGCCGAGCGCTTTCAAATTTTGCGGTGACTACCTAAACTAAATCGTCCACTATCGGTAGCTCTGTCAATACAGTTGCTTCTTCTCCCCTAGGGTCCTAGGCTACCCACATTACGAGCCACGTTTCAAAACACGAGACATTATTTGGAGGCGAGTACGATGATTTTATGCGACTGACTGCCACATCCAGGAAAACGCTTAAGTCCCACCGCGTTGTTGGATGAGCGTAATTGGAGCATTGAGCTGCCATGTGTTATGCGGATTTTCTGTTGTTCTGAGAAAAAATCATTACTTCATTGAAGTTCATGAGCGATTGATGCAAGAACCAATCCCTATGCAAGAATTTTTAAAGATGTTGTAAAAAGTAGCTTACATACACTGCTAGCTTTCACTACATTTACAACCAGGTGTTTAGTACTTACATAGTCCCACATTCCCCACTACTATTTTGTTTGTTGTTTAGGAGAAGCATAGCATAGCTAATGAAGTTTCACTCTAAACAGTGAAACAGTTTATGTTGATTTGATAGCCATTAGCCACCAAAGGCAAAACATGCAACAAAATGGTCAAAAGTATGGTAACCAAATTGAAAGAATAAAAATACCCGCCACTCTCATCTTGGAGTAAAAGCATGCCGAGTATAGATACATGCATGGGTAAGAATACCACAATGTTGAATGTATAAATCAGTAATCATCGTCTCGCAAAGCAACATTGACCTTGTGAGACTGACGAAAGGTCACTACTGCAGCGCGAGAAGGATGGGAGCGCACACGCAGAATCAGCTACCCAATAAAAATATACTTGTGAATATACTGAGACATTTTAAAATACAAAAACTTGCAAATCAAATTCGTATTTTTGGAATAGAGAGATCTCAAAACAGATTTGAACGTGGTTTTTCAAATCACTTTTACATTACAGTAACGTACATACATACACTACATAGTTACATTGCACATCTGCCACGTACTAAAAAAAAAACCCAGTGTTCTTCGTAGCCCATCAAACAAAAAAAATAAAAAATTTCCAATGCAGCAACAAACACAACAATTGATATTTCCACCTTTCCCACTGCATTCCACAGCCATCTAAATCAGAAAATCATCAAATGAACACTGAAAATTTGCACTGCCTTTTGTTTAACATTTTTATTTAATGACAGGAGCATTGAACAAAAAGAAAAAAGGGTATTGTTTCCGTAAATTTTTGTTTAGCCTAGGACTATCATCCCCTACTATTGTTCAACTACATTAGGCTTTCTGTAATCAAAACTAGTTATTTGTGCGGGAGTGTCAGAACACGGTCGTGCAGGCCTAGGGCTGGCTAGGAGAGGCCTAGGAGTTGTCAAACGTGATGTGTTTGTATTCATATTTCTAGTCATATAGCCTAAGGTAACTTGAAGCTTACACTGTTGTATTATAAATAATTTTCATCGTCTGGGCCTAGGCCCGGGATGGTTTCTGTTTTGTTTTATGAGCGTTATGACAACTTTTCTCGTTTTACGCATAGACACAAAATTAAAAATGTCGTCCATCTGTTTACGTATTTTCTTGGGCGAGGCGTTCGTATAGCCTGAGCTGCCGTTATCGTCTTTCGTACATACGATCCTAACGCACAGACGCGGAACTCCGTGCAGCCATCAATCCCCATTTTAGGCGCAATTCCGTGCCTTTTTGTGTAGCTTAAACTGATGAAATTTAACGATTATATCCATAATTATGGTTCAAATAAGATCAACTTTCACCACAGTGTTCGAAATAGTAAAATTAATACGTCGCTGTCATGAAACATGGATATTACTTAATTCAATGCAGTAAAGTGCATCATCAAGTTCCCAAGTTATCATTTTTTTCCGAAGCAATAACCGACCAAAGAAAAAAATAGACAAATGCGATGTGTTCAAAATTTTATTTTTGAGTATAGTTGAATTTTTCCATAATTATTTGATCATAACTGTAGAGCTTGTTATTTTATTTCTAACCCTCTGCAGCCGCGCCTGAAACCTGTCTATGCATTAGGCTCTTAAACATCGAGATTCCATAAAAGCAAATTCATGAACCCACCTTTTACTTAGTCATATTCCCAAGTCTGTCACCAATCTACGAATAACATTGTGATCCTGATGATTTCCTCCAGCACAATAAACACTGAGAACGAGCGCAAGGAGACAAAGAGGCTACGGAGACTTGTGGATGACATGAAGGAATCAATGGAAGCCAACACCGCCGTGCTAGATTGTGGCATACTACGAGGGAAGGTAGTCTACCTTCATATTATTTATTAGGGATGACGCCAGTTAGCAAAATGTGGATTCGGTTGCAGACGAAGAAGTGCCGCAGAACAGTGGCGGAACTTTGTTGGAACAGATCACACATACATAGGCTCAGTGTTGGATTCAGGCTTTACATCCCCGGGGGTCTAATACCCCAGGGGTATTATATAGGGACCAATTACGGAGGGTCTCCACCGCTCAACAATAGCGCCACAGGCAAAATTTTTGAAAATCAGTTTTTTAGAGTGCGTTTTAGAAAAAAGTTGTCGGCTGAATGCAATAACAAAATAATGTAGTTTTTGTGTGTTGTGTTGTGGACACTAAAAGTTCCTAAATATCCGCTAGATTTCACCTTCAAACCACTTGATTCACAAAATGGTCATTCTAGCAATGAAAACAAATACAATATTTTCCAAACGGTGAAATACTGTTTTATTTACTAAGTTCTTTTTTAATGGGGCCCCCTAAACTAGCGGGCCGGCCTGGGCCCTGCGGGTGCCTAGTTCCGCCACTGCCGCAGAAGCTTAAATGGCACCATTATAGGCCGCTGTAGCAACTCTTCGACTATAACCATGAAACATTTCTATTGAACCGAATTACAAATAAATCAAACCAGATGTTGTCTATAGAACAAAACAAAATAAAACTGTACAATAATTGTACAGTTTTAATAAATATAATAATAATAATAATAATAATAATAATAATAATAATAATAATAATATAATAATAATATAATATTTTTTATAATATAATAATAATAATTATTTTATTATTATATGAATGGCCATTGAAACTACCAAACAGGACAATTTGCAAGTAAAAAATTTTAACTATTTCCTTCCACCGACTTTTTATTTTTCATCTCCATAAATTTGCAATTTTTTAGTTTGATTATGTTTATTAATTTAACAAACATCTATCCGAATAAGATTTGAATACTTTGGAACGAATTTGGGTTACTTGGGGGCCCGGGTACCTGATGTCATCCCTACTACTAACTAGGAAACTTTGCAAACACTTTTTCAGGTGCTTTGTTGGATGAGCGTAATTGGTGCATTGAGCTGCCATGTGTTATGCAGATTTTCTTTTGTTCTGTGAAAAAATCATAACCAAGTCAAAGACATTTTTTCAAAACAAAAAAATCGTATAATGCAGTATTTTGGAAAGGGAGTTTCAATGTACATAGTAATAATAATACGTACTATAGGCTGACATTCTGTTAGTGTTATTATTTCCTTATGCCTGCATGCAGATCATTGTGAAATCAAAATCTTGTATCCAGCCCATGGTGCTACATAATCTTTAAGTGATGCCGCAATGCTATTTTTGTGGTCGTATAGTGAATGCAGTTTAGATAGATGCCGTGTGAATGCGCCGCGGTCTAGTGACCCAAAGACCTTAGTTTATCTGAGGTCTTTGGGTTAACTTTTCGTATAAATGGCGGTGCTTATACAAACATGCAGACCTTTATAGGCTGTGGAGCAATACTGTGGAGCATTACTGTCAGCTGGAGAACTATAACCAATCAGATCTCATCAGCCTAGAGCCTATCCCCTGGCGCATTCACTATTGTTATACTGTGGCGTCAGTCCGAACTGCGTTCATTAAGGGCCCACAAAATACACGCTCATGAAATCACCTGTAGCACCGTGATCCAGCCATTCAATAGATAGTATTCATACACTTAAACTAGGAAGCTTTGCAAACGCTTTTTTAAAACGAAAAAAGCGTAAAATTGTGATTTTCATGAGAAATAATATTTCGATTACGCTCAAATTTCACACGAATATATTAATTCATAAAATTAAGGTTCTGTGAAAAAATAATTACAATCGGATAAAGCATGTAGATGTTATAAGTCGAAAAAAGATTTTAAGAATAGGAAAAAAATCGTAAAATTGTGATTTTTATGAGAAATAATTTTTCAATTGCGCTAAAAACGTGGCAGTTCTAAGTTCAGATATTTCGAAGACCTCCAGAAAATTTCATCGCAATTGGAGTATCGGTTTAGCCGGAATCATGTTAACAAACAGACAAAAATACAGGGGGAAAAAAAACATTCCTGATTTTTTTTCCAATGTAGTGAAATGGAATCTTCGCTTCGCTCGCTACGCTCATCCAATTAATGTATCATATCATATTAATTATATAATATGTACAATGTCTTTTATAAAAATAATAAGATTGTGTTAATCAAGAAATAGGTGACTGAAATTAAAAAGCACTAGAAACACCCAAAACCCATAGCTCTCTTGCATGCCACACTGTACACCACAAGCAACATGGGCATCCGTAGGATTTTTTGTAAGGGGGGGGGGGGTCAAATAATTGAAGGTGTCTGGAGAAAAGCCCCAGTCGCCGGAGGCGAAATGTTTTGCGAGTTATTTTATCCTCAAAACGTCTTTTACAGCGGTCTGAGGTATTGTTTTGAAAGAAAAGATGAAGTGACCTAGGCGTTAAAAATAAATATTATATTATTGTAATTTTTTTACTTTAGATAATTTTGCTATTTGAGTTTAAAAAAAATACCAATTTAGGTTTCAATCCATACTTATATTTGGACTAAAAAGTCTCAATATTTTATTCTCAAGGCGAATTTTACAGAGATTTGATGGAAAGATGAAGTGCCCTTGTTGTAAATGGTTATATTTTGACTTTACTTTAAATTGACTTTACTTTGCATTATTTAATTGGTTCTCGTCACATTGCAAGGGGGGCAACTGCCACCCCCTTGCCCCCCCCCCCCTCCCTGAGGCTGCCTATGACAAGCAGACATTGATAATAATGTTTTACTTTCATATTACAATGGCAGGGCAAGTCTGACCACCCTATACTCTATGACAATAACATCATACTAAACACTATATTATATGCAATGGAAATAACATTGTACACCATGCCTCTCATTTCCTCTTCACTATGTAATAAATACCATCCACCTTGATCTGACTTTCAGCTCGAGCTTATGGAGGTGTACGTGCAAGAGTTGATGAACCGGCAGGAAGTGATGGAAGCCTCGCTAGTCGAGCGGGACCAGGAGGCTGGCAAGAAGGATGCGGTGATCCACGAGCAAGCTAACAAGCTTCGGGGTCAGGACAAGCTTCTGGAGGTACTGCGCAGGCGCATCGAGTCGTCTGCGCCTGCACATAGTTTTGCCGCCAGCTCTGACATGGATTCATGGGACACGGTGAGATCACTTCTATGATTTGTATACATTACATTAAAATAGGGTTAGTAAATGTTAATCCCCCCAAATACAAAAAAAACGGCAGCCAAGCTCTCCTTCAAAAGTCTTTGGCTGTGAATGTTGTGAGATATAGAATTTGAGCCAATCTTTTCATTCTTCCTCCCTAGTTTCGCATTGAAAAGAAGTAAGATCATTTCGCCTGTTGACGAGCGCCAAGCCAACCATTTTCGTGGTAAAAAAAGTAAAAATGTTAAACTCAAAATCATAAAAAAATTACTTGGCCATTGAATTTGGTTCATTATGAGAACTTTAAAAGTCAATGGCCAAGATTTTTTTTTTATGATTTTGAGTTTAACATTTGTGTAAACAACAACACACACAACGTCACGTTGTTTACAACACTCCAGTAGGTGTAATTGTTATTATTTACCACAATTCAGAAATTAAAAAAGTCCGCCCCAACCGGGATTCAAGGAGGATCAGGACGGGTACATTTTTAACCTCTTAATTGTAGTTGCATTATACATCTGAATGGATGGAACAATACTGCAATGAATATCTGTTGCCTTTGAACTGACCACCAAACATTAATTATAATTATAAATAATCAGAGATTAAAATGTAGCCATCTTGATGGTCTAGTGGTTAAGACCCTCACCTGGAATGTGGGAGACCCGTGGTTCGAGTCCCGGTTGGGGTGGACTTTTTTAATTTCTGAATTGTAGTAAATAATAACAATTACACCTACGGGAGTGTTTCCCGACTAACCAAATCGAGAAATAAACCCTCGCTCATACCTGCGTAAAGGTAATGACATTTCCATCCATTTCCATCTTTCAATTACCGGTACTTCATTGTTGGAGCTGATTACAGATACAATTTTACTGCACTATAAGTAACGTATTTCACTATTTATTTGTAAAATGTTTGTCTGTTAACTTAAATTTTAAATGTTTTGTACATAGGAACTTTCAGCAACTTACCCAACACTGGTATTTATTAATAAAGCGCTTTGCAATGTTTGTTTCTTGTAGATGTCCACAGGCTTGACAGACAAACCAACCTTATCGGGAAAATTTTCACAAGACTTGCACTTCCATCGAAAGAAGACTGAAAACCATAGAAATAAGAGAAGTGTTACATCAACAGAACACTCGTTCTTACGAAAGAGGATTAACGATTTGGAAGAGCGGCTATACAATGCAGAACGGTATGGCTTTCCAAACAATCCCAGTAGTGTTACAAATACACTCAATACATGAAACCCTTCCCAATACTTGCATCTACCCTAATAGTGGTAGCGGTACGTTAAATAATACTGCACTTTTTTTACACACTTTGCACAGTTATAGGTGGGACTTAAAGTAATATTTAAGGATGTGGAGGCACTCAAAATTTCCATTAGAATTCAAAATGGTGGCCATTTTTCAAAACGATGTCCTCAGATAAGGTACAACAATTCTTTTGATGTGTCTAATAATCCATGTTTGGTATCGTTTTCATATATTTCTTACCCGGATAACCTGAAAATATGTTAAAAATAAACATCCAGGTAAAAATGTAGAAGTTTCACATGCACCTACAGTATTTAGTAGTAATATTTCAAGAAAATCTTCTTAGATTGGGTCCGACATAGAAAATCCCTTACACTACCAATGTAAATGCTTCTAGCACAAATTATTATGATTATTCATAATATATCACTTAAAACCCAAATTCTTTTTTTTTTTTATATTTTATATTGGTCAGTCATGGGTGTGGCAACCAGAGGTGTGCAACAGGCCTTGTTGGTTCTGGTGTTGATCCGCGGGTGTTCGCACTGTCCATACTACTGATTGCTATATTTTGTATTAAAAATATCGATCTTTGGTTGGTTATCGCTCGCTCGTCGATTGCGTCGGGGCCTACGGGGTTGGCTTGGTCGCTTTGATTTACTGTCCCCCACTGAAAATCACTTAACTGAGTGGGTAGACTCTAAATACAATTTATTTATTTATTTATTATAGGTGGTTAATGATTATTGTGCTCCAGTGTCTCCTAAATAATCTGCCAAAAATAAATCATTGATTTACAAAAAAAATATTTATGTAATGAGGCTAGGGCGTCCCCTGCAGCAAGCGACGTGCTGTTCCCAGGCGACCAGGGGAGCAGTGAAAAAAAGGCTAATGGAAGAAAAGACGAAGAAAGATGTGTTTAGAGTAGGGACGATCAATGTTATCACCCTCTCCGGTAAGATAAATGAGGTGGTGGATGTTATGATGGACTTCTGATTTGGACTCAAGTCCATCAGTTCTTGTCTTAGGAATTTGTAAACGGTGACTTTGGAGCCGACCTAGCAACGAGGCACATAATAAATTTAAAGTTGTTCTGAATCGGCCTTGTTGATTCTGGCGTTGATCCGCCGGTGTTCGCACTGTCCATACCACTGATTGCTATATTTCCTATTAAAAAATATCAATCTTCGGTTGGTTATCGCTCTCTCGTCGATTGCGTCGGGGCTTGCAGGGTTGGCTTGGTCGCTTTGGTTTACTGTTTCCCACTGAAAATCAGTTATGTGACTGAGTGGATAGACTCTTAACATACGAATTTATTCATTTATTTTTATTTTAGAGAAATGCTGTGTGTAGAGAAGTTAAGTGACAGGATAGGAAGGACACGGTTGAGATGGTATGGGCATATGAAACGAATGGGGGAAAATAGAATATCCGAGAAAATGTATGACAGAAGGATTGAAGAAGGAAGAAGAAGATGGGGGTGACCAAGGAAGAGATGGAAGGATATCATAGCAGGAGACTTGGAGGCAAGAGGAGAGAGCTGGGAAGATGTGGAAGAGACACAATTGAGGGAGGATTGAAAGTAGTTGAAAAATTTGGTTGCTAAACCCAAGCTGAACCTGACAGAAGCAGGAAACTGCAATGGATAATGATGATGCACTTTTTTAACACGGTTTGGCACTTGAGAGTGAGGTTAATTGGTTTAACCTGAATCAGAAGGGTAAGCATGAAATTGCAAACATTGTTGAAAGTAATTGTTTGGAGGTCCGTAAGTGTCTGGCTGATACCAAATACAGTCTTGAATGAGGTTGGCTGAATGTGGTCCAAGGGTGTCAAGATGAAGCGCTAGAGTCGTGTGCCAGCATAGAGGGGAGGACACTCGTAAAGTTTGGAGGTTTAATTTTGTCAAAGTGGGTCAGGACTCGGGATAAAGTTAGAGATATTTCTAAAGATGATTGCTTGAGTGAGTACCAAAAGTGTCAGGATGTCACTTGTCATCATCATTATCCATCGCCGTTTCCTGCTTCTGGCAGGGTCAGCTTGGTTTCGCGACCAAATTCTTCCACTTCTTCCTATCCTCCCACAATCGAGTCTCTGCTACATTCTTCCAGCTCTCTCCTCTAGTATGTAGGTCTCTTGCTATGGTCTCCTTCCATCTCTTCCGTGGTCTCCCCCGTCTTCTTCTTCCCTTTGATTCTTTCTCATACATTCTCCTGGGCATCCTCTCTTCCGTCATTCGTTTCATATGCCCAAACCATCTCAGACGTGTCCTTCCCATCTTGTCACCTAACTTCTCCACCCAAGCATCTCTCTGATGTTTGTATTTCTAATTCTATCTCTTCTTGTCTTGCCCACTGTGCTCCTCAGGAATCTCATCTCCGCCGCCTGAATTTGGCTTTCTTCTCTGTCACCCATAGTCCAGGTTTCTGCCGCATATGTGAGGATCGGTATGAAGTAGGTCTTGTATAGTGTCATCTTGCACTGTATAGGTATTTCCCCATCCCACACCAGGCCTTTTACGCACTGGTAGAAGTTGCTGGCCTTTTGGATTCTGTTAGTGATTTCCTTTTTGATCTTCCCGCTTGCCATTATTTCACTTCCTAGGTATCCAAAACTCTCCACCACCTCCAGGGTTTCTGCTCCAATCTTGATCTCTGCATGGTAGTTCCTTACATCTCCTTCTCCTGGCATAGTAACAACCTTGCTCTTGATCACACTTATCTTCATGCCGGCCTCTTCAATGTGCCTCTTCCACAGGTCTGTGTACTCTGGAGTACCTCCTCATGCTCCGACCATGCCACGAAATCATCGGCAAACAGCATAACCTCTACCTCTTCCGTTCCCTCCATCTTTACTTTGTTGTGGATGTCATCCATCACTATTATAAATAGCAGTGGTGACAGCACACTTCCCTGCCTCAGTCCTTGTGTTATTTGGAACCACCCTGACAGCCCAAACTGTGTTTTTATACAGCTTTCACATACTATGTACATACTTCTAACCCTGTCTATCAGTCTTTGTCCACCCCTTTTCTTTCCAAGCTTTCCCACACTACATTCCTTGGCACACTATCATAAGCCTTCTCGATGTCTAGGAAGACCATACTCATTTTTTTACCCAGCTCCCAACTCTTTTCCATGGCCTGTCTAAGTATGAATATAGGATCTATTGTGGATCTCCCCATTCTAAAACCGTATTGTTCCTCATTCAACATGTGATCAACCTCTTCACTTATTCTTCTGTCAACAATCCTTTCATAAATCTTTGCTGTGTGACATAGTAAAGTGATCCCCCTGTAGTTACTACATTTTTTTCGATCACCCTTCTTGTATATAGGGACAATCACCCCTTTCTCCCAATCTCTTGGCACCTTCTTTTCCCTCCATACCACTCTAATCACTCTGTACAGCCAATGCATAACAACTGGGGCCCCCAGCTTTGATCATTTCCACCACCAGTTCGTCAACTCCTGCAGTCTTCCCATTCTTCATCCTTTTTAATGCCATCTCCACTTCTTGCCAGGTCGGTCCATTCTCATCTTCTTCTTCCGCCACCCCTTCCAACTCTACATCTCTGCCTTCTGCATCTGCATCTGCTCCTGCATTCAGCAATTGATTGAAATACTCTTTCCAAGTTTCCTTGATCTCCTCTGCATCTGTAATGAGTCTCTCCGAGTCATCCGTTAGGTACCTTTGTCCCCCTCTTTCCTTCCTCTTACTCTTCACTATGCCATACAGCATCTTCTTGTTTCCTTCCGAGTCTTTCTCCAGTTTCTTAGCAAACTTCTTCCAATCTTCTGCTTTCTCTTCTTTAAACCGTTCTTTGTGCTTCCCTCTTTGCGTTTTTGTAAGCTTCTCTCTTTTCATCTGTTCTGTCCTTCATGAACTCCCTCCATGTTCTATTTTTCAGTTGTACTTTCTCCTTTACTTGTCGTTCCACCAGGTTGTTACCATCTCTTTTCTTACTCCACTTGTCCTTCCACACGTCTCCTTTGTTGCCTGCACCAGTGCTCTCTTAAACGCCTCCCATTCTTTCTCCACTCCTTGGATCTCTCCCTTTGGGATCTCTTTCCTAATCCTCTGTTGATATTCTTCTCTGACTGCCGTCTCACTTAATTTCCATACTTTGAGCTTTCTTTCCGCAAATTCTTTTCTCTTTCGAACACTTCCCTCTATTTGGATATCTGCTACTAGCAGCCTATGGTCTCCATCTAGTCCTACACTTGGAATGACCTTTACATCCTTCAGACTCCTATGCTTGTCTTTACTAATAACCACATAGTCTATCTGTGTCTTCTGTTGCCCGTTCCAACTATACCTGGTAATTTTGTGGCTGTCCCTTTTTTGGAACCACGTGTAAAAATAATTAATTAAACACAGTCAAAGAGTGTAAGGTTAAGTGGAAGAGAAACCTATTAAAGCGGCTTGTTTGAATAGTACAAATACTGAGTCTTTGAAGAAAGTGGAATACATTCATGATGATCCTTTGTTCAATACAAATCAAGAGTGCAGAAAGCAAAAAGGAAATTGACAAAGGTTCAAGGTACTGTTTTACTGGATTTCAATGTTGGTTCTGGCAACAATGCTACCAAGAATAATTCATAGTTAATTCAGAAGACAAGTTAATACCTGTATGTTATAACTTATTGAACCTTTACAAACCATCCATGTGTCAATCATTCTAAGAATAATTAATGTTTTTGAGAAAAAACATCTGTAAAATATATTGTAGGCCAGGAAAAGTACTGTTTTACTGGATTTCAATGTTGGTTCTGGCAACAATGCTACCAAGAATAATTCATAGTTAATTCAGAAGACAAGTTAATACCTGTATGTTATAACTTATTGAACCTTTACAAACCATCTATGTGTCAATCATTCTAAGAATAATTAATGTTTTTGAGAAAAAACATCTGTAAAATATATTGTAGGCCAGGAAAAGACCTACGTTTCATAAAAGAAGGTGCTGAAGATGACACAATCAGCTTGTTTAACAGGAGGTGGGAAGCTTTGACCAACAAGAAGTTTCAAATTGAAAGCTGTCAATGGATTTCAACAGTCTCATTTCCAGTATCCAGTGATAATCTCAAGATATCAGTTCACCAGCCATACTACAGAGTGCCACAGATAGCCATAGTTTTCTTATTAAGAGCTAATGATTATCTCGTGGAGAAAATCATTCCTGTCTATCATGGGGTTTGGTAAAAAAAGATGCAATGGTGGAGTTAAATTTTAGTAGCACTAAGTCGCAAGACCAAGCAACTTTGTCCAATACCCAGTTTTGTAACCACTTAATGCAGGCCCTCAGACTATGGAGTGTCACCAATGTCCATCGATAAACCAATCAGATGTCACTACGACTTCTCTTCCTGAAGCCGTCACAAGGTTGTATGTCAATAAAAGAGTTCCTCGCCAAACGAGAGAGTTACACTGACGTGCTGGCATTGATTTCATTTCATCGGAAGTTCGAAGATAATCTCGAATTTAAAACAGAAAGTGTTCTGTAGAAATGTTCATAAAGCTCGATGGAAACATTGGCTCAAAACAGAAGACATTTAAAGAAGGTAACGAGAGTCCTGATTCATTGTAACGTCCTTGACAAAGATTCCTTGTGGTGTAATCCTGATCTACATCGGAAGGCTCATCAGGAAGAAAATCTGGGTTTGTACAATGAGATAACTGAAGTAATCAAATAACATCACGAGATATCTAAATATGATCTGGAACTTTATTATGTAAGCAATTAGAAATTAACATGGATGCATACATTAAAAGTAAAAGTATATTGGTTGAATTAAATAATATATGTAATGCAATTGCTTTGTGGAATACTTTGTTTACATTTTTGGAAGTGGTAGATTTTTATAACTAAATAGGATAGTCGTTAAATAAATAAAATAAATTTAGCTTATCATGGAATAAATATGCTAAAACTCTTGGTATTGATTTTCCAAAATTTGTAATTTCAATCATTAGTACCTTAGTTAGCACACAGTGTACTTCTCACAACATTATCTTCTAGTATGTATTGAAAATATTTTACCTTTATCTTGTTAACAGATTCTATCTATATTGTGCATCAAATGGTGGCTTTAATTGTTTTCAAATTTGTAAATGGAATTATATTGCTTTGTCCTGGAATAAATAAAAAATAAAAGAAGTTTCAACTTTCAAGGAATAACCAACGTGCACAAATATGGTTTGTGTAAAACTGTTTCATAATTATTTATGTATGTAAAACCCTCTCGATAAACCTGAAACCATAGCATTCCAAATAACATGACCTTCATGTTACTCCTCGAGCTAAAAGAACGTAACTTCTTTCAACAAACAATATATTGGTAATTAAACACAATTGGGGTTAAAAACCCCGCTGAGATGGATTTTTTAATTTTTCGATTAATTTGTAAAATCAATTACACCTACAGGAGTGTTTCCCAATTCATGAAATTGAGAAGTAGGTCGATTGTTGTCAATAGTCAGTCAAAAGTCAAATGTGACATACCTTTGTATCTATGCACAAGAAAATTTGCAGATCCTGAATATCGCATTTATTTTGTGAATATATAATCATACTGTTAAATGTGCTGTAAGTCATTCCGAATTGGAACCCTGGGTAAGCACTGTGTGGTAATGTCATCATCACAGGCTTATTATAGTTTTTATTGTTGTGAGTGTTTATAAGCCTATTATTATAGTTTTTATTGTTGTGAGTGTTTATAAGCCTTCCTTAATCTTATGGTATTATTTTTGCATAATATGGGACAGTTTGTATAAGGAAGACTTTTTTCTAATATGCAAGTCTTGTTACATCACAGTTTTAATGCGGAGTTAAAACATAGTTTATTAAATGAACTTTTTTCTTATTTTACTAAATACATTTTGGGCATAAAATTTTGTTTTGAAACTGTTTAAGGTTCTAGAATCATTAGAGCTACTTGGAAAAGCAAATGTTAAATTTCATGCAAACGGCTTATTTATCAAAGTCCAATTTAAAGCATGTTGCTAGTACAAAATCTCAACACTTACTACATTTTGGTCTTCTTTTCAGGGGTCTAACAACAATCTCAATGGATCTTCAGGAACCTTTCTAGGCACAAATCAATAGTAATGGTGTAAGCCTTTATCACCCCTAAATGTATGTGTTTGAAAATAAAATAAAAAACAGAAGAAATACACTGCAGTTTATTTTCTACTTCAGCTGTACAATCACTCATCACTCATATCACTCATTGACATATATTTAAGAACAGTGGCGGCTTGAAGGTTCCAATATGACCGGTGCCAGATGGTTTCTGTACCACCCACCACCCCACAGGTGTCACGGGGGGTTTGGGGGGGCTCCCCCCAACTATAGCGCCGCAGGCAAAAATTTTGAAAATCAGTTTTTAGAGTGGTTTGGTGCGTTCTAGGAAAAATAAGGGGTTTAATGCAATACCAAATTAATGTCTTTTTTGTACACTAAAAACTATAAAACTAAAAATAAAAATTTTTAGTAGTGACGAGATAGACCATGTTACAACCTTTGAATATGCATATCATTACGTTCGCGTTCACGTACAATAATAATGGGAAATTGTTGGTCATAACCCTTCTGAATTGGAGGGGTAAAAATCGGGGGGTGAGGGGAATTCCCCCATTCCTATGTGCCTGCACCACCAGTGACATGGGCGCCCGCAGGAATTTTGGCAGGGGGTTAATACTACAATTTGTATTTCCGTTGGGCCATTACGGGGGGTTTGGGGGGCAGAGCCCCTCAACAATAGCGCCGCAGGCGAAAATTTTGAAAATCAGGTTTTTAGAATGGTGGGTTTTGGAAAAAAGTAGTGGGCTGAATTCATTACCAAAATTATGTAATTTTTGTGCAGTCGACACTCAAAACTAGAAAACCATTCAAAATATTGAACGTCCCATTTTTTGTTCGTTCTGTCAAAGGCTTCAGATTCCCAACATTGAGTGGACGAATATTAGCTTTCTTGTCCACTGAGATAATATGACTTTAACCCCACCTCACATTTTCGCTTTCGCTAGCCTTTTATTGTAACAGTCAAAACTCGCGTTATTCCATGGAGTGCTATTCTTTTCAAAACTCAGACGAACTATTGCAGGCAAAAGACACAATAAGCTAATTATTTCGCAGAAAATTGGGCAACCATTTAAATTAACAATCGTTTCATCAGTAAAGAAATCGTTTTTCCATGCACATTTTAAATACTACAATTTTAATCATAAATCCACACATCAATTAATGATGGCAAATTACCACTTCTGCTTGCTCGGGGCCATGGGGGTAACTCCCCCCCATGCCCTCTCCTTCGGGCCCCCATGCCCAGTGGTAAAAAGCACTAAGGAGGGGCGAACAAAAAAACGGGGGAAAAGTTTGTACTTCAGGTCATGTTTGGCGGCAATCTGCGCGTTTTAGAGCAGCAGAAAAAAGCTAATAGATGTATTTCCATCATTAAAAACCCTACTTTTTTAAAAACTTTTTCCACCAATTAATAAAATGCACTTAAAAATTACCCACACCATATTTAGATTTTTTTAAATTTTTTCTAACTGTTGTTTCAGTGGTGACTTATAAGTCGGGGGCACTCTGCTCTACGATTTCAATGTTGTTCAATTTTTGTTCGTTAGATTTCTAGCCCTCTGTGCCTTTTCTTGTTGCTGAAGAAAAACAACAAATCACATAAAGAGTACCGATACTCTATTTGTCCCGAGAACGAGATAGAAGATAGACGCAGCGCAACGAAACAACCCCCGATACGCCACCAGGCCACCTTACATTTGACCACTCAGTCAGCTGCATTGGCAAACTAGATAACAAAACAACGAAAGCAAACATCACTGTCTCATAGTGAGGTGCTTTTTGTCATTAGAATTGACTCGTAGACGATTAGACCTTACAGGGCTTACAAAACACAATGCTGCTTTTGCACAACACATCATTTTTATATAACAATATTTTTTCTAAGACAAAATATGTGGTGGGTTCACGAGCTACGCTGGCCCACCCACCACCCACCCTTGGCAGGTACCGGTGCCATGGCACGGTCAGGGTATAGGTCAAGCCGCCACTGTTTAAGAACCTAGGATTAAGAACTAGCTGTTAAGAAAATGGTAGTGAGGCACATTACATGTGTATATGGGGCTTGCTCTGACACTTACTACCATCATGTTCTGACTGATATATTGTATCACTTATTATGTATGCCATCTTAACATGATAAAAATAATAATGATAATTGTTATTATTATTATTATTATTATTATTATTTTTATTATTATTATTATTATTATTATTATTATTATTGATTCATAGCAGTTGTCGTAAAAGTTTGCCCCGAGCAAACTGAATGAATGAATAACTTTGTCCTTAAAGCGGGCTTATACTAAAAACCTTATATTCAATGAAAATAATAATAATAATAATATATTCAATGAAAATAATAATAATAATAATGAATACGGTTTTTAAGCATAAGCCCGCTTGAGGACATTATTAGTCAATGATAGCAATTGTAATAAAAGTATGCCCCGACTGGGGATCGAACCCTGAACCTCTGGCTTTATAACGCGCCATAGCTCTACCAATTGAGCTACCGAGACATAAGACACACCTTCATTAAACTGCTATTTGTTGTGACTGTTAACATCCACGATATGAATCGAACAGAAGACGCAATGGAGCTGTCATTACTGAAAGAACACATGGAAAAATCCAATCACTTCTCATCTCCCATGAGTTGGGTAGTATAAATACTAGGAAAACGCTTGCCGCGTTGATGGATGAGCGTAATTGGTGCATTGAGCTGCCATGTGTTATCGAATTTCTGTTGTTCTGGGGAAAAAAAATCTTTCCCGAATTTGTTTTTTTTTAAATAAAATAAAATAAAATAAAAAAAAATAACTTCAATTTTTTAATTTATCATCGAAATTTGTTTTTAAAAAATCGTTAAAATTGCGATTTTTATAAGAAATAATTTCTCGATTGCGCTCAAATTTAATACAATAAATAATTCATAAAATTAAGGTTCTCCCAAAAAAATCATTACAATTCGGTTTAAAGCAGTAGGGTTATAAGTCAAAGAATTGTTTAAAAAAAGAAAAAACCTTTAAAATTTCGATTTTATGATAAATATTTTTCAATTGCCCCTCAATTTCACAAGAATATTTTAAATTTCATAAAAAAAAAGGGTTCTGTGCAAAATAATTAAGATCGGATAAAGCATGTAGGTTTTATAAGTCGAAGAATCTTTTTAAAAATCGAAAAAATCGTTAAAATTGCGATTTCATGAAAAATAATTTTTCAATCGATTTTCCCCCCGTGCAGTCTTCGTTCAGAGATTTCATAGACCTCCATAAAATTTCATCGTAATTGGAAAATTTGGGTTTAGCCAGAATCGTTTTCACAGACACACAAAAATACAAAAAAAAAAAAAAGAAAGAAAGAAAAAAAAAAACATTCCGGATTTTTCTCCAGTGTAGTGAAATGGAATCTTCGCTTCGCTCGCTACGCTCGCTACGCGTCATCCAATTTAGGTTTTAAGCATAAGCCCGCTTGAAGACATTATTAGTCAATGATAGCAATTGTAATAAAAGTTGCCCCGACTTGGGGATCGAACCCCGAACCTCTGGTTAACGGCCATAGCTCCCACCAATTGAGCTACCGAGACATAAGGGCACACCTTCATTAACTGCTATTGTTGTGACTGTTGACATCCTGATGTGAATCGAACAGAAGACATAGAAAAATATTGGATTTAGACAGCTACATTGCATCTTCTGTTGGATTCACATCATGGATGTCAACAGTCACAACAAATAGCAGTTTAATGAAGGTGTGTCTCGGTAACTCAATTGGTAGAGCTATGGCGCATAAAGCCAGAGGTTCTGGGTTAGATCCCCAGTCGGGGCATACGTTTATTACAATTTGTTATCATTGACTAATAATGTCCTCAAAGTGGCCTTATGCTTTAAAACCTTATCTAGGGCGACGGTCGTTCGCCTGCAGCCAACCGCACGCGACTGCTAGTAGGCGATGATAACTCGACCCAGTTTACTCCTACCCGAGTTGGGGGGTTATCAGCTCTCTGCACACGCCGTCCCGAAAGATTTACAATGTTGAAACTCGGTATATGACCTAATATGTGGTCCACTCCATGACATACCAAAAAAAAAATCATCCCGATCCTTAAACCCGTTCTGTGTTAAAAAAAAGAGCGTAAAAATCGACGAAAACCTTCCGGCTGTCTGGGTGAGTGGCTAGCTAGCTGGGGATTCTGACAGAAATAAGAGCCTACAGAGAAAACGGTACATCATAAAACTATGAAACTTGGACCACACTTAGGGTGTGTCTGAAAAATATTTAAAGTCTAGGTCCAGGTCCAGGTCTAGGTCCAAATTCAAGTCCACGTCTTACAACGTAGAAGGTACTAATTATCTGTCAATGGCAAATGAAGTCCTGTCTGAAAAGTCTAATTCTGGTCCATTCTTGGTCCAAGTCGGCAAATGGACCGAGCAATCGAAAGTGTACACTCGTTTTAGGTCCGGTTCAAGATGGCTGACGGTGACAATGAGCGAAACAACAAATGAATGCATCTTTAATTGGAGGTAAACATTTAAGTTGCATTTGTTTTTATCACATATTTAATTGTTTTTACTAGATGTACAAATAGTTTTAATTATGCAAATACTTTACAAAGGACTCTTGAATGCACACCTAACCCTACTTTAGGTAGTGTTGACTTTTCCCGTCAGGTAGCTCTACTGTAGGCTAGTATAGGACGTTAACATTGAGTTGGACTTGGACCTACACCTGGACTTGGACCATAATTCAGACACACCCTTAGATGTAGGTACCTCAGACTCATATACTTCTGCCGAGAGGCAAGCAATATTCCATCCCCAACACCCCCTAAATCATTCACTAAAATTGGAATAATTCATTGCTTTAAACCCAAAATTGAATTTTTATTTAAATTAGTTATTAAAATTATGTTCTAATGTGTTTTTACTTTTTACCCAATCGGCCTATTCTCATTTTATAAACCACATTTTGTCAACCCCCACCCCTAATAGTTTATACTAGGAAACGCTCAGTTGGACGCGTTGATAAGCGAGCACGTGCTATAGCTAGACCCACATTGCACATTTTTTTTAAATTTAAAAATTTGCGACGTTCGCTGTCCACAGGGCCATGTTTCCAATATTATTTATTATTGCCAGGTATTTGGGTAAACCCGTGCAATGACATAATATATAAGCTAAGCGCTAGACACACAGTATGGCCGTGGGGAGCATGACAATTTGAAGCTATCTTGAGTAGGGAAAAACCCACCGCCGTCTGAATGTATTGTACCCTTAAATTTAACAGCCTTGTGTTAACAAGCGGTGTAAAATCAAACCGCAAGATGGCGATTTCTCGATATTATTGAAGAAAAACAGTCTTTCTTCCGCAAATCTCTCAGTTACTCCGATTTCCGAACAAAGGAATTCAAGTTGGTGGACTATCATACTCACATACTATTGTCTATCTGCATTAGGCTTTTAGTAATCAAAACTAGTTATTTGTGCGGAATATGTGTCTGAACAAGGTCGTGCAGGCCTAGGGTTGCCTAGGATAGACCTAGGGCTTGTCAAACGTGTAATGTTAGCATTAATTGAATTAAGTCCTATAGCCTAATGGAACTAAAGGCTTACACTGTTGTATTATAAATAATTTTCTATATCTGAGCCTAGGCCCGGGACGGTTTCTGGTTTGTTTTATGAAAGTAATGACAATTTTTCTCGTTTCACACATAGAAGCAAAATTTAAAATGTCCACCATTTGTTTACGTATTTGTTTATCCCCGCGACGTTCAAATAATTCACTGCATCTTAGATCATTCAACTAGATGAAGTATCTATGTTGCAGTGAAGTGATTTTTCCCTACTCAAGAGGCTTCAAATTGTTACGCTTGCGCTCGGTTGGAAGGATAGGAGACTGAGCGTCTAGCGCTTTGCTACGCAAAGCTTATGTACGTCATTGAACCCGTGTCACGGTACAATATTGGACCGTGACCCGTGTGTAAAAAACCTTTACTTTGTGGATAAAATCCACCGCCATCTAGAGGACCTTGACTCCTTGGGAAACTATTTAAACTCTTTGGTGACAAAATAATACACTCTTCCTCGAAAGTATTTTGTTTACTTCTAGGTGGCAGTGCATTAGAAACTTCGCGCGTCTTTTCGTTGCCATGCAATGTTACTTTTGTTATAATGTAATTTCAATTTACACTACTTATCGGATCAAAATAAAATTAACATATTCGTGACCGGACGGACATTCTAAATGATTTGGCCACCTCAGATTTTGTCGCCGTTTAGTTTTGAAAAAAAAAACTTTCGATTAACTTTAATGAAACTTTTTAACTTTTGAACGATTTTGCCACAAAAACTAATGGCATTCAATCGAGAACGAAGCTTGCGGATGGTCAAAATTTCAACTCGATCCGAGCCTCCGTTCGAACGTTATGGCGAGACATACAAACAAACAAAAACAAAAAACAAAAAAAACAAAACCAGTGACTAATTTTTCCGGCAGAGTCAAATGGAAACGCTCGCTTCGCTCGCTTAATTATTTTTACCTTGATTTCCAGCGTTCACCATGACGTTACCTAAGAGTTATCATTAGTACAGGCCAGTTAGACAATTTTTGGGCGAAACCCAGACATTTAATGTTCCTCAAATATTATGCTGGAATATGCTCAGGGGATGTCCCTGATCAAAAAACTTAAGTTCCCAAAAAATCCCACTTGGGGAAAATCCGCCATCTTGAAAAAACTCCGCCATGTTGTATTTCGCAGATTGTTTGCTCTAACAGGTGATCCAAGTGACCAAATGACTTGATTTTTTTTCTTGTTATTATTTGCAACCCTTATTGATTGAAATAATTAATTGTCATAGGAAAAATCCGCCATCTTGAAAAAAATTCCACCATTTAAAATTTTTGTTTTTTCTGCTATAGCAGGCGATTCAAGTGACCTAAATACATAACATAATTTCCTCTGTTATTATTTACAACCCCTATTGATAGAAATAATAAAATTTCATCTGCCTTCCTTCATAATAACCAGAATTTATACTTATTGCAAATCATTGCGACAAAAATAGCAACCAGCAAGTTCAATGTTATTTTTGCAGTTAAAAGTTTCCAACCAAGAAATGTAGTAATTAAAAACTTATTGTGAGTATCAAGTAGTTTCAATTAAATGTTTCATAGAACATCACCTACTTAGTGGTTTCCCTTGAATTCACCATCATTCAGCAGTCACCGTTGTTCCATCGAAATGTCATACCAAGAGTTTTACAGAAAAATAAATAACTGCTGTTCCTTAAACATTTTTATCGCGTTCCTTGTAGTATTAAGTAAAATATTAACCCCCCACCCATTTGTCCTTGAAATTAATTGAGCCGGCGACGCCTCTTAACTGGCGACATAAGACTCTTGCCATCGTTATCATTTTCACTGTCACACTTAGTTACGATTGGCTCCTGGCGGCTTTACCCATGGCCGAGGTCTTTCTGAAGCGACCGTTGCCAAATGGGTGCATTCAATTTGCCAGCATCGACAAAGCATCTTTTGGAAGAGTTCTGTGGAGTCTTCCTAGCCACATCTGAACAGCACATCGAGATGCGCATGTCCCGTCAAAGACGAGACACCAAGACACCACAAAAATGCAAGAGTGGCTACATCTCCACAGCCCCTTCCAGCGCGTCTCACCTCTGCTTGTGTCTCTTTCAAACGATGCGGTGGCAACAGACAAGTGTCAATTGCGACTGTGCTAGAGATGTGGAGCCATGAAGGCAATGGTTGAGAAACCGTTCAGTCAAATTTACCTGAAAATGCAAGCGAAGGTTAAATTTATGGCAACCGTCTTAAATGGTATCCAGGTCCGCAATGATGTAGTCCACATCAATCCTACGCAGCTCTTCCACTGAATGTTGTGCATCGTCCGGACTGACGAGGAGCTTGCAAACTGGCAGCAAAACCACCTACACTTTTTGATGAATTCTCTTTAAACAAGGGGACGAAGTCCACCCTCTTCAGGCCTCTGCAAGAAATTGCTCCAGCTGAACAAGACCTTCCCCCAAATGAAGCATCGCCACATTCGCCATCGACGGGGGTTTCTTGTTGCGCCGCGTTGTGGGGAGAGGGACACTCTAAAAAAAGGCAGATATGTCAACAGTATGTGTCGTATGTAAAACGTCACTATAGCTAAAAAAAAAAAAAAAAAAAAAAATAAAACTAAACTAAAGCTCAAACCATGGTGGTATTTGACAGCTACAGAAGCCGTCGACAAAGACACGAAGCATGTCCGGCGATGCCATGGATCATCTTCAGCAGATGTCGTTGTTAAATGGATAGGGGTTCCCCTCAATCCTACTGATTGGGAGTGGAAACTTGCGAATGGACAACTGACGCCAATCCCAACACTTAAGGCTCCAGAATCAGATAAACTACTCAGAATTGTATCATGCAACTGTAAAACGGGATGTGAGCGCCTAAATTGTAGATGCCAAAAAATGGACTAACTTGCTCCAGCATGTGTGACTTCTGCACGGGATATGGTTGATTCAACTGCGCTCCCGCTTTAGAAGACGATGAAAACGTTGTAGACGTTGGATGTCACAAAATTAGTTGACAGTGTAATTGATAATGATAGTGATAGTCATGGCGAGAGTCTTATGTCACCAGTTAGGAGGCGTCGTCGGCTAAATTCATTTCAAGAACAAATTTGTAAAGGGGATGGTTTAGTAACTTACGTGACAGTACAAGGAATGCGATAAAAGTGTTTTAGGAACAGCATGTAAATTATTTTTTTGTAAAAACTCTTGGTATGACATTTCGATGGAGCAACGATGACTGCTGAATGATGGTGAATTCAAGGGAAACCACTAAGTAAGTGATGTTCTATGAAACATTTAATTGAAACGACTTGATACTCGCAAAACATTTTTAATTAATGTAATGATTTATTTTTGTCAAATGTCATTATACCCATTGAAGACAACTGAATAGTTGTCGAAATATTGTTTCACTTAGTTTACTTTATTTTCAAGTGCAGTGTACAGTCCAATTAAATCAAAACATTATTAGCCTTTAGGCTTTACTGCTCTAAAAGTTTCATTATTATATTAACGTTTTTAATTAGTTGGCAACGTTTAACTGCAAAAATAACATTTAACGTGCTGGTTGCTATTTTTTTGGCATTGATTTGCAATAGAGTAAAAATTCTGGTTATTATGAAGGAAGGCAGATGAAATTTAATTATTTCTATCAATAGGAGTTGTAAATAATAACAGAGGAAATTATGTTATGTCTTTAGGTCACTTAAAAACGCCTGCTATAGCAAAAAAACAAAATTCAAAATGGTTGAATTTTTTTCAAGATGGCGGATTTTTCCCATGGCAATTAATTATTTCTATCAAAGGTGTTGCAATAATAACAATGGAAAAAAAATCAAGTCATTTGGTCACTTGGATCACCTGTGAGAGCAAACAATCTGCAAAATACAACATGGCGGAGTTTTTCAAGATGGCGGATTTTCCCCAAGTGGGATTTTTGGGAACTTGAGTTTTTGTTCAGGGACATCCCTGAACGTATTCCCGCAATATATTTGAGGAACATTAAATGTCCGGGTCAAAGTCTAATTTGCCTGTACTACATCATGAAATTTGGCATGATGGTACATAACTAGGAAGCTTCGCAAACGCTTTTTCAGGCGCGTTGTTGGAAGAGCGTAATTTTTTAAAAACAAAAAAAGCGTAAAATTGCGATTTTCATGAGAAATAATTTTTCGATTACGCTCAAATTTCACATGAAAATATTAATTCGTAAAATTAAGGTTCTGTGAAAAAATCATTACATTCGGATAAAGCATGTAGGTGTTATAAGTCGGAGAATTTTTTTTAAAATCGAAAAAATATCATAAAATTGCGATTTTCAAGAGAAATAATTTTTCGGTTGCGCTCAAAAACGTGGCAGTTCTAAGTTCAGAGATTTCGAAGGCCTCCAGAAAATTTCCTCACAATTGGAGTATCGGTTTAGCCGGAATCGTGCTAACAGACACACAAAAATACGAACAGAAAAAAAGAAAGAAACAAACATTCCGGATATTTTTCTCCAGTGCAGTAGAATGGAATCTTCGCTACGCTCGGTACGCTCATCCAATAATACGAAAAATAATCCGCCGAGAGGCAATCGATATTCCACCCCCAACACCCCCTAAATCATCTCAAAAAATTGGAATCATTCATAGCTCTAGCCCAAAATGGAATTTTTATTCAAATTATTTATTAAAATTATGTTTTATTATTTTTACCTTGATTTCCAGCATTCACCATGAAGGCACCGAATGAGTTGTCAGCATGAAATTTTGCATGATGGTACATAACTAGGAAGCTTCGCAAACGCTTTTTCAGGCGCGTTGTTGGATGAGCGTAATTTTTTTAACGAAAAAAAGCGTAAAATTGCGATTTTTATGAGAAATTATATTTCGATTGCGCTCAAATTTCACACTTATATATTAATTTATAAAATAAAAGTTCTGTATAAAAATCGTTACAATCGGATAAAGCATGTAGGTGTTATAAGTCAAAGAAATGTAAAATAAAAAAAAAAAAAACGTAAAATTGCGATTTTCATGAAAAATATTTTTTGATTGCGCTCAAATTTCACACGAATATATTAATTCATAAAATTAAGGTACTGTGAAAAAAATCATTACAATAGGATAAAGCATGTAGGTGTTTTAAGTCGAAGAAAGTAAAAAAAAAAAAACACACAAACTTAAAATTGCAATTTTCACGAGAAACAATTTTTTTATTGCGCTCGAATTTCACACGAATATATAAATTCATAAAATAAAGGATCTGTGAAAAAATCATTACATTCTGATAAAGCATGTAGGTGTTATATGTCGAAGAATTTTCCTAAAAAATCGTAAAATTGCGATTTTCATGATAAATAATTTTTCGATTGCGCTCAATAACGTGTCGGTTCTTGGTTCAGAGATATCGAAGGCCTCCATAAAATTTCATCGCAATTGGAGTATCGGTTTAGCCGGAATCGTGCTAACAGACACACAATAATACAAACAGAAAAAAAAGAAAAACATTCCGTTTTTTTCCTCTAGTGTAGTGAAATGGAATCTTCGCTTCGCTCCTACGCTTATCCAATAATATGAAAAACTAATAATCCGCAAGTGATATTTCACCCCCACTGTTCCCTACCACCCTTAACTTTGGGAAAAACTTTAGGTCGTATTTAATACAATTTGAATATTTTAATTGCTGATTAAAATTATGCGTCAATGTGTTTTAGTCCGGTTAACAGATCATTCACACAAAAACCTAAGATGACATTAACCATAGTAAATTTAATAAAAACATTGTATATTGCCAACTACAGATTGTAAACAAAAACAAAAGATGGTAACTTTTGTTTCTAGACATTCTGTTTTAAAGGCACTGTATCCACCTTTTCACGTATTTCACGCCTTGATATATTAATCCTGTCAAATAAGATCTTATATTGATGTTTGGAGGAAAAAATTGCGATGTCGCTGAATTTTTGCAGAGACCTTCCTTATATAATACTAATAACCATACTAAAACTCCCCTACAATCGGACTGGAGCTTCGGCCGCCATATTGGAAAATGGCGGCCAAAACGAGTTTGTTTTAGTATATCTACGAAATGGATAACCTTGGACAAAATGTTTAAATGACAAAAATATTAAACAATAAATTCCATACAAAAATGGTGTCTACCATATTTTGGTAGGGTCAACGGTGACGTCACAAAATCGTGTTATATATGTTGCTTATTCAGGTACCAGTTGATTTCCTATTTTATACACCTAGCATAGAACAATTGCATTTAAAACGATTAAAAAATGGTTTAATAATAAATTAACCTTTTCTATTGTTTTAAGAAAGCTTTCGATATCAAGAAAAAATATATGAGAAACGAAATTAATTTGTGCATTTATGCGGAATTTTGGTTTTTCCATTGTTGGTATTTCCAAAAAAAGGCCATTTTGACTATCCAAAATTAAGTACAATATTGCATTAGAGGAAAAATTCTTGCTACTCACATAATAGTGACTATGATAACGATCCAAATTCAACATTTTTTAAAATCCAATATGGCTGCCAATTCCTAATATAAACAATATTGACCATTTTTTAACACATTTTTTGGAAAATCAATAGTTAAGATGAAAATTTAAGTATATTTTTTAAATGATTTTGATTAAAGATTAATAATGCGACTTAAAGAATAATTTCGATATCCTAGAAATCCAATATGGCCGCCAGAAATCTATGAAACACATTTTGTTTCGAGAAGTAAATTTTTAGTCAAGTAGAAATTTTGTAATTATATTTCAGATGGTGACCTTTATACAGAGAAAAAAATCATATAAAATCGGAGCAGAATTATGACCACCATCTTGAAAAATGGCGGTCAAAAGTGGTTTTTCCCATTTATCTCTAAAATGGTTGGAGATAGACAAAAGGTTTAAATGTAAAAAATGTTCACCATCCAATTCTCTACAAAAATGGTTACCATATTTTTGTGTAGGGGTAACGATGACGTCACAAAAATGTGTTTTTGGCGTTATTTCGCAAGGTTAACTATAACTAAGCGATAAATTTAGAGGGCAATGGGTATTTCGTTATCCTAGAAGGCAGTGACATAAATTCAATTTAGGCCTAGTCAATATTTCTTTGAAAGCGATAGTTTTTTGTTTATCCATTGTTGTGTACAGAAGTTAGTATAATCTCCTAGGATATTATGTGACATTATTGGTTATTATTATTATTAATAGGACCATAATGTACTGGTCTTGATTGTGGCACTGACTCCTCCTGACAAAGAAATCTTCCTTTTAAAACCAGCCAAACAAAATCAATCAAACAAGTACTTTTCTTCCACAGAGTTGCAGGTTAATGAGAACTTTAAGAAACATATATTATTCCTCCATGCGTTCAGTGGATGCGACAGCACTTCTGCAACGTTTAACAAAGGGAAAAAACGATGCTTGACACTTCTGGCGCAACACACACGTTTAGGGGATGCTGCTTTAGTTTTCAAAGATCCGAATGCATCACATGAAGCAGTTTTTGAAGCAGGCTGCAAATGGTTCCTGGCTTTGTATGGATCAGCTGACAGCGTCACATCTTTAAATACATTGCGTTACCTCCACTTCACAACCTTGGCGAGTAGAAATAAAGTAAACCTAGCCTCACTTCCACCCACAGAGGAGTCTGCAAGACAACACTCTTATAGAGTTTACCACCAAGTGCAATTGTGGAGTGGTGTTGAAAAGCCTCCTGAAGTGTGGGGGTGGACAAAATCAATGAACACGCTGGTTCCTGTAAGAACTAACCAGCCTCCTGCCCCAGAGCAACTCTTGAAACTTATCAGCTGTAAGTGTACCAAAGGATGTGGGGCTGCTTGCAGTTGTAGGAAAGCTGCGCTCGACTGTTCAAAAATATGCAACTATTGCCGGGGTGTTTCATGTCTGAACAAGTGCTCCAGACCAGAACTGGACGATGATTCTTCTGATACGTCAGATCTAGAAGGTGAAGTGACAGAAGTACAAGATGGCGAAAAAGAAGATGAACCTGATGAACCTAATGAGCCTAATGAATTGGAAAGTTACAGCGATCAAGAATCTGATTATTCGAAGAGTGAATCAGAAAGCGAAGAAGATGACTAAGTCCTGACAAAACATTGTTTATGGTTGTTAAATAGTTTATGATACGGTTGTACATTAAATGATGATGGCAGTTGACTTTTTGTATTGGTAGGGATGAAGAAGATGTTCAATCTAAAGATGATTTATGGAGTGTGGTGGCAGGAGAATTATGTAATATATAATATAATTATTAAAACATTACGAAAACATACATAAATAAATATAAACATTTAAAACGAGAATTAAATATGATCA
Source organism: Sweltsa coloradensis (assembly GCA_024449915.1). Classification (NCBI taxonomy): domain Eukaryota; kingdom Metazoa; phylum Arthropoda; class Insecta; order Plecoptera; family Chloroperlidae; genus Sweltsa; species Sweltsa coloradensis. The sequence continues at coordinate 189,064 of JAMZAV010000334.1, forward strand.
ATGTGTGACAGTGACAGTTTACATTCAAAATGACTATTAATAAAAAAGTGGAAAAGGTAAACAATCTGATATTCTAAATTGTGTTGTGTGTCGAATATGCTAGAATATTAGTAGCTTCTAACTTTCATGTAATATCACGTGTTTTTCACAATGTATGCACGTGTTAAACAAGACTTTGGTACCATTGCCAGTCACGAGCATTATAGTCATGGTCACGGGATAGAGTGCTCCCAAACTGAGTGACTGAGTGGAAGTCATACGCGGAAATACTTAGGGTGGGGGGCAGTACAGTGTCTTCCTTCCAGACAGAACAGCTTGGGTCTTGTCCCAGATCAGTAGCCTTGCTCTCTGACTAAATACGTTGCCTAGAACCATTGTTTCATTTGTAACATCGCGGTCCTAATAACATGAGTTTAATAAACAAGTAAAATCAATCAATATAATACTACAAAGTAATAATACATATTTATACCTGCATAATATGTCCAATCAGCATAATCTGTAGTATGACTAGAGAAGTGATTATTGTCATCTAGATAATCTATCTATATACTAGGGTTTGACTATAGTATTGTCGTATGGAGATCTTGATGATGGTAGGAGATACTATCACGATATAAATACGTATGTCGTAGAATCAGTACATGTGGCTACCCAAGTAATGTTGGATAAACTCAGTGTATATTCTAACACATTCTAATCTATGAATGTCATCATTTAACTTCAGTGCGCAATAATACATTATCTGTATCTTCGCATCAAAACCAAGTAGCATGTTTTCATTATATTAACGAGTAAGTCTGGTATGCCTATATATGTAACACAAATATAAAGGGAATTAGATATGTATGAATTAGGGCATGTATGTAACATGCATAGTTTGGTGTTAATAAATCAAGTGGTTTAAGTCTGAAGTATATTTCACCCTCATCCCTTAATTGGCAGCTTCGCATTAAGCTCCAAGACCTTTACGTGCCTTGGACTCTCGCACGTACGTACCAGGTAGTTCTCACAATAGTGGGTGGTGGCAGCATACCTTTATGTGTAGCATTGCAGTATTTGCAGTCACATAACAATTGTCAACCATAATGGATTTTTAAATAAGTTTGATTTGGATCACAATCTTTGCCAGTACGGTATGTAATGAAAATAGAGTAGATCTTTATTCACTTAAGACTAATACATGGTACAAGTATACACCTCTTCGTGAAGAGGGAGTGAATAGTTCCTAAGGCTAAAACATGGTAAAAAATGAATAATAAAATAGAATGCATATTTCATGTGTTATATGTATGTTACTATGGTATACTAGTATTGAGAATTGAAGTTGTTTGAATAGATTAATTGAGTATTGAAATGAAAAAATGAAATGAGTAATTGGTTTGATATGATACAATACGATGTTATTTAGGATGAATAATAATATAAAACACTAGCATTTGATATGATATAATGATTATGAAATGGAATTAGTATTGTATTTAATATATACGTGTAGTAGTACGAATCTATAAGGGGCAGTTTGTAGTGGACATGGTAAATTTAAAAATTTACTAAATATAAAATGGATAATCAAATAAAATGTGTATTTTATGTTAATCAAGTTATATGTATTATTAGTATAGTATACTAGTATTGAGAATAGAAGTTGTTTGAATTGATTAATTCAATAATGAAATGAAAAAATGAAATGAGTTATCGATATGATATAATACAATACGATGTTCATTAGGATGTATAATAATATAAAACGCTAGCATATGGTATGATATGATTATGTATTATTGTTTTATGTTTAATAGGGATTAGTTTTGAATTTAAAATATACGTGTAGGGCCTATAGTACGGATCTATAAGGGAAAGTTTGTAGTGGAGAACAAGGTAAATTTATAAATTTACTAAATATAAAATAAATAATCAAATAGAATGAGAATTTCAATGAGAATCAAGTTATATGTATAGGCCTAGTACTAGTATGGTATACTAGTACCGGTATTGAGAATTGAAGTTATTTGAATTGAATAATTGAGTATTGAAATGAAAAAAATGAAATGAGTAATAGGTAGCCTATCCTATGATATAATGATTATATGAAAGGTATTATTATTGAATTTAAAATATATGTGTAGGGCCTAGCCTATAGTACGGATCTATAAGGGACAGTTTGTAGGGAGGACAAGGGTTAATCTGTTAGGAATTCATTTAGTGAGTAAAATGCTCTTTCTACTAGAAATGCTTTTAATTTGCTAATAAATGTAGTATGATTTTTGATGTCTCTGATGTGTTTTGGCAGTTTATTGCGAGGTTTTATGATGGGGGACATGGATGTTAGAAATTGCACGGGTGTTATAAGTATGGATGGATGAGTTTTTAGGAAAGTATTCTGAATGTGTACGTACAAAAATAGCGGCAATTTGTATAAGGGTACTTACCAGGGTAAGAATGTTTAATTTGGGGAAGATTTTACGGCAGGAGCTCTGCCATGAGGATCCTGTGATGATGCGTATAGCTCGTTTTTGGAGTAAAAAGACACGATTAGCTTGTGGTGACATACCCCAGAATAGAAGCCCGTATGAGATGTGCGATATTCTATAAGACGATTCAGAGCTTTATGGATAGCCATGTGAAATATTTTTTAGGAAACACGAACAATGGAAAAACCAAAATTCCTGGTGAAAGTACTAATCGATTTCGTTCCTATTCATATATAACACATTTTTGTGACGTCATCGTTACCCCTACACAAAAATATGGAAACCATTTTTGTAGAGAATTGGATGGTGAACATTTTTTACATTTAAACCTTTTGTCTATCTCCAACCATTTTAGAGATAAATGGGAAAAACCACTTTTGACCGCCATTTTTCAAGATGGTGGTCATAATTCTGCTCCGATTTTATATGATTTTTTTCTCTGTATAAAGGTCACCATCTGAAATATAATTACAAAATTTCTACTTGACTAAAAATTTACTTCTCGAAACAAAATGTGTTTCATAGATTTCTGGCGGCCATATTGGATTTCTAGGATATCGAAATTATTCTTTAAGTCGCATTATTAATCTTTAATCAAAATCATTTAAAAAATATACTTAAATTTTCATCTTAACTATTGATTTTCCAAAAAATGTGTTAAAAAATGGTCAATATTGTTTATATTAGGAATTGGCAGCCATATTGGATTTTAAAAAATGTTGAATTTGGATCGTTATCATAGTCACTATTATGTGAGTAGCAAGAATTTTTCCTCTAATGCAATATTGTACTTAATTTTGGATAGTCAAAATGGCCTTTTTTTTGGAAATACCAACAATGGAAAAACCAAAATTCCGCATAAATGCACAAACTAATTTCGTTTCTCATATTTTTTTTCTTGATATTGAAAGCTTTCTTAAAACAATAGAAAAGGTTAATTTATTATTAAACCATTTTTTAATCGTTTTAAATGCAATTGTTCTATGCTAGGTGTATAAAATAGAAAATCAACTGGTACTTGAATAAGCAACATATATAACACGATTTTGTGACGTCACCGTTGACCCTACCAAAAATATGGTAGACACCATTTTTGTATGGAATTTATTGTTTAATATTTTTGTCATTTAAACATTTTGTCCAAGGTCATCCATTTCGGAGATATACTAAAACAAACACGTTTTGGCCGCCATTTTCCAATATGGCGGCCGAAGCTCCAGTCCGATCGTAGGGGAGTTTTAGTATGTTGATTAGTATTATATAAGGAAGGTCTCTGCAAAAATTCAGCGACATCGCAATTTTTTCCTGCTAAAATTCTTATTTGACAGGATTATATGAAACAAACAACAAAAAGATGTGAAATCCCCCTAAATACACAAATTTGTATAAAAACAAAAAAAAAAACGGGAGCCAAGCTCTCCTTCAAAAGTCTTTGGCTGTGAATGCTGTAAGATATAGAAGTTGAGCCAAGCATTTCATTCTTTCTCCCTACTTTCGCATTGAAAAGAAGTAAGATTATTTCGCCTGCTGACGAGCGCCAAGCCAACCATTTTCGTGGTAAAAATGTAAAAATTTTAAACTCAAAATCATAAAAAATTACTTGGTCATTAATTTTTTGGAGTTCTCGTAATGAACCAAATTCAATGGCCAATTAATTTTTTTTATGATTTTGAGTTTAAAATGTTTACTTTTTTTACCACGAAAATGGTTGGCTTGGCGCTAGTCAACAGGCGAAATGATCTTACTTCTTTTCAATGCGAAACTAGGGAGAAAGAATGAAATGCTTGGCTCAACTTCTGTATCTCACAGCATTTACAGCCGAAGACTTTTGAAGGAGAGCTTGGCTGCCGTTTTTTTTTTTTTTTTTTTACAAATTTTTGTATTTTTTTTTGGGGGGGGGGGGGGTTATAGACTACCGCAACAAGACAAATGCAACATAACGTCAGAATTCAGATCGGTTCTCGCCAAATCAATACACATATATTATTAAATTTATAATATTTAAATTATTATCAAATTCACATCTTTTCAGTCATTAGAAAAAGACTGATTGGTCTACGAAAATGAGTTTGATCCCCTAATATCAATTTTGTCTTAGCACTGAACTATAAAACGCATATTTGAAGTAATGTCATATGTTTGCAAGTATGTGGTACCTAATTGAAATAAAAATTAAACCGTGGTTCTCACGACTTCACTTTTTATAACAACATAAATTCGAGACCGATATGATTAATTCTCACGCTTTTGGTGGTACACACAGTTTACTGTCGTCTATTATTTTGGGTTGATCCGGGAAAAAAACTTGTTTTTCCTACTGGGATCATAATGGCGAATCACACAATTCTTATTCGTACGGAAATTAGTTTTTTCATTATTAAAATGACATTAATCAATTACATAAGGTGGCATCTTGTTTCGTCTTTTGTTGCAGATTATCGTTGTTTAATGAAGACATAGTCAATGACTCAACTTCGGAACATTTATTGTTTGTATCCAGTATCCACGCTAAATTCCGAACTTTCATGTACTATGACAAGTTTCCGCTGTGTTAAAAACTGTTTTAATAACAGTTTCAGGCATGAATTATAAACTGGATGTCCGAAGAAAGCCTGAGCAGTCATGGGGCACGATGTCCACTAGACTAGTAGATGGCAGCGGTGGGAACGGGTTGTGCGCGTGCGCAGTGGCTCGGCGCGTGCTACAAAACTCTTCGCACCCCCGTGTTGCGCTCAGTCGGACCGCGGTTCGCGCCAAAGTCACAAACTCGTACATATCCACCACGCACATATCTTGCGCATCCAACACGCGCGCGGCGACGCTTGGAAAGTTTATTCGGATTATCATCTAGGGATTCAGGAATCTTATCTCAGGTACAGTTGCACTTAGATGAATCTGGTGATGCAATGTGGCTTATCGGGACGATCATGTAGCCTACTTAATGACAATTGTATTTATGCTAGACAACTTTTTGAAGGGCTTTGCGTCGTGTTTAAGCAATGACATAAACTGCGTAGCAAAGTGCATATTAACTGAATATCATGGTGTTAATAAGTAACCCTTCACTGCCCCCTTAAGTCTAGTCAACGGAATCTATGACATTTAAATAACGTTTAGTTAGATTTTATACTTTTAATTAAACGCTGACATTTCTTTTATGTTAGTTCTAACTTTTGTTTATTAATATTTATTTTAATATTATTTATTTTATTAGTTTTGTTAAGTTCAACAAGCAATTTGGATTAGTTGCCCTTAACAATACGCCTATACACATCTATACAGAAAAGAGATACATATACGCATGGTTAATTCATTTTACTCGTTGCAGTTCCATTTTATAATCGTAGATTATTCATTCGCCTACCTTACACCAGACCTTAGTAGGCCTAGATTTATTTTTGAAAGTAGAAAAAATGTTTTATTGAAATAGAGATCTAATTACTTTTCAAAAAAGCTTATGAAATGACCTAACTTTTTAGGAAAAAATGAAGTGAAACTTCTTTAAATATCTTAATTTTCTTATACATCTTAAATATTCAATACGTTGCCAATGTCGCAAAATAAAGTTCAATTTGATGCGTGTGTGACCTGGCTCCAAAGTTCGTCAAACCAGCTTCAGGATGGTACTGCTTCTACTAACAACGTCTGTTAATATTAAGCCTGGCGGTATCTCGCAAGCGACACTCGTTAAAATACTATGGGTTAAGCACCTTGGCTGATTAAGCAATATTGGTCGGAAAGAAGCTCGCTGCAACCATCACAGGTCATAGACTCTGAAATTTTAAAATATCTTGTTTATAACCCCAGACCCTCTTCTAAAATGTGCTGTATTCTTCTAATGGGAGAAATACTGAGCCGCATTTCTTATTCAAACCTATTTAAATTTTCTGAATATACGGCTAAAAACGTAAACAGGTCAAACGAAGGAAATAGAAAACTCTTTGCACTTAAATATTGGTACTTTAATTTCTTTGTTCCGAATCATTTGTTCTTATGGTCGTTCATAAGTTAACATTCTCATGCCATGGATCCAGCCTTATGTAGGGGGATGAAAGGGAATGTTACTGGGTACTCAACACATGACTCGCTCACTCGTCTTACAACGAATTTGGCGTTTTCCTAGTGTAGTTGGCTAAGGCGCCCTTATAATGTGGAAGACCTGGGTTCAAACCCCTTGTCGGGAAAGATTGTTTTATTTCTGGATTGTATTTAGAGATGGAGAACATGTTTTGAAATGCATACAATTCTATGGAAACATAGCCAGTACGAAATACGTGTAATGATTGCAAGGTTTACTCAATCTCCCAGCGGAATTTGGGGGAACCTTGAGCGTGCAAGATTCGATACACCTTGGTCTCTGCATAAATTGACAGCCTGAAAAAAAATTCTTCTTAAACCTAACCATCATCGTTAAATTAAATCCTTTATACATTTGCAGCCTATTTTTCATTTGATTAATTTCTTGCGGGTTTAAATCGCAACGGATTTTGCTCATTTTGTTAGCAGTTCTCAGTAAACTCATACCGGATGTCTATTTAAAATTTCAGCGCAATCTGTTCAGCGATTCGGCTGATATTCGGCGTACACACATAAACACACATAAACACACACAGAATCACCGAAGTGTTATATTTCTTGAATCGCACAGTCGCTGCGCTCCCTCGTCTAATCAAATCTTTAGAAACATTTTTTTATCTCATTTCATTCATCGTTTATTATGATTGACTCACATTTATATTGTTTTAATAGCACGAATGTTGGCCATCTTTACATCACATGTTCCCGATAGGCCTATATACATACATGATTCCATTCACTATAGAATTCAATGTGTTTGAAAGTTTTTGACAGAAATTGCTTCAGTCAAAGGTTACATGGCGCGGTTTTGTTCCTAGAATATTTCAAGGAACTAACTCCGTAAACCATCAAATGTTTAGGTTTGTTCGTAGAGAGTGACATAATAAAAGTAAGGCTCTAGACCTCACGATGAACGCACCCTTTCACACTGCTGAGTTATAAACTGTGACGGGAAAACTCCAACTGGCATGTTCTTCATTATTTGGCGGAGGTGTTTTTGGATGAGCGTAGCGAGCGTAGCGAGCGAAGCGAAGATTCCATTTCACTACACTGGAGAAAAAAATCCGGAATGTTTTTTTTTTTCTTTCTTTCCTTCTTTCTTTTTTTCTGTATTTTTGTGTGTTTGTCAGCACGATTCCGGCTAAACCGATACTCCGTTTGCGATGAAATTTTATGGAGGCCTTCGAAATCTCTGAACTTAGAACTGCCACGTTTTTGAGAGCAATCAAAAAATTATTTCTCATGAAAATCGCAATTTTACGATTTTTTTCGATTTTTTGAAAATTTATTTTACTTATAACACCTACATGCTTAATCCGATTTTCATGATTTTTTCACAGAACCTTAATTTTATGAATGAAGATATCCGTGTGAAATTTGAGCGCAATCGAAAAATTATTTTTCATGAAAATATAAATTTTGTGAGTTTTTTCTTTTTTAGAACAATTTTTTTACTTATAACACCTACATGCTTTAATTTATTGTAATACTTTTTTCACAGAACCTTAATTTTTTGAATTTATATATTCGTGTGAAAATTGAGCGCAATCGAATAATTATTTCTTATAAAAATCGCAATTTTTCGTTTTTTAAATTTTTAAAAATTCATACGATTAATTAAAAAAATTAAAAATTAAAGTTTATTTTTAATTTAATTTTAAAAAAAATCTTCAACTACGTACTAATTTTTTCACAGAACATTGAACAACAGAAAATCCGCAAAACACATGGCAGCTCAATGCACCAATTACGCTCATCCAACAACGCGGCGGGACTTAAGCGTTTTCCTAGTACTCGTAATGGCGTCTGGGTGGAGGTGCCTTTGTCTTGTGGAGTCTTTGAATTCATACTGAAGTATACGTCATCGGTTATATAGAAGGAATATCGCATTTAATTAACAATGAAGAACTTTAATTTTGTTTCAATTCAGCTATAAAACTGATTTGCAAAAGCGGCCAATAATTCACATTTATCTTACACAATGCACACAATGTCATAAACAGTTTGAATATTTAAAAAAATAAGAACATAAATCGATATCAATGTACAAAATATATTTGATTGTGTATTATTTTAAACAAAGTATATACACAAATTAAATTGCTTCAGACTTTTGGTGGAGGCGCCGGGTCCACATCGTTCAGTTTTAGATTAATACTACTAGGGAAACGCCAAAGTCGTTGTTAAACGAGTGAGTGAGCCATGTGTATAGTACCCTGTATCATTCCACATACTGGGCTAGATCCAGCCTTAGGTATATGGGAGAAATGGGGATGTTCCCGGGTACTCAACACTTGGCTCACTCACTCGTTAAACAACAACTTTGGCGTTTCCCTAGTTTAAATTAAACATTAAAAATGCGAATCGTGTTCAATACGTATTAGCGTGAAACATTAAACAATTTCCTAGATAAAACAAAATCACCTAATTTTTATTTCCCATTTAACACCCTTCAAAAATAATATGTGGGTGTAAAAATATAAAAAAGTTCTAACTAACCGGCATCGAACCCCGACCCTCCGTGCGGTAGGCTAAATGCTTACCACTATGCTGTGCCGCTAGCTGCTACTAAACAAATGCTATCGATATTTTTATTTATTGTAGGATTAAATCACAATAGATCTAGCTGATTTTGTTAACAGTTCTCAGTAAACTCGTACCGGATGTCTGTTTAAAATTTCAGCAAAATCTGATCAACGGTTCGGCTGATTTTCGACGTACAGACAGACAGAATCACAGAATGAGAGCCGTTTGAGTTGAATGGAGACACTCAGTCGCTCCGCTCCCTCGTTTAACTAGGGAAACGCCAAAGTCGTTGTTAGACGAGTGAGTGAGCCATGTGTTGAGTACCCGGTAACATTTCTTTTCTTCCCCTTACCTTAGGCCTCCCTAGCCTATCAACTTAAATGCAAATGTTCCCGGGTACTCACCACATGACTCGCTCACTCGTCTAACTACGACTTTGGCGGTTCCCTAGTCAAGTTGGCTAAAGCGCCCTTGTAGCCGAAATGTGGGAGACGTGGGTTCAATCCCCTGGTCGGGAAAGATTTTGTAATTTCTAGATTGTATTTCAAAAATAATTAACATGTTTTGAAATGCATATACGCAGTGTAGTCCATCATCTGTGGCAATAGGGCCTACTATGGTAAACATAGCCAATACGAAATACGTGAAAATATTGCAAGGTTTACTCAATCTACGAGCGGAATTTGGGGGTACCTTGACGTCCAACATTCGACTGACCTTGCATGGGCACGGCATTTCACGGCCAGGCGAAAAACAAACAAAAATATCTTTTCAAAATCTAAAACATTGTCGTTAAAATAATTTCTAAACATTGGAAGTCTATTTTTCAGTTTATCATTTCTTGTAGGTTTAAATCGCAATGAATCTTGCTGATTTTGTTAGCAGTTCTCAATAAAACTCGTACCGGATGTCTGTTTAAAATTTCAGCGCAATCTGTTCAGCGATTCGGCTGATTTTCAACGTACACACACACACACACACACGCACGCACGCAGAAAAAACCATAAGGGCCGTTTAAGTCGAATGGAAATCACTACGTTCGCTACGCTCACTCGTTCAATTACCAATACTGCATTTTATATCGGTCTGTATTGTCTTTCTAGCTTTAAAAAAATTCAATTCACGACGACTATGGTATGTAAAGCATGTACAGGATTGAGGAACAAGTAATACGTTCCGTCATCTGTGGAGTTGCCGGGTCCACATATTCTAGCCTTGTCATCTATATTCTATGGAGTTGCCTGACCTACATGACCGCTGTTTCCTTCGCTGGTAGTGTATTACAATGGCATTTTCTGCAATAATTTATATTCGCTTTTTGAAGATCTTGTTTGATATCGTCTTGAAGAATAATTTCTCAGCCAATAGATAGATTATATTTCCATACAAATGTACACACAGTAAAATACATAGTATAGTGATGCACAGTAAAAGTCAACATTAATTTCGTTTTTTTCCCTTAAAAGAGTTATGTACAAGTAGGCCTCCTAGGTATACTAGCATAAACCATTATTTTAGTATAGGGTACAGGAAATACATGATGCAAGATACGGTGGCTATTTTAAAGTGTACTTTATTGATGGTTGGTATTTATGAAATGTGTTATAGTATAACAATAACTAGGAAAACGCTTAAGTCCCGCCGCGTTGATGGATGAGCGTAATTTTTTTAAACTAAAAAAGCGTAAAATTGCGATTTTTTTAATAGATAATTTTTCGATTACGCTCAAATTTCACACGAATATATTAATTCACAAAATTAAGGTTCTGTGAAAAAAATCATTACAATCGGATAAAGCATGTAGGTGTTAAAAGACGAAGAATTGTTTTAAAAAACCAAAAAAATCGTAAAATTGCGATTTTCATGAGAAATAATTTTTCGATCGTTTTTTCCCCCGTGCAGTTCTTCGTTCAGAGATTTAATAGACCTCCATAAAATTTCATCGCAATTGGAGTATTGGTTTAGCCGGAATCGTGTTCACAGACACACAAAAATATAAAAAAAAAGAAAGAAAGAAAAAAAGAAAAAAAAACATTCCGGATTTTTTTCTCCAGTGTAGTGAAATGGAATCTTCGCTTCGCTCGCTACGCTCATCCAATTATTCTTTATAGTTGTTTGTCATGCAAGAAATCCTCTATCGAGTCATAGGCTGGGTTGTGTAAGAGATGTTTACATTTATTTTTGAAGATGCTCATACTAACATATAAATACTAGAAGAAAATATTCTTTTAGATTTGTTGGGAGCTTATTAGGCTATAGACTGTACAATGAGTTATTGTGTGTTAAAGTGTTTTGAATGTACTATGTTGTTGGCTTGTGTTGTGTTGTGAGAATGCATGTTCTTGTTAGTTTCTTGATTATTCATATTTTAAAACAAATTATATATGACGTGCATAACACGTTCATTGCTAACTGTCACTCTCAGCTTTATTGTTGCGATAATAATAATAACTCTGCATTCAAGCGCACTTATTATGTTTTCTTGTCACAAAATATGATTAACCTTGGCGATCGTTAAGTATGACACACGTCAATCAATATGATTGGGCAGAATTACATTCCAGTAAAATCTCTTCGCACTTGGCCATGTCTTCGGTCAGCGTCCCTCAACTATTAGGTCACCAAGACAACTACACAATCACTTAGCCCTACATAAACCTGAGACGCACTTGCTGTATCGTACTTAGATTCCGAATCGCTTTATATTCTTTGAATGGGCATTCTATGCTTAACTGTATGATGATAATAATAATAATATACTTTATTGAGGTATGGTGGGTTACATAGTATAGAGTAGTAACATAATAGTTTTATAAACAGGAATTCCTGGAACAAAAAAACAAAAAGAAGATGTTCATAACTTCCTACCTGATTGTTTGTAGGGTTAACACACATGATGTATAATTACTTGAGGTAGTTAATTTTGGGGGAAAAAAAAATTAAAAAACAACCCCACAGGAAAAAAAATTGAAAAACAACCCCACAACTGTATGATTGTTAGCTCTTAAGCAGACGAGATAAGGGTGCCTCGTGCATTAGCGATAGAATTCCACTCACTCTCTTACGGAAACCAATGCTCAAAATGTAAATTAAGTATTGTGCCACAATACAGTCTTGTATACTGTACCACACGTTGGAGTTCAAACGCAGTGGCAATTAGTCTTTCGGAAAGACTGCATTTTTATGTCTGTATTGTCTCGCCAGCGTTTGCAGGCCTAAAGTATAGGTAAGTTTAGACCAAATTGCAGAAAGCAATACAGGATTGTGGAAAAAGTAATTGTCTAATCATTGGTAATTCATTCCGTAGGCCCTCCCTGAAAATACAATATGCAATACAAAACATCTATTTTCGGAGAGACTTGATTAAAACTATTTCTTATTGATATTTGTGGCTGGAGTAGTGTAGGCCTATAGCTCCACTCTATCTATCTATTTAGATTAATGGCGTTATTGTGTGCCGGTTGTTTTTGTAGGCTAAATTAACGGTGTTCTATTTAATGTTGGACTATGAATGTTACGTGCTTTTTATAAGACGTTGTACAGTGAATTGCAGGTATTAAAATGTCATGTTCAAGTTTTTTCCTAGACCGACTCGACAAAAGTAATTCACTATAGGTAATGCAATAATGTTTGCTGTGTGCTTTGTTTGTTCGCCCGCGATACCAGATTGAATAAAACGTTAAAGTAGGGCAGCCTTTATACGTCCTGTCAACCACTGAGAAAACTACTCAAGTCTTTTTCAACCTATTGAGCTAGCTTTATGTATTGCACGACTCACTAATTTGATAGGTTGCCGAGTCGATTCACACAACGCAATTCCGTTTCTGTCTGATCGACGTAAATGTTTGCTAGGGTCTTTCACTCAAAATAATAACCCTGGGACTTTCATACTAACTCGACACTGATAATGTTGATCCGTATTAGCGCGAATAGATTAATTTAAATTAATGTTTTGTAGTGTATTATGTACTTAGTTCTGCTAGTTTTCGACGGGAAAGGTCAGTGTCATTGGCTAGTGTTTCTGTTTCACGCAACTATGATAGAGCGCGTAGTTAAACCAAGTTCTTTATTATATTTTTTCTTAATCTGATTTGTATTCTATACTGAGATTTAAGCCGTATTAAAGATATAACACAAATGTACATTTTTGCAAAAATTCATGCATGTGTCTATTTGTGATATATGGTGTTTGTTATTTCCCAAGGGAAATGTGTGCATAATGTGGCATACCTGAACCCTTCCAGCCACGAGACATCTAGTAAACAGGACACACTTGCCCACACAAACAAGAAATTTTAAATCTGACTTCTTAAATAAAGGATATACGTACATTATTAAATAGTTATTTTAACATTTAATTTCTCATTAATAATTGAATTATAATCATCTAAATATTTTATGTCAGTACAGCAATACAGTTAATATTACTGTATAAAGTATGTTGTTTCACCTTAAACATACTGATGTAGTTAAAATGTGAACCCTAAATAACTCTTTGCCTGGCAATGCTATATATTATTACGAGAGAAAGCTCCAAACCGCTTCAAATGAACACGTTGTCAGCAAGCCAGAAATTAGAGAGAAAGAATGAAATCCCAAAGTTTTTTCATTAAACCTTTTCGTTTCAAGAATTTCGTCCCTTCAACAAAAGTAAAAGTTGTCGTCTCTCGTGTATAGAATATACCTTACAGTGGCTAAATGAACTCTGCGTAATACCATGGGATTTGCAAGTAATTGTCCTAATAAATTAATTAGACGTTTCTCCCCGCTATGCGAGCCCTTGTGCTATGTAATACACAAGGGACCACCCCGGTTTCGAGGTCATCTAGATAATGTTCAGGGGGCGTACTCGTGCCATGTCTCTTCTCTCCGCTTTGCTCGTTGATAAGTTACACGTACTCGTAGGTAGGCACCTTGTCGGTACCTTCCACACGTAGTCGACAACGATATTCAACAGCTCAGAGAACAAAACATGGCTTTATCTGTTTTGTATTCAAAGACCAGTGAATGAAAGGTAGACTATTTCGTGGGTCTTTTGGAGAACATTAAGTAATGATTGTTTTCAAATAAAAATATTTGCATTTATTTGTACAACTTTTGAACGTGTCAAGATAAATGCGAGAATGGCAGAAAGAGCATCTGACCCATTACGTGAGTACCTGTTTGTGTGGTATTGATGTCAGGAAATAATATTATTTGTTATTAATAAATAACGAAGGAACAAAACTATGTAACTTAATTAAATACACAAGTTTTAGATCGTTTCATATCATATTACATTGATCATGCTAGAATTTCTTATTAAGTTTATACATTTGTCATAGCAGCCAGCATTGAGGTGAGACAAATTGTAGCTGCTACGTTTTACATGAAGAAAAAACTAGGTCGATACTCGTCGATATCACAGATGGTAACGGTGTTAGATTTTTGTCTGTAAAAATGTACTCGTAAGTTTGCTAAAAAACTCAATAACGCGCGCTTAGATGGTCTAATAATCTATTCTCTTTGTCACATTATACGCTTCAAGTTCAGGTCGCAAGAATAAAGGGGTGAGGTGAGAGCCAAGTTTTGCATTATGCGTTCATTTAGCAAATAATTGCATTCTGGAGAAATATCAGATCAAGTTTCCTGTACAGTGTATAAGTGTTAACACTAAAATCAGATTTTATGGCTATGCCATGTTATTCTTTTAGTAATAATGCAGAAATACATGTTGATGAGCAGGCCCGACTTGACCCGACGATACGCTTTGAACGCAGTGGAGATCAAGCAGAGCAAGTCAACACTGAAAAACAGGACATCTACCAACCAACAATACCATACTATGCAGGCAAATACCATGCAAACCCAATACATGTCATCGGATTGTTTGTTGGTGTAAGGGATGTTATTTTTATTCTGTGTCCTTGTGGCAATTGTATCTGTACAACAGAGTTTTGTTTTGCTTAAAAAATAAAAGTTCTCTCTCTAATTCCCTAGAGCATCTGTAAAAGAGGGAGAAACAACTTAAAATGTATTCGTAATCTTTTTAAAAACAAAATCATGAACAATCTATTTTATTATAATATGGAAATCAATCCAGAAATGAAAACATCTATCTCAACCGGGTATCGAACCCGGATACGATATCTGATACCCTGCGATACCCGACACCCCCATGTGATTACTGATCAATATCATCTACGGGAGTGTTTACCGATTAATGAAATTGGAGAATATTATTGTAGTTAAATTTGGTGAAACTACGGCTAATTTTTGTTTTCAATGCTACCAGGTTATAATATGGTTGTTTGTTGTTTTAGATAGCATTAGTTTGCAACTGTTCATGCTCTTTGAATTATAGAGATAGGTTATAGTTTTATGACCTAATACCTATAATTATCTTTGAGCAGTAAAGGTAGTTGTAGACTGCTGTGCTATCACGCCATCGTGTCCACTCTGTGCGGTACTCGAGTTGGGTAAAGTTATTGATAAAGAAAACAACTATCAGAGTCACTCGCTTTTTTAAAATTGCTTACTTTGCTTTTACCATATTATCATATTGAATGATAAATGTTCATTTAAAATTCCCAGTTTAAATAATAACTGCCTGAATCGGGATTCAACCCAGGACCTTGTGCATTGGAAGCAGTGTAAATGTTACCAGCATTCCAAGTTTCTTCGAGATGGTCGTTATTTTTCTTATACCCCACGATACCTCGAGGGTATATCAAGGAAACTCCGGCGTGTACTCTTGCACGTATCTTCTCCTTCATCCATCGTAGGTTTCAAATACCGACCACAAAAGAAAGACCAATCAGGTAAATTATAATTTACTCACGGTGAAAAAGTTTCCGTTAGCCTGACGTAAGCGCAGCCAAGATGAAAGAAGGCACACGCTTTTGACTGGAGGCGCTCTCAAGTCTGTCATAACGACCGGTGAAAGTTTTATGTTGTTAATATTCGATGTGGATTATCTCAAAGTAATCTCTTACTAAGATAATACTCTGCTCAAGTCATCACCGTAGACAAGTTCTCTTATACTCTAGCTAGGTTAAAATGTGTGTGTGTGTGTGTGGGGGGGGATTTCGTTCGCTGGTTTAACTTCCACACGCAGTCATAGATAACGTTAACATTTCGGGCAAGGGTTGAGTCCTTAGGAAGTCAGGAGATATTTTAAAAAAGGTTTACAACTCGTCCAATACACGAATAACTAACACGTTACTACTTGCAACCCTTATTTCGTTTAACTTCATTGTGTACGACTGGATTAAGTTCGAAATTACAATCAAATTAGCATGGGAACGTTACGATTCTTTTCGGAAATGTGCGTTCGTACTTTTCAAACTACGCTTACATTTTCCTATCAATCATTTTTTTTTGCATTTTCAGAAAAGTAATACAAATCCTCTTTCATGGTTTGTTTTTAAATTTGTGCCCCGTTTGGTCACACACAATTTTTAAATATCGATCAAAAATCAATCATTAATTCTTATGGACTTACGAGGCGCACGAAAAATTTGCGAAATAAATGAAAAAGGCTATGTACAAGAAATTAGAATTTAGTTATGTCGGAGGGTGGAAACATCAAGAAAATGTTGATATTCTTTCATGTAATCCGAAAAGTACGAAAGTGCTGCACTCTGAGCGTTTGCACCCAAGCCTCTTATTTACGTTGATAAATAGCATTCCTTTGCTACCGGCACATTACATTTATGAGATAGCGCGAGATTTGTAAATTGCCTATTCTCTTAACCACAGCAGGCTTAATTATTCCAGAACGTTTGAATTTCATCTGAACAATGAAGACGACTGTTCAACTTTGGTATACATCCATCAAGGGTAGGTCTAGAGATAATCTCTACTACGTTAAAGTTTGGAAAGTGCTATAATTAGATTATTCTCTTCCGTGTTTAATTCATGTTCTTATGATATGAATTTACGTTCACGTAATTTCTTCGGCTTGTCAGAGCACTCGAACAACACTTTCATAAATAATTTCTCTGGCATTAGATTGTTTATGTTATAGCAAGCGCCATAAATTTGTCGAAATCTTAAAATCTCTTATTATTAGAGAACAAAGTGAACAGAGAATGTTTGTAAGTCAGAGGAAGAAGGCACAGTTTCTAACAGAACGCAGGGACGTCTCCCAGGGATTACACAAACTAAACTTTCTGAGTGACTTTTTCCAAATGATGGATTACAATTTACTTCATTCACGGCATTGTTAACTCAAAACATATCTGCTGAAGGAAGTTGCTAGTTTACGAAGGAATTACTTTATAATGGACCATCAGCATTCATTGCAGACATGTTTATAAACATTCAAAGCGTTAAGCAGCAAATTAAAACAATAGTTACAAATAAACTTTTGTCTTGCTTTTCCAAGGATGTAGTCACGGGTAAAAGTGAATTTATGTATTAAGATTGCGAAAATGTAGGAGGGTACATAAGCTTGGTTTTTCTTTTAGATATCATTACTTTTGATTGTGTAAGGTTTGGCTGTATTTTTACTAGTATTTGTTATGTGTGGGTACGATTATACAGTATGATGATATTGTTTTGAGTCTCGGTCTAAGTAGTCTTATTTCTTTCTTTTATTTGTTTTCACCTTATTTAAAAAAGTCTAGTTCATGATTTGTAAATACGAGCAGAATGATCTCGGTTTGATATCTTATCTAGGTAATGTTTACATTACCATTGAGACAACACTTAAATTATTAAAATCATTGTACAATACTAAGCTGTAAGTGTAATGCGGCATTAAATTAGGTATAATGCTGACATTTGTCCAGTGCAAAGTATTTCCTTTGTTTTAGAGAGCGTTACCATGCCTCAAGAAAATTACTTGCAAGTATGGTCAAATGAATGTTTCAGAGTGACGCCGGAGAGAGGGTGGTTGGTGGCATGACCACTTCTCGCTCTTTTTCCTGGATGTATCACTACCCCTTCCCCTGGTAATGTAAGCTCCCCTGTTAATATATCATGTGGAGATACTCCGTGTCGATTTAGTTGATGAAAATCAAAATATTAAAATAAGACTCACGAAGTGGTGGTGTAATCCATGTGATTACAAATCTTTACTTCCCATTTTAATAATAATTAATATGAATTATACTTACAAACTGAGATAGCTACTCGAGCTACTGCCAGTATTAAAATACTAACAATTTAAAATGTGTTTGTGATTGTGTTTTAATGGTGTTTTGTTATTATGTTACGATTTTTTTATTATTGTGTTAATCATAGCACCCAATCTATAATGTTTGTATTTGTTTTTCTTGTATTTATAACTGTGCCCTGAAATAAATTGAAGTTGATTGATTGATTGATTTGTATTGCTTAACCTAACGCAACACTAAGGCTATTCGAGACGATGAGTGGTGATAGATGAGGATGAAGGGTGAATTGAAGGGAGGAGGGGAAACCCGGTACCGGCACGTAGCCTAATCCCTTTCGAAAAGTACCATGGGGACCATCGGCCATACGTCCCATCCGAAAGGACGGTGAACCTTGACAGACATAATTATAGGTTACTCCACTAACCCGGACTGCCGAGCAAACGCCGAGAAGAACGAAGCCGTTACTCTAGCTCTCGAACCCTCCATCTGCTCTAACCATTAATCAACGGTATACGTGTGTTTCAGGGCAGAGAGTTCACCCACTCTCCCCCTGACCACGCTTCGGTGTTCGAGTGGGAACCGGCTTTAGCGACTGCGGCTAGAACGCTGAAATTGAAATTGAAATATTTTGCAATGGCTAAGTCAAATCAATGGTGTATGCGTTCGAATGGAAGATGAACATGAAAGTGAAACTGCATGTGATTGAATTTGTTGCCTACACCTGATAATAACCATGTGTTTTTGTAAAAACTGTTCTACATATGACCACTTCTCACACTTTTTACTAATTCTTTTCCTTCTTTTGCAGGAGACAGTGTTACTGCAAAGAGGGTTAACAAAACATGGAGAGCTTCTATACCGCAGCGCGGCTACGTGGCGAGATGCCGAACCTCACCGCCGCCCTGACCGCTGGTCATCTGTCCCAGGCGGAGGTGGTGCCCCTGGTGGTGGTGCTCGGCAGCAGCGTCTCGCTCGTCGCGCTCATATTCGCGTTCATCACATACAGGTACAACCGTACAACGTCTAGTGGGTGGGAAGGGCAAGTAAAGGGTGGGCATATTGTATATCTATGGGTGGGCAGATAACGTGTCATGGTGTAACATTACAAATATCAGTGGGCGAGCAGTGGGCGGTGCAAGCAAGCAATGAGTGGGAGTGATTAGGTCATTGATAAAAAATAATACGATTATATTCGTATTCATAGCTCTTATCTGTGTTGAGATGCATTTGACCTACTGTTGTTGTTGCTGTACCTCTTTATTTGGATGGATTAATACGTGTATTTGCAAAGCGCCACTACATGTGATGCTAAATAAACGTTCATTAATTTGTTTACTGGAGCTCGAAAATCTTTTTTCACATCCAACTTCGAAAGCTCAGTAAACGGTAGTGAAACTCGAGATGTGGATCAAGTAGCACGTTGTGCGCTCGAATGTGCAAATCTACCTGTCGAGCCTCTGTGACCACTAACCCAGCAACCACTCACTTCGAAATACGCTGTTTGGCGCTCGGATTAGCGCAGGATCCCAAGCCCATGAGACAAAACAGTCATTAGCGAGAGAATCTACTGAGATGAGAGTTGTATCTCGGGTGGCTGACACACATATTGGTATGTTAACTATGTATGCTTAGCGTTCACGTGTTAATATTGAATAACCGAAATAATATGTGGAATATTGTATGGTTATTATTATTAGATTACCTTATCAGCTAGCAATTTATTCTTCAAGCTTAGACCTACAGGGCCCTAAACACATTTTGCTATAACACGAGACCACCAATCAGTAATTTTGAAAGCGTGACATTTATAATAAATATAGCTAATGCTTACTTTATTACATTTTGTGACAACTTTCTTATTTTGTATATTGTAATTTAATCCAACACATTCCACGTTAAATCCTTGGAATCGGAAAATTATATTATATTGTATTTGTATAATATAACTTTGCAACTCCAAGTCGGTTAAAAAGTTTTCGGTGTAATACGAAGCTTTTCCCATTAGGCTACATTACAATAAATTGGTTAATTTCGACTAAATAAGTGAGAAAACCCCTACACTGCCGTATTGAAGAAGAGAAGCGAAACGATGGAGGTGATTCGCTTTCAATCAGTTAAATCCTCTCGAGTAGGAAGGGGATAGCCCCACTCGTCTAACTCTATCTAATGTCGAGTGTAATTGTGTTTCCATGTCCGACGTATTCGTCTCTCTCCTCGTCAACCCATTCACAGTCATCGTGTTCCAAGGGTTTCGACTCCCAGTCCCAACTATGCTGCTGTTGTTGCTGCTGCTGTGATGGCTGTTTCCGTCCACACTCGCAAGCTTTTGTCTGCAGTGACTGATTTCATTCACGGTCTTGTGCGTCGAGGCCGCTGGTTTGACACCTCCTTCACTCCTAGCGCAGTCAGACCATGGAGTTTAAATAGTACTCAAACTCCATGGTCAGACCAACTCAATACAGCAAACGAGGTGGGAATTGTGAGGAGTATTTTCATGTGAACATTTCGGAAAACAAAGCATTTTGATATATAATTCAAATTATTGTGGTTCAAAACTCCATTAATGTTCAGGTTGGCCAATGTTCTGGAAGAATAGGTTTTCATCATAGGATTAGTAGAACGTCAAACGATATGAGGAAACTTTTCACTGAATGGGAACGATACATTATAAGTATGTAAGTATGATTGAGTGTGTTAGTATGTAAACTTAATATGTTTAAAAAAAATGTAGTTTGAATATGATGCAGCTAGAAAAGTGGCTTATAGTCACATCCAACACTCTGCTATGTCAAACGCATTTCTAAATGTCCGTTGTGTTTTATTGTCAAGTTAACGATAAGCCTATGCTAATCGGCTACTTTCATTGTAGACTCGAAATAAACTTTGGAGCTAGTACTTCGCTTTTAGCTAAGAAATGTTTGCAGTGTGCTCGAGGCAATACAAGCCGTCCAATTCAAGTAACTTGTAGGGAGAGTGATTTGTGTGAACTACGCAACATGCGCCCGAATCTGTTATGTTCTCGAGGAAGCAAGCATAGGAAGATGTGACGAGGTTGTCCTTCTTGTTTGCCTACACCACTTTGTATGCGGGTACTTACAAAATAAGTTAGCCAACATACATTCTATGTGTAAATTAAGTTATTTTATACCCAGGTATCAAAATAGACCTTTACTAGATAATTTACTCTTATAGAGATGTGCAAAAATGTTTTTTTAAAGGTTGAAAAGTCGCGTCTTAAAAATTCACAATTTTTCGTTATTCACCAAAAAAACAATTTCTCGATAATAATTTTAAAAACCTCTAGTTTTAAATTATCAGTATCACAAATTGCAGGACAATTTATGATTAATTTAAAAGAAAAACAAGCACATGAGAGTGAGAATCAGTTTTAATTTTAAGCTCAATTTCAGCCTGCAGTTTCCAAAGTTTCCGACAGTTTTTACCACCTGATTATTTTCGACTACCCGGCAAATATAACAAAATTACGAAATTATGCATTTTGTGTGCAATGTCAATCAATATTTGGATACGAGGTATTTTGAGCCCTCTCGCGTACTAACAATTATTACGAACTCACAATCGCGTTTTAAGACCCGGCACCTCCACCAAAACTTTAAAAAAATTGTTTAATTTGTTGACCTAATTCGCCTTTAAAGACAGTGGCGGCCGCGAATCGGAAATTGGTGCCATTCAATCACCATTCAGGGGATTCATGCGCAACTGAATTTGAAGGGATTATTGCAACTTAAAAAACAATCTCGAATTTCGTTCCCACCATTTTTGCACATCTCGACACATAGTACATAATTCAACGAGAAAAAGTAAGGATGCTATTTTGGTTTCATGATGAAATACACTGAAGCAAGTTTATAGACACTATTAGTGTAACGTCACGGCACCCTTATAAACCACTGCCTGACTCCAAACAATCGTCGATACGGCTATGTAATTGGTCGAGGCCGGCAAGGGGCGGGCTCGGATTGGTCAAGTTTGTTTGGAGTCAGCTCTGATGTCACCACTAATAATGTCTATTGGCAAAGTGTTATGTGTTCATATTATCCTAGGCCGCTTCGCGAAAGCTTTAACCAGTAGCGTTGATGGATGAGCTTTTTTTTAGAATATTTCTGACCAATGGTTACGTTTTTAAGTGGGATATCATTAATTTTTCTTACGTTACTTGACATTACTTGTTAATTATACACCTGTAAAAAGCTAATATTAAAACCTTTATTTCTATGAATTTTGACCAACATTTCCAACTATTTCTTTCTAAAGGCACTTCATCACCATAATCTTTATGTCAATGTAAAATATGAACGTTGTAGCCCCACCCGCTTGGTCAGATTCGGCCCAAATATCACGAAAATCTTGTATTAAAAACCGGGGGGAAAATCGTAAAAGTACGATTTCTATGAAAATGTCTCTCAAAAAATATCTAACTTCAGTGATTTTAAACGTTTCCATAAAGTTTCGTCAAGATCGGAGTAGCCGTTTGCCAAATATCACGAAAATATCTCATTAAAATTCGAAAAAATCGAAAAAGTACGTTAATCATAAGAAATATTTGATCGATTTATTTATTTATTTATTTATTTATTTATTTATTTAACGTCTATCCTATTCAGTTTAAAAAACTGATTTACAAAGGAGGACAACTAAATAAATCTAATTACATAGATGCAGACACAACAATGAACTACATTTAAGTAAATATTTGAAATAGTAATATTACAACAATGCATTAAATACTCAACAAATTTGATAACAAATAAAAAGGATATTAAATGAAATTTATAAATGAATCGAAAATATAAAAAAAGGGGGTGGGGAATTAAAAGAAAAGAAAAAAGAAAAGAAAAAGAAAACAAAAGAAAAAAGAAAAAAGGAAAGGAAAAAAAAAGAAAGAAAGAAAGAAAGAAAAAAGAAAAAAAAAACATTAAAAAAGAAAAACGAAAAGAAAAAACTGATTTATTAGACGATCCCACTCAAACGAATATGAGGTTTGCCAAAAATCAGGAACAGCAAATCAGGGAGTAACCAATCTTTCACGGAAGAAACCACCGAACGCGAATCTTCATTCTTGTGTTCAACCATCATTCTTGTGTTCAAATCTTGATAACAATTTAGTACAAAAGATCTTGACTTTAATATATAATTATATCAGATATATAATTATTTAAAATTGTTCAAGTCAAAAACTGATCACAGCAATGATACAGGACACCTAACTCAAGTTGCAAGTTCCACCAGTGGGCGGCAACCAGACAATCTAGGCAGAAAAATATAAATTGAAAATACATTGAATACATCAAAATCAAAGCAATAATAAACAAACAAAGAGAACAGCAAAATCATAAATAAGAACATATGAATATAAATTAACATTACATAAACACAGTGACAATGCCCACAAATAAATAGTAAAAATCAATTCTTCTTTGTTCTTCGATTCATTATCATTGCTTCAATTTTACTTTTAAATTGTACTATTCCTAGCTCAGTAAACTGGCTTCTAATATCATAAGAAATTGAATTCCAAAAGGATACTCCTCTGTACAAGAATGACTTTCTTAATGATTCAGAATTTAATTTAGGAACTTTCAAAGAGTTCATTAGAATAGAATTTCTATCACGATCAACAAATTGAAAAATATTGGGTAAAATACCTGAATACATACCTTTCAATACTTTGTATGTATTTACCAGTACGCTATTTCATTCTTTCCTCAATCGTGAAGCAATCAGATTGTAAATCTTGGCTTATAGGAATTGAATCAAACAGATGGTCAATTCTCTTCTGAAGTACAACATATTCGGTAGAAGGTCTTACTGCCCAAACCACTAAACAATAATCAATAATAGAGTGAATATAAGAATCTACAAGTAACTTTAACATTCTCTCTGTTACAAACCTCTTCATTCTACTTATAATTCCTATTGCTGATGATACTTTATTACATACATATTCATAATGTTTCTTAAAATTTAAATTACAATCTAAGAAAACTCCAAGATATTTAAATTCATATACTCTAGAAATTAGCTTACCATTACAATTCAACGTCAAATGAATATCATTCATGCTTCTATCATTAGCCTTATGAAAAATCATAAATTTGTTTTACTATAATTAATATCAAGTTCCTGAGTTTTAAACCAATCATCCATCCTCTTTAAAACTTCTTGAAGACGTCTTACGATCTCTTCAACATCCACACCTTCTAAATAAAAGACCAAGTCATCAGCATATAAAATATAATTGATTCCTCCCATTATAGTAGATATATCATCTATGTAAAGAATAAATAAAAGGGGTCCTAATATTGATCCTTGTGGTACTCCACAAAATATATTGAATACTTTTGAACTATATTTTGCAAGATTGATAAACATTTTTCTTTTTAAAAAGTAATCCGCTAATATTGATAACAAATAAGGACTTATGTTATACCTGGTTTTTAGTTTTATTAAAAGAGGTAAAAAAGGTACTGAATCAAATGCTTTCCTAAGATCAACAAAAACAGCTCCAACCTTACCATTCCGCTTGTCAATCCCTTTATAGATAAAATCTGTAAATGCTAGAAGGGCACTTTGCGTTGATCTACCTTTCCTAAAACCATGTTGGTTTTCACTTAAACCTTCAGATGCATCCACTTCATGTAATAACCTCATGTGCAAAATATTTTCAATAATTTTCCCTACAATTGGAAGAGTTGATATAGGTCGATAAGAATTCCTATCACTCTTTTTACCTTTACCCTTATAAATATTGTACTCAAAAACGTGGCAAGTCCAAGTTTAGAGATTTTGAAGGCCCCCTCAAATTCTCATCAAGATCGCATATGCCGTTTGCCCGGTAAACCGCAAACAAACAGACAAAAATAAAAATAAAAACATTAAAAAAACTGAACTATTTTTTTTTTTGGGGGGGGGGGGGGGGGCGTGAAATTGAATTCTTCGCCTCGCTATTTAATAATCGTGCCCAAAGTTATGACCGCGTTTGACTTGTGGAAGAGAATACTGAAATGTTGGCTTTGCTCGTTCAGAATGCTCAATACATGCCGTGCAGTGCCAACACAAGACGCATCCGATGTCCGAGAAACTGAATAAGATCGATATCAATCTCATTGCACCCGTGGGAGCAACAACTGTTCCATTTCCACGGTCCTCTTCCCGATATTGCCTTGCGCCCCCACCTTCCAGAGTCTCAACCAAAACACACCCCACGGTATCTATTATCTTATTATGGCCTTAATATCATTAATGGTCATTCCATTTATTATTTTATTCTATTTCTCGTCAAAAAATTATTTTTCGTGAAAAACTATATTATAATCTTCTTCTAGAAATAATTTAGATGTGTTGTTGATAACTGAAAACAACGCATCTCCAAAGTTTTGTGTACAAGAAAAGAAAAAAATAATTTGTTTTTCATAAAATATATTTCGTTAAAGAGAAACGGCATACAATTCTCAAGGTAATGACATATCATAACACGTATATATATCGATTCCGCGGGGTGTGTTTTTTGTAACAGAAGCAAGACGAATCTTTGCTGTAATTAGACGAGGGAGTTTTAAATAATGTAAACACAAATTAAATAGCGTCAGACTTTTGGTGGAGGCGCCGGGTCTACATAGTTCAGTTTTAGATTAATATTATTACCAATCGCTGTGGCAATGCGGTTTATACTGCATTTTGCATCTGTCTGTATTGTCTTTCTAGCTTAAATTAGAAAAACGCCAAAGTCGTTGTTGGACGAGTGAGTGAGCCATGTGTTGAGTACCCGGTAACATTCCCTTTCTTTCCCCTACCTAAGGTTTCCCTAGCCTATCATAGGCAAGACAGAGTGGCGCATTATGGCCTTACAGTTAACGCGCCCTTATACCAACTAAACTCAAAACCCTATTATTTATACCTATATTATTATTATCATCAAACTTAAATGTTCCCCGGTACTCAACACATGACTCGCTCACTTGTCTAACAACGACTTTGGGGTTTTCCTAGTTATTCATGTCATGGTGTATTGCGATTTGAGCACTTCACGGTTTTCTGGAGTGTGTACCACTGTTGCAAATGTGTCTTTCTAGCTTAAATTAGAAAAACGCCAAAGTCGTTGTTAGACGAGTGAGTGAGCCATGTGTTAGTACCCGGTAACATTCCCTTTCTTTCCCCTACCTAAGGTTTCCCTAGTCTATCATAGGCTAGACGGAGTGGCGCATTATGGCCTCCCAGTTAACGCGCCCTTATACCAACTAAACTCAAAACACTATTATTTATACCTATATTATTATTATCATCAAACTTAAATGCAAATGTTCCCCGGTACTCAACACATGACTCGCTCACTTGTCTAACAACGACTTTGGGGTTTTCCTAGTTATTCATGTCATGGTGTATTGCGATTTGCGCACTTCACGGTTTTCTGGAGTGTGTACCACTGTTGCAAATGATTTGGAAAGTCAATCATTTTCAACTGCTGTACTAAGGGGTATAGACAAGCAAAGGATTTGCGGATGCTTTATAGTTTTTAAAATCGCGTTGATGGACGAAGCCCTTTGTTTTATTGTCCATCCCGCGTTGGAGTTACTACAGTTTCGTTTTGCCGCTATTCACATGGTTTCATTAAAAAAGAGACCCTAGTAAAAGCCTCGTTTCTATGTAGGCAAGCGTTCTATTAGATCCACGCGGCCACTGAACGGCGTGACGTGCTCTCATACGTCGCAACGCAACATTTGCTCATAGAGCTGAAAACAAGGCTTGACTGGAGCCCTTTGTTGCTGTGGGGATTTTGTTTTTATTTGGAAAATAACATGGATAAAAACAATTGTATAACGACAAGGCTAGCGTAGCCGTCGTTGACTAGAAGCTTAATATGGTCATATCCCTACAACAATACAAGCGAATGAAAGCGAATTATCCAAATAATTACCCTGCTAAGCGCGGAGTGTTTGTGCACCATCGTCAGAAAACGAAATACTAAAATATATTGAGGTTGGCGTTCTCAGGATTATATCGGCCGAATTTTTAGCACAAATTGCGAACGTCGTGTCATCATGGAAAACGCCAACGTAGCTAGAACGAGTGAGCGAGCCATGTGTTGAGTACCCGATAATTGCATTTGACTTGATTTAATATGATATGGTTTTGAGTTTTGTTGTTTTGAGAGCGTGTCATCCGTTAGGCCATGATGGGGTACTCTAGCTTACGGGATGAAGGGAAGAAAGACCCAGTCTGCTCAGATCCAGCCATGGCCAGGGGGTGGTAAGGGGGCAGGGGTCTCACTTCGTGGTCTTGTTCGTCTTTGTTCACGACGATTAATATTCCTGTTGTTTCCATCCCTAATAGATAAATTCAAGAACATGGTCGCAGGTTGATTTAACACTTGATTTTGGTGGCGGTGCCGGGTTGCGCAATGCGTTATAATGTTTTCCTCCCTTATGTATTACTTTACCGCTTAGTGCACTTTCATTAGCTTACGCCGCTATCCACAATCGCGTTGATGGATGAGCATTTTCGGTATATTTTCCCATACGCTTTTAAAACATGTTTTGCCATTTAGTACTTCTCTAAAATAAGTAAATACCATCCAACAACATACGTCTATATATGTTTATGAACTTTACGAAATTAACTAACTTTATGATCGTTTCTGTACACAGCTATTCTATATTATGACGTTTAAAAACTGTGATTTTCATGAGATTTATTACTTTGATATGGGACTAAAAATCGTGACATTTTTAAGGTTGAAATTCTGAACGTTTTCAGCTTAAAAACCAATCAAATCATAAATTATTTAAAATGTTTTACGTGCTCCAAACCAAGTTTCCGTCAAGGTGGTTTTACTTGGAGATACCGGCGTCTCCGTATGGTGTTGGCATGTGGGGGGGGGGGGGGGGATTACTCTCTATAACTTGTGCCACTTGACCGTTATACTTCGAACTGTTTGCGTTAGACGGGACATCGCCTTGAATACACGTTACTACTTTTCTGACTCGCTTGCAAGGAGTTCGCCCCAATGGTTTGGCTGTTCGATATTGTAAGTAGTATTGATCCGAGCGAACTTTGTTGTGCTGATAGTCGGATATCCATCTTAATGTTATCAACTAGTTATTTTAGTTCCAAGAAAGACGATTTGTTTCTCGTCAAACGCAAAGTTATGCTGGTATTGTGCATATAGACGCCCATAACTTGTGACACGCCCACTTTAACTGCTATTCTTCGACAGTCATCATTTATATTTAATAGTAACAATCTAAAGCGAACCGGACACAAACATATTTACAAAAAGACTATGCGGAGGGAAGATGGGACAAATCTTCTTTAACAAATGTTGAATCCTCAAAAAAATTACGATGAACATATTTTCGTTTTATGTCAATGTTATTGGGTTGTTATTCATTTTATACATAATAAATCAATTCCACTTGTTCTAATTAACTTTAATTTTAATTTTGAAATGTGTCTTTAGAGATAGCTCAATAAAAATCACGAATTTTTTTAGGCAAATGTACCTAACCTAACCGAACAATAGGTGTATTGCGCGTTGTTTCTCAGAAGTTACGTTAGTTTTCAGTTTTAAAATAATTGCGCAAAAACGACTAAACATATGAGCCAAAGAGAGCATCATATATACATTTTTTGTTGTAAGTCATAAGTACAGCGCTTTTAACTTGGATGCACACTATAAATAACACATCTATTAAACTTAGCCATTGTTGTTTTTATTCGTATAATACTGAGTATTTAGTTTCTCACCTTTTGACTTCCTGCCATCTTCCTCGACAGCTGTTAGTTTCCCGCTTATTGTACTGAAGTGATAGTACTTCACTGACTTGAAACACATGATGAAGATGACGATGATAATGATGTAATGATGATGCATGATAAATACTTGATAATACATAAACATACGATGATGATGATGATGATGATTATGATTATGATAAGACGTAGTATCACGGACATGCATGGGCTAGGCCGGCCCCCCGTTCGTGCATTCTTCCACACCCAATGTCTGATGTCAACAGAGGGAACATTAGTTGGTATTGGTACTTGCTACAAGTCACGACTTTTGTGGGTGGCGATTGATCACTCACACAGAGGCAACACCAATGATATTTAACATTTATAGTAGGCTAGATCGCCAGTCTCCAAACGTCCGCACAGGCGCGAGCATACCAAATTGACCTATTCAAGATGGCGATTTTGCGCTTCAATTTATTATGCTTGACATTATGTTTTAAATGCGATTATAAGTATTTTTCTGGATTGTTTTAACATGGGTTTTAGCTTGTGCAGCATGGGAATGCACAAACAGAAACAATAAGATGATATTGCAGAAGGGAATTTAGTAATCATTTGGTGTTAATGGCTAATATGCTCACCGTCAACCTGACAGCCACTTGAAAAATATTTGGGCTACAAATCGCTACAACCTACTTTAACATAGAAACTGACCTATTCAAGATGGCTTCTAATTGTCACGCCAGTGGACCAATGACTGGGGATCTAGCCTGCTATAGATGTTGGGCTGCACCTACACAGACAAACACTAGACGAGTGAGACAAAGCTCTGTGTGGCCAACACGTCACAAACACACACACACACACATCCTTCCTGCGTTGGACGAGCAGCGTCACTTTGGCTAATGGATTTTATCGGCACCATTAGCGAGGTGGCGTATTTGCTGTAAGGCGTTCCACGCTGCCACCAATTACAAGTCAGGTTGCCGCCTCAAGTACTTGCGCCACTCGTTTGTTTGCAGTCTTTCTTCTTGATAGAAGGAAGTTTCGAGGGTTGTCGACTCCTCTCTCACATAACACATAACGTAAAATAAAAAATCCTGTACAAAACTAATTCAATCATAATAAACGTTAATGAACAATACATACCTATAAATACAATGGTGCTGCTTTTTAATTCCACAGCTAAAATATAAAGTTTATTAGTTTTTACAACAAAACGTAACATTTTAAATCACGTTTTAATGTACGTAACATAAGTGAGTAATATCTAGTCACATTTTACACCTCAAAGGTTGATTCTGACGAGAACGATCCTTTAAGTTCTTGCAGTTCAAATCTTCTAGGAAAACCCTCACCACCTTGAAATGAAATGAAATGTCTTGAGTGCGTTGTTTTCTACAATCTATTAGTTACAAGGACAAAAGGCTATATTCTTGTCATCGGCACACATGAGATTTTTTTACTTATAGGGGCTGAAAACCCCAAAATTTATTTTTACCACGTGATCTATAGCACAATACTACACTTAAATGACCGTTTAAAAAATTATATCTTGTAACTGTGATTTAACACGATTTTTTTTAATTTTTTTGATCAGAAATTAGCGAAAATTGGTGTTTTGGGAAATTTCTTAAATCGGCTTTAACCTGCTTCTTTTTTGATCCACATAGATACTAGAGCATAGTACCAATCTAAAATGCCCCTTTATAACATCGTGTCTTGAAACTGTGCCCAAATATACCCTCAAACACGCAAAAATATGCATTCCAAAATCACACCCCAACTTGGTAATCAGCATATTTTGACCAAACTACTTGCCCAAATTACAAAACAAAATATAGAGAATTTACAGAAAAGGCTGTAGAGTACGTCAATAATGGCCAATATCTTTTTGGATCAAAATCCTCCAAGGTCACGGGGCATAAAGATCGTCCCCATGTTATTTCTTATGGGAGATTTTTGCCGATGGGACCTAGCTCGAAAAATGTCATGTTTGACAATTTTTTAGGAGGTCATGGTGGCCCCAATAGTTTTTCTGTTAATTGTTAAATTCATTACTAGTTAGCCTGAATGAAATATATTTTTTGAGTTTAGCGGTTAAATACCCCTTTAAAGGTGCTTCGCACCAGGGAATACAATATTATACCAGGGGAGAGGCTTTGAGCCCCACGACCATTCTCTAAAACAGACAAGACAGACGGACTTCACTGCCTACTCCTAGACGCTATTTATTTTTGACAATAATTGATTTAGGCCTCGGTGCAATTATGAACACACCTATCGACCTATATGTCATTCGAAGTTCATGATTTCTTACAGAGTGTGTGTGACGAATTATTACTTTACGACATTCGAGGTTCATTGTAAACATCTCGAATACAGGTACCCCCGTCTAGGCCCGGAATATTTGCTCGGAGCATGGCTCTGCTATTCATAAAGGCGAGGAAAGAGACAAAGTCCATCTCGCAAACATCAGCTGGAAAGTAAGGGAGTATTTATTCCCCTAACTAGAAGCGAGCTCTGGCGGTCGTCGTCGGGGACCTCTTCCCTCGATGACCTTCACGACGACGACCATGACAACACGAACAATGACAAAGACGATGACGACCACGACGTCAGAACTCCCCTTTCCTCCCCCTATATACCAGTGGATGTTCTACCCCCTATTTCTTAGTCTAGAGTGGTGCATTATGACCTAACGGTTGACGCGCCCTTAATCCAAATGAACGTGTTAAAAAAACTCTATTTGTCACTGTGTGGATAATATGACTTGCATCGAACTAATTATTATTATATCTAATGACTCAATGAGTCAAGACTCATGACCTATATTATGTTATGTGCCTATACCCTATGGAATATAGCGAATTCATTAGGCTTGAATAAACTAAGCGAGATGCTAATGTTATTGCGTTTTGTAGATTATTATGTAGGTTAAATAGAAAATAATGCTTGTTTGACCTTGATTTCGCCTGAATAAACGCCCTAATCGATAAGTGACTCAATCTTTCCCCTCTCCCCCCTCCTTTATTATTCCCATGCAATGTAACAATTATCATATATTTAATCAGAAGCATGCAATTTCCCACTCCCTTCTTTTACGTACACAACCTACTACCTGGTTCAGCTTATGAAAACACGAAGACTTCTGCTCTGAGTAAAGTTTGTTATAAATGTGTTTTCGCAACACGTTTTGAAAATTTGATTGTAGTTGATTTAATTCATTAGCCGTCCTGATGTGTTGCTCGTTTCTGAAATTTTTTATTTTTAGAACAGCGAACGAACAAAATGAACACGTATGTTATGTTAAAAGTTGTTGCGTACAGTTTTAAACAAAATCACAGTGGGGAGGTTTGTTCGAGTTGTTAGTAATTAATGTCCACCTGTTTCATGTGATGCAAGTCTTTCAGTCGTGACCACTGCAGTTGCTGGGAATAGAATAGTAACAAGTAGCACAACCACAAAGCAATGATTATGTTTGAGGTTGATGCCACACGAGCTGGGGGTAGAGAGGTGCAGAGTTGTACTGAGTAGACACTTTACACCTCAATAGATATCCCGTCGTGTTAATACATTCATTTAATTATATAATTCATGAATGTATTAAACATTAAATAACTGATTTTATCTTCAAGAAAGGGTAACGTTTCATGTCTCATTATTCTTCATTAATTATTCTACATTAAAATAAAGAAATTAAACTTTTTTGAAATTAATAAATGTCTATAAATGTTTAAAAATTATATTATAAATCCTGACCACTCGCAATTTAAGACCTACATTAAATTAGTCTGATTCTATATTTTTAATAAAAAATAATTTTCCAGTTTATTTCCAAACTAATTCTTTGTTTTGATTTCTGGTTACACATTTTGTTGATTTCAGGGTAGTTGTACGATCACAAACTTGTGCAGATACAAGATAGTCTTTTTATCGTTCCACAACGATTGTGTTTACAGATTAACTGTCTGTTACGTGGATATCGACCTCCTGGTCACTGAATATTCTTGCGTTGCTTGGAATGAAATCAATATTGGTCTCATTGTTCCACTTTCCCCTACCTCACGACTGGGTCATGACGTTGTAGTGGTTGCCATGCGTCCTTCTCAAACAATAGGCCCATCCACCACCATCGACACCGGTCTACCTCTCTTTCTATCTTCACCCTTTGACACGTCCAACCCACTTGCCATTTCTCACCAGCATACTCAGCAGTTGGTTTGCTGGGCTTGATGTTTTCAACACAAGTATAATATACAAACGGTGTTTTCACTTGTGAAGTTCACAACATACTGACAGAAAATTGGTTAACAGCATCGGTATTATATTTCACAATAAAGTTAATAAAGGATAAATCTGTGAGATCCAGTACGCGTATTTTTAGATTAATCCATCGGTTTTCAATTAAAAAGTGAAATCGTGAAATCTCCATAATTTACTCAATTTTGGTGAACTTCAGGAATTTATTCCAAGTGTACAGATTTGTTTAACGTACATTTTCATACTGGATATCAACGTTTAAATCAATATTTTTGCGCAGGGTAATTTGTTTTTATCGTAAGATAAACGGTTTGGTGGAAATTTCCAGAATTGAAATCCATATTTTCGATTTTCCGTTTTTTGCACGTTTTGAACTTACCTCTCGCATTGATTTTTAAGGCTAATTCTTGGCAACAAAGTATGGATATCAATATAAAGGAACTCTATTAACATTCATGCAAAATCTGGTATTGATATTATCAACCGTTCAGCAGAAATCATCAACACGTGAGTGCGCGCATTTGAATTGGGCCAAGCTCAGCATTCCCTATTAGCCGTATTCAATTTCAACTGTATAGTAAAATTAATTTGAAGACTAGGAAACTTGATAATTAAAAACAGCAAAATTTTAATTTCAAAATTCACGTTTATTTTTTATTTTTGTTTTTGATAACACGATGCAGACTAAAAAACTTATAATACGTGCATTGAAAATAATTTCGCTCCGTTGGAGTAACATATCGTTGTCGAAAGGACTTAATTAATTTTCGTGAAGCTGTATTTTGATGGCTTGAAAATATCAGAAGCAATTTATTAAATTTAATTAAAACGAATGCACGTGGAAGTATTTAGGTGACTTCGAGACAAGATAAATGTGTTTAGCACTCGTGTAAATCTAGTCGAGACAAGGCACTGTGCGGAGTTGATAAGGAAGCAAAAACTAAACTGAAAATTGGAACAGTTCGCGGAGTGTAAAATAAGAAAGATTAAGCGAATAACATAAATTATACACTCTAGCTTTCCTGCGATACTTTATAGGAAGTTTATAACAGATTAATTTAGTAAACTTCTGTTGAATGCTCTCCAATTTGGCAACCAACATCGGTTAAACGTGACTCTTTTAAGGATTCCGTACGGGGCTATAACATTATACTGTGAGTATGAACAAAGGAAACGAACAGAATGCAAATGGAAAGATTCGAGCTTCCATGAAAGTCTCCATCTGGCTATAACACTATGGTTTGACTGCCCAGGAAAGTAAACTGGAGAAACCTGTAAGTGACAATGTGAAGCTTCGAACGACCCATGTGCGGTTATACCATAGAGACTTCGGTTATACCATAGAGCATACAGAGATACGCGACGTAGAACTTTTCAACACAATCACACACCTTTGACAACACCATATAATCATGTCCATCTTTTATGTTCATTGTTTTTGTGGCGTAAAAATATTGATTTTTGTTTTAGAATCTAAAATTAATTCCATGGACTTATTATTTACTACAATTCAGAAATTAAAAAAGTCCGCCCCAACCGGAAATCGAACCACGGATCTCCCGCATTCCAGACAGGCGTCTTAACCACTAGACCATCAGGACGGGTAATTGTGGGGCGGACTTTTTTAATTTCTGAATTGTAGTAAATAATATCAATTACACCTACGGGAGTATTTCCCGACTAACCAAATCGAGAAACCATGGATATAATCAAAATCGGTTGATTTGTCGTCTTGATGCTGCTTGATTGATACATTTGAATTTTTAGAGGAAGTGAACATGATTGATATAGAACTTTGAATGGTTGTCATTCGAAGGGAAACTATTAAATTTAGTTAGCCTAAACAGTTTTCTTATTTTTTTGAAATGAACCATAAAAAGTTACAAAATTGACAATTCGAGTCATTTGAACAAACTCTAAAGTTTCAACATGAAATTAATGTTTTTTTTTACATTCTCCTATACATTTAAAAATACAAAGATACAAGTTTAATATAAAAGAAATATGATATATGTCGGCGAACGTATGTGCGTATGTAGAAAATTTATCAGTTTCATAAAGGAAAATCGCACTTGTTTACCGTCTCGCTCTTGTTCCTATTACCGAATATTTATTTGGCAAACATAAATTGTTTCAATTACTTCAGATTTATGTTTAAAGAAAATTGATATCGAATAGAGACATGAAAATTAATAATGGACTCTGTGGACGTCCATTTACTTTATACCATGCTAATAAGATTTATTTTATGTTGTGTTCCATTATGGATTTACATTGTCCCTGGCTGCAGTGTGCACAAAGCTAGTCACAACACGTCAGGCAAGACTACTTCTCATCTATCATACACGTGTCATAGTCGGCATGCTCTTTCTTCGTCCTATGACACGTTCACGCTGTTGGCAGGTGGTGTATAGAACCTGTTTCAAATGTTACAAATGAGCAAATCCTTCTTTGATCGTTCCATAGGCACACACAGTTGTGAACATTAGGAATTCTCTAATTTATTTGCTAATGTGTTGTTGTAACTTACTCAACTGCAATCACTTATATTGTAAGTCAGAGACTTAAAAGATCTTCGTTGCTATACACTCTTTAAATCACAATATTAAATGTTTGTATATGGTTTGTTTTTTGGATGAGCGTAGCGAGCGAAGCGAAGATTCCATTTCACTACACTGGAGAAAAAAATCCGGATTTTTTTTTTTTGTATTTTTGTCTGTTTGTTAACACGATACCGGCTAAACCGATACTCCGATTGCGATGAAATTAATTGGAGGTCTTCGAAATCTCTGAACTTAGAACTGCCACGTTTTTGAGCAAAATCGGAAAATTATTTCTCATCAAAATCGCAATTTTACGATTTTTTTCGATTTTTTTAAAAATTTCTTCGACTTTATAACACCTACATGCTTTATCCGATTTTGATGATTTTTTCACAGAACCATAATTTTATGAATTAAGATATTCGTGTAAAATTTGAGAGCAATCGAAAAATTATTTCTTGTAAAAATCGAAATTTTACGTGATTTTTCTTTTTTAAAACAATTCTTTGACTTTTTACACCAATATGCTTTATCCGATTGTAATGATTTTTTCACAGAACCTAAATCTTATGAATTTATATATTCTTGTGAAATTTGAGCACAATCGAATAACTATTTCTTATGAAAATCGAAATCTTACGATTTTTTCTTTTTTAAAATTACGATTAATTAAAAAAATTAAAGATAAAAGTTTATTTTTTATTTAATTTATATTTAATTAAAAAAAAATATTCAACTGACTAATGATTTTTTCACAGAACAACAGAAAATCCATATAACACATGGTATCTCAATGCACCAATTACGCTCATCCAACAACGCGCGGGACTTGAGCGTTTTCCTAGTAAATAAAACACGACTTTGAAATCTTGTGATGAATCTGACAAAAAATTACTAAATACCTTATGATTCTGAGTTTTGTGGCATCATCTCTTAATCGTGTCACCTCTTGAACGACCTCTCCCCCACAGAAAAATGTGTAATTTAAAATTGTGTGCAAGCGCGTTTAGTGAAACACATTTTATCATTCTTGGCGTAGTCAGCTCTCTTCCAAACTTCTCTGCAAGCGCGTCTAGTAAAACACATTTTATCATTCTTGGCGTAGTCAGCTCTCTTCCAAACTTCTCTGCAAGCGCGTCTAGTAAAACACATTTTATCATTCTTGGCGTAGTCAGCTCTCTTCCAAACTTCTCTGGAATGGAATCCTCTATCGTAATCTACCTCGTTGTTGTTTACGCTGAAGTTACTCTTGAAATTGAATTAAAACGAGCAATCTACTATTAGTAATCATCTGCTTAAAATGTTGTTCCGTCAATGTAGTTTAGTGGTCTATACGTGGCCGGCGCAGCATGGGTTGCTGGTACATTTAATGAATCGAATCTTGCGATGAAACTTTATTTTCGTAATTATGATTCAAAATCATTGAAAATGGTATACTTATGTATTTAATACTAGGAAAACGCTAAAGTCCCGCCGCGTTGATGGATGAGCGTTTTTTGTAAGTTTTTTGTTTGCGTTTTGTGCGTTTGTTCGCACTTTTCCTTTGCAAGTGCTTTTTGAATGCATTGTAGGTGATTGTTGTCAAGTTTCTATTGTTACTTGTTAATTGGTATTATAAACTTCAAAAAAACTCATATTAAAACCTTTATTTCTGTGGATTCTGACTAACTTTTTCAACTTTTTCTTTCAAAAGGTACTACATCACCATAACCTTAATGTCAATGTGAAATCTGAACGTTGTAGCCCCACCCGTTTGGTCAGAATCGGCCCAAATGTGACGAAAATATCGCACTAAAAATTGAAAAACTAATATTAAAACCTTTATTTCTATGGATTATAGCTAACTTTTTCAACTTTTTCTTTCAAAAGGTACTACATCACCATAATCTTAATGTCCATGTGAAGTATGAACGTTGTAGCCCCACCCGTTTGGTCAGAATCGGCCCAAATGTGACGAAAATATCGCACTAAAAATCGTAAAAGTACGATATTCATGAGAAATATTTCTTCGATTGTACCCAAAAACAATACACCTCTAAGTTCAGAGAAAACGAAGGTCCCCTAAAATTTTCATCAAGATCGCATATGCCGTTTGCCCGGTAGAGAGTGAACAAACAGACAGACAGACAGAAAAAGAAAAAAAAAAACACC
Source organism: Sweltsa coloradensis (assembly GCA_024449915.1). NCBI lineage: Eukaryota > Metazoa > Arthropoda > Insecta > Plecoptera > Chloroperlidae > Sweltsa > Sweltsa coloradensis. The sequence goes on from JAMZAV010000334.1 coordinate 226,951, forward strand.
CGAGCTAAATTTTTTTGGGGGTCAGTGAAATTGAAGTCTTCGCTTCCGCTCATCCAAATTGGTTATACTTATAGGTGTTTAATACTAGGAAAACGTTAAAGTCCCGTCGCGTTGAAGGATGAGCTTTTTTTTTAAGTTTTGAGATTAAGTGGAATCTCTTTTCTTCTTCAAGTGCTTTTTTAACGCATTGTAGGTGATTGTTGTCAAGTTTCTATTGTTACTTGTTAATTGTTACTAGGAAAACGCTAAAGTCCCGCCGCGTTGATGGATGAGCTTTTTTTAAGTTTTTGGTTTGCGTGGGATATCTTTACTTTTGCAAGTGCTTTGCTTTGCTGCCTATGCATTGTAGGTGATTGTTGTCAAGTTTCTATTGTTTCTTGTCACTTGGTTTTATATTTACCGTAAAAAACTTATATTAAAAGCTTTATTTCTATGGATTCTGGCTAACTTTTTCAACTTTTTGTTTCAAAAGGTACTACATCACCATAACCTTAATGTCCATGTTTAATATGAACGTTGTAGCCCCACCCGTTTGGTCACAATCGGCCCAAATGGCACGAAAATATCGCACTAAACCGTAAAAAACTTATATTAAAAGCTTTATTTCTATGGATTCTGGCTAACTTTTACAACTTTTTCTTTCAAAAGGTACTACATCACCATAACTTTAATGTCCATGTATAATATGACCGTTGTAGCCCCACCCGTTTGGTCAGAATCGGCCCAAATGGCACGAAAATATCGCACTAAACCGTAAAAAACTTATATTAAAAGCGTTATTTCTATAGATTCTGTTTAACTTTTTCAACTTTTTGTTTCATAAGGTACTACATCACCATAACTTTAATGTCCATGTATAATATGACCGTTGTAGCCCCACCCGTTTGGTCAGAATCGGCCCGAATGGCACGAAAATATCGCATTAAAAATCGAAAAAAATCGTAAAAGTACGATATTCATGAGAAATATTTCTTCGATTGTGCCCAAAAACAATACACCTCTAAGTTCAGAGATTTTGAAGGTCCCCTCAAATTTTCATCAAGATCGGATATGCCGTTTGCCCGGTAGAGAGCGAACAAACAGACGGAAAAAAAAAAAAAAAAAACACCCGAGCTAAATTTTTTGGGGGGTCGGTGAAATTGAAGTCTTCGCTTCGCTCATCCAATTATTTTCCTCAAAAAACTTATATTTAAACCTTTATTTCTATGTATTCTGGATAACTTTTTCAACTTTTTCTTTCAAAAGGTACTACATCACCATAACCTTAATGTCCGTGTGAAATATGATCGTTGTAGCCCCACCCGTTTGGTCAGAATCGGCCCAAATGTCACGAAAATATTGCACTAAAAATTGAAAAAAATCGTAAAAGTACGATATTCATGAGAAATATTTCTTCGATTGTACCCAAAAACAATACACCTCTAAGTTCAGAAATTTCGAAGGTCCCCTCCAATTTTCATCAAGATCGGATTTGCCGTTTGCCTGGTAGAGAGTTAACAAACAGACAAAAAAAAAAAAAAAAAACACCCGAGCTAAATTTTTTGGGGGTCAGTGAAATTGAAGTCTTCGCTTCGCTCATCCAATTAGCCAACCTTCGAAAGAAAAACAAGCAAACTTGCATTTTTTTAAACTTGCCCATGGTTCATGCATGGCCCTTCTTCAAGGTATATTGGAGTTAGGACAATTGTGAAGGGATGCCCGATAGCTGTTTGAGAGGGCTCAATCCCTTGTATTCGCATGAACGACTTCGGAAAACTTCGGAAAAACCTTCAGTCAGGATTGCCGGTCTCGACGGGATTTGAACTCGGGACCTCCCGAATCAGAGTCGCGTGCTTAACGCTCGAGCCAACACTATCGGTCCAAACTTACATTTGAAATCAATTTTGAAAATATAACTTATAAATCCCGCCTTTTTCCGTTTTTCTCTTGTATAACCACAGCAAATTACACAATTAAGTGTATTAACTCATCGTAAAATACAAAATGTTGTTCAGAATTTTCTCCGAGTCGTGTTTCAGCATGTTCGTGTTTTGTTTTAGCTCTCTCGGTGTTTAGAAGTCGGCGGTTACTACACTACTCATTATCTAGATGTGTACAATTTCAAAACAAAAGCCAGCGTCAACTTCCAATAATAACGTCTTGACATCACAATCGCACAATGTTAATTAACATCTCGAAGCTAGCGATGTGCAAAACAATGCTAGGCGCCTCTCGTTCTGGAAATAAAGGGGTAAGGTAAATATGAGTGATGAATATTACTCTGGTTAATATTCCTGTGGTGACATTCGAAGCACAGCCTCATATATACTTTACTGTATAGCAAGGCAGCAGGCATAAATACGCCTTGGTTTATTATGAGAATTTCTTAATTAATTCGTGTCAAGGGTACGAAGACGGAAAGTACAGTCTGTCCCAAGATATGAGCATTCGTTCAAGAATTTCCTAGACCATGCAGTGATTTCTTGGGGGACCATTTCATGCAACCAAGTAATAATCAGATCCATAATTAATTTTTGTACATATGTCACGGGCGTCTATTACAAATTCTTTACTTTAGAGACATAAAAATTGACTCTACACGGTAAAAAAACATTTATTTTTTGTGATTTTGGTATGTGTAAAACTCACAATTCACAAATTAACAATAGCTTTAATAAACTCATTGCTTGACAATTACGAACAACTTTTGCTTACTGCCTTGAGAAAATTGTTGGATGAGCAAAGCGAAGACTTCAATTTCACTGACCCCTCAAAAAATTTAGCTCCAATGTTGTTTTTTTTTGTATTTTTGTCTGTTTGTTTGCTCTCTACCAGGCAAACGGCATATCCGATCTTGATGAAAATTCGAGGGGACCTTCGAAATCTCTGAACTTCTTAGAACTTCTTGAACTTAGAGGTGTATTGTTTTTGGGTACAATCGAAGAAATTTTTCTCATGAATATCGTACTTTTACGTTTTTTCCCCCGATTTTTAGTGCGATATTTTCGTGACATTTGGCCGATTCTGACCAAACGGGTGGGGCTACAACGTTCATATTTTACATGGACATTAAGGTAATGGTGATGTATTGCTTTCTGAAAGAAAAAGTTGAAAAAGTTAGCCAGAATCCATAGAATAAAGGTTTTAATATGAGTTTTTTATGTTTATAGTAAAAATTAACAAGTAACAATAGAAACTTGACAACAATCACCTACAATGCATTCAAAAAGCACTTGCAAAGGAAAAGTGGTCCTACGTAAACTAAATACTTACGAAAAAAGCTCATCCATCAACGCGGCGGGACTTTAGCGTTTTCCTATTTTACAAAAATCCAAAAAGGTATTGTTTACTCTCGAGTTCAGTCGGCATTGAAAGTTGATCACGTTTGAGACGAGTGAGCGAAGCGAGTAAGTCCACCAAGGGGACTCGGATGGGACTCGATCCGTTTCTAGGTCTGTTGTGTAGGTCAGTCTGTTCGTCAAGCTCAGGTCAACCACTGAACCGATTTTGCTGAAATTTTTAACCAACATCCGCGATCAACCAAAATGTTGGTGCTGCAACACTACCCTAAAAAATTAAACTGATAAGTTTTCAGTATTTACTTATAGCTAAATATGTATGTTGTCTTTAATTAATAGCCGACAAAGAAATGAGAAACCTTCTTATTTATTATCTATTTATTTATTTATTTATTTATTCAAGTCAACACAAATACAGCCATAGGCCATTTTACATGTGCATTGTAAACATATAAACATTACTAACTAACTTATACTAACTTAAACTAATCATGATAACAGAGGAAGTACGAATAGAAATACATAAATACATGATACATGACTAATGGATGATACGTAATAGTAAAACAGAAGGAAAGAAAGAATAAAAAATTATTAAAAATTAAAAATTAATTGAAAAATTAATTGAAATTAACTAAGCCTGGCTAATAAGGGGTTTTACGCTAGTTATGAACTCGCGGTGGTTCGCAAAAATGTCTAGGGTGGTTTGTAGCAAGTGAATTGTAGGTGATGGGTAGCCGGTAGAAGGGGAGCGTTGATGATTTCAAGCGAGAATAGGTAAATGAAATAGTTGAGTCGATCTGGTTAGGGGGATGGATATTCTGTTTCGAATGTTGTGTTATGTTGTGCTACATGGTAACAACATTCTTTCATTCATTCAACATTCATTCTTTCAACATTCATTCATTCAACATTCATTCTTTCAACATTCATTCATTTATATTCTGTTTCGAATGTTGTGTTATGTTGTGCTACATGGTTACAATATGAGCCATAACAGAACCGTGCTGTAACCACCGCTGGTTTCTTTCGCGGTCCAAAGATCTGGGAACCAAAGCTATCCCGTATTTAGTACGGGATGTTTTTAATTGTGCTTTGTTCATTTTGATGTTAATCTTTGAACATTAATCAAGTCAATCGCTGTTTGAAACATGTAACTAGTGGCTCAATCACTCGTCTATTTTGCGTCAACCTGATTAAAGTTTATTAGACAACAATGAACATCTAGCATAGTGTCCGTTGTTCATTAGAAGTGTGTATCGTAAACCATGGTTCCTGGGTTTTCGGTTTGGTTATATGCTTACTTTTTTAAATTGAAATAGATCCAGCGGTTTAGCCGCGGTCGCTTAGCCGGTTTCCACTCGAACACCGAAGTTAATCAGCCTCAGGGTGGTCGGGGGAAAGTTGGTGAACGCTCTGCCCTGAAACACACGTATACCTCTGGTTAGAGCAGATGGAGGGTTCGAGAGCTAGTGTAACGGCTTCGTTCTCCTCGACGTCTGCTCGTCAGTTCGGGTTAGTGGAGGAATCAATATGACTGTCAAGGAATTACACCTTTCTTTCGGATGGAACGTAAAGCCGTTGGTCCCCTTCGTATTTTTTCGACAGGAGTAGGCTACGTGCCTCCCCTCCTCCCTTCTATTCATCCTTCATCCTCATCTATCACCACCACTCATCGTCTCGAATAGCCTTAGTGAATTAATATGAGACGTTAAGTAATACAAATCAACCAAAACTTAAATTGAGATGTGCAACATTTCACCCGTGTATTGTCGTTGCTAAGCTACAATACGAGACGAAAATGTCGAATGCGTTTATGAACATCTTTTAAAATGTGTTGTAGAGCTCAGTTATCATGGCTCCCTCAGAACTCCCATACCAACCACCTTAAATGTTATTACGGTACCCGCTTTTCAATGTAATAATCTTGAGTTCCATTCTTTAGACATCAACCCATATTAAAAACTATAGTTTAAACTAATTTTGATTCAAATAATTTCACGTAGTTTTTAACAACGTGTTTCCAATGGAAAAAGGCTGAATAACTTTATAAACTCTCATTCAATTCTCAAATTCTTATCTCAGTATTTTGTGTCTGTAGCATTTTACCTCTAAAAACGTAAAGTTACTAAAATATTGTAGATGAAATTCATCGTTTAAATTTCTCAATTCTAAGTATACATGGCCGGAACAGAACAGCCGAATGGAATGAAAGAATTGTAAGAATAAACTTGGTGTTCCTCAAAATGGCTTAGATTAATGCTCAATTTTATAACCATGATGAAAACTCGTTTCATGTTAAGTTTGACATATAATTACAGCAGACGTTTTGTTCAGAGTTCGAAGCAGCCATGCACTTGACTCACATTAGGGAGCTCGGCTAAAGCATAAAGCATCTCCCTACGAAAGATGTCGAGGGCTAATCTCATTTGAATGTCGTGTCTGTATTCGAGAGAACACTACACGTTACATGTTTAACAATATTATAATTGAATTGGGTTTGTGCCAAACTTATTCTCAAGACTCTTGTCCTTTAGCTTCCATGAAACTTGAGCACTTAGGACCTGATTATAATGTTAGCACTTTAAGATTAAAACCCTCATAACCAGAAACAGCCTCAGAACCTCAAAATGCACATTAAATAATATATTCTAGTTCTAGCTCAATCTAATTCTCAACGAGCGACAACAGCGAGGTATGGTATAACAATGGTTTACTCATATCAGTGACATCCTTTACATTCGTCCTTATGCTTATATACTTTTGAAAATAAAATGGGGTCGTTATATCGCACATAATGCTCTGAATTTCTTACAATACAGCTGCTGGGGCGGCTAGAACATCTTAATACGCAAACAATCTTTATGCCAGCACTAACAAAACGTTTTAGTGAATTCTTCGAGCACTCTTTTATCTGTGTTTCAAGTATTCTAGACTGCAATAATAAGAACAACAAGAATGTCGCGCCCAGGTCTCAGGGTAATTATAAAATACTTAGTTATAATTATAAATATAAAACCGCTCTTTTAAAAACTTTCAAGTGATAAACATTAGATACGTGTTTAAATTAGTGTATTTAAAAGTTCTTAAAAAACTTCATTTAAAGACAGACAGTTGCGAAAACAAAATATTTGAACTCGGTCATTTCGACTGGATGTAGCATAGGCGGTAAGCTTTCTTGCTAGTACTGAGCATTTCCACGTTGCGCCGTCACAGAATAAATTAGATGTGTTTAGTATATGGGGCATTGATCGTTGAAAAAAGTTTAAATTTGTGTAAATATTTATTGATCTCTAACAACAGGTATTAACCCACAGCTGTTAAGTAACTAAAGCTAAACAATTCAAAATACAATTCAAAACAATACAAATACGTTATACAAATCATTAAATACATGAACAAGTAGGAGTAGGCATACTATAAAATTAAAATGTTACAACAAATACAACAAGAAAAACTTGAATAACAAAAGTATATATATAAAAAACGGCTGAAATCCCAAGATGAATGAAGAAAAAAGAAAGAAAACAGAAATTATAAAATACAAAACTGGTGAAAAGGTGATAAGGTGAAAAGAGTGATAAATGAGGCATGTTTGTAAGCTGACATGCACAGCAGCTTTAAATATGGTAGTTTCTTGTGGTTGATGTCAATTTCTGTATTAATGGCTAATAATTTGTTGTAGGTGTCTTGAATTCGGTTGATGGGGGAAAACGACTATGTGGTTCCATCTTAGTTACATCTTAGTAAAAATCAATGATTGTACTTCAGTTAGATGATGATAATGATGATGATGATAATGATTTTTGTTGCCTAACGTCTCATGTTAATTAAATAAGGCTATTCGTGTCGATGATTGGTGATGGATAACGATGAAGGACGATTACAAAAACCCATGCCTTATGCGGGCTTATAGGGTACGCTTCGGAAGCGCCCTATTCGTATGTGCCACCGAGAGAGTCAAACCATTCTTCGTATTGTAGGCCTAAAGCTAACACCTTTCTCCTAATGAGTTTGATATTTTCCCAAAGTTTAACGATTGCAAAATATTGTCCGGATTTTTCCAACTCCACTCTTTCTATGAGCACATTAATTATCCTGATTTCGGATTATTTGGGAGATTTAAAACGATAAACTAAATTTGGAACTAAGTTCTGTTGATTTTATTTATGTTTCAGAATATTATTCTGATTTGTTATGGAATAAGACCAATCAAATGTTAAATTTCTTTGCAAATGTAGTTTGCAAATGAGAAATGGGAAAACACATGATAATTTCATGAGAGTTAATGATATATACGCTCTCTTTACGATCTGTAAATAGCGAATGTTTATGGATAGTAAAGTTTGTAATGTTGATTTTAATGACGTTAGTTAATGCGTACTTGCTATATTATTTCATACGACTAATGTATCCTCGAGAGCATTCGAGAAAGCCAGGCACGAAATGTGTATTTCCTAGTTTTAATACTATTGTACAGTGCAGTGCAATACGCGTGAAAGCGAAGTTTTATGCATGAAATGCGAGCTTCCCACTTCGGCGTCACACACTTTTACTTAAATAAAATTTTTGGTTGAAATTTTGAACCATGCAAGTGACATGTCACATTTACCCGTTCAAAGTACACCGGTAAATATGAAACACGCAAAATATAGTTCACTATGTATGGATGTTACCAAGACATGTAGTTGCAGGTAGTCTCTCTCTCTCTCAGTCATCTCATTTTTATCAAATTATTTATTGTGTTCATCATATCATCCACATATAATATTAGGCCTATTGGCATATTAATATAAGATTATTTTTAGTACTCTTTCGTGGGCAGGACATTCTATATGTATGGACCCCAAGGTCCGCTTCTTCTTCCCTTTTTAATGTACTGTGTTAAAAAATTAATCATGTTGATTACAAAAAAAATAATAATAATATAAAATAATAATAATTAACTAATAATAGATAATAATAATAATAGTAGTAAATAAATATATAAGATAATAATAATAATAATAATAATAATATAACATAGGTCGAAACTCAACTTTCAACTGTATGATAGGCCTACGCATCAATCTTGGCCGTAGTGGCCCAGAGATCAAACTTACGTAATAACGCGGTAATGAATAGTGGCATAATAGTGTCTATGCAGTGTTTAGTTTTACCAAACTGTCATTTGGCTCTTTGCCCTGGAACCTTGGAACATACCATGCAGTCTGGATGCTGTGGCAGATACAAAGCCGTTGACTTTCCTGTATGATTAACCCTACAGTCGTAATGTCCAATGATGCCATTTGATAGACCCATAATATAACAAATAAGTTTTTTTTTTTTTTTTACCAAATGAATGTTATTTATAAGTTAAAATAATTTTAGCATTATTCAATGTGAAGTGCCCACTCGCAACTCTGATTATGTAATAATATGTTGTTTAAACCATTGTCCTTGGTTCTGGTTGATTGTTATAAAATTCTGTTACCCTTGCTTCTTTTGTAACATTACTGGTCAGCAGCCGTGATTAGTGTTCCAGGTTATGACCTGAAGAATAGATTATAAAATTTGTATTTTTTAAAAAAATGTGTTCCCGTATTAGAGACAATTTTCACATCAGGTATGAGATCACATGTGCGTAACTTGTGCTGTGCTTCTCTAGGCTTAGTGAGGCAGTATGTTCATGTCAGCCTGGCAGTATGTTCATGTCAGCCTGGCATAACACCGCAATTGAGGACGCTGTCTAGAGAATAGAACCATAGTGGATTAATCTTGGGCTGAGTGCTTATATAATATACTTAAATGTCGTACAGTAAAATAATGACAATATGTTCGTCGTCATAAGCTGCAATCAGCGGTAGACTAAGTGCTTTGTTCATAAGTCCATTCTTCATTTTCAGTGTGGCTTTACTGTGAGGTTCTTATTACATCGCTCGTACTTCACATTTACTTCAAGTTTAAAATACTTTAAAAGCAGCTTTTTTTTACGAAAGGTTTTTTTAAAGTTGGTGACATTTGTGTGAACAAAATCAATCATTATTTTATTAAAATCTATGTACGTATATTATCTTTAACTTTATGTATTAATAAAACAAGTAATTAAATTCACTTAGCAAATCGATAGCCAGTATATCATGTAAAAAACGGTTAAACACTAGTAACTTAAAAATTGTTTGCTATAGAATTATTAAGCTCCTTAAAATATTTGTGCTAAAAATAAATCTCCTGCAGGTCATGTATTATTAAAAACTATAGTAGAACAGGTATTTGATGGATAAAATATAATTTTAGGACTTGACCCTGTTCTTTATATTAAATTTAAAGTGATATTTCGACCTTTCTTCAATGGTATTTCTCAAGATGTGGTTGGATGCGGTTTATCGCTTGATGCTTCAACGACTACCTCGTAACTACTGTATAGAGGGTCAACCAGTCAACTCTTTAAGATGATAAGTAAAGCCTTCCAACTTCTGCACCCTTCAACAGATCATCACATTTATCAGTTTTACAGAATTTTTTCTCCTGACCAGATGTACAGTAATTGATTGATTCGTAATCCATTAAGCTTAAAATCGGAGTGAGTGCACACAATGATATTATGCTGATATTAAACATCAATTTCACTTCGTGTTTTAATTATACCAGGTAATCATTTTAATAAAATCAATTTATGTTGTCGAGAGAAGTAATCAATTTTAAATTGTTTATTCATGAATGGAAATGAAACATAATCCATGTTGTCGCCTGTTTTATATTCCTGGGGGGACGGTCGTGCGGGTTTCGCCAAACTCACCAACGCCAGCTCTTAACGAACAACAAATTAAAAATTTTTGCCGTTCGTCCAGTGGTATATAAGTGTCTCTGTTGCCAATGCAGAAGATACCGGTTTCGATACCTGCTACAAGTGTAACATTTGTAATTCCTTATATGGACTGGAGTCCATGAATGTTTTGCTTAGGAATGTGTAAACGGTGACTTTGGAGCTGTCCTAGCAACGAGGCACATAATAATATCAAGGTTGTTCCGAAGTAGCCTTGTTGATTATGGCGCCGCCCGCGGATGGATTCGTGTAACTTATTGGTCCGTTTTTTAATTTTAAATTCCCGGTCTCTATAGTTGGCCATTGTACACTCGTCGATGGCGTCGGCGCTAATAGGGTTGGCTCGGTCTGCTTTAAATTAACGTCGCGTTCCCCCCTCCCCAAGAGTATTCCCCAATTAAGACGCTCTACGCGTCACTGGTTAAACACAGAGTTACCAACAATGGCTCTTGGAACTTCGGTCGAGATTTTGTACACTTGCGAGCGCCGAGTGTGCCGTGCGGTCGTCTCATGTATAGAACTTCTCCCTCCTTCAACTAAATTCTGACCAACTTTGCAGTGGGTGAGCTAGACTACGGCAAAGACATCACATCACATGAACTTTATCGCATTAAAAACTGAATATGTTATAATTTTGCATCGTGATTATTATATTGTTTGAGAGCATACTGTAAGTTATATCGGTCATTTTTATTTTTTAACCAGAATAATGGTAAACCCGAATTAGTAACATTATTTAAAGTGAATTCTGCCTTTATTGACTATATCATCAGTTTTGACAGCTAAATCTAGTAAGACACATTATAGCATATAGTGTGAGCCTACTCGCATGTCAGCTCCAATCAACATCAACTCGTATCGACAGATCTAAGTCAACTCTAGAAATTCAAATCCCCGGCCTGAACCCGCTATTGATGCTACAAAGACCCACATTACTATCGAGCTACTCAACAGAATACATGTATTGTGTGGCAGTAGATATACAAGACTGTTGGTGGAGGTGCCGGGTATTATGGGTGATCGAAAACCATCCTCTGCATTTGGTGTTTGAATAAATCCACATTACCATCGAGTACATCACTCTATTATCTATATCTATTATATTAGTAAGATACATATAATTATGATGTATCTACAAATTGGTGGAGAATATAAATGACAGTGGGGCAGCAGGTGTACAAAGTTGTTGTTTAGGAGCCGGGAGTTTTGACAAACCGGAATAAGCAACAGCAGATATTCCAGACTGTTGGTGGAGGTGCCGGGTATTATGGGTATTCGAAAAATCCACATTATCATCGAGTCACTCGAATACAAAAGATAAATTAATATGATGATAAAATTGCTGGAGGAGACGGGTAGTATGACAGTAGCAGATTTGGTCAGCATGTGTACAATACTGTTGGGGGGGGGGGGATGCTGGGTATGATGGCAATGTGGGAAAAGAGGCAGCAGAAATGCATGAGTGTCGATATATGTGCTGCGTACGTTCTTCGACAAGGTTTCTACTCTATCGGAGCTGCAGAGTAGGCCTATATAATTGATCATCAAAGTCATTTTAAATCCGCACTGAAACACTAGTGTTATGGTTATATCCTGACAGTTACAACACCAAGCATAAAAATGTTAATACCAATCGTATCCTCTTGCATCACTCGCACTCAATCCTTCTGCACACATTCACACACATTTGCATTTACACCTGTTGTATTGTATATTATTGTATGAAAGTATGTTTTTTATTAACTTGTCCTATATTATAATATTATTAAGTCTGTACGGTTGTTATAGACACACTTATGTGAATGCCCTTTTCTAACAAACTGTAACACTTTATTTTGTGTTTAAGATATATACTACAAATTGAACTTTTGCACTTGTGTAACAAAGAAAATGTTTTAAAACATTCGTATCCAGTTTAAAAACTGGTTATTTGGGTTATTTAATTTTAACGCGAAGAAACCAAATGAACCCAAAACACAATAGATTCTCAAATTGCTGAGTTCATTCAATATCTCGTCAAAACACCCGGAGCACTCAACGACGAATTATCACAGCGCGATAAATCTTGATTCTTGGAGAAACAGTCTCGCCTGCGTCACGAGATAACTAAACTCGCGATCCCGGCATGCCTCGGGCCGGTTGTGGACGCGTTTCTCGTAATCTCCACTTACATTTCCGATATGATTGTTTGCACAGGTTTTACCTTACGGAGGCAGAACCTCCCTTCAACATGAATTCTTCTTTTTTCTCTCTCTCTATCTTCTTCTCCGCCTCAATACCGTTAACTCTGTTTTCCCAATCTCAGTCGTCTCGCTAAAACAAATTGAAAACGTCTTCTTCATATCCAAGTAAATTGATATTTGATAAGTGTTTGCGATGTTGGGTTACAGAGAGCATGAAAATAAAAACGCGATCTTGAATCAAGCTGTTATGCTCCACTCACTGGCGCTGGGACCTCTGATTTGTTTGTTTGGTGGGGGTGGAGGGAGGGGGCTGGGGTACCACAATTACATTTCTATTGGTGTCAAAGCATATAAACTTTGTTATGGTATTTGTAAATTATCAAGAATATTTTTGGCATACACTTTTCAGGATAGCAGATTCATGTATTCTTCCACATCCTTTATTTAATCATAAAAATGCACAACGAACACCACATATGAAAGTGAAATTCATCATATTGGTCTTAAAAGTATAGTGATTCGCACAGCGTTATACTTATGTGTAGGAATGCTGTGGTATACTTTTGTGTGCATTCACAGTATATATATATATAACATTATATTACATGAATGTGAATGCGAATGCGAAGTAATATCCACTGCATGAAACGGAATTCAAGGGAGAAACCCTATCCCGTATTGAAGCCTTTCTCCAACGTCTGACAGTACAATGCTTAACCATTCCCCTAACCACCTAGGTCTAGCTTTTAGACTTTCACTCAACAATGTCTAAAGAGAAAGCCGACTATGGTTCTCTTCCCTTATTCCTCTCAAAGACGATCTCTTATAATTACCTCTTCAGTCTTCTGGCCTGGCTGCAAGTTCTAACCAGCCTCATTCAGCTACTGTGTCACGACTCATGAGTCTACGCTAAATATATTAAACAAAACTTAAGACGCCGCATTTGTTATAAGCGAACTGTAAACATAATTTAAATTATTAATGTCGCGTCTCGTGTTTAAATGCTTTCATCACTAACTTCATTCGGTTCAATTTGTCAAAGTTATGCACGTAAACGTGCTTAGAAGTTTCACGTTTTTGCTTATGCAATGACAGAGTTAATTCTTGTACGTGCTTCAGAGAATTTAATTAATACGCGTAGGGAATGAAGGCGATGCTTGCAACCGAAGTCTCAAGGAGTAATACACAACTAAAAACCTTGAAGAATCAGTCAAACCATACACATTTAAAAGTGTTGTGTTCAAAATAGAACTTAATTATATTCTATAAACGGACAATGCTATCACAAAAGTTTGCATTTCATATTCTGATATGTTTTATGAATATTTCATTTCTGTATTTCACATTGTTTTCTATATAAGACCGATTTCTTTGTCATGGTTCAAACTACGTTGTATGGATTTAGGGGACGCAGCTGCATACTGCTCATTAGTGCATCTTTGCGTATACACTAACACGAATTAAACGCTGAAGTTTGGACGTGGAATATGGTGATTAATTGGAGCTGTCAATATGGTGCCTTACTCCAAACGTATTCCACAGTTCGCAACGATTCTATAGCAAACTCCAGGCAATAATAACAATCAAAATTTCAGACGTCCCTCAAATCAACATCCGTTGTATATCCATCCATGTCACAGTCGTTAGTTAACTCGGTTGATATGAGTCCTTATAGCACAAAGTTCGGCCTAGGGAGGGGGATAGCATGGTGGAGAAGACCTCAGGGACAGGATTAAGAGATTAAGAGATCTTAGACTAAGAGGCTCCCTCTTAATCTAAGAGACACTGGCGAGGGATGTTTAGTGGAGCTCACTCATCATTACCATTCGACTCTTATTTTATTTATTCAAGCACTATTTAAATACAGCTGTTTAGTCGTTTCACACAAACTCGAAACATCAATATGTATAGGAGAGGACTATATTTAAATTATGAATAATACATATCTTTGCAACCAATAACATCGAGAAATGAAACCAACCACAGGTTATTATAAAATTGAACAAACAAAATAACGATTTCACAAATTTAAGTCGTGAATCTATGATTAAACCCGACAATTATTTTTAAATTTGATGAATAGCATCTTGAAGGATGCAAGAAAAACGGAAATTATGATGGCGTTCCGTTTTTTAAGATTGTGTTCGCAATTTAAGCACATTGTGGGAAAGTATAATGATTTGTTTTACATTATGTTAAATCCCGATCTGCCTTTATGAACAATGTTGTTGAGTGATTGGCCCTACACTGATGTTGTCGTATAAGTTAGTCTCGACTGGATGCAAGAATCTATAGCCGGTTCAGCAGCTCAAAGTTGTGCTAACGCGATTCGTGTTTAGTTATTTAAACTAACGTGTTAATTTAGTTGCTTTTGTAACGTCGGGTAACTTTAATACTTATTTTGATTACTTTCAACGAAATTCAACGCTAATCATAAAGTTATTTATTTTTCAAAGACTGTACCTTTACAATACTTGTCAGACTATAATTTTTTGATTGGATGTTGATCGGTTCGTATTAATTAAAACTGACAATCTAGTCGAAACTAAACAAAAAACTGGTCGTTTACTGATTTTAACTTTAGATAAGAGAGAATAAAGAAATACCTTTAAAAGACAAGTAAAATAACTTCTGAACCATTAGAATTTTATTATCTTTTGTCTACTTTTTTAAAACAACTCTTTTTAAAAGTCTCTTTTGAGCAGCTCATTAACTTTTAACGTTACTTTTTTGGAGTAACTAGCCCAACACTGCCGATGATCTTGCTATGAATAGATTCTGAGCTTTTAGAAACTACCCAGTACCTCACTCCGCAAGGCAGTAAATAAAGTTTCCTCCGCCCAGTCTGTCTGTCGTTTGACGAGTCTCCTTTGTTTAGCGTTTCTCATTTATGATGAGAGGTATTCTTCTTGTTTGACGTTCCATTACAAACAAAATTAGAGTGCGCTGGTAGGGCGTCACCTTAACTAAAATTTAGATAATGAGACCCGGGAAAAAGATGATAACAGTGTTGTAAAGCCACAGTGCAAGCTGAATATTTTAGACATTTCATTATGGTCCGTAAATACCTCAAGTACAAGTTTAATATTATGTCAAATTTTCTGCATTTTCTTTACAACGAAAATGTAATCAAAGACTGGCCTTTACGAAGGTGATTAGGTTTAAAGTAGCGAGACTCAACAAAATTGTTTTCAAAATTCAACACGTGTTATGTGTAGTATAAAGAAACGAGATAGGCCCTACCAGAGTTGCAATTGTTTTTGTTCGTCGGAAAATGGATATAATTTCTGGAATCTGACAAGGGTCAACGAAGTACTTCCAATTAATATTGAGAAAGTCGCAACTTAAAACAAGGATAATGTACAATATTTTGACCCTCAATACACTCAGATGTTACATCTTCTTCATGAAATATAAAACAACGGCATAGGCAGTTTGACGACTAAAGTAGTGTTCTTTAAAATTAAATAAATATTACAATATATATTCTTGTCTATCGCCTTTAAACAGAAGCTGCTTAACGCAAATGTTAGCCGAGGTTACTATAGGAAACTGTCACGAACCTTGCACAAAGTCAACGAGTGGTATGTAAACACGCTGATTATAATATAATATATGCCAACAGAAAGACGAGGAGACTGGAACCAACTATTGTACTTCTCAACGGGCAACGGCAGGAGCTTAACTCGGGAATCCCAACTCAATTATACGGACTAACTTGAGCATGATTTCGATCTAATATTTACTTAGGTCCCTCTCTAGACTTCATTGACGCCGCGTACTTGTCACTTGGTGTAAACCTTTCCGCTTGGTTACGAGCATTCAATTTGGTTAGTCTTGACGCCGATTGATTGAATACAAACATTTCCAAAAACAACCTGGAAATCTCATTCCGCATTGTTCGAAAACAAACTGCTCTGACTTTTGATAAATTTGTTTTCGCTTCCAAGGAAACGTTATTTTTAAAACTTTCCAACTGGAATATGCTGTGTGGGCAGACGTAATCTATTTCTTCGAGCTTATTTATGACGTAGCCGACACAAATCGCTAACCTACACTATCACGTGGTGATAGCACAACTGCCATTGACTCAGAACATCGTTTAGAATTAGCAAGCCGCTCTTAAGAACTTGCAGAATCTGCCCTGCATGCTAATCCGTGCCACCCAACTCAAACTTGGTAACTGAACACACCATTTAAAGAGGATTAAACTCACGATCCCATGGCTTTTTGCCAACAAATGGAGCGAACTTTCTACGCGAATACGTTTTTGATTAAAGTAATGGATACACAAGCTGAATACGTAAGAGTCTCTATGCCATTTTTCATTAACCTAGGAAATAAATCCGTATCTCTTAAAAGGTAATTATTAAGTTTTAAGGAAGTTAAGACTACGTGTAAGGCGTCCTGATGTTCTCTTTAGATTAGTATGTAGGCTGAGCCGTCTGGAGAGAAGCGAAGTGCCGTGGTGCGTTTGGCCCGGCCACCATAACACCTGGATGTGTTTGTTTTTCCCCTATTATTTATTTATTTATTTATTTATTTATTTATTTATTTATATGTTTGTTTTGCAACACATCCATCAATGAAATGGCACACGAGTGTGGCAGAAAACACACGTAGTGACTGCCAACCTTTTAATAATAAACGTATTAAAAAATATAACTTTTAAAAATATCAAACATTATAACAATCATTAGCAAAACTATCTAACTTATATAAATGATTTAAGTAAACAGTTGCTAGAATTAATCTTGTTGTGTAATACCATGTGTGCTTAGGGCAGATTTAAAAGTGTCGATTGATCGAAGCTCCCGACCTTTTAGCTCAAAAGGAAGAGCATTCTTAAAGGGGTATTCACCCGCTAAACTCAAAAAAATATATTTCATTTGGGCTAACTAGTTATGAATTAAGAAATCAACAGAAAAAATATTGGGTCCACCTTGATCCGGAAAAAAATGTCGAACTTGGTATTTTTCGAATCTCCCAAGAAATAACATGGGGACGATCTTTATGCCCCGTGACCTTGGAGGATTTTGATGCAAAAAAATATTGGCCATAATTGACGTACTTACTTCTACTTATTACTACTACTTTTCTGTAAATCCTGTATATTTTATTTTGTAATTTTGGCAAGTGGTTCGGTCAAAATATGCTTATTACCAAGAAGTGGTGGGATTTTGGAATGCATATTTTTGCATGTATGAGAGTATATTTGTGCACAGTTTCAAGACACAATCATATAAAGGGCCATTTAAGATTGGTACGATGCTCTAGTACCTATATGTGGAACAAAAAGAAGCAAGCTAAAGCCGATTTAAGAAATTTCCCAAAACGACAATTTTGGCAAATTTCTGGATCAAAAATTGAAAAAATCGTGTAAAATCACAGTAACAAGATATAATTTTTTAAACGGTCATTTAAGTGAAGTATTATGCTATAGATTATGTGGTAAAAAATATTTTTTGGGGTAATAGCCCCTTTAGGGCAATGTCACTACAAGTTCTGTTTAGTAGAAGCCCTTTTGGTAAGCTGGTGATCTTGCGTACGGATCCAGATCAGCAGTACCGTGTAATATACTACACCTGTTATGCTTATCCGTGGTGTAACATTCCCTATAAAAGTGGAAGTTCTACTTTCTCCCTGAAGCTTTCAAGCTATGGAATGTCTAAAGATGGACGTCTTGAAGTAGCACTCACTCTAGTGTTTACCTGTCCCATGACAGGAAAGGTCAGCCAGTGTAGGGTTATAAACATGCCCATACTCCTAGTATCCAACTTTTTCCTGTACAAGACTGTGTTTCTTTAGCATGTGCCAGCTTTCAATTGACTAACTGTTTTATATTTTTATTTTATTAGTCGGGAAACACTCCCGTAGGTTGGTTGTATGGAAATTAGTGCAGAAATTACAAAGTCCATCTCACCAATAGGGAGACCCCGGTTTGATATCCTGCTGAGATGGAATGTTAAATTTCTGGAAAGATTTCCACGTCGCTGTTTTATTGTCCACAATGTAAAATATAAGCCAGCAAATGATGACTATTCGTGTGATTGCCCATGCCTCCATCTCATATTATATGAGCCAGCTTCGTCTGCCTGGTTGTTCATGCTGTATCTTCATAAGAGCCAGCTTTGACGCCTGGCTGAGTCAATTATTGTCTACCTCGCAGAAAGAGACCGGATGGACTTCCTTGTGACGCCGCGAACAGTACACCCCCCTCCCCCACTCTCTCTAACCACAGCCACCCCCACCCCGCCCGCCGCTCGACTGGTGTTGTAGAGTGCTAATTGAATCCCAACTAGAAGGAAAGTTTTTGTGTCGTCGCTAGGAAAAGTGAACTCCGGTTTATTACATGATGAAATGAATTGGCTTTTATGTTGGAGTATAATGGATCAGATTCAAACGTATGTTGTGATCAGTTAGGTTTGCATGTTCAGCGAGATGGTGTGTGTCCGAGTACTATTTAAAATCCATGGTGTGTCCATGCTTGCAGCATGCACCTGTATAAACGAGGACACAATGAGTTGAGTCCACATGTAGAGTGCGGTACGCGTCTAGTAACGTAAGACTCGCAGAGTATAGTAACGCAGGCGCGCGTAGTGTGGTAAGGTAAACGCTGAATGTGGTAATAGAGACGTAGCATAGAATCATAGGGAACCTAAGTGGGCGTTGTCTGGTTCTCTCCCGTCAGCGAGGTATAGGCGATTAACCCGTGCTAAATGTTTCGTAAGCGATAGCGCGAGAACCCGATCACGGACCGGAATTATATTCATACTGTAAGAAACTATAATCTTTCCTCTTTGCGTGGATATACATAACTCTGCTTTATCACAAATATTAATGACATTTGTTTTGAGTTGAAGTGAACTCTACATTTACACTGTTGCCAAACCTTCCAAACTGCTCATGAAAAAGCACGTAAAAACATTTTGTCCGTGGCATCAGCATAACATTTGGTATCCTACTTGCTTTGTGGCTACTGTGAGGTCACTGGGTTGTACTAGATTATACATTACTAATAAAATATCCTTTAATGTGCCAACAAAATCTTGAATGCGAAGTACATTTAGCAACCATGGACAAGCGCGTGGTATGCGAGGATGCCACAGCTGCACACAACGTGGCTGCGTCTCGCTTAGGTTGCCGCTCAGTCAGAGTACATTTGCGACAGCGCGCAAACATGGGTCCATTTAACTCATAATAGTTTGAATTTAGGAAGCGTCATCGAGCAACGTAGAATGCCATCATCTTCTTCACAGAATTATGCATCTTGTGATGTTATTGGTTTAGATTTCTTTTGCGCGAGTCAAAAGATACGGCGAGTTACATTTTCGTACCATGCTAATTCTTATGGGCGCTGAGACCAGAGAGAACCAATTTCCTTCCCGCCTTCAAAACTTAGGTTCCCTATTGGATGAGCGAAGCGAAGACTTCAAATTCACCGACCCCCCCCAAAAAATTTAGCTCGGGTGTTTTTTTTCTCTCTCTCTCTCTGTCTGTTTGATCGCTCTCTACCGGGCAAACGGCATATGCGATCTTGATGAAAATTGGAGGGGACCTTCGAAATCTCTAAACTTAGACTTGCCACGTTTTTGGGTACAATCGAAGAAATATTTCTCATGAATATCGTACTTTTACGATTTTTTTCGATTTTTAGTGCGATATTTTCGTGACATTTGGGCCGATTCTGACCAAACGGGTGGGGCTAGAACGTTCATATTTCACATGGACCTTAAGGAAATGGTAATGTATTGCTTTCTGAAAGAAAAAGTTGAAAAAGTTAGCCAGAATCCATAGAATAAAGGTTTTAATATGAGTTTTTTTTAGGTTTATAATAACAATTAACAAGTAACAATAGAAACTTGATAACAATCACCTACAATGCATTAAAAAAGCACTTGCAAAGGAAAAGTGGTCCTACGCAAACTAAAAACTTACAAAAAAGCTAATCCATCAACGCGGCGGGACTTAAGCGTTTTCCTAGTAGTAATACATCTCATAGTATAGTTATTAGACGTGTAGTGTAGTAAAGAAGCTTGTAGTGTAGTTATCACGTAGTGTAGTAGGTTAGCAATGTAGTACGTAAACGTGTAGTGTTGTAACGTAGACTCGTAGAATGCTATTGTAGACTCTTAGTGTAGTAAGCTAGCCGAGTAGTAGACGAACGGTAGTTGTAGTAGACGAGTAGAAGGCTTATGTAGACGTATAGTGTATTAAGCTCGCCGAGTAGTAGACGAGGTACGTAGTATAGAGGAGTAGCAGGCTTATGTAGACGCGTAGTGTAGTGTACACTATAAGCTATAGCCGAGTATGAATGTAGCTGGTAGTGTCTGATGGTGTGACGTCGCGCACCTTAATCCTCGCATCTCCGTAGACCCGACACATGACTATAGTCTCACGTGTATAATGCTAATATCATGGAGATTGCCGGTGTTCAGTATAGTCTCGAGTCCAATATCTTTGCATTTACGGCTAAGCCAGGCTAATTCCCGTGTTTGCGATATTAGAACGAGACCAACTGCCAATCACGACACAGCAAACACAACCTCCGATCACTGCTTCCGAAAATTGGAAGGATTATATTATACGCGTATTTCAATTATTTCCTTCGACGTTGTCAAGAAAATCTACGTACAAAGAAGTAAACGTAATAAACCGTGATAAAACCAGAGAGCAGCAGCAGCAGCAACAACAACAACAACAACAACAGCGAGGAGAACAACAACAACAACAACAAGAGCGAGGAGAAGAACAACAACAAAAGCTGTCATTGTTTGTTGTATGCGGTTGGGCCAAGTGTCCTATCGAAATTGTCTCTGCCATGTGACTACCAGATTTGAGACCCCATGGACTACGATCATATTGCTGTTACTAGGAAAACGCCAGTCGTTGTTAGACAAGTGAGCGAGCCATGTGTTGAGTCCCCCGTAACAGATCCAGCCTAAGGTATAGGGTAGGAAAGAATATGTTCCCGGATTCTCAACACATTGCTCGCTCACTATTCTAACAACGAATTTGGCGTTTTCCTAGTATAATCATTGCACAAACATTTGTGGCCACATACCCTTGTTGAACAGATTGGCTACACCCCAGACTAAATGGAACGGCCGGTGTATGACCTCTAGTACAGATACTTCCTCCAGCGCCAACGTATGAAAAATTAAAGACGTTTTAGGCCTAGGCGAACAGAGAAAGTGGTTTGTAGTTTATTTGGTTTCAGGGTGCGTCAACCGTTTGTGTCGTCGTTGTCGCCGTCTTCGTAATGAAAAAAGGCTAGGCCTATTTCCCAATTTAGTTTTAGTTTATTTGGATTAAGGGTGCGACAACCGTTAGGCACTCTTGCCTAGAGGATAATGTAGGGAGGAAAATCCCATGCTGGTCAGAACGAGCCACGGGTAAAGGTGAAAGAAAAGGGGGCGGGTTCTCACGTCGTGGTCGTCATCGTCTTTGCCATCGTTTTTGTCATCGTTCGTTTTGTCATGGTCGTCGTCGTCGTCGTCGGTAAAGTCGTCAGAGAAGGGGGGAGGTCCCCGACGACGACTGCCAAAGCTCACATTCTAGTTTCGTGAATATAGAGCCATGCTCTGGGCTAAATGTTCTAATATGCAGGCACGCCTATTTAGACTTCCTAGCACAGGCTAGAATAAAGTAGGCTAATTTACGAATTAAATTATATACGCCGTATTTCTTGTTGATCATGGCCAACCTAAACGAAGTGTATAATAGTATCCTTGATAGCCAGCATTATTAACAGAACGACATATGCATAACAAAATCAAAATAATGTACGTCAACCTTTGTTTATCTGATCGCGACTTTCAGAATTGTTTTATGTACAGACTGTGTTCTTTTTTCCTAATGGCAATATTAACTCAAGGTTGAAATGTTTTGTATTTTTGATTATTGTGAGTTTAATTTCGGTTCAATTTGTTTGGCCGTTTAGCCGTAGGGAACCGGACACCAAACAGACTTACTGAATTATTGCTGAAAATGCTTCTATCCTATAGCAATTAGCCTCGTAAACTAAGGAGATGATTGCAATATCATTGACAATATTGACTGGATTATTGATATAAAAATAAAACCGACCAGACCACCACTACCACATACACACACCTACATAGCATTTCACAATTTGTTCCATTTCGTTCCGAGTCAATAAGTTTTCCGTTACTGTTCATTAAAATTAAGAAAAATAAGGAAGGTAATAACGATATGCATTCTTTTCTGCATTGATGACTGATGAGTGTCATTATCAGATGCGCCGAAGTGTTGGTTTCTTGGAAAAAATTATAATAATATGGAACTGTATTGAAATATGTTTGAAAATTATATGGTTATTATTCGTCCTTACCACCATACAAACTGCAGTGTATTTTCAAATAAAGCTGGCTGCGAAATAACGCCAAATAAAATATAATAAATAAATAAAATAATAATAAAAAAAAAATAATGAAAATAATGAAAAAAATAATGCCAACGAAGTTAGCGTTGTGTAATAATGTATTTTACGATTTCACGCCTTGCAACTTAGTTTCCGAAGACCGCTTAACTCCACTCGCATTATTATTATTCAATAAGGATTATCACAGTCTACTAGTAGGCTGTGAAACGAACTTTATCAGTGTGTTCGGAGAGAACCGGCGGACGGCAACTAGCCTTAATAATTCCTATTAATACTTCATGCTGCATGGCAAGTATGAATATGGTCAGTGAACAATTATTCTCTCGGGCTGGCTAGCAGCAAAATCTATTCAGTATACCTTCCATTAGTTGATTAACGGATAGCTCGTCTTATTCTAACACAATTTCGAGGCAATCATTTAAACTCCAATAAATTTAGCGCGCCTGTAAAGGTAGCAGTTGTGGTCGACGCAGAACGGCCAAGCTCTGGTTGCCAACCAAGTTGATATCAATACTAAATAATTAGCCATGCGAATATGTTTTACATCTTAATCAACCCAATCATAGGACATAGACCAGGAGGACTTTCCAAAGAATACAAATACCTCTGTAAGATATATTGAATGTAATAATCTAAGGTTTTCTATTTGCCTGTGTACGCCAAGTCTTAGATCCATATCTTGTACCCTCGGCTAGAAGTAAATCACTGGCGGGTGTAGTAGATACATCTAGACCTCTAGATTTAACTTATGGTCGACGGTTTACAAGCGGTGGTGTGGACAGGCTTAATACACTAGCAAATAACGACATTTGGTGGAGGTGCCGGGTACGCGCTAGGAAAATATAATTATCCTATTTTGGTACCATTTTATTTATTATCCTGTGTGCGACGTGGCAATATTAAAACCACATGCACTCGCATTTGATTATTGTCATAAAATTTCCTCTTACATCCTGCGACGTTAGAAATAAATAACATTAAAGTCACTCACATACGTTCCGTTTTATTATCATGAGTTTATGTGGCAATGTGGCTACTTTTACTATAGTCAGGGGAGCCGGAGTTGTGATTATCATCATTAACTTTTCTCTCTCACAATTTAATTATGTTTAATCAAAAAGGATATGATATCCTAGTGGTCAAAGTATATAAAATAAACGAGTGCTTAATTGCTTGTCTGTGTTTTACACGTGAAATAAGAAATACAATTTAGAAACGTATTGACGCCCAAAGTGCGGCTATTGTTTACAACAATGCCTTCCTATGTGGCTCTATACAGACGTGTGGGGCTCTAGCTCAGGATGTTTCTGGCTCGACAATATCTCCGGCATCATTACTGAAGGATAAACAAGGTTTTATGTATAGTCAGGGCTGGGTGAACAATAGTCGTCATTAACTATTGATCTTTGTGATATTACGCAATGAGATTACGAAGATTTCAACGCCAAGGCTAACATATAATGGAGTCGATTCCCACTTGTCACAGAAAGTTTCTTTAATGACGATATACATATCATCACTAAGTGATTAAGCATCTTGCATTTATACGCATTGTGAAAAATATAGGACTTTTACACTTATTAAAATGTTCTTTATCATGTCGATACTTTACAAAAACACACTTCCCTTGAGTGATGCCTATGGTGTTTACAGACCCCCTATTTAATTTCTAGGCGTAAAGTTTAAACCGATATATTAAATCCAAACACTCAACTTTTTTCAATTTCGGTTCAGCTTCACCAAATTATAAGCTCGAGTTATATTTAGTTATCTGCCACTTCGCTTCGGTGGGTGAAGTGTTAACCAACTTTAATCCGGGATATAAATCCAGTTATGCATGAAATATTTTTTGTTTTGATGTTCAGCTTAAAAACAACTGGAAGTTGTTGCTAAATTCATTTGGTGGAACCGGCCCTCATTCATATGAAAATACGTAGGTCATACGAACCAGGTACGAAGCTGTGTACCCTGATCATTAGGTTTATTTAGAAGCATTTAGTGCACAGATCAGAGTTCATAAAACGACGTGTCAACCGAAGACATAAAAGCGATAGCGAGCTACATCGAGGGTCCGCTTCCGCTTTATTACTCCGAATAGACGAGAATGGTTTTAACGAAATGACTTGTGTCTGTCCTTAGTGAAGCAGAATTGATGGGACTTGGTGTGCAGCCATGGCGAAAGGAGGATATGAAATCAATAACAGAACTGTGCCCTGGCCGAGATTTGTTTTGTTATTACATTAATACATTACACACCACTGAATCTGCTGTAAAAATGAAGCGTGTAAATATACTTAGCTATTTACACAAGCTGAATAAAAACTTCATGTTTAACGAGAGAAAAACACCACAGCTGGGTTAAAAATATAACCGAACGAAAAGCTAGTCGATTGTTTTCAGAACTTCTCTTTCCTACGTGTTCCCAATACAGATTCGACGAGTATTACTTCGTTCTAATAAAAGGAACATCTATTGACGAACGCCGCTTTTTGTATGTCTACACCGCGAGTAACTATGAGGGAAGACTGGGAACGACGTATCTCAAAACTCCCATTGATGCGTCACTTTCATTTAACAACCAATTTCCTCAATTCCAAAGTAAACACGCTTCCTAGATGAAACCCTGTGGTGGTGACGGTGATGATAAAGAGTTTCGAACATCGCGTTGCACACTCTAATCAACGCTAACTGATGGGAGAACAGAGTTTGTTGAGGAATCTACGTTATATTTCACATTTTCACCGTTATTTCTGATGTGACGTAAAACCATGTTGAAATACTTGACAAGTGTTGACAATAGACTAATAGGGAATTTGGATAACATTATTTTAATCCTGTCAAATAAGAATTTTTGAAGGAAAAAATTGCGATGTCGCTGAATTTTTGCAGAGACCTTCCTTAAATGATACTAATGAACATACTAAAACTCCCCTACAATCGGACTGGAGCTTCGGCCGCCATATTGGAAAATGGCGGCCAAAAAGTGTTGGTTATCGAATATCTCCATGTTGGTTGGAGATAGACAAAATGTTTCAATGGAAAAAATATTTCCCCATTCAATTCCCTACAAAAAAGGTGTCTTCTATAGTTTTGGTAGGGGCAAAGGTTACGTCACAAAATCGTGGTTTATATGTTGCTCGTTGGAGTACCAGCTAATTTCCTAATTTTCACGACCAGCATCAAACAATGCCCGGTAAATCCGTAAGAAATCGATTGAAATACAAAAGTACTTTTGTTTGGGGTTCATGAAAGCTTCCATTAGTATTTTTAAAAATCAGGTCTGCGAAATCGGATTTTTCGTTTACCTGGAATTTGGGTTTTTCCATTGTTGGCATTTCCTCAAAAAAGCCATACTTGACTGTCCATTATTAATCACTAAATAGCTTTGGAGGAAAAATTCTTTCTATGCACACTGAAATGACTTAAATAATGATCCGATTACAACCAAAGTTTAAATCCAATATGGCTGCTAATTCCTAATATCCTCAACATCAAAGTGAATTATGTAACAAAAAGAGTGTAAAAATAGCACGAAAACAGTATCATATTGTGAATATTAGGAATTAGCAGCCATATTGGATTTAAACTTTGGTTGTAATTGGATCATTATTTAAGTCATTTCAATGTGCGTAGAAAGAATTTTTCCTCCAATGCTCTTTAGTGCATTTAGTGGACAGTCAAATATGGCATTTTTAGGAAATGCCAACAGTGGAAAAACCCAAATTCCGAGTAAATGCAAAATCCGATTTCGCAGACCTGATTTTTAAAAATACTAATGGAAGCTTTCATGAACCCCGTACAAAAGTCCTTTTGTATTTCAATCGATTTCTTACGGATTTACCGGGCATTGTTTGATGCTGGTCGTGAAAATTAGGAAATTAGCTGGTACTCCAACGAGCAACATATAAACCACGATTTTGTGACGTAAACTTTGCCCCTACCAAAACTATAGAAAACACCTTTTTTGTAGGGAATTGAATGGGAAATATTTTTGCCATTGAAACATTTTGTCAATCTCCAACCAATATGGAGATATTTGATAACCAACACTTTTTGGTCGCCATTTTCCAATATGGCGGCCGAAGCTCCAGTCCGATTGTAGGGGAGTTTTAGGATGTTCATTGGTATCATTTAAGGAAGGTCTCTGCAAAAATTCAGCGACATCGCAATTTTTTCCTCTAAACGTCAATATCAGATCTTATTTGACAGGATTATTTTATGGTTCTACTGGGTTAAGGCCATCTTCCTTTACTCAAAAATATATATTTTTTTATTTTGAGAATATTTTCATTCCTTAAATAAGGGTGAAAGTTTCCTACATATTTTGGCGGGAAAAAACGGGTCATACGTCATCAGCCTTCATGATACCAATCAACCAATCACGTAACATATATCTAGTTACTCGCTTTCGGAGATTATCTTGGCTACAAAAGCACATTTTGACATCTAGTTTGTTCTATTATGATTAATATTTTATTTTATACATTTAGTAATATCACAACGTAAGCTTTAACCGCATTTTATTTGATAATAAGTAAAAACGCAATGTTGATTATAAAACTTGGAAAAGGACATCAACTGTTGTTTATTGTTGGCCATTGTTGTTAGAACCAAAGAATTTGGTAAAAGGAGGGAATTGCGTTGTTTATCTAGACGGCCGTGTTCGTCATGAAGGCCGGTGACGTAGGCAGCCGTTTCAAAATAAATGTGCGGGAAATTTAAAAGGTCAAACTTTGACCCTCGATAGAGATTGAACGATAAACTTTAAAAACCTTAATTTAACGTTTATATCATTTTTAGAAGAATATCTATATATTGCAGATACATTTACGGATATCTGGAACTTATGCAAATTCCCTATTGTCTTTCGTGAGTTTTTTCTTGTCTAAAATCATCTACTATGACTCACACGGTTGAAATTCAGACCCGCATTGGCATGGGTTCCAATACCGGGTGTGGAATATTTGTCTTGAATTAGCATCTTGAGCCTCTTCACGCAGGCGAGTGAAAAAGAGCAAATAGGCTCTAAGCCAATCAGAGTGCTGAAACACGCGTCCAACGAACGGCGCTACCATATTAAATGTAGTCGCTCGCTCCGCTTCATTCGCTCGTCGACATGAAAACGAGACTTTGGTGACTTAAATATGAGGTATCTGTCACCTACATATTATCGTCAATTAAAGGCATAAGTTTAATTTAGTTTACGATGAATAACGAGTAGTGTATTTATAAACTAGGAAAACGCTAAAGTCCCGCCGCGTTGATGGATGAGCTTTTTAAAGTTTTTAGTTTGCGTGGGATATCTTTACTTTTGCAAGTGCTTTGTTTTGTTGCCTGTTTTTGTGTCTAGGTGATTGTTGTCAAGTTTCTATTGTTTCTTGTCAATTGGTATTATTTACCGTAAAAAACTTATATTAAAAGCTTTATTTCTATGGATTCTGGCTAACTTTTTCAACTTTTTCTTTCAAAAGGTACTACATCACCATAATCTTAATGTCCATGTATAATATGAACGTTGTAGCCCCACCCGTTTGGTCAGAATTGGCCCAAATGGCACGAAAATATCGCACAAAAAAATAAAAAAACTTATATTAAAAGCTTTATTTCTATAGATTCTGGCTAACTTTTTCAACTTTTTCTTTCAAAATGTACTACATCACCATAACCTTAATGTCCATGTATAATATGAACGTTGTAGCCCCATATGTGCCCTTTGGAAATCGATTGAGAAAATAAAGAAAGTGAATTTTTCTATCTTCGAGACACGGAATAAAAATGTCGTAGTATAACCATTGAGTTTATATATTCTAAACTCAATGGTGTAACTTTTAACAAATAGAGTATCCATTTAGTAAAGTACCTCCTACGTGAAACCTTTGACTAACTCGCCGGAAATGATACGAGTCGACTAAACTACGTTTAACGCTTTAGTATAGCGCCGCAGCGTGAAAACAAGGGTGTGATGTGTCAGAAGGGAGCAGCAAGGTGTATTTGTTACGTTGTGTGTATGTAATTAACAAAAGTAACACACGCTCGCAGAAGATTACAAGTACAAGCCAGCCATGCAGCTAGAGACATCAAAGGGAGTTAACCTCAGCACAAGCTTTATCAAAACTCAAACACGCACGTTCACAATTTTACATAATTATGTCCCAACAGAATTACGACCAAGTAGGACATTACGTTGCACTCTTTAAAAAAAAAACAATGTTGTCATCTGTAACATGCACGATTTCAATTTTAAAATGAGCCAAAAAAATTTACCACACAATCTATAGCATAATATTGCACTAAAATGACCGTTTAAAAAAATCTTGTAACTGTGACTTTTTACGAATTTTTCATTTTTTAAATCTAGAAATTTGAGAAAATTTGCGTTTTGGTAAATTTCTTAAATCGGCTTTAATCTGCTTCGTTTTAGTTCTTCATAGATACCAGAGCATCATACCAATCTAAAATGGCACATTTATAACATCGTGTCTTGAAACTGTGCACAAATATTCTCTCAAACACGCAAAAATATGCATTCCAAAATCACACCCTTTCTTGGTAATCAGCATATTTTGACCGAACCACTTGCCCAAATTACAAATCAAAATATAGGGGATTTACAGAAAAGGCTGCAGTGGCACTATTTGAAAAATGATTTTAGGTAAACGCTGCAACAAAAAGAGTTTTACTTTTACAATTTTGGATTTTCTTAAACGGTCCGAAATTTACCATTTTCTTTAATTGTTTCTGGCTGATAAACGAACGATATTGATAATCTATCTTTCTTCACAACTATGTTAAGTTTTATGTACATCGGGTGCTTCCTGGCCGAGCGAACAGCATTTACCAAGTGTCACAAACCATGTTAATGAGTTGTAATTATAATTAGTTATCATATACATTTTATCAGTTCTAAATTTTGAATCTTTTCTGAATTATCGGAGTGTGATGAATAAATAGTTCATTAAAATTAAGCAATTTGCTGGAACTAAAATGCACTCACTCTCTATGCCACACGATTTTAGGTAGCCCACTAGATTTAAAATCAGCAGGTGATTTAAAAGTAAGTAGATTGCTTCACTTCTGGACGCCCCGGTTCAGTATTAAAGGCAGTGCATGAAGGTGACACGAGTGGAAATGACAATGGATTCAGGACACCCCTCTTCATTCATCGCTGGAAGAACAGAGGAGATCATCCGACGCTCAAGGCTTGCGGAATCTCTTTTGATCTATGGCTGGCTTGCCTCAAAGAACACCACACCGAGAGAATTCATAAGAATTTCCTCATGAATTCTCAGCAAACACAAGAATTTCTTAAGTCTTAGAACTCTTAGGTGCGTGTGCGTGTGCGTGTGCGTGTGCGTGTGCGTGTGCGTGTGCGTGTGCTTGTGCTTGTGCTTGTGCTTGTGCTTGTGCTTGTGCTTGTGCTTGTGCTTGTGCTTGTGCTTGTGCTTGTGCTTGTGCGTGTGCTTGTGCGTGTGCGTGTGCTTGTGCGTGTGCGTGTGCGTGTGCGTGTGCGTGTGCGTGTGCGTGTGCGTGTGCGTGTGCTTGTGCTTGTGCTTGTGCTTGTGCGTGTGAACTGTGAAGTAAGGGTGCACGCACGCATCTAATGCCTTATTCATGCCCTCTGAGAGAAAAGTTTTCCGTATATAAAGTTGGGCACTCACCTAGGTTTTTGTGTCGGTCAAAGGCCTCGTCTCTCACTTGTCCAAGAGAAGAGCCATTAGACAAGCTTTACCCTGGGGAGATCTGGCCTCTCGATATTTTCCCTGTAAGTAACTGCATGCTCGTCTCAGAGTATGGTGGCACTTTATGTGGCGTGGAGGAATTAAGGCTAACTTCGGGAAGCTATGTGGGTTCAAAAGTATCCAACAATATTTATGTTCGCTCCTCATTTTACTGTAAAAATATCGACTCATGTACGGTACGGATATGAATTCTTTACCTTATAATCCCGGATCAACAAACACAAACCGTGATAGAACTCAATTTAAAATGGATATCTTTGTTTGTTTTACCTAGTTTCTTTTTTCTTTTCAATATTCAATATTCCATAACTGTATTTTATTTATTTATTTATTTATTTATTTATTTATTTATTTATTTATTTATTTAACGTCTATCCTATTCAGTTATAAAAACTGATTTACAAAGGAGGACAACTAAATAAATCTAATTACATAGATGAAGAAACAACAATAAATTACATTTTCGTAAATATTTGAAATAGTAGCATTACAACAACAATGCATTTAACACAAGAATTTTGGTAACAATTGAATGATATTATATGCATTAATGAATGAATCAATATAAAAAAGGTGGAGAATGAAAGAAAAGAAAGAAATAAAGAAGAAAAAAAGAAAAGAAAGAAAGAAAGAAAAAAAACATTAAAAAGAAAAACGAAAGAAAAAACTGATTTATTAGACGATCCCACTCAACGAATATGAGGTTTGCCAAAATCAGAACGCAATCAGGGAATTATCGTGTTATATTTATTTTTAATCTTTATTTAATAATCCCTAATTTAAAATTGAAATTGCATGTAAAATAGCTTTGAGCGTAATAAATAAAGAATGTTTAGAATTGAATTGAACTGAACTAACATAACATTACAGTTTGACTTGAAATGGGTCTCTCTCTTACGTTGAAATCTGATAATTTGTTGATTTGTCACGAGATCTCTAATGAATGTTCTTTTTTGGAAAAATCAATTATGAAGTATTTTTTTATGAAATCGTGCGGTCTACAGCAAGCAAGGAACTGATCTCCCAAGAGTATTTTCGGGACAGCTCGGGTGCCGAGTGGCGTAATGACAGTCACACGGAGTTTACATTGAAATACTGTGTGAACACTAAAACCTATTGGTTATGTTCATCCAGGTAGCTTCCATTGGGATAGTGAACTTATTGTTACGGATGTCAGGAGTGTTTGTTGGCATGCCAAGATGGTTTTATTTTATCTGTTTCCATCCTTAATCGATAATTCAAAGCGTGTGTTTATTTAATATCTTTAACTTCGTTTACTCTTCGTATAGAACATTGACTCGAGTTTCGTACTAAAAAATTGTAGGCCTAAACATCAAGTACATAGTTAAAAATTTACTCAAGTTGAAAAGAATAAAACAGGTCATAAATGCGCTATATAATCAAGTGACATATAAAACAGTGTGCCAATTCTTACTGATATTCAGTGTGGTGATCGCATTTTTCTGCAATTGTTGAGTATAGTCTGTGTTCTTCAATGTATTCGTTCGAACCAGCACTCAAAAGCTTTGTCCGGGATTTGTTAACCCCGCTTTTGCGTCGTTATAGGGACTATCGCGGCGTTGTTAATTGAGGCCAGGCTTTGTGGAACGAAATAAAACTCAAGTCAACGAACATGTGGTTCAATCTGGGTAGCAAAACACGCCTTCAGAGTCAGATTTGAATGTTTCCATGATTAAAACGAGTGAATAAGTTGATTGGATAACTTATACCCGGCACCTCCACCATTTACACCTATGTTGTATTCTCTACGCGTTTTCCAACAAACAATTCAAACTATTTGGAGCAGTATTTACCTCATGTCACTTCTTCTTTGAAATGGACAACTTTGTTTAATTCAACCTACTGTCACCCACAATACATTCATGAGAACAGAATACGCACCTGTGTGTTAGAAGAAGAATTTTCAAATTACTTGAACTGAATTTATCGTCATCAAGTTCCTACATTTCCATATTAAATAGGTTGTTAGTATGCTAACGTAAAATAAGATGTTTACTTTCCATTAAATGTTCGCATTTCATAGCTCGACTTATAGGCTTCCACGTTGTAAGTAAAAGCCAACACACTTTGAAGTTCAGGTCTGGCTTAGACAAATTGACGTTAACTTGCTGGTGTGTAAATAGTTGTGTATTTGTTTATAATTTAGGTGTAATTTTGAAGCTGATTGTAGTGAAGTGCTGACATACAATTAAATATGGAAAATGTCGCTTAAATGCAGATATTGCAGTTGAATTGAAGGTAATGTAATTTAAACATACTGTGATTATAGTTAATGCAATCTTAAGTCCAATCCAGTAAAATGTATTTGTGTAATGATGTTCTTCCTGTTGTTGTTATGACTATTGTAGATTACAAAAAGCGCGATATGTTGATAAAACCCTCTATAACAAGTTGTACATCTGTTCCTTCTACTCTCTATATTGGTGTCACAGTGCTTGAGCATATATCAATGGCTGAAGTCGAAAATAATAAAACTAATAACATATTCAAACCTTCTTGATTGATCTATAGAGTGTCGTTAAACTTCCTTTGAGCTTGGCATAAAGGCAATTTAGAGAAAGTGGTTTGAAAATCTCGAAAGAATCAAAGCATATTTCGTTCCACCTTTAATCCCTATCTTCCCTTGTGACCGAGTCAGGTCTAAAGCCGTGACGTAGGTTGCCTGTTGGGGAAGGGGCGGGAGGGAGTGGGGTTCATCTACTCGCCGGAACAGCCGAAATGTGCGCCGAGAAAACAGGAAGTACATCTCCCAACGGTTAATCAAATGAAAACACGAATGAAACAGCAAGGGCAGGCAATCCTCATTTAAACAGGTAAATATTTAACCATCTAACGCTCAAAGACGCTTGAAGGCTAAATTATGTTGGAAGGGTTGGCACGAGCTCGTTGTGACAATGAGAGAGTTCGAAAACTTCATTCGCATTAACAAAGACTCTTCTACACCGTTGTACAATTATAGTCGTATTTGTGAGACGGGCAATAAGCGGATTATTTTCACAAGGGGTATTTGATTTTATCGTTTTCAACATGGCCAAAAATAAGCTCATTAATTATTAATTTCCAGTGGGAAACCTGCGGCCTCCCGTGGGACGTTTGGAAGTCTTTCTGTAAGGTATTTAACATTAGGTAATTTTTGAGATGAGGGTTAAGGGGTGGAGGGATGTTCCAGGGCTGTTTTAGGGCATACGCATTCTCATTCGTCTTAACGACTGTGAAGAAGACCTCGGATAAACTTCAGTCAGGCTTATCGGTGGCGGGATTCGAATCCGTGACATCACGAATAAGTTCTGAGCCTTACGCGTGAGCCACCACTTTAATCAATTCATCAATGCAATTTAGTCAAGAGAATGAACAATATACAACTTCTTGCCTAGTATATAATATGATGTTTTAATCAGGAGTATTCACCCGCTAAACTCAAAAAATATATTTCATTCAGGCTAATTAATTTGGAATTTAGAAATTAACAGAAAAATTATTGGGTTCACTTGACTCGTTTTTCTTTGTTGTCAAACTTGGTATTTTTCGTGCTAGGTCCCATCGGCAAAAATCTCCCATAAGAAATAACATGGGTTATGCCCCGTGACCTTGGTGGATTTTGATACCAAAAAATATTGGCCATTTTTTGACGTACTCTACAGCCTTTTCTGTAAATCCTCTTTATTTTGTTTTGTAATTTGGGTAAGTGGTTCGGTCAAAATATGCTGATTACCAAGAAGGGTGTGATTTTGGAATGTATTTTTTTGCGTGTTTGAGTGTATAATTTTGTGCACAGTTTCTAGACACTAAAGTTATAATGTTAGTTAGTTAGTTATAAAGGACCATTTTAGATTGGTACGATGCTTTAGTATCTATGTGTAACAACCAAAAATTGAAAAAAATGATGCGATTTGAAATTTGCAAACGATGCAAAATTGATGCAATTGAAAAATTGAAAAATTCGTGTAAAGTTACAATTACAAGATATAGGTCTACATTTTTTAAACAGTCATTTTATTGTAGTTTTATGCTACAGATTATTTGGTAAAAATAATTTTGGGGGTAATAGCCCCTTTAATAATTTAGCATTTTACAAACATTCACTTATTATTCACATATCAATATCATTACAAGAAGAACAATTAATAATAAATAAATAAATAATAAAAACATTCACTTATTATCCACATCTCGATATCATTACAAGAAGAACTTAGGTTATTACTTAATTTCTCCGTATCCGTTAACTGTAAAATCATCATTTTTATAGTCTTCAATAAACGAATAGTCTTACATTACGAGTAAAAATATGATTTTATAAACAATTTCACACGTTATAGGTTCGTGTTTCAAAAATTAAACCATCTGTCCTTCGTTGATTTCAGCGAGGCATCCAGTGACAAGGTATTTTTGCATCCAGAAGAGCGACCATACCAAAATAAATAAGATGGGTAGATAGTTGATTTGGTTGTCAATACATTCAAAACCATTTATTATTATTATTATTATTATTATTTATTTATTATTATTATTTTATTATTATTATTATTATATTATTATTATTATTATTATTATTATTTTATTTATTTATTATTATTTATTTTATTTCGAAATTGTACACATAATCGTATATTAAGCTGCACAACTCCATAGAAAGTTAGAAAAGGGCCATAAGGCCCCAGTCACAATGTGTCTAACTTACTATGCCTAAGTTATACCTCTTAAAACCACATTATAAAATACAATAAAATAAATTAACAAATATAAATTTACTCGAAACATATGTATATAACACATTATGCATAGCAAACAAGTAAATGCTCGTACATACAATGTGCACACTATGAAGAATGCAAACACGAGATACATTAAAAATAGTGTTTTCGTAGAAGTGCGTGAAGTAGTTATGCCTTCAACATCTTATAAATCTGCATGAGCATCTACTCAGCAGACTGCAGATAGTCAACACGAGTAGGACTTGGGAGAGAATGCGAGATTTGCCTGCGAGGCGGAGTCAACCTCTGAGGTCTAGTTATTAATCTCGACCAAGGAATGGCTTCTCATTTCCACCCCCAAGAGAAAGTCAGGGGGTCGGGGGTTGCGGTGCAATATCGTGCACGTGTGTACCAGGCATTTCATTTGCTAATTTGCATGAAAGCCTTTTGTCTAGAGTCGCGCGGCACTTAGACGTGCTTCCCGCCCTCTCTCCCAGCCCACGCTTTACATGGAAACGATTGCCGTCTGAAACGTGACCGCTAAACGTTGCTTTAGCAGCGCAGATCTGTAGTTCAACACGTCGTGATGACTTACTTCATTGCCAATGTTTTCATGCAGCTCCTTCAATTCAAGTATGGACGTTAATCGATAATAATAATAATAATAATAATAATAATAATATAATAATAATAATAAATATAATATAATATAATATAATATAATATAATATAATATAATATAATATAATATAATATAATAATATAATATAATATAATATAATATAATAATAATATAATATATATAATATAATATATATTATTATTATTATTATTATTATTATTATTCAAGATTCCGTTAGACTCATGCAAGGATACAAGGCTAAAAGTGGCGGGGGCATTCAAAATTCCCAAGTTTTAACAACAAATATGGCCAACGTTCACTTTTTTACTCGGTTCCTTCTACGTTCAACTTGATGCCCTCCTCACTGAAAACCTTGTCTAACATTTCAAAAATTAAAACTGAACTAAAATCTTATCTTCTTTCTGACACCTTTTGACAATGTTTTCCGATTAATTTATTTATTTTTCTAAGCTCTTTGTTCTTTTTCTGTAATTTTTTGGATTTCACAAATTAACTGAATATGTCATGCAACCATAGTATTTATACATACATGTTTTTCATGTTTATTTTGGTTATATGTTCCGTTCTCTGTATTGTCACCATCTTAAATAATTTATAAATTGTCTTTACCCCACAGTTAAGCCTTTTTCAGGCTTTGTGGGTTTTTTGATTATATTCTTGTTAGATTTATTTCTGTAGGCCTATGTAACATTAATTATTTATTTGTACAATTTTGCCATGTTGTATGAGTCATGTATGTTCTATGCTCCATGACAATAATTAAATTTGTATATAAAAAAAAATAAAAATATTTCGAAATTGTACACATAATCGTATATTAAGCTGCACAACTCCATAGAAAGTTAGAAAAGGGCCATAAGGCCCCAGTCACAATGTGGATGTGTCTAACTTACTATGCCTAAGTTATACCTCTTAAAACCACATTATAAAATACAATAAAATAAATAAACACATAATATAACAAGAGATAGTAAAGGCTAAACAATGATGGTATGGTACATATCATATAAAATGAGTTAGTAAAAGCTAAGCTTTACTAAAAAAAATAAGCTTTACTAGTTGTAATTTATTGAGAATTATCCTTGAAATGATAGTTAGTTAGACTGAGAAATGTAACTTTTATTGACATCAAATACTCAGTATAATTTACTATATTTTCAATTTCAACAAGTTGACAACGATTACGCGAAAACATGTACAAGCTTATTATGAAAGTACTGAAGAGGAATGCTGAGTTTGGCTCGTCGTTTAGTTTAACAAGGAGTTTTGATGAGGCTGGCGCGGAGACGATAGTTAAGGCGAGGGAGGCGTTAAGCTTTCTGTTTTTTTTTTCTTCGGGTAAACGGTTTATAACAACACCGTTATCAAATTTCACACTCTAACGGTAAAAAATAATAAATCTATGTTATTCAGTACGCGTATTCCTAAATTAATTCATTGATTTTGAATTTAAAAAAGTGAAATATCACCGTAATTTACTCCATTTTGGTCAACTTCGGGAATTTATTCCAAAAGAATATATTTTTAAACACAAATTTGCATACTGGATTTAACAACATTTAAATCATTGTGCACGCGCAGGTTAATTTGGTTTTATCGTAAGATAAACGGTTTGGTGGAAATTTCTAGAATTGAAATCCATGTTTTGGATCTCCTATTTTTTCACGTTTTGGACTTACGTCTCGCTATGGATCTTTTAGCCTTATTTTTTGCAACCAATTGCGGATATCAATATAAAAAGTACTTTATTAACATTCATGCAAAATTTGGTACTGAAATTACTAACCGTTTAGCAGAAATCATCAACACCTTGAGCGCGCGCATTTTAGTTGGGCCAAGCTCAGCGTTCCCTCTGCCTGAGACAGACTATAGAATACAAGTAAACGATTGTTAAAGAATTGTTGTTTCGAGTGTCGTATTTTACTAGATTCGTGATTCGTGAACCATTGTTGCCACTAACATCGTGTTTCATAAAACTTTCTAGTTTTACTACTGTGAACGAAAGCCATATTTTGATTTAATAGAAGACTCCTGTACTATTTAAACTCATATATCTACTTTATCAGATTGGATTTGGACTTCGGAATAATACATTTCGAGTAATTTTATATTCAATAAGAATTAGCCCAGACGAAACTTCCATGTCATCAAAATAATCTTTTTTTAGACTGAAAGGTTTTCTTTTGATGACGTAGATAGACAACCTTTGAGAGTGTATTCCCTCATTTGACTTTCAAAAGATACGTTATATAGCTTTGACTTCGCAAGATTGGCAGTGTAGCTAGAGTGTCTGCTTGCTCGTTT
The DNA here is from genome assembly GCA_024449915.1 of Sweltsa coloradensis. Taxonomy (NCBI): domain Eukaryota; kingdom Metazoa; phylum Arthropoda; class Insecta; order Plecoptera; family Chloroperlidae; genus Sweltsa; species Sweltsa coloradensis. The sequence goes on from JAMZAV010000334.1 coordinate 265,023, forward strand.
TCCTGACCTTGTTCGATTAACCTGCCTTTGACGCAAGAGAGCCTGGGTGTAAATAAGTTTGTGTTGTTGAGTCTTCCAATTTCATGCTATCATCTTTTTAGATGGCCCTTAAAATTACTTCAGAGCGGTTCTTTGCACGACGAAAGTAATTTTTTTTTAAATACAAAGAATATTCTCAATTACTTTCACAGCAAAAAAACGAAAAGTGGATGCTCGTGCATTTAATAATAAATTATGTTATTTAAAAATATTCTTTTTTGTTTGGATATACGAGGGTATTTTCAGATTCTCAGAATTTTCAGATTCTCAAACCTGTTGTTCATTGTTCCTGCCAAGGGCTACTATATTATGTATATTATTTTATAATGTGGTTTTAAGAGGTATAACTTAGGCATATTAAGTTAGACACATTGTGACTGGGGCCTTATGGCCCTTTTCTAACTTTCTATGGAGTTGTGCAGCTTAAAATACATTTTGTGTCATTTTGAAATAAATAATAATAATAATAATAATAATAATAATAATAATAATAATAATAATAATAATAATAATAATAATAATAATAATAATATAAACAGTGACCCCTATATTGTTCACTGACCTAGAAATTAAATAAATTAAATTTTAACGATGTATTCGTTTGCTGCCCCACAACTCTGGAATAATCTTCGCCCCCCAGTTGATAGAAGCAGTTGAGCATTAAACCAGGGATTAGACAGGTGTATTACCCCCCCCCCATCTAATGACGCAATCCAGTTCCCCTGAATCTCGACGCTCCATAATTTTCAGAGTAATACGACCAACCTCATTTAAGCCTGGCATTATCTCTAGCTACCTCCGCTTTCGCTGGGAAGCCGTGGAACATGTCAGTCTGAACCACCGCCTTGTATGCTTCAATCATTGCCGGTGCGAGCTATAATATACCTCGGTGCTTGTCTCAGTCGTTGAGTGGAAGAATAGAACGAAGATAAGATTCTCTGTCAACAGACCGCAGTCTTATTGAAATTAAATCCTATCTATTTGTCTCCGTTACGGGATACGTCTTCGGAGAAATTACAATTAAAACTGAAGTTGTGGTGGGAGGTGCGAGTCTCGTCCCATTTTCATTACTACTCGCTAAGCGAATAGCTTTCTCATTCCTTAGAAGTAATCCAGTTCCCGTTTCTAGCATGCCGAAGAAACTAAAGCTCCTTGCAAGCTCAGGATCAGGCACACGCACACGCAATAAGGAGCCGGTATCTGTTGCCTCCCTAACCTATAACTAGTTTGTCTATTACATGTAGCGCATATCCTCCTTATTTTATCACAACTCAATCTTAATATTATTGATAATTTAAGTCTCGGATCACGTTTGGCTTTGTTAAGCGAGCGTTTCCATTTGACTCTGCCGGAAAAAATAGTCAATGTTTTTTTTTTTTTTGTATTTCTCGCCATAACGTTCGAACGGAGGTTCGGATCGAGTTGAAATTTGGACCATCCGCAAGCTTCGATCTGGATTGAATGCCATTAGCTTTGTGGCAAAATCGTTCAAAAAGTTACAAAGTTTCATTAAAGTTCATCGAAAGTTTTTTTTTAACTAAACGGCGACAAACTCTGAGGTGGCCAAATCATTTAGAATGTCCGTCCGGTCACGAATATGTTAATTTTATTTTGATCCGATAAGTAGTGTAGATGGAAATTACATTTTAACAAAAGTAACGTTACCATGGCAACGAAAATTTGCGCGAAGTTTCTAATGCACTGCCACCTAGAAGTAATCAAAATACTATCTAGGAAGCAGTGTATTATTTGTTACCAAAGAGTTAAAATAGTTTGCCCAAGGAAATGATGTCAAGGTCTTCTAGATGGCGGTGGATTTTATCCACAAAGTAAGGGTTTACCCACGGGTTTACCCAAATACCTTGGCAATAATAAATAATATTGGAAACATGGCCCCGTGAACAGCGAACGTCGCAAATTTTAAAATTTAAAAAATGTGCAATGTGGGTCTAGCTATACGGTAGTTTTAGTAGAGATTTGTGGGCGCTGCCATCTTGGCTGTGACGTCACGGAAGTGCTGCTAGAAACTCGTTTCCACCATGCAGCACATGTTAGCACAGCACCTTCATGGCGCCAACAAAAACAACCGTATAGCACGTGCTCGCTTATCAACGCGTCCAACTGAGCGTTTCCTAGTGTAAAGGCACATAATACAAATTTCACGAGTTGTGCCGCTGGTCTTTCAGCAAAGTTCGTCTTTGAACTAAGTCATAACACATAGCTTAGTTTGGATGTCTCTTGACAACATACACAAGGGCCGTTAATGCTCTGCGGAATAACCGAACAGTGCATCAGTTCATGTCATAACATATCATACAAGGGGAGAAGTGGAGATTCGTAGTACATACATACAAACATAGCTGTCTACAGGCCCAGGATTAATAACTAGCCCAAGAGACAAGGGAAATACATCTTTCCACGCAGGCGTGAATATCTTCGCCTCTTTCTAGTTAAATAATTTAAATTTCTTAATTCTAATTTAAGTTGTATATTCGTGGTTCCGCGAGGGTTTCGTTTGAATTTAGATTGGGTATGGGTAAACGTCTAAATACCTTCCCGAATCCCAAAAAATCTGTTACTGCTATAGCAATATGTTATCTGTGCTGGTCTGGTAGGTTGATCTATGAATAAATATTATACTTTCTGCTATGTGGCCGAAATCACTAAAGAAATTAAAAATGTAAATTTGATTTTTAGACTTAACCCATCACCATTCCTATAAAATTAATCATTAGTATATTACATTACTATTGATCAATAAAATATTCCTAATTTTAAAACTTTTAAATGTCTCGCTACCCGTTGATGACATTTTTTTATTTATCGGGTTGTTTCGTAGCGGCGGTAGTGATATCTTTCTGTCGACGTTTCGAAGACCATGTTATCTTCTTCTTCAGGACATGAAAATTATGATATGAAGTTTGTGAAATTCCTCTTGTTTCTTGTTATTTTTTTTTCTATTGTTATTATTAAAGTTTTTTGATTGGTTAACCTAAATAAGCTTCCTAAATTCACTGTCAGATTATCATTTGCTAGACAACTTTCCTATTTCGTAGTCTTCCACCCCAGACATCTTCCTCTTGAACCGGCACAACCCCTTGGACTGGATCTATCTATCTAGACTAGAATCTAAACTAGAAACAATACAGTGTAAAGAAATCAACCCTATTGAGGAAGTTATCATAGATCCAGTCCAAGGGATTGTGCCGGTTCAAGAGGAAGATGTCTGGGGTGGAAGACTACGAAATAGGAAAGTTGTCTAGCAAATGATAATCTGACAGTGAATTTAGGAGCTTATTTAGGTTAACCAATCAAAAAAATTTAATAATAACAATAGAAAAAAACAATAACAAGAAACAAGAGGAATTTCACAAACTTCATATCATAATTTTCATGTCCTGAAGAAGAAGATAACATGGTCTTCGAAACGTCGACAGAAAGATATCACTACCGCCGCTACGAAACAACCCGATAAATAAAAAAAAAAAAATGTTATTCCTAATTTGTTCATTGTATGCGTATTACAGTTTACAGGTGCTGACTAGTTTTTGTTCTAGGCCCTACGATATTAAAAACAAGTATTTTAAAACAATGCTTTTGTATTAACAGCGCAAACACTGGCATAATATAATGTGAACTCGGTTACGATTTGAATTTACCACTATTACAGTTGACAACTGATTAATATAAAATGGACATTTTGTTTCATGTTCATCATACATTGAAAATAAGCCATGAATTATGTATTTGAGCAAATAATAAATAATTAGCGTTATACTTAGTTATTGTGAAGTAAACCAGCCAATATTAAAATTTTATGAATAACTTAATGGCTTTGAAAACTAATGTTTTTTGTGTGGTAATAATGGTAATCACTGTGTAAATTGAATAAAAGCATTTGTTATTCTATTTTTGTACATGTTCAATGACGATGAATAATTGCAGTTACCCATGCATTTATAACCAATCCATTATACATTGGTAAGCGAGGATGTGGAAGGCTGTAGACTAATACATTTAAAAATTAATTGGTTTCGTTGTTTAAACGCACCTCGTACAGCCATTAGCCTGATATTACGTTATTGCGAATGTTATGGTTAGGGAGGGAGAGGGGGGGGGCACTGGGAGACATTGTTGAAATTACCTAATTCATCTGCACATAAATAAGCTTTGGACACACAAAGAGCTGCTTTTAGTATTGTAATTTAATTCTGCAGCACATATCATAATCCGCGATCGATTCGAATTATGACCGTGGATTTATGTTGGTACGCAGGTAAAATCCACCTCCCTCTGGCAAAATTAGACTGTTTGGCAGCTATACGCTAGATGAGAACTAAATGATATTGACAGAACTCAGAAACGTAACAATAACAATACTTTCTCAATTTCATTAATCGGGAAACACTCCCGTAGGTGTAGTTGAGTCCGGGGTTCGATACCCCGCTGGGATGGAATTTTTAATTTCTGGATTGATTTTTATAAAACCACAATACAGTGTTCTTCCTGTGTAAATTTCTACGACGCCAACAGAGGATCATTTTTTGTAATAATGACCGAAGAAAATAATTAGCCCATCATAACTATGTAATAGATTTGAAACAATATACAGGATTCAATAGCTATGATTGAAATGAGTTTGTCAAGGTACTAGAATTTGTTTATCTTCGGAATTAAATTGTATTGAATTTCAAACAATCGATCGTAAGTTGCGGGTGTAAGTACAAAACCGAAGTATGAATTCATCGTGGTATAAATCCCACATCCACTTCTATCCGCAAACTAGGTTGGCTGCCACTCTTGTCACCAACATCTGGTTGTAATGAGCAATATTTCACTTCCGAGCTGTCACAAAGTATAGAATTGAAGTGTACATTAGCTACACTTCAAATGCCAGGGAAATATGTTGTGCATTTGAAGATGACGTATTTCAAGGTGTAACGTCTTGTTTGGATTGGATTCGATATTGCTTAACGTCTCATATTATTGCACTTTGCTATTCGAGACGATGAGTGGTGAAAGATGAGGATGAAGTATGCAGAACAGAAGGGAGGAGGGGAAACCCGGTACCGGCACGTAGCCTACTCCTTTCGTAAAGTACCAAAGGGACCAACGGCTTAACGTCCCATCCGAAAGGACGGTGTAACCTTGACAGTCATATAGGTTCCTCCACTAACCTGGACTGCCGAGCAGACGTCGAGGAGAACGAAGCCGTTACACTAACTCTCGAATACTCTCCATCTGCTCCAACCAGCGGTATACGTGAGTTTCAGGGCAGAGCGGTCACCCACTCTACCCCTGACCACGCCCGATGTTGCTTAACTTCGGTATTCGAGTGGGAACCAGTTAAACGACCTCGGCTAAACCGCTTGCTCAACGTCTTGTAGATTTGTAGGTTCGGACGATTCGTCAGCAACCTGACGCGCTGACCTGACATGGATGGATCGACGAAACTTCCTAGCCTCTAAATCTCAACATCCCGAAAACTTTCACTCTCTCCGTGCGCATCCACCGACAAATCACATAAATCCAGGGTGGTCCGTGGGATAGAATACTCCTGAACTCTAAAGCTGCGTTCACTTACATTTTGTTTAGCGTAGTAAACTGAACACGACTTTCACAATAAAGCTTCATAAGCTGCGTTTGTGACAGAAAAACACGGCGTAAGTTCGACTACAACTGACACAGACAGTGCCCCAAAATCTTTAATTCTCTCCCAGAAAAAATAAATAACACGGCACTCAGTCATAAGTAGCTTTTGCAGGGAAATAAGCAAATGGCTCAATGAACGTTCTGACAAAGATATAAAGAACCTCAAAATTTTAAAGATATTGAGTGGTTCTCAAATGTTTAAAAAAATACGTCAAAATAACGAATTTCTTAAAATTAAAATATAGTTTGTGCAATATCTGTTGTACAGTTATTAATTATTATCATACTAATTGAATTAAAGCTTTCATGGTTGTTAATTATGTGCATAATATGTTTCGAGTGTTTTATCTATCGTAATTTTCATCTTCCATCTTTCAATTTTTGTCTCACTTTTAGATAGTAGGCCTACGTGTCTTCTATTTGATTAATTATAATTGTGCATTTTAAACATAATGGTAATAACAAATAATAATATAAAGTAACATTTTTGTAGAATAGCGTAAACTAAGAGATATACATGATAGTTACAGACATACTTTTTAAGTTCTTAAAGAAATTGAATTGAATTAATTTATTTAAATTTATTGTTTATCCTTGCTATTACATTTTTTAAAAAGATTTCACAAGAACTCATATTATATTCGCAATCGTTAGCTTTTGGTCATTTTGACAAAAAAGAAGTCCTTACATTATTAAATTTTAATTCATGTATTCTTAGGCTCTAGCTTTGTCATATTTTGTGCTTCATAACAAACCGTGTCGCTTTATTTTGTTCTACGAATGTGTCTTTTAATGCCATTAGCTAAATTTTTAAATGTGAGCAATCCTCGCCTTGCTTAGAGTCCAATAATAATTATTGTTAATTCCAATGAAGACGAATACATTAAAATTTTATGTCTCAACTAACTTTAATTTGCTTGTGCCAATTTATAACGCAAACAAGGCTTTTAACTTTCTGGTGTTGCTGTTGTTACTCATTTATACGTATTCTTAATTGGATTCAGACCAGAAACTATAGCAAGCTAATGCAGGAGAGTTGTAAAGTCGACACGTGGGAGTGGAGGTGTTTGCAGCCCTTGACTTGTACATTGCGGGGCGAACCTTTACTCTCCCTTGTTGATAAGGGCTTTGTTTTTATGCCGGAGATAACCCGTAAACACAATAGCATTCCCCAGGGTGGCTGACTGTGAACACGGGCCTTTGCTATCTTGCTGGAGTACTTTAATTCTGATTTGTACTAATAAAAATTTGATTTTGATTATTTTACCAATGTAAGTAAAACGATTGTTTATCGTTTTGGGGCTAGCTAATGGCACTGCTAACGTAAACGTAGAAAATTTAAAGTCGCATTGCATTATATCAAGCATCTAATTTTTTAATGTGAAGGGCTCTCCATGACAGTATTTCAGGTATAACGATTGATTAATGTAGTCGTTATTACATGACGTTGTAAATTTACATTCACTTTGTGCAAGCAGTTTTATTGCTCTACGACATGGACGTTGTTTTTGTTATACTTAAATTAATGTGTTCGTTCAACTTATTATCTGTGGTGAAAGCAAGGGTAGTTGTAAGATAATATCTTGCTGTTGGCTCCTAACTCTTACCATTTATATGCCTACCCTCTCCTACTGTAATCCGTAATAACTAATACATTACGTGACGGTAATTAATTATTATTAATATAGTTTTTTACTTGGCACAAAACATTGTCGTGCCCTAGATATCGGGATAAAGAACATAACTCAATTCGACATCGTCGGAAACACTAAGATTACTGTCAACATTAATTATCTTTGTTAAAGTGTTTACATGATAGAAACTGCGTTTTATTAAAATATACTTTGTATCCACAATAAAAACTTAATTTCCAGCATTATTAATTTCAAGAATGGAGGGTTAATATTTCTCCACGGTTTACTTTGTTATACTTTGTTGTTTGACAGAGTCATATAAAACGCCAATTGTTCGTTTAATCAAGATCGTCATGTACCCTAAAATGAATTTCTTGTGGCAATTTTCAGGTTTCGCGTTATTGGATTTTATAGTCGCGCGCGTAATACCTTAACTAGGTATATCTTTTGTTATGTCAGATTTTCATAGACGACACGTATAGCTAGGAGATTCCTCGTTTCTTTGAGCAGAGAACAAAGAACGTCTTGAATAGCTTGTCTCTGCTGGGATTGGCGGGGAAGTCGTATAACCCTCCCGCGCCCGTGGAAACTGTGCGTGGGTGTATCACATTTAGTTCCCCGTCTTCGTGTTGACGCGTGACCTTCCCACGTAGAGCCGAGCGTCTACATATTGCATTAGCCATCGTTAGAGGTACGTGAAAATAGCGTTTTGTGAATAGATGCTACAAAGCGCTACATTTTCACTTAAAACTAAGGTTTTCAATTCCTATTTTATTTTATTTTACATAGTATCTATAATTTGTTTATACAAATCTTTATTCAGTTGATATTAATTCAACCATGATGACTAAATTTCAAACAAAAACCTGAAAAAAGTTCATACACAAGGTTTTGAAATTAGCCAAAAAATAGATGCTAAAAACGCTATAAAATGACACTTGAAAATGCTATATACACGCACCTCTAGCCATCGTTAAACTCCGTGCATTACCCGCTGCGTAGTCAAACACCTTTTTGTGTGATGCAGTACTCAGTCCTCAGTATACATTACAATGAGTGTCCATCCTCAAGGGATTAAGTAAGCAATTGGTTAGGGTATTTGTTGAGTTTGGAAGGATTGTTCAAGAGTTGTTAGGACGTAATCTCGCTATGAGTGAGAAAAACCTTCAGAAAGGATTGCCCGTGGCTGGGATCAAGCCGATGGTCTCCAGAACTAAAGTGTGGTGTAATGTAATGACAAGTCTGAAAGTATGCGAGAGTTTTTTGCATTTTATCGGAAACATTAAGTCGTAAGTGACTACGAAACCATTGTTTAATCATTTCAGTCTATTTTATGGGTTCTATCACGGACAAGGTAAAGTACCACCACAAAATTTATTTCACAACCAGAAATGTATGTGATTTTTCTGATATCCATTAATTAGTTTGAACAATACGGGTTTTTATAAGGAGGTGGGTGATTCGGCTCGGACATACATTGATCTGAAGACAGATTCGCGAGTTATAACCCCATCACACCACAAAACTGTGAACAATAAAGCTAGAATTTGTCTTTTAATATAGCTTGCAAAACAACCTTATGTAAATAAAAAACACTTGATGAAAGGAACTCGCCCTTAAAAAGATTGCAAAATATATCATTTCCTTCCATGCAAAATGAAATGTTTACGTAAGGTGCATTTGTGTTCACTCAAACTTGGCTTCAAAAATGTATTTTCTTCGTTCTGGCAGATATCTTTAACTATGCAGTGGCCTCGAATCACGGGGGCTCAGAAGGCAATTCTCCTTTAAATTTAAATGAACTTAATCTTCCACTTGATGCCCAGGAAATAAACAAAAATAAAAACATTATAAAAGTAACAATAATTTAAAGAGTTCCCTTAAGGCTTAAGGCGCTACTTCGTTCGCCCCACAGAATTTCGGCGGCTCAAGTCTAGCACGCCTACGTGAGATGATACTTGTTATTGCGTCAAGACTCACAACCTCAGGAACGGTTGATAACAGGTTGATTACGATCAAAGGTGGAATGATTTATGAACGCGACGTGTTATGAAATGAGACTCGCAGTCACTGTCTTAAAATTCACAGTTAATCTTGTGAGTTGTCACTACTGTTCACGCTACGAGTGAGAACGGTTGTCTCGGCGAACAACACAACTATATACCAGACAACCAACTTAATAAAGTAAACGTGAACTCTATATAATGTAAGTATTATAACGATGAAAGGAAATTAATTTGAAAGATGACTTCGGGGCAGGTTACTGCTGTTCATCCATCTTAGATAATTAAACCGTTATCTCTGATACATATGTTCGACATAGCTTGGGAATCTCATCACTTCACTGTTTAAACCGTTCGAGAGAAACAAATATTTAACTTTACTTGTTAGTTCCTTCTTCACAACAAGGTGTGTAAATATAAAGTTTTCTCTTGTGTATTATAGGTCCGGTCGAAAATTGGTTAAAACTTGGCTACAAAATTCATAATCGATCAAAATCATAACACAACTACAATCAGCTTACAAGCTACGTACCACAAACATCGATACGAATGATTATACATAATAATATGATTATATATATAAGGTTATGAGGTGACGTAGACAGAAAATAACAGATTTCGCAAACTGAATGTAATCATTTGACGGTTACGATGCCAGACCGGCACCTCCACCAAAAACGACGTATTTTTACTTGCAAGATGTTTTACTTTATTATTCCGGACCCGTTACATTTTAAACCTACACTTCAAATTAAGAACCCAAAAATAATTAAGTTTTAAATATTGCCATTATTTTCGCTTAAATTTAATGTAAATTTACAACATATTTCTATCGGGAGTTTTTAGTTGTGTAAAAAGGATATTTACAGCTCGATCATTGTGTGTTAGTAGTTTATGCTGTATCGTAAAAACAAGCATAACCATCCTTTGTTACCTGTTTAATAACGAGTCTAGAATGGTTTCCCATTTATTTAATCGTCACACTCTCAAAGACCTCGTTACGACCACTTTACGGTAAGATGACACGACTTGTATCTCAGCCAGGAAATTTTCAAATGTCAAAGATGCAGTCATAAACATGTTTCTTCTTTCTCACTATCACAACAATTGTACTATAATGTGCAATTTACAAAGTCTTGTTCTTTGTTATTATCTTAACAATTTTACCGTGAAGTGCAATTTACACTTGCTATGTTAATTAAAACTAAAGGACAATGCTTGAAACTCGATTCTGAAGGATCGAATAATATTTGACAAGTCCTGATTGACAGTGGAAGATCATGCGTACCGCAAGAGACTAAGACTCTGATTAGGAAAGTTACTGGTTCGATACCCGCCACCGGCCATCATGACTAAAAGATTTGCTCATATTTTAACTTGAGTAATGTCAGAGATTGAGTTCTCTAAACAATGTTTCTCCTTATCCCTGACGACTACTAAACACCAAGTACCTGTAGTCAAATGAGAGGATTAAACTGTTGTGTGCCCTATACACAGCGGGAATTCCTTCGGAAAAGTTGATTTCTTTCTTTCGTACAAATGGATACTACCAGAACACAGAAAAGTTTCAATTTTATCGGTTATCAATCTCGGTTCTACGGAAAAAGCCAATAATTTGCATTCCTACGGTCATTGCGCTGAGTCTAACTTGTAATACGTGAGAGAAGTGATGCCGTGGCCAATAATGATGTTTAGAACCATTTCCATTGCCCATTTCAAATTTACTTTTGAATTGAATGGCAACAACAAAAATTAATTAAAATAATTTCGAGCCCACAATGTCAATTATGTTTGTTGGAATTGTATGATAATAAAATCACTGTTTCATCGAGTGCTATTCCGCCAAGTCCCTTCCTTTCTGCAAATACGCGCATCGCATTCGCCTATACCCCGAGATTGGATGCTCACGATCGACTCACGAGACATCTTATATCCTTCAATTTGTTGCCAGGCAACTGTCATTGAGAGTGAAAAGGATGAATAGATAATTTATCAGGGAGTTCAGCTCGAAATATTGCTTCTTACCATGCATTCACGACAGCTTCATTTCAAAACTAAATCAATTTCATAAATTTATCATTTCCATTTCATCGTATGTTTTCATTCGTAGAATATTTTTAAGAAGCTTTTGAGTAATATGTTTAAATCCTGTCATGCAGTTTAGAGGAACTAAATTTAATTTTACATGCACTTTGAAAGTCAAAGGAAAATGGTTGAAAGTTGGTTGAATGAAAGAGGAACTTGAATAAAAAGGGGGGGGGGAACTGATTCGACAATATCTCTTTTTGGGCATTATATACGTAAATTTTGAGCCAATAAGAAAAGTAAATTTATAAGTGCAATAAATAATTTTGAGCTACATTTGTTTTTTTAAACACACCTTTGTCTCAAACACGAGTGTAAGTGAAAATAATTTTCTGAAATAATGTTCAGTTTGATGTGCGATTTTTTTGTCACGTGGTACAAATAAGAGTTTTGAAACGGTGGACAAAAAAAGTACAACAAACGTTATTTCAGAAAATTGTTTTCCATTATACTCGTGTTGGAGACAAAGATGTGTTTAAACAATTAAAAAAATGTATCTCAAAAGTCAAAATTAAGTTTTCCATCTAGACATTTACTTTTCTTATTGACACAAAATTTGCATATAATGGCAAAAAGAAAAGCTAATGTTGCATTTAAAAAAATGTTTTTCACTTTTTTATTTAAATTCCTCTTTCATTCAACCAGATTTCAACTATTTTCATTTGACTTGCTTGCTTGTATAGGTAATTCATTAAAACTAGGAAAACGCTAAAGTCCCGCCGCGTTGATGGATGAGCTTTTTAAATTTTTTAGTTTGCATGGGATATCTTTACTTTTGCAAGTTCTTTGTTTTGCTGCCTACGCATTGTAGGTGATTGTTGTCAAGTTTCTTTTGTTACCTGTCAATTGGTATTATTTACCGTAAAAAACTTATATTAAAAGCTTTAATTCTATGGATTCTGGTTAGCTTTTTCAACTTTTTCTTTCAAAAGGTACTACATCATCATAACCTTAATGTCCATGTATAATATGAACGTTGTAGCCCCACCCGTTTGGTCAGAATCGGCCCAAATGGCACGAAAATATCGCACAAAAAATCAAAAAACTTATATTAAAAGCTTTATTTCTATAGATTCTGGCTAACTTTTTCAATTTTTTCTTTCAAAAGGTACTACATCACCATAACTTTAATGTCCATGTATAATATGAACGTTGTAACCCCACCCTTATGGTCAGAATTGGCCCAAATGTCACGAAAATATCGCACTAAAAATCGAAAAAAATCGTAAAAGTACGATATTCATGAGAAATATTTCTTTGATTGTACCCAAAAACAATACACCTCTAAGTTCAGAGATTTCGAAGGTCCTGTCAAATTTTCATCAAGATCGGATATGCCGTTTGCCTGGTAGAGAGTTATCAAACAGACAGAAAAACAAACAAAAAAACAAAAAAACAAAAAAAAAAAAACACCCGAGCTAAATTTTTTGGGGGTCAGTGAAATTGAAGTCTTCGCTTCGCTCATCCAAATATACAAATAATATTGTACGTTATTTTACAGCTATTACAGTGGTTTTTATCAAGCTCATTATACAAAACAAACACCACATACTAGAAAAACTAATTATGTTTACATAACAGGCAGTTGTAATTGAAATGATTTATTTAATTTTCAACTGTCAATATCAATCAGTGATCCGAATCCACGTCCACATATAATATACACATGCAAAAAACATTGGAAATATATAATTCGATTTGTTGCACGTCACAATGTTATTCAAGAGGTCATCGGTTCCGTAATCATCATCGGTAAACCTGATAAAATGTTTTCCTCGGACATGCGGAGAAAGATTGGAAAATAGCAGTTGGCTCTGCGCAGACTTCCTACGAAACATGCACTGATATGCATATCACATTACCGTATCGTGGCATACGTGAACAGACCCGCGCCGTGTGACTTACCGCTGGTTCTGATGCTGCTGCCCTACATCGGAAAGAGATTAGGGTGACCAACGCGTATGAGACTAGGGTGACGCAGGACGGTCATCTATTAGCATTAGCTCTGAGTTATGAAGCCAGGACTACGATCATACGTTGACGTGCTTTCTAATAGGAACGCGAGAGGGTCGAGCTGCACGAAGTACCCACTTTCACATTTCAGTTAGGCCTGGGCTATGGCATTATTCAATTTTCGATATCACACGGATATTTTGATGTCTAAACGATGTATCAAAATTTTATTATTTTTGCCAAAGAAATTAAACAATCAAAATCCAAGTATAAATATTGTATCACAAGAGTAGGCCTATACGCCTGCTATTCAAAATGTTAAAAAAAATAAGGTTGATAAGATATCGCCAAAAATACATACGATTCATACGTTATCACACTCGCGCTTAATGACCCGGCACCTCCACCATAATTTAAAGTCAGGGCTATAATATTATACTGTAAGCTACACGGTAACTCACCATATTAAGCACGCGAACCGAAATTTAAAGGAATTAATCTTTTTTTCTTAGGTAACACATATACATGCCCAAAAACGCATCCTCCTAATATTGCACATTTTCAACAAAATGTACAATATGTTTTTGTTGAAATAAGACATTCCAAAATGGAGTCTTAACATCGGTATCTTTGTCCTGCCCTAATTTCAATACATTCATTATTATCGTTTTACAAAATGTTTGTTGTATGTTGAGGTACTGTTAATTACGTACATGTAACTTTTTAATGTATTTAAATAACTTACACCAACATTTGGTTTGAGGACAATAACATGTTATACTTATTTTAAAACACTGGGTAAACTGAGTTACTAACTAGCTTTTCATGCCTACCCAACTTTCTCCACCATTACCAGCTCACCGATTGGTAAATGTGTGCTCTCAAAATATGAGGTATTACCAATTTGTGGATTAGTAGTAACTTTATTAGCTCAAATTGGCTATTGTCAGTATAAATTGACAAACTCAAATTGAATTGTCAATCAATCACGGCCTGGAGCAAAGTCTGTCCGTGATGACTCGTGCAGTTGGGGCGTATGTGACATCCAAACTCTCGCCTATAAAGGGTTTGTGTAGCTGTCCATCATCCCCATAATATGTCACCACTCATCGACTCGAATAGCTCAATTTATTAAATAGAGTCGTTAAACAACAAATATTTTTACTCTGAATAAACACGGGTATCCGCAAGGCTACCTTTGTCCAGTGATCCTACAGCTTTTTTTTTAAAAAATTTTATCCTATTTAGTTAAAAAACTGATTTACAAGGGAGGACAACTAAATAAATATACTTACACCTACATAGACTTGCAAGTTGTATTTTATTTATTTATTTCAATTAGATTTTTGGATGAGCATAGAGAGCGAAGCGAAGATTCCATTCCACTACACTGGAGAAAAAAATACGGAATGTTTTTCTTTTTTTCTGTTTGTGTTTTTTGGTGTGTCTGTTAACACGATTCTGGCTAAACCGATACTCCGCGCAAGCTGCGATGAAATTTTCTGGAGGCATTCGAAATCTCTGAACTTAAAACTGCCACGTTTTTGAGCGCAATCGAAAAATTATTTCTAAAAACATGCTTTATCCGATTGTAATTTTTAAAAATTCTTCGACTTAACACCTACATGCTTTATCCGATTGTAATGATTTTTCACAGAACCTTAATTTTATGAATTTATATATTCGTGTGAAATTTGAGCGCAATCGAAAAATAATTTTTCATTAAAAACGCAATTTTACGATTTTTTTATATTTTTTTTCACATTTCTTCCACTTATAACACCTACATGATTTATCCGATTGTAACGATGTTTTTACAGACCTTAATTTTTCGAATTTATATATTGGTTTGAGATTTGAGCGCAATCGAAAAATATTTTTTCATGAAAAATCGCAATTTTACGCTTTTTTGCGTTTAAAAAAAATTACGCTCATCCAACAACGCGCCTGAAAAAGCGTTTGCAAAGCTTCATTACTATTACACAACATGATATACATAATCATTAGTCTCCAGTCTCCAATGAGCTTATTGTGGTCGCATTGTTTTAAATGTAGCCTATACACTACACAGTATACACTGTTAATAACTTAATGATATACATAATATACGTTAATCCTATAGGCCTTATATTATGATTAAATAGCCCAGAACTAAAATACAGTCCATACACAGGCCTTATACGTTATTAGCTCTCAGATTGTCAACACTATTACCAAGGCAATTTGGTGTGGTATCGATACAGTCTGACAAAATCCTGGTATGGGTCTCGAGGTGTTCTCGTAACAGCTCGAATCTTCTACGAGGTTGAATACATGCGTGTACTTCAATCTCCGTCCTAGCCGGAGTAGAATAGGCCATCATCAGAAGTGACGAGGAGACAGGCGATGTGAGTGCGAGTCCCCCCTCGAGGTGATAGGGGACTACAAAGAGGTCTCCCATGCATCCACTAATTTCAGCACCTACCACACATTCTTATCTATTTCATTATCCTCTTCTAAATAAATGCTGGACGCTTTGTGCTCGCATAGTCCACGTATGTGAGTGCTAGACTGGGGTAGAAGATTCGTTCGTGAAGCTCCTGCTGGTGTAGAAAGCGACTAAAAACCGAAGCCATAATTATCTCAGCTGCTGAATGTGTCGTTAAACCAGGTGTCTATAATGAACAGGTGTTTTGGCGTTTGGGAATGTGTTTAGGGGGACACAATATCCCTTGCATTCGAAATAACGACTGAAGAAAACCTTGGAAAAACATGTAGCCAGGATTGCCGATGGCGTGATTCAGAACCGGTACCTCAGACAGAGAGAGAGAGATAGATAGATAGATAGATAGATAGATAGATAGATAGATAGATAGATAGATAGATAGATAGATAGATAGATAGATAGATAGATAGATAGATAGATAGATAGATAGATAGATAGATAGATAGATAAGGGTCTTTATTGTAAGGCGGGATTAAGGCTAGTGAAGCCTTATCTTCCATCCAACCTAATACTAATAATAATAATACATTTGATAATGAAGAGAACATTACATGATTATATAAAATATTGAAATAATACATTAAATACATTATGGTAGCATTATTGCAAAGTTAAAATTTTCTAGGTGTATAGTAATGTTATGCAAATTATGAATTTTGAATCGATTTATGCAAATCTTCAATAGTTTAAGAAACATTCATTCATCCATTCACACAAAAGTACAAAATTAATATAGCTTTAGACATTGTGTGCAGAAATACAGGTGAGCAGGAGCAGGTTGTGGTATGCATTACTCAATCATTAATTTAACAAAGGCTGTAGCGGAGAGAGAGAGAGAGAGAGAGAGTCTCTCACACGTTACGCATGAGCCACCACTGGTGGTTACTTTGAATCTCACCACATTCTAGAACCACAGAGAACATCAGAGCGATTATCTTAATCACAACGCACAATTAAAATAGTCCGAATCTAGATTGTGGTTTTCTACTAATCAATCCAAGTCTAAATCTCGAAGGTCACCAAACCTCAGCCAGTGCATTCAAAAGGATCCTAAGACGATTAGCTATAAATGTGCTAAAACCGTTGTCGAAACTTTACTAATGCCCTTAAATCTTTTGGCCTCGGTAACCGAAGAACGTATAATGTCCCCCACTGAAAATCAGTTCTGTGACTGAGTGGGTGCACTCCAAATCGATCTTTGCTAAGTGTGATTTCCTTTCAAATAAACATACAATTAAGGTATAGCCACTTGTTTCACAAAATGTCTATTGATCAGTAGTATAGATAACTATCCAATTATACACTGATTTTTTTACTGAAGTTGCTTTTTATTTTATTTTATTTTTCACTTAATAATAACGGAATTTGTATTATGTGATAAATATAAAAACTGAAAAGCAACTTGGATTTGTGTATGTTTTTTCGTAGAATTATTTCTGTATGTGAAATTGTATGATTCCTACATATCACTTGGTGCGATCACAAAGTTAACTTTATGTTCCGTGTTCAAAGTGAAATACGATGTAATTTGCATATATTACAGAGGTACAAGTGTGCTTTGGAATGTTTCCTGCCCGGAAAATTGAATTTTATTGCAATTTTTACACTGACGTTTCCGTTCCGCATGACACAATGAGATTCCGCTCTACATTACTGATTAACCACGCTGACACTGCGACGCGCACTAGAGAATTCTCAAGAGGCCTAGTTATAATTAGCTAATTGTGAGCTATGAGTACATCAGCACACTCAATAAGTCAGTCGCCTGTGCTGCGATGTTTGTTTTGCTTCCTACAGAGGAAAAGGTTTCCTCGGTTTACGTTTCCTGTACTTTAATTGAATTGAATTCCAATTGATGCCCAGAAAACTTGATTAATTGATTCCCTAGCGTTTAATAAAGCTTTTTGAAATAGGCTTAACTCATAACTTGACTAATCATTGAAGGGTGGTGTGTTAGGGTTTTTGTACTTTGGGGTGGAACAGCGGAGGGTGGGTATGAGGGTCTTATATAAAAACGTTTCGTTCACGTTGTATTGCGTATTCTCAGGACGATTCATCGATTCTCTACACTTCATGCACTTGCAATGCCATTTTTAAAATTAATTTAAAAATCCTAACACTTTATTACGTAATTTTGAAATTGTTTGGTTCATTTATTTGCCTGCTCTTTATTCATCTCTGTTTTCATTTATATCCTATTCAACTGTTGTAAAACTGATTTTCAAAGGAGTTAAAGCAGATTACGATCCTAATTCAATGGTAGAAATACACATTCAGATGATCAACTTAAAACCTTCAACCCTCAATCCAAACACAATTTGTGAAAAAGATAAAAGCTTATTTACCCTTAAATTTATATGTATTGTATTTATTATTTTAGTCGAGTAAAATTGTGGTTATAAATGTTTCCAAATAAACTGAACAATACACTTATTTATTTTTAGGTTTTGGTTCGGCGAAACCGTTCAATGGTTGTCTTAACATGAACGTAATCTGTTTTATATACGTCCAAACTTCAAAGAGAACTCGCTCTTCGCTCGTCACCCTTCAAACGCATGTGTGGTTTATTGAATGTGTATACAAGTCAACTAATAACAATTATTTTACAAAATTGTTTTGAAATAATGGATTTTTTAAAATTACATTTTATTGACTGTCGCAATAATTTCATTAATTAAATTATATATTATATTATTTGTTAATTGCATCGTCACCACATATTGTCCATTGAAGTCTGAGCTGAGCAATCTGAGGTATAGTTGGTTACAGTCTCAGCTTCCAATGCAGAAGGTCCAGGGCTCGAATCCCGCTATAGGCAGAAGTTTTCAAACTTCTGATATGAACTTAGGTCCATCATATTAGGAATGTGTATAAACGGTGTCGATAATTAGCCTGGTGGATTCTTGCGCCCCTTGCAGATGGAATCGTGTCCAGCTTCATTGATGGACGTTTCCTACTTAAATATGCCGGTCTCTAGCTGATAATTGTTCTCTCGCCGATGGTGTCGGCGCCAACAGGGTTGGCTTGGTTTGCTTTAATTTTAATGTTCCTCACTGAGAATCTGTTGTGTGACTGAGGGATGAGTATACTCGAAATACGAATTTATTTATTTATTTATTAAACTGGTGTAGGTCTTGAGGAAGAAGATAGTGATAACGCAAAGGAAGAAAAAGTGATATGGAGGATCCGGGGTCCCTCCCAGCCCCTACCCGACTTCAAAGTTGGAAATATAGTTAGATATTGATTGATTTAATTAATTATAATGTGGTTTGTTTCTCTTCACGTTTGTGGATCACATATTTTGATATAAATGCACGCACATGGTGTGTGGCTTGTCAATCGTACTGCCAACATTGCATTATAAGATAGGTTTCCCCGCAGAGCACGTAGACTGGCATTGAGGATCAAGTTGGCCTCTTCAGGCGTCTCTCGACCAACCTCCAAGTTAAAACTTGAATACAAGAGCTATTGTCTCGTGAGTTTTCGAAGAGTCACTTAATCATGGCCTCCCTGGTACTTACCCCCCTCCCCTCCCCTACGAACCCTTCCTCGTAACATTAGAAAACCCATTCACAGAAGGCGCCTTAGTTCAACCAAATTTATAGTCTCATATGGGTTAACTGATTTACATCCACTACTCTTTGTTGTTGTATTTACGAAGTAGGCAGTATAGTTGTACTTGTGTGCCATTAATGTTGGTGGTAGTGCGTGTCTTAGTGTTTGTTATTGCTATTATACAATTCAAATTATTATGTTCATTTCATACTCTTATTTTTAGCAAATGTTACTTCAGTTCGGTTAGCAGATACACAGTTCGCAAGATCTAACATCACGTAATGTACACAAATGATAAATGACGCAAAATAGCCAAAGCCTACCTTAGAACGCAAGAAAGTTGTGACTGTCTAGTGTCTACATATTCCGATCACAGAGAGCAGGGGTGGACCCAGGCGAGGAGTTTCGCGGATGAGAAACTCTGTTGCTACAGAAATTAAATAATTGGCTAGCGATGATTATTAATTTTATATATGGCTGTTAATAAAGGTAAATTGATAGGCTTACGCCCAACGTTTTGCCGTATACATAAAGAATTGCTTACATTACTTTACTCCATTGCTTTTGAAATTCTATATTAAAATTCATGAAAATTCATGTTTGCCAATATTAAACTTGTTTTTTTAATTAATATTCATAAGCACGCATTTTGTAATGTAATTTGTAAACGCATATTTTAAATCGAAAAAGGCGATTGTGAATTTTAAAGAGTTTCGCGCGGGTAATTCAGTTGAATAGTTTTTGCAGTAATACAACGATCATGTTTGTGACTTCCAATCCATTTGTGTCCTAATGACTTGGTGTTTTCACCCTTCGCACTACTACTTTGGGCAAAAAGATATTAAAATTGTTAAATAACTTTAAAGTAGTTGGCTAAATGAGAAATAGTTTGTTATTTAAACGTGCATTGTTAATAATTCCCAATTAAAGCTGGAAACGAACCTGAATAATGACTAATTATCCAGTTATTTTCATTAATAATTCAAATTATTCCTCAACCTCAGTACTAATTACCTTCCAAATGTTCATTAATTTACATTTATTTTATAGTTGCACTCACAAAACACACGCTTACATCCCGCCAAGAAAGTTTTAAACAAACCCTCATGGTTTGTTTGAAGCTTCCTCGGACATAGAAATTCATAACGACTTATTTACGGTAGACCGAATCTGCGTTGGAATATTAAATACTGATCTACCACGGACGTGGTCTACCCACCGAAATCTGCATAAGTATAATATTTGAATGCACAGTTTTGTTCCGTGTTTCAAGTAGAGGTGTACTGGGACGAATACATTAACTTGTAACCAACTGACTCCAGCCAGTAGCTCGCCGTCCTCGTTATCCAACAGACTGTGCAGTACTTGTAAGGTGACGTCTCCTTGGCACGGGATAATACCACGAGATATATACGTAGCTGTCGTAAGGATGTGGGTTTATTGGGTCACCCTGGCTTTTACGGGGCTCAAAGATCGGCCTTAGCTGAATTTTTAAAATTCTCGTATACTATATCAAAATATGTGTTATGCTCGTTATACTGTTTCCACATTACTGATATACACCATGGTCCATGGATCACGACGCAGGCGTTGCTTCGTTCCCATCAACAAACATAACACAAAGATCGAACGAGATAATATTGCTTCCGTGCTGATATACTAATACATCCAAAGTAACTCATTGGCCCAGAACAAAAATGAAACAGCATAGTGCGAAAACAATTTTAGTTTTATTAATCTCACTACTTACATTCGCGAATATTCGATGTCGGGTGAGGAAGTGTCATCTGAAAATTCGCGAATGTATGTTGCGGTCTTTGTTCAAGGTTTTTAATTACTTTCTAACTGGCAACTGCTTACTATGTTTATTACAACAGATAAGTAGTTGTGAACATTACTAACTTTATCCAGAACCCTCCAAATTGTGTATGTCTCTTTTTTTGGTGAGCGAGCGAGCGTAGCGACGGGCGAAGACTTCAATTTTTCATGACCCCCAAAAAATTTTGGTTGGGGTTTTTTTTTTTTTTTTTTTTTTTTGTTTTTTTTTTTTGTTTTTCCGTCTTTTGTTCGCTCGATTTTCCGGGGAAACGGGATACGCGATCTTGATGAAAAATTTGACCGGACCTTCGTTTTCTTGAATTAGAGGGTATGTTTTTTGGGGACAATCGAAGAAATATTTTTTCAAAATATCTACTTTTCGATTTTTTTCGATTTTTTGTGCGATATTTTCGGACATTTGGGCCCGATTCGACCAAACGGGTGGGGCTAGAACGTTCTATTTTTACATGGACATTAAAATTTTTGGTGGTAGACCTTTTTAAAGAAAAATTGAAAAAATTAGCTAGAACCAAGAAATAAAGGTTTTAATATTAGTTTTTTTCAATTTTTAGTGCGATATTTTCTCACATTTGGGCCGATTCTGACAAAAAAGGGTAGGGGTAAAACGTTCAGTTTTCACAGGGACATTAAGGTTATGGTGATGTAGTACCTTTTAAAAGAAAAAGTTAAAAAAATTAGTCGAATCTACAAAAAATAAAGGTTTTAATATGAGTTTTTTGAAGTTTAAAAACCCAATTAAAAAATAACACTAAAAACTTGACAAAAACACCCCCACAATGCATTAAAAAAAGCACTTGCAAAGGAAAAGTGAAAACAACGCACAAAACGCAAAAAAACTTAAAAAAAAAAAACCTCACCCAATCAACGCGGCGGGACTTTGGGTTTTTCCTATTAAACTGAATAGGATAGACATTAAATTAATAGAATACAATTTATTCACATTCAGATCACACCATTATATGTGTGTTGTATGTTGTAATTTAAAAATTGGCTATTTGTTGTAGGTTGGAAACTTTTCTACATTAATTAATTTCGAAAATTTCAAATGTTTGATGTTTTTGTTATTGATCACGCAAATCTTATTTTTCTTGATTCAAATTTTAAAAAATACACACCAAAAGTGTTTTGCAAGATTTTGCATGGTTTAGATTGTTGGTCTCTATTCAAAGAGCTAGTTATACCATGGACTTTAATAGAAAACGGGTTTACGAGGGACGGACGACTGAGTGTCCCCTTTAAAACCCAAAACGGCGCTTTTTCTGTGATTCTGTTCTCGTACGTCGAAAATCAGCCGTCGCTGAAAGATTTGCGCTAAAAATTTTAAAGGATATCCGGTAGAGTTTACTGAAAAATTGTTAACAAAACAGCTAGATCCTTGGGGTTTAATCACAATAAAAAAAAAATGTGTTTTTTTAAAAATTTTCGATAGCATTTTTTAGATCTTTATATGTCTCAAAAAAGGGGCTCACCACTCTTTTAACAACGACTTTGGGGTTTTTTCCCTATAGCTAACTGTATCCCTTTAACAAAAACACAGCAACCTTGGCTAAAAATTTCAATGGGTCTCATTTCAAGCAGCCACCAGAAGCAATAGTTTACGTGGCGGTGGTTTGGGAGGTTAGTAAGTTAGTGGCACTGTAGTTAACGGTAATTGAGTTCCGTGACATTGCAATGGTAACACAAGAGTACTAATTGATTTTTGAGCGTGGAAAATTCCACCCCGACTAGCTTATGTAAGTGAGTGTACTTGGCGTCGCACGAGTTTGGGGCGAACCACAAGCTTATGCGCCCCTGAGTTGTGGCCAGGGTCTGGCACAACGCCCAACATCACAGTCACGAGATAAGGGTAGACGTAGGAAGATACATCGTGATACCCACCTCTCGTAACATGCCCGGGAGCAAACACTCTTGATCTGACTAGTACAGATTGTTTTGTTAAATGTATTTCATTTTAGTTCAAACTTTTTAACTCCAGAGCAAAATCGTCCTTTAAACTCCCTCATATTTTGGCTACGAGTTCAACTTCAAGGAATTGACCGTGAGTGGTGTGTCATCACATTCTTATGTATGTGTAAGGAGTGTTATGGGTTCCCAAGGATCAACATATTAGGCATAGACTGGAAGCTATTTTTTGCTTCAATATTAACATAGACTAAATGCTTTCCAGTTTCCAACTTGTTTAACTATGCTTACAAGCATTGAAAACGTAACTTTCGACAGTAATGAAAATTGCCAAATGCAGCGTGTAACTGCTGCTTTTGAAGTTTTGTTTTTCCGAATCATATGAGTAAGTTTGGCAAGCCAATAAAACCACAATTAATTTCAACTTAAACTGTTTATAAACAAGTCCCGCCGAAATGTTGCTTAAATTACTTAGATTATTCGAAATAATAAATGAAACTTGTCTCATCATTCTCTTTCTTCAAAGCACTAATAAAATGTTATTACGTACTCTACAACAAACGTACATTCACATAATAAACTTATCCCGTGTTTTCGTTGTGTTGTGACTATTTGTTCTCTCATGGCGCACATAATACGAGAGAGGTTTTATCCTCAAAACACGAACAAAAACAATAGCCTATTGAGGTTCTTATCTCCATCGCTCAATTTGAACTGAATCGTTTTATTAGGCACTAAAAAATACCTCTTTAATTTTATGAATGTTTTCCTTCAATAGAGTATTATACAATACATTGTTTCCCTTTTGTTATATTTAAAAAGCGTAAACTATAGCTTTTAGTATTCATCAAACATCATATAATTTTGATATATTTGTTTATTGTTTTTCACCAAAAAATTATATTTCTCGATTTGGATAGTCGGGAAACACTCCCGTAGGTGGAATTGTTATAATTTATATTTATATATATTTTATTTATTTATAATTTCTGGATTGTATTAAATATTAAAAAATTATATGTTCATTTGTAGCTATATCAATGTAATTTTAATTTTTACTTTATTTATATATTATATTGTTGGACGAGTGAGCGAAGCGAACGGAGTCCTCTATGGCAAGTTTTCGGCACTTCGTTGTGTTTATGTGTGTCTGTCTGTCTGTGTGTTCGATGCTTAGGGGCAAACTACTCGTCCGATTTTGACGAAATTTCACACCAACGTCAAGGACCAATAGATAGAGTGCTGTTAACATGGACAGCAAAATTCGCAAGAATCCAACCTACAAAAAATTAAAATTAAACAAATACTACTTTATTTTTTAAACTTAAAGTTCACTTGGAAAGGAATACCCTTTCTTATCAATGTTACCACTAACTGTGAAAATTTTCAGAATTATATCTTGCCCTGCCAACTTACAAAAAATTAATTACTTTAAAACATCATGTTTTGCAGGGCTTTACTAAATTGGATTTGATTTGAGGAGCATAAAAGATGGATGCAGAACATATGGGGCCGAAATAAGGTGCATGAATGGACCTTTCTAAAACATATTTTGGAATCTTGCTAGCTTTAAAACTTTGGCGTTAGCGATGTGATATGTTTTGGTGTCGCCCGCGTCCGCTTGCATAACGATATAGCTAACGCATCAGATGGCAGACAAGTGTCGACTTGGTGACTCACACTGCTGCAGTCGTCATGGTTCGCAAATTATGTACCCGGCTATTAGCTCACTCGTCCAACAACGACTTTGGCGTTTTCCTAGTATATGTAAAATGGTACTTGTGCTGTACCAGACTCTTTTGAATAATTTCGAAAAATTGTTAAGAGGGTCAATTTTTTTAACACCCAGGGGATGGCGATTACAGTCCACCAGAGTCCCGAACAATTGTCCCAGGAAAACATTTCTCTCACATTTTACACAAAAGGCGTAAAAATGATCCGATTGCGAAAATCCTTTTGCACCGTACTTAAGAGTCGGCGGACAGCGTCCGGTAGCGTACCGAAAGTGTCCCGGAAAACAAATTTGTCCCAAGACTTCGGATAAACGACAAACGTTACCCGCAAACTACTGTATCGCGGCCGAACGCGGACCGATTCGCGATTTTGTCGCATCAACGAGGTTTTCCAACTACGAGGTATTCCGAGTACGAGGTTTTCCACGCCCTCCGCGTAGCGGCTTCAAGCCGCGCGCTAGCGCGACTTGTATAAATAAATAAATAAATAAATAAATAAATAAATAAATAAATAAATAAATAAATAAATAAATAAATAAATAAATAAATAAATAAATAAATAAATAAATAAATAAATAAATAAATGGAGTTTTCAAGGGTCAACTAATTATTAGGATTAGACTGCAACCTAATGCAACCTACATTAAATTTTTATCGTGGGAAACCTATTATAGGGTGCAATTAGCCCCTCTTCAGGTGAACTAGGTATGTGCGGATAGGAAATTGTGAAGGGATGTCCGAGGGCTGTTTAAGAGGACTCAATCCCTTGCATTCGCCTTAACGACTTAGGAAAACTTCGGAAAAAACCTTCAGTCAGGATTGCCGGTCTCGACGGGATTCGAATCCGGGACCTCCCGAATCAGAGTCGAGCGCTTAGCGCCCGAGCCAACACTGTCGGTAACCTGTTATGTTCAAATTATCTTGAACCTAACTCTACGTAAATAGTTGCATTCCACCTTGACCCGGGCGGTACTAATGCATCAACTCACCCAGCTGAGTCAGAGAGATAACAGCTGACTTGTGCGACTGGTAGGGAAGCAAACCCGATCGCGAGACAACTGTGTGACTGGACGGCGACCAGGGAGGTTGTTACTGAGGGAACAGCTCGCTGTAGGATGCTACAGTGATTGTGAGCCTAGACTTGGAGACGGCAGGCGACGTGGGGCCCGGAATATACGATTCCAGGCTAAGCCAGCATTCAACCCGAGCGTCATTAGACGGAACCTTCTTCACAACCACTAATTCGGAGCCCTCGGGACGAACCATTGGAACCCTAGGACTTGTTGTCAAGGACTCGACCAATCCAGGTCATTCACTCGTACCGGACCAGGCCACACCCAGGACCAGGAGGAAACAATTACGCGCCAGGCTAGGAACGCAAGTAATCAACGTACCTACCACCCCACTCCCAGGTATCACTGATAATTATTTAATTGGCCTGTACGGCCTACTTTTCTCCAAAGGCGAGATACTCGCCGTTGTGAGGTCATGTTATTAGGATATGTAAATGCACCCAACCCACCAGAGGTGGGCAGAGCAATCTAACAATAGTGTGGAGCCTAGTCAGTGCAATAGCACCTGCTTTGACAAGTGAGGCCCTACTAATCTGAGAAGGCTTTATAATTGATGTAACCATTATTTATTAATATCACACCTTTATAATATTATGCTCCATTGTACCCTTGTGATCTACGACTCAGTATCTAGGCCTACTCTATTATATTAGTGAGGGACCTAGTCAGTGCAATAGCACATGCTTTGACAAGTGAGGCCCTACTAATCTTAGAAGGCTGTATAACTGATAAGCATTCATTAATTAATCTCACACCTTTGTAATATGATACCCCCTTATACTATTGTGTTATTTATTATTCACTATCTACTTTATTATATTGGTGAGGGACCTAGTCAGTGCAATAGCACATGCTTTGACAAGTGAGGCCCTACTAATCTTAGCAGGCTTTATAATTGATTGAACCATTTATTAATCAATCTTACATCTTTGTAATATGTTGCCCAATTGTCGGCCTACCATTGTAATTTATGACCCACTATTAGGCCTACTCTCTTATATTAGTGAGGGACCTAGTCAGTGCAACAGCACATGGTTTATTTTTGACCAGAGAGGCCCTACTAATATAAGAAGGTTCTATAATTAACCATTGATCAGGTGTTATCACACCTTTGTAATATTATGCCCCATTGTACTATTGTGTTATTTATTATTCACTATTTACCCTAGTATGTAAGGGAAGGACCCAGTCAGTGCAGAGCACATAGTTTGACAAGTGAGGCCCTACTATTATCAGTACGCTTTATTATTCTCAACTATTTAGTAAATGTTATCATGTGTTTGTAATGTTATGCTCCATTATAATATTGTGGTAATTATATTTCACTGGTTTACTCTTATTAGTGTAGTACTCAGGCCGTGCAACTGCACATGAGTTGAACAAGCTAAGCCCTACTTTACAAGGAAGCTATCTCTTTATTAACTATAATGTGTGCTCATGTTCTTACAATGTTTTGTCTCCTATGGTAGACCCTAGTGATATTTTGTTATCTGGTATCCATGTTCCATTGCCAGGTTATGCAACCGGACATGGCACTACTTTAATATTGTAACCAGGGTGAACAAAGTCTGATTCCAATGTGTAGCACCGCCCGTACTAAGGCACCGTATACCCCTATTCAGCCGAGCCTAAGTCACCGACTTCACTGAATGCTTTCATGTACTAGTCTAGTCTTGTTTGCAGACACCTAGGTCCTGCCCTCCTTTGTTCATGGTGGCGCTGTAGGGATATCGTGCGTTGGTTCGGAGCTGTGGCTCATGCCCTTGGGCAATCGGTATCCTGTCAATCATAATATTGGCCCCGGAATATTATTACTGTTCTGAAAACCTTCTGTATACTCTATCTAGAGCATTACTATGATCTTCTTTATGACCACACCTGTAACTACCTTGTACCTATTTTTCAAACAATATATAATTAAGTTTTGGTTAAATTGTAACAGTGAGTTCCCGCGTTTCTTTACCCCCTATTCCTCTTCAAGGTTTCTTGGTTTTCCCTATTTCCCCCCACCTTCCATCATCGCCGGAGGGAACAAAACCAAGTGGCGCCCTTTAAGCTCGCTATCAGCCATCCGGTCACCTATCTACCCACACCCCCACCACTGCAGCTAGCCGGCAACCCGCCTTTAAGGCTCAACCTTGTAGCACGAGATTTGGCGTGCGACATTTGGCGCCCAACGTGGATTTATGGTGTTTGGTTATCTCGGCTTTCAAATTAGACATTAATTTTTCCACTCGATTGCAATGGAGGTTAATAGACTTTCAAAGGGTGAAATTGAATATGAGTGAAATGTCGTGGACTTCCTGCCACTGGTGCCGCAGACCAGTGAGAAAGTCACTTCGTAGAGCAATTCGTGACCGACGACCAGTTAACACATGTGTTGGTGAACCGGAAAATGAGCTGGAATTATGCGAGCGGAATATAAACAAGATTCAGACTGAGCTGAGGAAATTTTCAGGGACGAGACGAGACCACTGTATTGTAAATTAGATGCAAAAAGTTACACATTACATTGGTCGAATCCAGAATGTAGATGTGAAGGCAGATGAGGAACTTTCAAAATGGAGGTCGACGTTACTAAAATTAAACTATGGACGCGTATGAGGAGCTAGAATCAAGAGCAAAAAGTGATCAAGAGGATTCAGATGACGAATTCACTCGGCACCGAACAATACAAACACTGCTACATTAGTGACAGAACAGAATCATTAACTACGGACTCTGCTAGTACTTCGTTACGTAATGAAACTCCGGTTAAATTGAATACAAAGTCTATTCCCGTTTTGAAATGGAATTTAACTTTTTCGGGGGAAAAGGTGTTAGCTAGGGGCATTTCTGGAAAGAGTCTCTGAACTCCGAGTTGCGCGCGGAATTGCGGATAATGAACTCTGGGCATCAGCTGTTGATCTCTTTAGTGGACCTGCGCTAGTATGGTTCAGGGCAGCAAGATGCCGTTGTAGATCTTGGACCGAACTAGTCGCAGAACTAAAGCAAACATTTCAACCGGCGGATTACGAAGACTGCCTGTGGAAGAAATTCGACTCCGAACTCAGGGGAAAGATGAGCAGATAGACATTTATGTAGCAATCATGGAAATCTTTTTGCGGCGTCTAGACTCACCAACCTCGGAAACCGAACGATTAAGAGTTATGAGAAAGAATTTAGCCCCATACTACCAAGACAGGTTGTCCTTGCATGACATTAATACTATTCATGAACTTCTCACATTAGGACGTCGAGTGGAAGCAGGACGGGTGCGCACAGAGAAATACAATGCCCCCCCACCAAAAAACGCGACAATGGAGAAAGATCTAGCATATTCGAGGCGAACGTCAGAACTTGTCGAGGTTTCACACCAGGTTAGACAAGCCCACGTTTTAGAGGTATCACCACAGATAGCTAATAGGGGTAAAACAAAAGCATGTTGGAACTGTCAGGAACCAGGTCATCCGTATCGCAAATGTCCAAAACCCCTGACTCAATTCTGTTTAACTTGTGGTACTCCTGGTTACAGTACGCCAACTGCAGGAAGTGTCATAAGGGAAACGCTACAGGGAGGAATTGAACGACTGTCGCATATCTTCCTCCCGTAGTCTTGTGAAAACATCTGCGGCAGAATGGGATAAGTGGCTACGGCATGTTTCTGATTTCATCAAGATTAAACCCTCGATTGATTATCTACTCCAAACACAAAACCGAGATGATAGATTGTACCTCAACGTCAAGATATTAGATTGTCAATTCTCGGGATTGCTGGATTCAGGGGCTTCGCGTTCGATACTTGGACAAAAAGGCTTAGACCACATGCAGAGACTGGGGTTGGAAATGAAAACAGACACTGGGCATAGCCAAGTGAAGGTGGCTAATGGACAGTTTTGCCAGGTGTTAGGATTCATGAACATCCCTATGGAATTGGAAGGTTCCATCCATAACATGGAGGTGATGGTCGTTCCCTCTGTGAAACAACCACTAATTCTTGGATTAGATTTTTGGAGAAAGGTGAAACTCCTTCCGAATTTTGTCAATCACACATGGACATTCGACACGACTGACGAGTGCTATGTCAATGAAGTTGTTGTTGACAAAGAACATATATCCAACGAACAGTGTATGGAACTAGATGCCTTGGTAGCCCGGAACTTCGAACAAATGGGTACATCACTTGGTCAGACAACCTTAGTTCAACACAAAATAGACACAGGGACAGCTGAACCTATAAAACAGCGTTATTACCCACTTTCACCGGTCAAACAGGCACAGATGGATGCGGAATTAGACCATATGCTACAACTGGGAGTGGTGGTTCCATCAAAAAGCCCGTGGTCATCCCCAGCTCTTCTGGTTAACAAGTCTGATGGCACCTCACGATTTGTGGTGGATTTCCGGAAGGTGAATAAAGTAACGAAACGGGATGCGTATCCCATTCCTTACGTTAACTCAATTTTAGACAGACTTCGAGATGCTCGTTTCCTTACCTCCCTCGATCTTAAAAGCGCTTATTGGCAGGTACCAGTAGACCCCAAAAGTCGAGAGAAGACAGCTTTTACTATCCGTCACGAGGTTTGTTTGAGTTTACAGGATGCCGTTCGGCCTACATAATTCTCCAGCGACTTGGCAGAGACTGATAGACCGCATATTAAGATCAGATCTCGAGCCGTACGTTTTTGTCTATCTTGATGACATCATTATCTGCACTTCCACCTTCCAAAAGCATCTGGAGGTGTTAGAAGAAGTCTTTCGGAGGTTAATAGAAGCTAATTTAACACTGAATCGTGAAAAATGTAAGTTTTGCAGGTCAGAGCTAAAGTATCTGGGATACGTTGTCGATTCCATGGGTTTGCACTGCGATCCGGAGAAAGTAGCAGCCATATCGGACTATCCAGCACCCAAAACACTGAAGGAGCTTCGTCGATTTATCGGTATGACCTCGTGGTACCGAAGATTCGTTCCAGGATTTTCTACCATTATAGGCCCGTTGACTAAGCTGACGCACAAGAACCAAAAGTTTGCATGGAATGCTGAAGCGCAAGAAGCCTTCCAGGACTTAAAAGGAAAATTGATCACAGCACCGATTCTTTCCTGCCCGGATTTCTAACGAAAAGATTTGCGTTCAAACGGATGCATCGAAACTATGGCTTAGTGCAGTGCTCAGTCAAATGCATGACGAGGGGGAGAAAGTAGTAGCCTTCGCCAGTAGAACCTTAACTAACAACGAGAAAAAGTTTTCAGCAACAGAGAAAGAGTGCTTAGCTGTTGTTTGGGCCATTGAGAAGTATCGGCCTTACATAGAAGGAAGTGAATTCACCGTTATCACGGACCACCATAGTTTGATCTGGCTCCAAAAACTTACAAGATCCGGACAGGTAGATTAGCTCGCTGGGCGCTACGGCTTCAACCGTATAACTATCAAATAATTCATCGCAAAGGGAAGGACAATGTTGTACCTGACGCACTCTCGAGGTCCGTACCAGTTGATCTTATCACTCTTCCGGATACGATACAGGATCCTTGGTACCAGAAAACCTTCTTCGTGTCAAGAAAAACCTTTAGACTACCCAAAATGGAATGTTGACAAGGACTGTTTATATAAGCTAAACGGGACTTGGAAGATGGTTGTTCCAAAAGAGTCACGCCCGGCAGTATTTGAAGAATGTCATGATGATGCAACAGCAGGTCACTGGGCATATGGAAAACCTACAAAAGAATTTGTAACTCATACTATTGGCCGAAAATGAAGTCCGACGTGTCCAGATATGTTAACAAATGCTCCGTTTGTCTGCAGTATAAACCGGAAAGACAACTACCAGCAGGACTTATGGGTCGATGCAAGAACGTTAGCAAACCCTGGCAGCTAATTTCTTCTGACCTTCTTGGACCGTTTCCGCGTTCGAAGAAAGGGAATAAGTATCTCCTTGTTATTGCAGATTGGTTTACCAAATACACTCTGATCTTTCCTCTACGGGCAGCTAACGCCAAAAGCATAGTTCGCCACATGGAAGAAGATGTTTTCCTGATCTATGGAGCTCCACAAACCATTGTATGTGACAATGGGTCTCAGTATGCAGGCAAGGAAATGAAACATCTAGCTACGCAATATCAATCGAAAATATTCTTCAATGCTCGCTACCATCCACAAAACAATCCCTCGGAACGGATTAATCAAGTCCTGAAGACCATGATTGCATCATACGTGAAGGATAATCACCAAACATGGGACCAAAACATCCATAAATTTGGTTATGCGATTCGAACGGCACACCATGAAGTTACAGGTTACACGCCGGTATACCTAAACTTTGGAAGAGAAATTTCCACATCAGGCAGAGCACATGGAGACTACCAGGGTGACTTGGACAATCCCACTTGCACGTCGAGGGAGGATTGGGCCCAAGAAATTAAATCACTTCAAGCAACATATCGGATAGTGACCGATAGGATTGTTAAGGGACATGACGAAAATGCTAAACGGTACAATCTACGCCGCAGACCAGTCACCTATGAGGTTGGCCAGATAGTTTACAAGAAAATTATGCACAGTCTGATGCAGCAGCAAACTTTTCAGCAAATTTAGCTCCAAAGTTTGTAGGACCTTTTGTAATCAAGTCCAAGTTGTCTCCACTAGTTTTCGAGTTGGTTAACAACAGAAATAAAAGCATTGGGTATTGGCATGTTTGTGACCTTCGGAAGTCCCCAGAAGAGAAATGAAACTAATTGTTCGTCATGACCCTTGTCTGTAGGAGGGGGGAGGTGTTATGTTCAAATTATCTTGAACCTAACTCTACGTAAATAGTTGCATTCAACCTTGACCCGGGCGTACTAATGCATCAACTCACCCAGCTGAGTCAGAGAGATAACAGCTGACTTGTGCGACTGGTAGGGAAGCAAACCCGATCGCGAGACAACTGTGTGACTGGACGGCGACCAGGGAGGTTGTTACTGAGGGAACAGCTCGCTGTAGGATGCTACAGTGATTGTGAGCCTAGACTTGGAGACTGCAGGCGACGTGGGGCCCGGAATATACGATTCCAGGCTAAGCCAGCATTCAACCCGAGCGTCATTAGACGGAACCTTCTTCACAACCACTAATTCGGAGCCCTCGGGACGAACCATTGGAACCCTAGGACTTGTTGTCAAGGACTCGACCAATCCAGGTCATTCACTCGTACCGGACCAGGCCACACCCAGGACCAGGAGGAAACAATTACGCGCCAGGCTAGGAACGCAAGTAATCAAACGTACCTACACCCCACTCCCAGGTATCACTGATAATTATTTAATTGGCCTGTACGGCTACTTTTCTCCAAAGGCGAGATACTCGCCGTTGTGAGGTCATGTTATTAGGATATGTAAATGCACCCAACCCACCAGAGGTGGGCAGAGCAATCTAACAATAGTGTGGAGCCTAGTCAGTGCAATAGCACCTGCTTTGACAAGTGAGGCCCTACTAATCTGAGAAGCTTTATAATTGATGTAACCATTTATTTATTAATATATCACACCTTTATAATATTATGCTCCATTGTACCCTTGTGATCTACGACTCAGTTATCTAGGCCTACTCTATTATATTAGTGAGGGACCTAGTCAGTGCAATAGCACATGCTTTGACAAGTGAGGCCCTACTAATCTTAGAAGGCTGTATAACTGATAGCATTCATAATTAATCTCACACCTTTGTAATATGATACCCCCTTATACTATTGTGTTATTTATTATTCACTATCTACTTTATTATATTGGTGAGGGACCTAGTCAGTGCAATAGCACATGCTTTGACAAGTGAGGCCCTACTAATCTTAGCAGGCTTTATAATTGATTGAACCATTTATTCATCAATCTTACATCTTTGTATATGTTGCCCAATTGTCGGCCTACCATTGTAATTTATGACCCACTATTTAGGCCTACTTCTTATATTAGTGAGGGACCTAGTCAGTGCAACAGCACATGGTTTATTTTTGACCAGAGAGGCCCTACTAATATAAGTACGCTTTATTATTCTCAACTATTTAGTAAATGTTATCATGTGTTTGTAATGTTATGCTCCATTATAATATTGTGGTAATTATTATTCACTGTTTACTCTTATTAGTGTAGTACTCAGGCCGTGCAACTGCACATGAGTTGAACAAGCTAAGCCCTACTTTACAAGGAAGCTATCTCTTTATTAACTATAATGTGTGCTCATGTTCTTACAATGTTTTGTCGCCTATGGTAGACCCTAGTGATATTTTGTTATCTGGTATCCATGTTCCATTGCCAGGTTATGCAACCGGACATGGCACTACTTTAATATTGTAACCAGGGTGAACAAAGTCTGATTCCAATGTGTAGCACCGCCCGTACTAAGGCACCGTATACCCCTATTCAGCCGAGCCTAAGTCACCGACTTCACTGAATGCTTTCATGTACTAGTCTAGTCTTGTTTGCAGACATCTAGGTCCTGCCCTCTTTTGTTCATGGTGGCGCTGTAGGGATATCGTGCGTTGGTTCGGAGCTGTGGCTCATGCCCTTGGGCAATCGGTATCCTGTCAATTCATAATATTGGCCCCGGAATATTATTACTGTTCTGAAACCTTCTGTATACTCTATCTAGAGCATTACTATGATCTTCTTTATGACCACACCTGTAACTACCTTGTACCTATTTTTCAAACAATATATAATTAAGTTTTTTTGGTTAAATTGTAACAGTGAGTTCCCGCGTTCTTTACCCCCTATTCCTCTTTAAGGTTTCTTGGTTTTCCCTATTTCCCCCCACCTTCCATCATCGCCGGAGGGGAACAAAACCAAGTGGCGCCCTTTAAGCTCGCTATCAGCCATCCGGTCACCTATCTACCCACACCCCCACCACTGCAGCTAGCCGGCAACCCGCCTTTAAGGCTCAACCTTGTAGCACGAGATTTGGCGTGCGACAACCTACATTAGTGTTCTAGTTGTCAACTTGTTGAAACCCCTACTGACCAAGTGCCTGTGTTTGTTTCAGCCTCTTCTCTGACATGCGCACTCTGTCAGGCACCAGCCTCATGAACCTCCTAGCTGCCTTATTCATGGAGCAACTCCTGTTTGTGGTTGGAGTTGGCGGTGTACAGGTACAACAATATTTTTAACATAACTACTGTAAACAAGCCGGTTACGGGAGCTAACAATTAAGGATGATATTTCAAGAAAGGTAAACAGTTTGCCTCCGTCAAGTCAAGTCTTTTTTGTAGAGGTGCCGGGTTCTCAAAAATGGTTCTTTTGGATGAGGATAATCCCGGTCCCTCACACAAAGGGTCACCAATAACATTGTTTTCATTGTTTACAATAATTAACGTTGTGTTAATCGGAGGTCAATTTCTTTTTCACCATGAGGCAAGCGGAGAGAAAAGCGATGTTTATATGGGAGATTGGCTACGTAAATAAACAATTCTTTCTACTACTAATTGTTCTCAAACATTTAACTTCATCTTTAATTAACCAAATATTTGCTGTGGGCAAGACGTCTTAATTTTTTTTCACTCGATAAAGTTCGTTTTGCTTTAGTAGTAAATTACTTCCAAACTTTTGTATCTAGATCTCATGGTTGTAACATATTAGGAAAACGCCAAAGTCGTTGTTAGACGAGTGAGTGAGCCATGTGTTGAGTGCCTGGGAACATTCCATTTCCTCCCCCTACATAAGACTGGATCCAGCATGGTTATTCCTCCCAAGCCTATCACATAGGCTAGAGTGGCGCATTATGACATTACAGTTGACGCGCCCTTTTACCAACTCCACATCCTATACTGTATACCTTATATATCAATCAAATTTTATGCAAATGTTACGGGGTACTCAACACATGACTCACTCACTCGTCTAACAACGACTTTGGCGTTTTCCTAGTCTAGTTGGCTAAGGCGCCTTTAAACCCGGTATGTTGGAAACCCGCGGGTTCAAATAACGGTCGGGATAAAAAAATATTTCTGGATTATTTTATCATTTCTGGAAAAGTATAGTAGAACATGTTATGAAATGCATACAATTGAAACATAGCCAGTATGAAATACGAATAATAATTGCAAGGTTTACTTAATCTCCGAGCGGATTTTGAGGTAACTTTGAGCGTGTATAAGATTCGATACACCTTGGTCATTAAATGCAAACATGATTTGTTTAAAACGATTTTTTAAAAAACTTTGTCGTTAAATTATGTTACATTCTCAGCCTATTTCCAATTCATTATATATTGTGAGTTTAAATCGTAACGATTTTGCTCAAAATGTTAACTGCACGCTAAATGTACCGGATGTCTGTTTAAAATTTCAGCTCAATCTGTTAAGCCGTTCGGCCATTCTGCAGCGAACTCACTCACTCACAAACAGATAAAAAAAAACAGATCTAGTGCCGTTTGAGTTGCGTTGTAGACTTAGTGGCTTCGCTCCCTCGTCTAATAAAAGGCTAGGCATGCAAGCGGCATATTTCGCTGAGGCCAATCCAAATAGTTACAGCTCGGTTTGTAAGGGCCGGAACCAAGGATAAGAAGCAATCAGAATATCTCACATTTCTGGCCTAGTCTGTGAGATTCGGAAGTGAGGTCTCAAATATAGTTAGCTTGTCATCTCCTCGTTCGTTATTCAAAATACCGTTTATATTGAAGTAGAGGAGTCAATACGAAGACGAGAAGACGAGAATCTGAGATTGAGGTGAAACGTTTGTATAACTGTGTGTCTAGGCCAGGGGTGGGGGTAGATTATGTGCACGGCATGCTGCACAGAAAAGAGCAATGGCATATTGCAAATTCTACGCACACAACAATCATATTAAGTCACGACCGTACTGAGAGCAAGGGTACATAGCTCGGTGGTCGCCAGTTGTCGTGCGTCTACGTTATTACACCAACGGAGACGGCATGAATTAACCCCTATCAGTGCTCCACTCACTAGGTTACAACCCCCCACCCCTCCCCCCCCCCTCCGTTTTGCCTTCCTTATTTACACTTAAACGATCCTTTTCTTCAGCACGTCTGTGAACAATTTCGTTTCGTTGTAATCGAGTCAGAAACTTCAGATCGTAAAGTAACTTACGGTAGTTATTACGGTTATTATCTTGTGCAAATGTTCGCTTTATAGGTGCCTTTCAAGAATGGTGAATGTATAATAAAAGCAAGGTGAAGAAATATCAGATTATTTGTAGTAGGAACGAAGATGGAGTCGTTATTATAGAGAGAAAGTTGGAATTCGGTTTCGTGGCAACTTCACCAATATGATAATAAAGTTTCTTTTCAAGTGTGTTCACCTCTGTACAAAACGCCACCTCTTGCATTTTACTCGTCAAGTCTCATATTCTGACAGCTGTTCTTTGCTTCTTCTGTATAAACACTAACGCCAGTCTTTTATAGCCATGTTAATCCACCAAGTTCCCCAGTTCAGATCTACTTCAAAGCCTCCCGTATACAGCACCCTCTGGTAAACGAAGCCACCTAAACACGCACCACACCCACGCACACGCCTTTGTTATCCCAGCGTGATGTGACGAGCAAATGCAAGCGAGAGGTCTGTGAGTGTGTGAGGTTTCACCTTTCAGTTTCACTTCAAAGACAATTTTCAATAACACAGCGAGGGACTTATTCGATTTGACTTGAATTTGACATCTCACATTTATTTAATATAATAAATGATGTTAGACGTGACGCGTATCGTTTTTGTCGGGGACGATATTAAACTTTTCCAATTTCCCCCAAACTTCTTCCGAATACCGATATACGGAGAAAAACTCGGAACACTTCTGTGTCCGATTTTGAGTGTATTCAAATATCCCCACAATATGAGACTACCCAAGTAGTTACCTTACGCACACCTCAAACAGTCGGTGTAGGATCGTGGTCCAATCAACCCCTGGCAAAATGTTTTACTCGAGGCCTCTTCTCTCGTTCACATGGTCATATTCATTTTTTGGTAATTTGTCAGTAAATTCAGTTTGATAACAATGAGTATTAGAGTTTCAAGTATATACGCTTACATTCATATTACAACTAACAAATATTTTAATTACTATTGTAATAACGTAAATTTTGTTTCATGCAGTCAAATTATATCAATTTCTATTCATTTTATCCTAGACATGACAAAATATGTTCAGTCTTCAAATAGCCTACTTTATAAGTACTTGATTTATGTTT
The DNA here is from genome assembly GCA_024449915.1 of Sweltsa coloradensis. Classification (NCBI taxonomy): domain Eukaryota; kingdom Metazoa; phylum Arthropoda; class Insecta; order Plecoptera; family Chloroperlidae; genus Sweltsa; species Sweltsa coloradensis. Next base: position 303,118 of record JAMZAV010000334.1, read on the forward strand.
TGTTAATTGAAATTTAATAATGATGTGTTATTGGCAATGGCGTTCGAGTCACTACACATTTCAATTATGGTACCTCGGAAGTTGTCAGTGCATTACGGAATAACACATTTTAGACCCCATTACTAAACGTAATTAATTAAACTTCATTAGTTTATATGTGTGGCACTGTAAACCGTAATTGCTCTAGGCCGTAGACGGGTTGAGCTAATATTTAAATTTGGGCTGCTCTCCTATAACGCTATTTATTAGGTAAATAGAGACATGTTTGCTAGACTAGCAAAGAGCATTGATTGGGACACGAGGCATTGATTGAGTGAGCTACCGGGGCCGTTCCACTCTCACAGGAGATGACGAAAATTCGATTTGATTTTAATTAACTAATGAAGAAGATAGCAGTTTACGAGACTATTAGTTACTTCCTGGGTCGCTTCTTTCTTTCTTTCTCATCTCTGGAGGAGTGTAAGTAAACTAATTAAGAAATATGTGTTATTTTTAAGACGAGAAATGCGTACAATATTCTATGTCACATGTGTAAGGCTACATTATCGTGTTCAGAAATCGAAACAGTTACAAATGATTTTAATTTATTTTTTTTAAACTTTAAGTCAACTTAATGCATTTTTTAAATTTTCATCAGCTTGTAGCCCGGCGAACATTGTATTTAAAAAAAAAATCTTCAACTTTAATTTGGTGATGAATAAATGAATGAATTAAGTTAATGAACAAGTTGGCGTATCTTCACCTCATTTTTAAACTCATTAAAAACTTTGTGGGCTTAATGCGATTTTAAAAACTCCACAAACGTTCTGGGAACATTGTTATAACATGCCACATAAGTAATCTATGTTAGCACTTGGTCCTTGAATTGAAGTCCTTGTGGAACACAAACCCTTATTGTGCATGCTGTCGTGAATTACGTATGCAACTACTAAGTTGGCGAATATGTTGTTGAATGAAAACTCTTTTTCGTGAATGCCACATCAGTTTAGCCGGAGCGGCCTTGTCACATGGCTATCAAAACTAGGGGATTGTGAAGGATGTCCACTGGCCAAGTGGCTATTAGGAATATCTCTAGCCAACACCGAGTATCAACACCATTTAGCTGTGACGAAGGAAAACCTAGAAAAACCTTTCAGTCAGTGTTCCCTGCGGCTGGTGTTCGTTCGACATTACATCAAAGTTTTGTAATGTTTTCACGTTACATACACACATTTTAATACTAAATATTTATTGTTTTTTGTTGTTAATCAGTTTTTTATTACTGAATAGTACATAAGTTAAGTAAATAAATACAAATGTACATTCGCGTAGAACGTTCACCATATTAGGAAGCGGCCCTACACCAGAAACGCCTTCAATGCCAACTTAAAAAGGAATTGTACATCTAATTTTTTGTCAACAATCGAAAGGCTGAGAATTTTTTAACGTGAAAGCGCGAGAAAATATTCTGTTATCTCGTTTGATAAAACAAAAGTAAACGGTGAATTCCCTCCAACAATATTCTGCGTATCGGTACTTATATTAGTTAACTACGTCTGTTTCTAGCTCGTTATACAAAACTTTTCGCTCTTGAAGTGCCACTTTTATTATTTAAAAAATAATTGTATCCCCTTTAAAGATTGCAAATAAAGTTTCAAAAAAAATGTAAACCCAACTTTTTCTGAATTAACCTGAGAGACGCGGGCTGAATGGTGAGATTTGATTGTGATGGTGTTTTAAAACAGGCCAGTTCCCAAAAACGTCACTAGGAATTGAAATAGTAACATCGAGTTATGACTTATTTGTTAAATCGTTGTTGATGTGATGTAAGAGCTTATAACAATAATAAAATCCTAAAGACGGACCAATCAGACGTAGATAATCATTTTTTCCGACCGATCGCTTTCGCCTACCGAACGCGATCCGATTGATGACTTCGCCCATTCTTGTTACATATTGACTTCGGGAGTATTTATGGTTAACGGCTTTCATGATCAAAATATGAACAGAAGAATGAATATTCGCTTTCTGTTTTCCCTCCGCGAAAGTTTTTTTTTCCCGATTTCCGTTATATGATGTTCGTTTGATTGAGATTGTCTAATATTTTTTGTTTTCCCTTTACTTTCTTTTTCCCTCTAATTCTACTTGGTTTAGTTTAAATTTAGTTAATTCAATATTGATTAATTTCATTTCACATTATTTGAAACTAATGAAACATTGAAAAATGACATCATAAATATTGATTTATTGTATATTGTTTTTGGAATAATTTTATTTAGAAATTTTGTTTATTTGTTTATAAGCTGTTTTTTTTTATTTTGTGTGCATTTATTTTTATTTATTAATGTACGCTGTTAATTAATCAGTTTTTATATCTGAATATGAAAGACGTTAAATAACTAAAATAAAACATATAATTGTAGCGTCGGTCTATGATCACATGCGCAAGCTATACGACTTGATATTTACTGCCCTCGGTTCATGGAGCACTAGTTAAATACCACGCTCTGCAACTGACGGCACTAGAGCCGATTATTTAACCAATGCATATAGATCAAAGGCGACAAATAAAAATAAACAAATATTCATACAAACAATAACTCACTCAACGAGAGTGATTCAAATCAAATTGACTAACAGCCGAAGCATGTTTTGATCATTTCTATGACAGTCGTCGAGAATAAAACAATGTAAATGTCATCGGTTAAAGCGAACTTTTGAAATAATAAACGTGAACAGCATTCATCCAGCTTAGTTTCAAAGCTTTCAATGCCCCGTATGTCATCAACTGTTGTAAAGGTCGAACAAGCCTATCGTCCTATTTGGTCGTACTTGTGTTTTACCGGAGTTGTATTATTCGTCATTCGGGTAATACCGCAGATTTACAATTTATTCGAAAGTTCGAGTGCTTGGATTTCAATTGGACATTGAGTTACTAGACTACTTTCATTCAGGAACACGCATACATAATATTAATAATAACTAGGAAGCTTCGCAAACGCTTTTTTTAATCGCGTTGATGGATGAGCTTTTTTAAGTTTTTATTTTGCGTGGGATATCTTTTATTTTGCAAGTGCTTTGTTTTGCTGCCTACGCATTGTAGGTGATTGTTGTCAAGTTTCTATTGTAACTTGTCAATTGTTATTATTTACCGTAAAAACTTATATTAAAAGCTTTATTTCTATGGATCCTGGCTAACTTTTTCAACTTTTTCTTTCAAAAGGTACTACATCACCATAACCTTAATGTCCATGTATAATATGAACGTTGTAGCCCCACCCGTTTGGTCAGAATTGGCCCAAATGGCACGAAAATATCGCACAAAAAATCAAAAAACTTATATTAAAAGCTTTATTTCTATGGATTCTGGCTAACTTTTTCAACTTTTTCTTTCAAAGGGTACTACATCACCATAACTTAAATGTCCATGTATAATATGAACGCTGTAGCCCCACCCGTTTGGTCAGAATTGGCCCAAATGTCACGAAAATATCGCACTCAAAATCGAAAAAAATCGTAAAAGTATGATATTCATGAGAAATATTTCTTAGATTGCACCCAAAAACAATACACCTCTAAGTTCAGAGATTTCGAAGGTCCCCTCCAATTTTCATCAAGATCGGATATGCCGTTGCCTGGTATAGAGAGTTAACAAACAGACAGAAAAAAAACAAAAAAACAAACAAACAAAAAAAAACACCCGAGCTAAATTTTTTGGGGGTCAGTGAAATTGAAGTCTTCGCTTCGCTCATCCAATGATGTTACGTACCCTGTGTTTGCTGTAAGGGGAGGGTTATATGAAAATCTTATCTTCAATAGATTTAGAGCAAATAGCTTGAAATTTTTACACAAAGTATTTTGTAACTCGAAACAACTTTTTGTAAAAACAAAATTGGAAATTTCCAAAAAAACTACAGATTTAACGTCCAAAATGTCCAAAATTGCTAGCATTGAGTAAACATACTACTCCTTTCTCAATTTTTAAATTATTTTTTTTTTGTTTAAGCCAGTAACATATAGAACATTAATTGGTATAATTAGATTTGTCATATATTTGTTATCTTTCTGTCCATGAACCTGTATATTTGCCGATTATTTATGAATTTTATACTTTTTTATATTTCTGATAGATATAATTTTTTTCCAAAATCAGAATGGATGTTTTTTGAAAAATTGTTACCAAATGTGGAACATATTTCTGTCTTTAATTCATAAAAAAATTAGCTCTCTAGGTTTAAGCAAAAAAAAAGGAGTAGGGATTTGTATACTGATATATACATATATACTGTTTTAGGGCGTAAGTGCAAAAAGTGCTCGTAAAGCCGCGCGGAAAGTTGAAATATAACTAATTTGAGATATTACCATAGTAAAAACCTTATAATATAAAGGTTGTAATTTTAAACTGATAAAATATATAATTTGTAAACATGTAAAATGAGGGTAAAAATTGTGGAAAAAAACAAAACTAGGCCAATTTTCACAGAACCCTCCCCTTAAGTTAAGCCTAGTTTTGGTTTTCGAGCTTATTTACCAAAGATATGTGAGATTTATTTTTCTGTTTCTACACAAGAAATCGATCAGTATGTTTACAGAAATTAAATTATTACATTTAATATAAATGTGTTATTATTTATTTAATATTGAAACGTTAGATAGGTTATCGATAACTATACGATATCAATGTTAAAACTGAATATACACAATATCTCGAATACAAACGGAACAAAAAGAGGAAAATATTTCTACGAGACAATTCTTTTCCGCTCCCAAATAAAGTTTCCTCTGGAGCACCCGCGAAAATAAGTATTATTGAACTAACCGAAAAAATGAATGACAGAAAGCCAGAACACACAGAAGTACATACATGAAAACTGTTGGAATCAATGATTTGTCCATCGATTGAGTAAACCGTGCAAGCAAACGCGATGAGATTGGTTTTGCCGAAGTATGCCCTGGTGGGCAATCATTTGTGTGCTCGTCGAAATACCAGGATCGAACATCTCGTAGATGTTGTGAACTCTCCAGGGGCAAGCCTAGTACAGTGATGTTCGCCAATATTTCGCTGAATATGGAAATCGGTGCCATTTTGCGGATCTCACCATTGAAGATACCATCCATCGAGAATTGTCATAACGAAGTTTTTGGTCTGAATAAAATTCTCTTTCCTTTCCCTAAACTTCGTTGGTAAATCGAGGACCAGGCGTGTGGTATCAAGGGGTTTACTAGTACCTATGATGTAGTAGTTGTAGTAGACTATGTGGTTTGTTGATATTGTGGTGATTGTATGGCCTATGTGTGTAACACAAGACTACGATGTGATATCATTAGAAAGCGAACGAAGTAATATCTTTTTTAAAGTAAAAGAAAATACGACAAATTTTAAATGATATTAATTGTTAAACAAAAAGCCAGTCATAGTTCTAAGTGAACCCTTTGCTTCTTTTAACGAGATTAAGACTATCTTTGAGACATGAAAGTGTGTGCTTTTAATGCATGTTGGTGTGATGTTTTTAAGACCTTTACTTGAAGACTTATCTACGTATATCAATATTATTATGATGATTCCGCCAATACACGGGTTATGCCTGCATTGATTAATTGAAATGTTAGCTGTTCAAAGCAATCAGCTGCAAGATGTATAGGTGTCATGCGAGTAAATTCTGCGACCGTAAACTATTTAACGCAACGCATTTTGATATTATGACCCTTTCATCAGAACGGCGTTTTCAGTCTGTGAGTTGGTTGACAAAATATCTATTCTCTCGTATTTTATTTCTAGATATCACCGTTTTATGTAAATAATTTAAATGGCATTGTTATAAAATAATTTAACGTTACTATGAGCTACACTGGATATACAATAATGAATGGGTAAATGAATATCACACTTCTCCGACTAATATATATGCTGTATAGTACGTTGGAGCCTTTGTTCGAAATATTATCAATTAAGATGTTATGTACCAAGTACCAAGCGACTGTGGCTTACTAAAAGCTTAACGCAATAAAATGGTTTGAGTATTTGTTGGGAATGGGTCTTTAATGGGAACATTAACTAATGCTTTCTTTAACACATACAGCGCCTAATGAGCAAACCTACATTCACAAGGTCTCACTTTGGCATTATTTTAAAACACACTGTTTTGGCAAACAAAAGACAAAGCAAAAAAACTAAATTGATTTCCAAATATATATTATTATACAAGTAAAAAATAATATTTGAGTGCGTTTTGACTATAAGTTTAGTCAGATGGAAGTGATGCATGTAAAACGGATTTCTCTCTAGTATGATGTATACAATTGAAACGCAAAATCATGAAATATCTGTGATAACAAAGCATGCAAAATTAAAATTTCGTAACAAAGGATTCAATACAACGCAATTCGCTATACAGCAACAGGCGAATGTATACAATGGCTTAGCACTAACTAATGGTTAATAGAACAATGGCATAACATCAACAGTAGTCAAGGCACAAATTAAACATTAAAAGTACAGATATTGACATATTTTTAATTTTTCGGCGTTTGTATAAAGGACTAAACTTTTCTGATTGTGCAAATCATTTTTAAATGTGTGTCTGATGATAAAGACAAAAAAAATACTTATTTTTATTATTAGCACTAAAAATACAATCTAGTGACCAAGTGAAGTGCATTATAGTATCCTTGCCAGATACTAGTAAGAAGTATATGGTTGATAGTATTTTGTGTCTTCAATTTCTTAACAAGTGCAAATATTATCACACAAATAATATTATGAGCTAAACAAAGCTATGATAATTAGGGCAGGATTTAATTATACATTATATTTTATTACGATAGTATAGTATTCGTATTTGTAATGTTGACTACTGTAAAATTCAAAGTTATTATTTATGTTGTTCGACGTTTAGCCTATTTAAAGTCGATCGATGATAACTGCGCATGTAATAGATATCCTTCAGATTCCAGGTACTGCAAGATGAGATTGAGCTTGTGAGTATAGCAAAAAACTTTTTGGGCCTAACGGTACTAGTTTTTTATCTATTGCGTTTTGAAATGCGCTGGAATTCCCTATCTTATGCATTGTAGCTGAACGAAAACCTACACTTTCAATCGCATATTGTTGCGTAACATCGTGACCTGTTAATGAATATTAACAAATTTAGGTGCAAAATGTAGATAATTTCACGACTAACATTATTTGCTTTGGAAATTGTGGTCAAACGGGGTTCGTTATCTAGATATTTGAGATGTTATGTCGTAATATCTCCCGTGCCCGGCGAACGTTACAATAAATCCGCAACAGCGCCTTGACGTCGCACGCTGTAGTCGGCTGTTGATGATGAGAGACAGGGGTGGGTGTGGCCTACACCTTCAATGCCTATTCTGCTCGCGGCTCAGCATTCATATCAATCCAATATTTAGTTAGTGCTGCTCTAATTTGTAAACCAAATAGATTAGGCGGTAGACTAGTAGACAATTATGTGAACGTACTTATTGTTCATCTATTTATATTTATATTTTATTTGTTTATATTATTTATTTATTCCATTTCATCTATAAATCTACGAGCGTGCACGGGAGATTGCAAGACATGCTTGGGGCCTTGGTACATTTGCTAAATTAGGCCTAGATGAGACCACTTTCAAATCCACCTGTTCTTACCAAGAGATTACCAACAGAGGCTGTGGCAAATATACATAAAATATAAAAAGAAAAGAAAAGAGTAACTTCCACGAAAAGATCACAAAAATTAAATCTATCAAGGATAAAGATATAAATAATTAATATTTCCGGAAAAACTAAAGGAAAAAAAAAAACGCACAGGCCAGGTCTCGAACCGGGTACCTCTTGCATGCTACGCGAACACGCTGCGCGCATGCCACTTGTGTCCACGGCTTTGGGGCGGCTCAGATGAATACTCCTGCAGACAGACGCGGGGCGTTTGAGGGACGCTAAGAAAAAACGAGCATAAAAGCTCATTGTTTGCAATGCGGGCGCTGTTTACACTTGCAAATCAATCAGCCAATGTTTCTTTGTCGTAATACACAGCCATATTCTGCAGATGTACGCAACTACTATTTATTTGTATATAATATAAGTTCGAGGTGGACGCTGGTAGCTTGCTACATCCTTTGGGACATTCAGTACTGCCATCATAACAATCAGTGCTATGTTGCCAAGTCAACATGTGGTTATTTGCTACAAGAAAGGTAGATTTTAAATCTTAATTTGTGGTTTTGACTATCTTAATGTCGATGAAATACATATATATAGAGAATTTATGTTCGTTTTGCATTTCTTCACCATTTCTTACTCAATTGCTACAAATATTTATACATCGATTATTGTATAATATTTAGTTTTATGATTGTGCCTAGCATGATATACTACTGGAGTCAAAATACAACACGCGTATTTAGAACAGAACAATATTATTATTTACTTTGTATAAAATACATAAATTGATGAAGTTGTGTTGAATACCGTTTTAAATAATACTAGATGATGATAATATAGATAAAAGTATTATTTTAAGGTGTTTTAAGTTTATTTAATGTTAAAGAAATTGTTGTTTTGATAGGGTAGTTCACTTCATCGATCGACTTTAAGCGACGTTTCACAAATATCACTCAGTGAGTTCTTACGTCAACGTTGACAATATTGACGAGTTTCGGATTCCGGGGAAGCTAAAAAATCAAGTTTCTCATTTCTCATTTCCCGTTTTGATTTTGTTCGTAGACGGTTTCGCTTTCTCCCACAAAAGCCACTCACGATGACATATGCGTCAATGGCCAGAAATGAAGTTTACTTGAAGGCGTACTGAAAAGACCGAATGAGGGGTGGAATGACTGACGTCGGCTGCAGCATGGACTCTGTAGTCCACTCGACGCTGGAACGAGCGCTTCTGCAGGAAGCCCGGCCTATACATAATTTAGCGCGATAGCATAATGGTTTAGACGCTCATTAAATTACTGATGCCCTATAAACTCTTGTGAAATACGTGCGCAGGTTTACGCGATACTCTAGTGGGCAGCTTTAAGGTTGCACAGGACTCAATTCAATTCAATTCAAATTATTTTCCCAAAATATCCATATAATATCGGCGCCATTGTTTTCCCGCAACTCAACTCACAATAATTTTCATTTCGGCATAATTGTTTTTAATATAGACTCACGATAACATGTTCGAACATGTTTAATGTAGCTTTTTGAAAAATTGTATGTAAAATATTTTCACAAATTGCAAACTTGTAGCTTAAAACTTAAACTTAGAATTAAAATTAAAAATAAATTACAATATTAAAAATTAAAAAAGTACGCTACACAAGTTCGAAAAACATTTGTCTGCAAAATATTTTTATAAAGCAATCATAATCGTGAAATACGAATGCATGTTTTACCGTTCGCCGTTCCTTTTCGCTGTAAAAAACGTTTTCGTTACAAAATGGCGCACGAAAATCAGGACATTACACATTTTTAGCACCGTGCACATCATGCACAGGTTTAGTCTGGATCACTTGGAAGCTCCATCGTTCCTATTCTATCCTATCGGGTCATGGTTTGCACCCAAATGATTGAAGTAATTTCTCCAAATAGTGGACATACTATTTGAAATGTTGAAATATGCTCTAATCGCGCCGTGCCCTTTGTAAACTACCTCCAAAATATCCACGTTATGGGGTGAAAATTAGAGGTAGAAAAGTGCTCCAGCATGTAGTGAAATAAGCTGGTTTGCCAATCAAGCGTATTTTTTAAAAGAAGTTGGCCCGAGGTATTGTATTGTATTGTATTTTATTTGCAGCTGTTAGATTACATTGGTGATGCCGTAACAATTACGGGCATCGTAACATAGGCATTGTCAAGTTTTTCAAGAGAATATACATTGAGTTATACTTACAGGCTAGGTATAAACTAAGATATTATATACATACTATATACATCTGTAGTCATCCAGCCGCTCGTGTCTAGAGCAGCTGCGATATATAGACTGATTAGTCTAATAACACTAAGTCTGTATTGATGTTGAAAAGTCTTTTCAAGCTAATGAAAGGCAAAAAACTTTATGCTTTGGGTGATTAAAAAACTTCGGGTCTGTACTTCGATGCCAGGGCCCATCTCCTTCCGCCCGCTGGAAGTTCCCCGAAGATTTAGTGGCCCTTGGTTCAATGCTTGCTTCACTGGTTATACAAGATGAGCCCTTTGCCGAAGGGTCAATAAATAGCCCTATCCCCCACGCAAGTGGTTTGTTTCTCGCGAGTTCTGTATCAATGCCATGTTAGTTTACCTTCATGTCATAAAAATTTAAATAATAAATAATTTCTGGGAATGACGATAAGTTGTTGCTTGAAAAATGTAGACAATATTTGATTTCAACTTATTGGTTTGAGCCAAGTTAAGGGCATCAGCACAATCTGTTTTCACGAGTAGTTCGATTGATCATAACCCAAATTTAGTAGATAATTGTTATTGACAGTAATTAATTTTGATGTTAGGCTTATATTATGATCTCCGATTTCGTAGCCTAACAATTACTGTGGAATCTCTCAGGTACAGTTGGGCTGCATCAATTAACACGTTATAGTACATTAACCAATACTATTTTCACTACTTGATATTTTAGGCCAAGTGTGTAGTGTACAAAGAACTTAGTCACACGTGTAAACATAATATTGCAGTGGTACCAACCCACAACAACACTTTTTTTAAATTCAATCTAGAAACTACAAAATCTATCCGGTGTCTTAGGTTGAATTCAACCAAGTTTGAACGACCTTCAAAATGGTCACGTGATCAACTCAGCACAACCAATGCAGTAAAACTAAAAATGCTATCATGCAATGACCGCCTGATTTTGGAGCACTGGAAGTACTTTGACAGCTGAATTATTAGCTCGTATTATTGACGTTGTTGTTCAAATAATTTGATAATGATGAGTGGTATTTTAGATGCCTACCTACACCTTGACTTCTTCACAAGCATCACGTAACGTCAAAAGAGAATTTGAAAAGATCTCTAGGTCGAAGGGCCTACCTGAAGCAGGAATCTTAGGCCTAGGATACTATCCAGTGACAGCTAAATGAATTTTTTTTGTAGATGTCCGTCTGTGTGTTTTTTTGTTGCTAGAATGGTATTGAAGCGAGCTCTCATTGGTCCTTAAATTTTAACAATGTTTCCAACTGTTAAAGCGATTGTTGATGTTACAAATGTTTTTATTAATATTTTGTTTTAATTCAAATGAATGAGTATAGCCTGATAAAATAACTTTAAAACAAAATTGCCTTGGAGATTATTAAGCATCATTTATATGTCGTTCATTAGATAAGAAGAAGGCTTTCAATTAGGCCACCAATTTTATTTGTGTGGTCCACATGCGAAATGGCCACCGAGAAGTATGAAATATCGTTCAAACTTGGTTGAATTTCAACCCAAACAAAACCTCGAGCACCTGTCTTGGGTTAAAATACACCGCGGCCCGTATTATCGCGAAAAGGCAGGAGAAAAATGTAACTCGAACTCTGATCCTCTGTTGCCCGAGCGACGCCTCGACCGTGCGACCACAGAGGTGGGGCCTATCTGATGCAGTGCTCTAAGCAATATGGATTACCCAGCCATATGGTCGAAAATCTGGTCACGTGTCCCAGCGGTGATGGGTATTTAAACATTTGTCTTTCTATCTCAGACGATATGCTTTTAGCGAATTTCCGTTTGGAACGATGAACTTGTCATTCGCTTCATCACTTTCTCTCGGTTGTTCTCGAAGGTAGAGTTTTAAACATCGCGCTAATTACCTGCCAAGACGCGAGCTAGGGATTAGATAACTATTAGGCGGTTTACTAATCAATAGATATGGGTGCGTGTGTTGGCTCGGGCGCTAAGCGCTCGACTCTGATTCGGGAGGCCCCGGGTTCGAATCCCGTCGAGACCGGCAATCCTGACTGAAGGTTTTTCCGAGGTTTTCCTCAGTCGTTAAGGCGGATGCAAGGGATTGAGTCCTCTTAAACAGTCCTCGGACATCCCTTCACAATTTCCTATCCGCACATACCTAGTTTACCTGAAGAGGGGCTAATTGCACCCTATAACAGGTTTCCCACGGTAAAAATTCAAAATTTAATTGTTGTATTCTAGTAAACATAATCATAGAAATCGTTGTTAAAAGAACGTACTTAGTATGGTAAACGATAAGGTAAATTGTATGTTATAGAAAAAGATTATTAAACATTGGTGTTTTCGTTTGTTTATAACTTTTACCCTTGACCGTAGATACTATAATAACCCTCCCCTTTGAAGCAATGTAATTGTTTTTATGTATGTTATTTCCCGTATAAAAACAAAGTTTCTTTGCTATCTTGGTCAACTGCTTCATACAGAACGACTATAAATATGCACCTTAAAGCTACATATTTTGTACATTTAAATATGTGTGTAAGGTTAAAGTATGTTCATTAAAAAATGATCAAGTGAAATGACAGTTTGATCACACGTTAAATATGAAAATTATTGAAGATCCGGTGTAATTTTGAGGAATGTGCACTCGTGATGTCGATAAGCCTGTAATGCCTGCCATGACTATGTTAAAAAAGCGCACAAATTTTAAATACATTTCACGGGATCATAATATTAGCTTTACATCTGCCTGGAAAAGTTCCTGACAGAGAAACAAAGCATGTTGTACCAGCCGTAATACAACGTGACGATTATTCAAAAGCCCAATATGGGTATGTAATAAAACCGGTTATAGGGTACTTCTGGTTGTTTAAACGAGACTGCACATAACTTTCTCTTTGTTGACTACATCGTTTAATCTATCTCAACGCCACTAAAAACACTAAATAAATTTGTTGCTATTGCACTAAACCGAACCGAAGAAAAGAATGCAAAACTAATTATTAATTATTAATCTAATTATTAAATTAATTATGTTTGTTGTAACCAATATTATTTGTTTTTAATTAATCAAGATTTAATTATTTTCATTTGCTAGAGAAAATCCAAATAATATATGAAATCACGTTTGGTGGAGGTGCCGGTCTGGTGTCAAATTACTTGTTGCATTCCGTCGACAATGGAAACACTCGACACCCATCATGAATATGAATTGTAAAGCACGTTTTATTGAAATATATTTATATTATATATTTATTTTTCTCCGTTTTGTTTGTCCGTCTAATATCCGCCTACAGTAGATGTGGGTATGATGAAACGATGTCTCTCACATGTATGATTACAGGGTTGTAATGTAACCAACCCCATTTCTACATACTGTAGGCATATTGATTGACATTTTCATATTATATTGGATCAGCGTAGCTAGCGTGACTAAACTCCCGTTTGACTACCCCTGGAAAAATCTCCCTTGTACATTGATATGTATTGAAGGCTAATGTCGATACTATTTTCAAAGAACCTTTGGAATCTAAGATGTCTTACTTTTCTTCAGTACAAAAGACTTCATCGAATAATGTACTAAAGTTTATATTGCGTAATATTATTTTGTGATAATGATCGTCGAAAAGTAGTAAAAGCGACCTCAATAAATCGTTATGGTTATCATTACCGAAGTTCATGTAATGTTTAAATGTTGTTGGCTGTACTTAATGTTCCAACAAGCGCGAGTACTAGAATACCTAGCCTGGGGGAGGGAAGCAACTCAATTATCACGGAGTTGAAGAAGGAAACTAAAACACTATTTCCTTCGGCATCCAAGTCTCGTAGGTGTAGTTGTCGGGATTGTCTCTTTATTAGTGTTCCCTTTTCACGTTCCTGTTCCCAAGGGTCACCATATTATTCCTGAATCATCATTGATGATGTAAAATGGGGACATACAACTGCATGTCAGTTGGAGGTCATGTTCGGTTTTATCGTGAGACGTGGAAAACGTTCATATGAACAGGAAAGTGGTGCATATCAGGGAGCTTGTCCCCCAGATATATTTGCAAAGAAGAAATGGTATTAATATTATCCTCGGCCTCCCTTGTTAGCGTATGGTGTACAACGTAGAAACAGTTTCAACTCGGTTACTCGTTTTATTTTTAGGTGAACATATTTTCTTTACGTAAGTTTCACTGATAACATTCCTTTTTATTTAGGTAACACCAGCAACAAACTCTTTCTCGGTATACGTCGTAATATAATAGGCTTAGTCAAGTCTTTGAGGCGACGGAAGCACCACAAACCGAAAACCATGAATGACTCAATTTCTAAGAAATATTTTGTCATCTTTTTATATCCTGATTAAAATTTTTGAAGGGAAGCGTTTGGGACGGTGAGAGAAGCTACCGAGTCAAAGTTCCCCGAGTTATAACCTTCTAACTACAGCAAGCAATGTGTCCTGTCGGTGTCCTGTCGTACAAGAGGTCTGCCCTGGGGAGTTAAAAGTGGCGGAGGATCGAACGATGTATCACACGACCGGGTATAGGGGCGCTTACCGCTGTGAAACTTTTATCAAGCAATAATGTCATGTTCCTAAGACTATGTGCCAATAAACCAAGATAATATAGCACATGAATTTGGCGACAGTTGAAAAAGAAGTCGCCGTTTAAAACTTGAGGCAGTTTCAAGTTTCTTAGCGAGATTGTGAGGATGTCTATCGAGAGCGTCAGGCTGTATAGCATGTGAGCATAAAATGTCTCCCAAAGGGCATAAAATGAATTGAAATACGTTCAGAACACATAAAATGTGAATTATATAACGAACAACATTAGGAGCGAAGCTCTCCTTTATGCTACACTTTTCTGAGCGTCCGTCCGTTTGTGCGTGTATGACCTACGACTGGCAATCGTTTTTGTCGACATTATCCAATAACAAGGTTGATTCAGAAAGTCTTTGGTTACTCTGAGTCTAAGGAGGACAGGTCTAGCCTCACTCTAACGACGGGTCTCTTTTAACCCGGCACCTCCACCAAAATGGATCGTGGTGATTATGTTGATGTTATATTTTGACTTTATTTGGGTTGTTGGAAGATTCTTTCTTCGACCTCCAGTTTGAAAAAGATTTTTTAATAATCGAAACATTACAACCGATATTAAAAAGAACAGAGTTCATGACGAAAAATACAGTGCTAATAATTATTAATACCATGTATATATTTATTTGTGTATCCTTCTTGAACAATCTGTAGTAGCTATATGCTCTCTACTTTGGGTGCAACCGTACCAATGCTTATTGATAATAAACAATGTTATTTAATATGCATAATCGACTTGGGGCTTACGTTTATGGAAATTGATTGCTCTTTTACATTGGATATGGAAGAGATCTTTGTTTCCTCAATCCATATTTAGATATCCAAGCAGTGAAAACCACCGAACTATAATAATATGCAGTGAACTGGTGCACACAAATTTAAAGTGGCGTGATGGAATTATCCTTCATTAATTTAGTTATTCTGATTTCAAGCTCACTTTGCCCGTTCCAAATATTGTTTTAGAACGAAACGATCTATTGCTTTAAAAATGTGATCTTTTTTTGATATCCATCACGACGAATAGAAGCGCTAAGCTCCTTTGTAAGGCATTGTATCAGTTGGCATGACTTTGATTCCGACAACGTCTGTGACAGCGTCTCTTTCTATTGAGATGATCCTCGACGCTCTGCTCGGACGACTTGTGATGCTACATTCACGGAGGATAATCATCATCTCAACTGCGTCATTGTAAGAAACTGAACAATGTCAATAACTCGGAATGCTCTGTTGCATAATATTATATTCAGAGTATTTCTAGGAATCTTGAAGTTGTTGTAAATATTCGGCGAATCGACTTCGTTATCGATGTGGATAATGCCGTTAAATAACAGTTGGTGAACTCTACTAAACGATTTAGCTACGAATTCTCAGAATTAATTTAATTTTGCTTCGTCTATACATCACCGGTTGGAATGATGATAGCAGAGTCGATAAAGATGTTTCCCCTTTGGGGAGGTCCCCTTACTCCCAAGTCAAAACGGAATCTAACGCTCTGCGCGCTGAGGGCGGCTTGAATATGAAACTAATAAAAGCACTGCACGCTAAATACGGTCAGTAGATTATCGATGTGCAGTGACGCTGATATCAACAAATAACAGACGAAACGTCAAACGTCAATTTTATTTCAATCATTTTAGCCCTGGGCCCTAGGCTTTTAAAACGAGTTACTTTTGATTTATTATTGTACTATAAAGTGTTGCGCAAGCGTCACTGACATTTTCGTGCGAAATAATTTGAGATATGTCTTGTTCAAGCCTAACGGACGTAAGTGTAGCCTAGGCCCAAGGCTACAATACAGTTTTCAGACGTAAGTACGCCTTGGTATTCAAATCGAAATCTTGAACAATACATATTGTCGGCCTAGGTCCTAAGCTTAGGTCTACTCCATCAGAAATATCCTCATCAATAGAGATAGTTTGCTTTACTCCAAAACATTCGCCAACAGTCGATCGTATTTAATATTTTCACGTTTCCGCCACTTGTCGTCATCGACTGTTACCTACTAGTAGAAAAGTGACGTACTTTTATTGAAGTAGTTCCATCAATCGTCACACAGATGTCGCGCGGGAAAGTTAGATTCCAAACGCCAAAAACCGACTTTTTATTTAACCCAGGGCGGTATAGGGAGTTGGAGGACCTCCCCAACGGGGAAACTTCTTTATCGACTCTGATGATCGTATTCCACTCACATACTGACTCCTAGCCTCTAGAATTCCTTGGCAGCTTGAACGACGGTGAAGCAAAGGTTTGCCTCACTTCGTCTAGTCCGTCTCGGTCATTATTTTCGTGCCATTACTGGCCAGCCGTGTTCTCCTCTCGTGCATAGAGAACTGCTCATCTGATAGACATTTCAGAACATCGATAGCATAGTTTGGTATTAAAATGGTTAGGGAGTTGAACGTGTGAATTGCTTGGCAATAAGGTAAAATTGACAAACTTGTACATTTTAACTCAAACTTACAGCTAATAGTTGTGTTTAAATTGAAAAAGTAAAAAGTAGTTTCGCTTGTCTAAAAATACTAAATAATTAGCAAATATTAGACTCGTGTCTGTTCTCTTTCTTACTTTCCATGTACTCCGATGACGGACGGGAAACAATATGGTACTTATACCGTGGTTTGCAGTGTCTAGAGCCGTATGTATGGTACCAAGCAACTTAGTTACATATCGTGTGTTTTTTGTTATGAACAAGCCCCTGTATAGGCCTACGGGAGTAACAGAAATCCGAAGCGAAGCCTACATAGAGTTTCTTTCAACGTTAAGCTCTTCTTGGGGGATGAGGCAGGTTCATGGATATCTTTTAATTGGGTGGCGCTAGCCTCTCTCTCCAACCTCCATGCGGTCACCAAAAACATTCTGTTTCATCCCTAATGAAGGGCAAGGTCAGCAAAATCACGCTATAGTCATTCGGA
Organism: Sweltsa coloradensis; assembly: GCA_024449915.1. Lineage (NCBI taxonomy): Eukaryota > Metazoa > Arthropoda > Insecta > Plecoptera > Chloroperlidae > Sweltsa > Sweltsa coloradensis. The sequence goes on from JAMZAV010000334.1 coordinate 320,461, forward strand.
GATAATGTCCAGCTATTCGTAATAACGCGACGCGTGCACACTCAGACGGACGGACGGACAGACAGACAGTTGGACGGACGGACGGACAGACGAACGAACAGATGGACAGCCAGACGGACAAAAATGATTATTGTTTTTAAAAAAAATTCACGCGGTTTCATACAATAGAAATGCAAAATAACAAGAATTGCAAAAACAGCCAAAACGATCCCACTGGCATCCCATTTGGCAACCTTTTATTCTCCCTCTCGCCCAACGATGCTTCAAAACTCGTTTGAGTATGCAGTGTAATAGTATTTTATTTATTTATTATACACAAATACAGGCAAAGACCATTTTATGTTAATTTTCAAGAATACGTTAAAACACTCCTCGATATCAACATTAAAAATTAAATCACGATTGCACTAAATTAAGTGTGGTAAAGAGAAAGAGGCTAGCATTATAAATTATTATCGTTATTGTGTTTCCTTTACAAATGTATACGTAGGCCCTGTACAAATACAAAGTGGGGATGGTTGATATTAGCAGACAACACCAAACGCGGAAGTGTCTGCCAATTTGTCATCACCCACAATGTGGTAAACAACTACGGATTAAAGTGATAACTAGTCATAAATGATTTGGTGTGTGTTGGGAAATTGAACACTAAAATGTAATATCAATTTTTATGTGGGCCTTCCCGGCCAACTCACCACACCATTAGCTAAGGCACACGCGCCAGCTTATTTTATTTAAACTTATAGAATATTAAATGTTATTGGAGAAAGAAGAATTTCATTTCATCCAATCATTGAATTGTAAGGAGGGAAAACACGTAAGTAGATTGCGATTTTGAATAGATTTGAAATCACATTAAATCATATTTTTTATGCATAACACGAAATCATGAGTGATTGGGCGTTTCGATACGCTTCAAATGATCTAGATAAAGAACGGGTATAGCCTTAATTCAAAATCCTCTCACGTAGTACATTTTGGCTGGTGGGAGGAGAAACTGCCCCACCTAAACTTATGCACTTAACGCCACTAGGGAACGCTGTCTGTCGGGTTAACTGTCCTGTTAAAAGAGCGCTCTCGACGAGTTTTTATTACCTTTGAGCTTGGATGTGATCTAGTGGCGTGCGGTGAGGTCTTTATGGCAAGTAAGTAGTTTTACTTGGGTCAGTAGTTGAGACAAGTACAACCCTCTCCCAAAATGTCGTTCTTGTAATATCTTGAAACATACTTCATTTTGATTACTACGTTGTGTTGTATTTACTTTAGGTGCACTACAATGTTAGGATTTTAGTGCTGTGCATCAAATTTACACAAACTATCGCAGTGCAGCCTTGGGATACGACTGAGATGAATTAAAATATATAGTGGGAAACCTTCCAGGGACAATTGCATGACCTTTGTATTTTAAACTAACGGTAGCTGTGAAGGAAATTTACAAGTGCTGTTTAAAAAGACTCGATCCCTTGCATTCGTGTAAACGACTGAGGAAAACCATGGAAACAACAGTCATGATTGCCGGTGATGGTATCGAACACGGGACCCCCGACTAAAAGTCTCGCGTGCTTTACGCTTGAGCTGCATCAGTTGGTTACGACTGTGAATCAATTGTTACCCCCAAGTGCAAAACGTTTTCCGAGAAACATTCATGGTAGTATGTGTAAACCTCTCCCACAAGAATGCTAGAATAGTATAAAAAATAAATGTTTTAGGAAGAAATTAAAAATTAAAATTTCGTTATGAAAACAACTCGAAGGGTAACTGGTTAATATGTTATTTTAATGATCTGAAATCAATCTACACATAAAATTGTTCTGAAAGTTTTTCGTTAACCTTGGGATACTTTTGTCAACAAATACATTAGTCTTAAGTGAAAAACGTTCGCCTAGAAAACGATTACTCCAAACAACGTACATCTAATCCAAAATTTCGGACGCATCACGGCCCCTTCCCATTCTGGCGTCGTGTCACCCCCCCCCCCCAACCTCTCCCGTCTTCCGGAGACGACCTGGGACATAATTGAGTCGGACGCACTCCCCTCTCGTCCCGCATAAAAAGTAAAAACTACGTAGCAAATCCGACCAATCATCTATAAGTGAGACTGAAAGTCGCTCGTAAATCTTATTGGCGAGGGTTCTATGGATGGACGCTCGACCTCTGACATCGTAGGCGCTACACTAATCCAACAATACATGGATAAAACGCGGAGAGGGGGGATATTTGGAAACCATCAACGAAGTATTTATTTATTTATGATCATAATTTATTTTAAAATTTCTCAAATTTACACGCCTATCTTCACTAACTCGAGGTATTTTATTAAATTAGCTGAATCGCGAAGAGATTGTCCAAAGGCCTTTTTTAAAAGAATTCAATCCGGTGTATTCACATTGACGACTGGAGAAAACTTCGAAAAACCTTTTAGTCAGTGTTGCCTTAAGCGGGCTCTCCCGTATCTAGTCAGTGTTGCCTTAAGCGGGCTCTCCCGTATCAGAGTATTTAACGCTCGGTTGATGAAAATGAACGTATTTTCGTTCGCAGTCTTAAAAATAATACTTAGCGCAAGGTGGTTGCTTATAAAATGATATCGTTCTTTCAGTGCCCGTGTGTGCTATGACGCAGTTGATAACACAATATAGGTGCGACCTTCCTCCCGCCCACTACACTACTATACTCTATACTCCCTCGCCGCAACCCTTGCACCGCGCGACTACGGTAAGATCGCACACCCTTAAGACTCGTCCATCATTTAAACGAGACAGAGCGGGGACATTCCGGCCAAAGAAGAATTTTCATTTTCAATAAGGAAAATAAAAAGTCGACTAACTCTCATGAAAGTGCAGAGATGCGCAATATAATATAGTGCACGTGAGAATATAATAAATAAATAGTCAGACCGACAGGGTTGGTCTCGGGTTCAAATCCCGTCGAGACCGGAAATACTGAAGTTTTTTTTTTTTTGGGGGGGGGGGGGATTTTGAATGCAAGGGATTGAGTCCTCTTAAATAGACCTCGGGATGCATTGCACCCTGGGCAGGATTCCCACGAGAAATTACAAAATAAGAAATAGATAGACAAAGTGTAGTTTGTGTACGTATTACGTTTTTATTACTTATACTACGTACGTTTTGTTTGTAAAAGGTTTTTTCACTGTTGAGTGTATACAGTCTTAACTCTTACGTCATCGGATAGTCCTCAATCAATATTACTTTTTAGTCTTTTTAGACTTGAAAGAGGTTAATATTTGAATGTTAAGATTGCCTCAAACTATTAACCGAAGCTTAAAGCAACGCACCACTTCTCGTGTCTTCGCGATTGTCGATTGCAGATTGCCTCTATAATTTCTGACTGGGCGTATAGCTTACATGGCAATCAATTGTAACTAATAGACATTTGATATTACTATAATTACAATAGGTGTACATGACGCAATTCCCAATTATTTATGTGTTGTATAGGTGTTTGAGAGAGGGTTTATATATGTTTGTATATTAGTGAGCAATAACCTCCCACAATATCGATCATGCCTATAGCCTGGCAGTGGACTGATACAATAACATGCTGGCTGGACAGGGGTGATAATTATGAATAGGAGATCTCATTTGTCGCGGTGGACAATTTGTGCCAAGTGATGAACGTAAAACCACATAATTAACGGAAAACGTATCTAGGCATTTCACGTAATTGCAATTTTAGGGATTTGAAATTCATTTTCCGTAGTTCTAATATTGTGGAAGCGGATTAGGGAAGTGGGAGAAGAGTGGGAGAATTTAATTAAGCCGCGGAGAATCATTTCCGCACCTCGAATTTTCAAGTGGACAGCAATCTAAAAACGGAACACCACCACGGCACCACGTAACAAGCTCGTTGATAGAATAAAACTGACAAATGCTGTTTCTGTACAAAAAAAGGTTACACGTTCTTAAGAAAAACAGATTTTTTTCTTGTTTTGCGTGAATTGTTGTATTTTTAGCGTCATACTATTAAAAATCATCTTTTTTAAAGTTCGGCTTGAGTCATGGTAAATATTAAGTTAGCATCCAATACACTTTGGTAGCTTTCCAATAATGTGCCTATATTGTATCATCAAAGTTAGTTTAAAGTTTACTTTTTACTTCAAAACACACTATACGTTTAAAAATAATGCATCAATGTCATTCAACATTGGCATTGATACATTATTTTTAAACTGTACTTAAATGTACGTTGAGTGTCCAAAGTAAAAATAAACTTTAAATGATTACAACCAGTTAATAAATTATAGAAGTTAGCAACTTGGCTAGTTAGTGATAAAAATATTCACTTCTAATGTTCGTTAATAACCACAATGTTCGCACAAATACACATTTTCCACATTTTATTCGTGTCGTAGTATGTTTTGCATGCATTTCAAGAATAGTTTCATAATAATTAATCAGTCAGTGTGTATGGATGAATACTTATAATTGTTTGATAACCATAAAAGATCAATACATCTCACCATATCATTTTACTCTAGGGTTCATAAGTTATGTAAGCAAATCAAATCAGGTTATTCAGGACATAGTTTGTACAATTATAATCTGGTTGACGTGGGGGACGGGCTTTGGTCTTTGAAGGTATCTTGTAGAAATGTATATCAACTAATCTAGGATCAGCTGCGAGAAACAAACGGTAACTAGATCCTTAGCCAGTGCTGGAGTATTATCTGTAAAATAGACGCGAAATTAAAACCACGCGAATTATAGTTTTTTCGTGATATCTCGAGAACGATGCAAAATATCTTAAAACTGATTCGAGACCGCTGTGTTGTTTTGTGAGAACTATAGCCTACACGAAAAAATATTGAAGTGAGGGTAATTGTTTTTGTTAAATTTTAATTAAATTAAAATGACATTTTAAATAAAAACCCGCACCGATTAATATTTAATATTTTTTCGCATAATATTGTTCTAAAAAAAAACCAATAGCGGCAGAATCTTTTTTTAGAAGCACGTTTCTCGAGATTCACGAAAAAACTGGCTTTCGGGGGGTTTTTTAAAAATTTCGCGACATCACATTCTTTTAACGAAAACTGAGACCGGAGAAGTGATTATTTTTGCTGAGGACGCTGCGAGCTACAAATAGCGATAAGGAATCACGTTTTTACCAAAGAAAAAAAGTAAAACAAAAAATCAAAGAAACACAACCCACTGTGGGGAAAAAATATTCTTCGAACCCTCTAAAAATCCACTTTTTAGCCTTTTCACGTTCCTTTCCCAACTATCCATTTGCAATTAGCGAAGTTGCTTTGTGTTGTGTGTACTTAAGCTAGTTTCAACACCAGGGTAACCCTAAACCGAAGTTGCGGTAAAGCTCGCATGTAGACAGTGTGTTTTGTGCTTTTGTTGGCTCTCTACCAGACAAAGGTTACTCAGAGTTTAATGAACATGTCAGAGAACCTTCCAGCTTTCTAGACTTTCTCTAAACGCCGCATAATCTGCTACAACCAGCAACGTTTTAGTAGGATTATTTCGCGGAAGCAACTAACGATTCTTTCATTATTCCAACTTGCTGCCACGTAAAATGGACAAAACTAGAATGCTATTATAAATCACATTTGCGTAGAGTCCTAATTTTAATAACCTTGCGATATCCTACAAGCTTTTCCATCTTGTATTTGAAGTACTAATAATCAATCGTTCAAGTTACAATTTCCAATCGCATGTCAAAAGTTTGTTTTGTAATTTGAATACATTGTAAATGACTTTTCAATAAAATTTAATCTGAACATTTCAGTCGCGGCCTCCAATCCAAGAAAGGGCCCTGATTGCCTGCTAGTCCCCCTGGTTCTGTCGTGGATATACAGCATGCTCTCCGCGCGAAGTAGATCAATGTAGTTGGGGCGAAATGCAGGTCGGATATTTTGATTACTTTTCTATTGGAAACATTTTTAGATTCTCTTTGAATAAATCATGTCGAGCCGAAAGTCAATAAAATCGTAAAATTGTGCCTACTTCGTCGTGAAATTCTCAGGTAGACCGCCCTAGCTCAACCAGAAAATGACAGTATATAAACTCACGAGCCACAACGTGCTCGCGTATAAAAATCCTTGATATTTCGGTATAAGGTAATGCGATGCTGACATAGCCACACGATTAAATACTTTAAACACAGTAAAAATTTAACTTACTTTGGAGCCGTCCTAGCAACGAAGCACATAATAAATTCAGAGTTGTGCTGAATCCTTGTTGATTTTGGCGTGATTCGGGGGTTGACTCTCCATACTAAGATTGCTACATTTCCTTTTAAAAAAATATAAATCTTTGGTTTGGTTATCGCTCCTCCCCGATTCGGGGGGCCCTACGGGTTGGCTTAGTCGCTTTATTTAAACCCCCCAAAAAAACAGTTATAGACTGAGTGGGTAGATTCTAAATACAATTTATTATTATTTATTTATTCAAACTTATATCGACGTACATAGTTGTACATGCGAAGTGCTAGTTGTTATACGTATAACGGACAGACTAAAATATCGCCAGCCCAAACCTTTAAAAAAACAAGTAAAGACGGTAAATATGTGCATGCACATTCATGACGCACACGACGTTTAAAATATATATAGAATCGGTTTAAGAAATTGGAACCCGTTTGCGATAGAGATGGCTAAACCCCCCCGGGTTTGGACGGGTACTACTCTTGAAACATTTCATAAAATCGTAGATAAGCAATAAAATATTTCTTCAGTAAAAAATGCATAATAACGTTTTGGAAATTTTTAACAATTTCCGTCATTTTTTGTATCCTTATTTTTATTTGATGCGGAAACGACGCAATACTTAATCTTTCCTACCCCCGATATTTGTGAATGACTAGCAGCATCAAAGGGGTATAATATGTAACAGCCTTCTCTCTCTGCCCTAGGACGACGAGCTATGTGTGGCGCTCTCCTTCTCTCTGCAGTACATCCGACTCACAGTGTTCTGTTGGCTGGCCGCCATATCGCCGAAAATGCCCCATGGGGGAAAATAGTAACAGCCTTCTCTCTCTGCCCTGGACGACATATTGTGGCGCTTCCCTTTTCTCGCGTACATCCGACTCACAGGTTTTTTTGGGGCCCCCATTCGCACGCATTTTCCCCACTAGGGGTAAAAAAGTAAAGCCTTCCTCTCTGCCCTAGACGCGAGCTATGTGGGCGCTTCCTTTCTCTGCAGTACTCCGCTCAAGTGTTCGTTTGGGTGGGCCCCCATACGCACGAAGTACCACACAGGGGTAAAATGTAACGTTCCTCTTCCCCAGGACGACGAGCTATGTGTGGCGCTCTCCTTCTCTCTGCAGTACATCCGACTCACAGTGTTCTGTTGGCTGGCCGCCATATCGCACGACATGTCCACCTAGGGGGATATATTCACCTTCCTCTCTGCCCCAGGACGACGACTAGTTGGGCTCCCTTCTCTTGCGTACATCCGATCAAGGTTTTGTTTGGTGGGCCCCCATTCGCACGACATGTACACACGTTAGGTGAGTTTTAGGGGGGATCATAATTGAACATAATTGGTAATCAGCAGTCATGGTCCCCTTCCGTGACTTTTTTAAGCCATCTTAAATAGGGAAATTTTTGGAATTTTAAATTTTAATGGGAGCGATTTTGCCCAAAATGGGTTCTCAAGATTGCCGCCAGGTTGACGGGTGAGCATATTTACCTTTAACACAAAATGATTACAAAATTTTCCTTAGGGAAAAAAATTTTAAAAATTTGTTTTCTGTTTTGTTCAAAAATCATGCTGCACAAGCTAAAACTATTTTAAAACAACCCCAGAAAATATTTAAATGCTTTAAAAAAACAAAAATTTAAAAGGGCCAAAAATCGCATTTTGAATATGGCAGTTGACTCTTTCAATTTGTTTCGCTCGCCCTGTAGGGGAGACTGCGTATCTAGCCTACAATGGTTGTTAAATTCCCAATTTGGTTTTTGATAGAAAACCCGGGTGCCCTCCAGTTCGACTTCCTCACCACTTGACCACTGGGGAGAATTTGTTCACGTTAGTGATGAAGCTGCTCACACAAGTGGGACCTCTTCCGAAAACATCGTCCTAGATGGTATCCCCAGTGTGGCCACCTTCAGTCACACAGAAGATCGTGAATCGTCCCCTGGGACGAATTTACAGTTTGCAAGGGACACACATAAATATCTGGCAAAATATCCACATTATTTTCTGCGATTTTGGGTTGGGGGGTTTTTTAGTAGGGGTCGGGGGAAAAAGCCCCAGCCGCCGGAACCCTTTCCCCAAATTTTGCTTTTTTTTTTCCCCCATCCTCCCAGTTATTTCGTCATTTTTTAAAACGGGCACTGGGCGATCGGGTAAACGATTTTTTCACAGAAAAATATCTGCGCCCAAAAAAAATTAAAAAAAATTAAACGTGAAGGGGCCCTTTTTTAGTTATTTTTAAACCTAATTTTTTATGAAATGACGAAGCGAAAAGGGGAAAAACATATTCTTTTTAAACCCAAGGTGCCCTGCCCGAATCTTATGGGGATAGGGTGCTTTTTACAGGGAAAATTCAGAGAGGGTTATTTTCCCCCCCCCCCCTTTCCCCCGTGAAAAAACCGGGGGGGGGCTGTGCCCCCCCCGGGTTTTCCACCCCAAACGGGACCAAATGTTGTCACATATAGTTACACTTTCAGTAAACAAGCAATTTGTAGGACTGAATCATTGAATGATCGTCACGTTTCTAAGCTAAAGTTTGAATGAAGTAAATTTTTATTTTTAAAAACACCTTATTTAAACTGATTTCTGCAGAATACATGTTCGCTTTGGTCTGTACACGCAAACAGTATTTATTTTAAAACCTCCCAGTTTCATTATCTTTCTTTAAAATTTTCCCAAAACAATTTGCCCAAGGAAAAAATATTGTTTTTGGGTCTCAATTTTCCCCGAAATCTCTATGCCAAAATTTCGGGGACAATCCCCGGCGAGGGGGGAAAACCCAAATCATCCCCTTCATCGCGTCTTTTTTATCCAATTTAAACGGGGGACTCTATAACGGTATCTAGGGACCCTTCCAAATTGGGGGCCGTTTGCTTCTATCTATTTTTCCGGGTTTTCCCTTTTTCTTTCTGTGTTTCTCTCCCCAAAGGGAAACCTAAATGCAAAACGCACGTTGCGCGTGAACGAATTGGGGAAAGGGGAGTGGGGGGGGGGAGATGCAAAAAAAAATTTTGGAATTTTTTTTTTACTTTGTATTTTTCTAAAAATATTAAAAAAAAAAATTTGGTAACCCAAAATGGGGGGAATGGGAATTTTTTGGGCCCAGTTGCAAATAGCTTTTTCCCCCTCGGCCAAGAACACCCTTTTGCAAATTTTTGTATTGAAAACTTTACATGGTCAGCCCAAATTCAGTTTTTTTTAAACAAAATTGAAATTCCTCAAAAACTTTTTTAATTTTTTTTTTTTAAAATTTTTAAAAAAACAGATTTTAAAAAAAGAAAATGTGTTTCTTCTTTAGGGGCCAAATTTTTTCCACTTTCGTGACTTCTTTTTCCAAAATCTCAAACAACCTTTGTGGTTCATTTAAAACCCGAGGCAACAGAAATTTTCCAAAAAACGCAAGGAAAAGTCCAATTACTTTTTTTAAATCTTGAAAAAGGGTTTTTTTAACCCTTTCCCTTTTTTAAGATCTATTTTATTGGGGAAAACCAATCTACAATGGGGGTTTCGGGGGGGGTTTCTAAAGCGTCGGAAAACCGCGTTTACGGGGGTCAAAATTCGAGGCCTTTCGCAAAAAACTCCCCTTTCCGGGTCTACAAACCCCTTCCATGGGACCGAGCCGGTCACAGGGGTTATTTGGGTGTGTGTGAGTTTTTTTCAAGAGATCTAAAGACGTGGAAAATGGGAAAGGTCATTACTTGCCCTACAAAATGTCATCAATTCCCCTGCTTAAAGCGGGGCGCCCGGGTCGGGCGGCTTAAAATATTGAAAAGGGAGGGACCCTTTTTGGTAACAATTTTTGGGCATTTTTTCCGGGATGACATCCCTCACCCCCACTTACGGGGTTTTATATTTTCTTGGTTTTTCAACCCAAAAATCATTTAAATTTAAAATTTTTATAAATTGGCAAAGGCATCCCAAAATTTTCATCCCCCTCCGAAAAACAAACGGGGCCCCGTCTTCCCCTTTTCGGTTTTCGGGAGGAGTGTCTTTGGTTAAAAGTTTTTTTAGAGTACGGTGTTCTACATCGCCAAACCAAACCGACTTGGGAGGGTTTTTTATTTTCTTTAACCCATGTAGTTATTTAAATTTGAAATTATTGCCTTTTCTTATATTAAACCTTTTTTTCGTAAAAAATTTCGACACTAGTCGACTGTCTCACTCAAATTGAGGTTGAACAAGGGACTATTTTAACAATAACTATAGTGTTTTTATCCATTGAATTCGGGTTTAAAAATTTTAGGGTTTTTAAATTTTAAAAAAATTCACATTTTCTAGGGGGGAAAAAACAGCCCGAAATTGGGCAATTTTTTTGGGGTTAAATTGACAAAGGTTTAGGATTTCAAATTTTAAAAACAAAAGGCACCCTTCTATAAAAAGACTTACATAAATTAGCTGTCCCCGGTATTGGGGCCCCAGCGTGGTTTGGAAAATAGTATCCCCATAAAAGATGCCAAAATGAAAGAAGAGATAAATTGCTGTTACAATTATTGCCTTGCTGGTCGTTTTATTGCAGAAATTGATTCCGAGTCCACTCAATCAAGCGAGACGTTCTCCCACTTCACTATCCAGGACTTCAGAAGAAATTCCGCAGCTATACTTTATAGCAAAGCTCTAGGTTTCCTTTTTTTCCCTTTTTTTCTATAAAAGAACTTTTCATTATAAAATAATTTCCCCCTTTTAGCTAAGTAAAAATTTTTGGAAAAATCTCCTTAAACCCACTTTGAAACCCAAAACAAATTACGAAGGTTTTTTGAAAAGAACAACCCAATTTTTTATGTTTTTAAAAACTGAAGCATATGGCAAAAAACAAAAAACATGTTTTCTTCAGACTAACTTTGTTTTTGAATTTAAAAAACAACGGAAAAAAAATTTTTTGGGGGCCACCATTAACTGGAAAAAAAAAGTCAAACTTGGTTTATTTTCGAGCCCAGGTCCCTCGGGGAAAAATCTCCCATTGAAAAAACATTGGGACGATATTTATTCCACGGACTTTGGGGAAATTTTTATTTAAAAAATTTCCCCCTTTTTGGGCGTACTTTTTAGCATCTTTTCTGTAAAACCCGGGTATATTTTTTGTTTTTGTAATTTGGGGAAATGGTTCGGTCCCCCAAAAAAAATATGGCTTACTAAAAAAGGGTTTTTGAAATTTTGGAAGGTATATTTTTTTTTGGGGTTTTAGTGTATATTTTTTTCAAGGTTTTTAAAGGGCACGATATTATTAAGGGCTATTTTAGGGGAAAAAAAAAAAAATTTACAAAATTTAGGTGAAAACATAGTTAGACCGTAGGGGGGCGTCCCCCACTTGACTCTTAGGCTCGAATGTTTTTTTTTGTTTGTTTTTTTTCTGTTACTGCTTCGATAAAGGGCACCGTTTTTTTCTGTTGAAACCCAAATTTTTCACAAAAATGTACAATCCCCTAGGCGGGGTTGCTGTATAGTTTTTTTAACAAAAAACCGGGTCTTGGTTATAATAAATAAAAATAAAAATAAAAAAATAAAAAAATAAAAATGTACCATCGTTTTTGAAATTTTGCAGGGTCAAAAAGTACAACCCTTCTCTCCATTTTCCCCAAATTTTTTAGTAAATCGGCAAGACCTTAAAAACTTATTTGGGGAATCATTTAAATTTGAAAAATTTATGTTAAAAAATGAAGGAGGCATTTAAGATACAAAGACACACTTTAGAAGGCATGACGTCAATTAGTACAATGCAAAGATGTTGAAATTGTATATAGTGTACAATGTAAATATCCAGTTAGGCCTACACTGTGTGGTAGGACTTATGGGAATGTCGTACTCGGGTCATGTTGCACGTACCGGTGCTCGCTCAACAACGCGTCCAACTGAGCGTTTTCCTAGTTACAAGAAATAATTGAGCGAGCGAAGCGAGCGTCTCCACTTGACTCTTATGGCTCTAATGTCTGTTTTTTTTTTTTTCTGTTACTGCTCGATACAGGTCGCACCGTTTCTCTGATCGACCTGAAATTTTTCACACATGTACATACCACCTAGGCGGGTTGCTGTATAGTTTTTGACACAAAATCCGATCGTTGGTTATAAAAAATAAAAAAAATAAATAAAAATAAAAAATAAAAATGTTCCGATCGTTATGAAATTTTGCAGGGTCAATAAGTACACCATTCTCTCCTATTTTTCAAATTTTCAGCTAAATCCGTCAAGACGTTAAAGACTTATAATTCGAAAAATGATGCTAAAAAATGAAGGAGGCAGTGAAGACAGTACAAAGATACACTTTAGAAGGCATGACGTGAATTAGTACAATGCAAAGATGTTGGAATAGTATACAGTGTACAATGTCAATATCCAGTTAGGCCTACACTGTGTGGTGGGCCTTATGGGAATGTCGTACTCGGGTCATGTTGCACGTACCGGTGCTCGCTCAACAACGCGTCCAACTGAGCGTTTTCCTAGTTTTTTCAATGGTCATTTTAGTGTAGTATTATGCTATAGTTTATGTGATAAAAATATATTTTGGGGGTAATAGTCCCTTTAATAAAATGTTAAATTGCATGCATGTGTTATGGAATGGATGCATGCAATTTAAATTATGTTTTCTATTTGTCTTTTTCTTATTATTATTGCATCTGAAATACTCTAGTTTGGATGGCAGATAACGCTTATTTTCCGCCTCAGCAATTGCGACTATGTAAACTTTTTTTTAATGTAATCATCACAAACACACCAGTCTTTATTGCATTGTACTTTGAGTATGATTAAACATCATCAGAACTCGCCCATATTCAGTACGATATAAACACAAGAATATGCTTTCCATGTCGTTACATAAACTATTATCATTTTCACGAATAATAAGTCGAAGAGAATAAATAAACACGAAACTGTTCGCATCAATTCGCAGAGAAAGTAAATAATGAGATACACGCTTAGCATAAATTACCACACACAAGGCTTTGTTCGTTCCGACAAAGTCTTCTTCATGCTTTAGGAAAATGGTGATCCGTGAAACTGAGCTCTTAAAAATACATTTATAGAGTCTACAGCGTGGAGTGATGGAGATATTGTCGTGAAAGCAATATCACAAATTAAATCTTCCTTCCCTCTCTCTCTCTCTCTCATTTACGCGCGTAACTCCCCTCCACCTGGTTTTTATGTTCCATCCACTTTAATGAAACCGATGTAGAACAAACTCATTTACAAACAAGGAATTGCCAAGTGCTCAATAAGTCGGCTCTCCCTTGGGGTTGGAAACCTCATGGGTGTGTAAACTTCTCCTTGTTCTTTCTATTCTTCTTCTTCTTGGTCCTTCTCCTCGCGGAACGAAATTACTTTTAACTAATGAAATATTCATGTAAGCTTTCCTTCAACTTGAGTTGAATCAAAGGTGAAGGAAGTTCTAACCATTCGACTCGGTTTAGAAAGGATACCGAAGCATGAAACGTTTTAACACGTGTCCAGAATAGGATATAAAACTTCGTCTTACGAAGGTACAAGATATCCTGAGTGTGTGTGTGTGTGAATACACTAGGAAACGCTTAGTTGGACGCGTTGATAAGCGAGCACGTGCTATAGCTAGACCCACATTGGAATTTTAAAATTTTAAAATTTGCGACGTTCACTGTCCACGGGGCCATGTTTCTAATATTATTTATTATTGGCAAGGTAGGCCTTTACTTTGCGGATAAAATCCACAGCCATCTAGAGGACCTTGACATCATTTCTTTGGGAAAACTATTTGAACTATTTGGTAGCAGATAATACACTGGTTCCTCGATAGTATTTTGATTACTTCTAGGTGGCAGTGCATAGTGCGAACCTCGTGCGACTTTTCGTTGCCATGGTAACGTTACTTTTGTTATAATGTAATTTCCATCTACACTACTTATCGGATCAAAATAAAATTAACATGTTCGTGACCGGACGGACATTCTAAATGATTTGGCCACCTCAGATTTTGTCGCCGTTTAGTTTAAAAAAAAAAAAACTTTCGATTAACTTTAATGTAACTTTTTAACTTTTTGAACGATTTTGCCACAAAACTAATGGCATTCAATCGGGAACGAAGCTTGCGGATGGTCCAAATTTCAACTCGATCCGAGCCTCCGTTTGAACGTTATGGCGAGACATACAAACAAACAAACAAACAAAAAAACAAAAAAACAAACAAAACAAAACCAGTGACTAATTTTTCCGGCAGAGTCAAATGGAAACGCTCGCTTCACACATACACAGCCTTCAAAACCCTGGCTCTTTTAACCGTATACATTCCTCTTTAAAACCCGAATCCACAATTGGATTCAAGTCTTCTTCGGGTACATTTCTTGTTAAATTGAACAACATTAATATGATATGATAAGAGATAAAGTTATGACTAGAAACTACTTTAAAGTTTTTAAAAATGTGTCTGAAAAGTTGAACTGTTATACGTATAGTTTCCATGGCAACGACCTTTTTCTTCAAAATATTTGCAGTGTTTTAATTTATGTCCTATAGACAACCAGTGGCATCGTTTTTCCTTCAGATCAACTTTATTTGTTATATTTAAGAATTAATGTTGCAAGTTAGTACTACACAAAATAGCTCTATTTAAATGAGATGTTGTAGGCTTTCACGACCCGTAGATGTCTTCTGTATGATCCCTGGGCTGTTTCGTCGTGTCGATGATGAGGCACTGCTCGACGTTTCGCCACCCATGTTGGTGGCTTCTTCAAGAATGAAGAATGAAGAATTCTTGAAGAAGCCACCAACATGGGTGGCGAAACGTCGAGCAGTGCCTCATCATCGACACGACGAAACAGCCCAGGGATCATACAGAAGACAGCTCTATTTAAACTTTCATTGATTGGGACCCGAATCCGGAAGGGGCAAAAACCGAATTCATATTTGACTGCCCAATGTCATCCCTAATAGTAAATTGATTTGATGACTTGGAATTATTGACGAGAGCTTAACAATTTTAATTCTGTAAATATCGTTTTAGATAGTGAAAAATTCCCAAGAACTATGCACATTTTTTGATCTACATAAATCATAATGCTTGATGGTTGTACGAATTTCAAGAGTTTTAGTCGTTTGTTTATTTATTTCTATTATTCATGGCACGAGTACAAAATGGGCGATAACGAATGCCAATTGTTGCAAACAAAATTAAACGGGATTCGAACTTACAACCTTCGGTGCCATATACTTCGGACCTGCGCGCCAACCGTATTTTCCTTGAGACTTAAAGCGGATTAAAGGACAATACAAGAACAATTAGGGGTTTTGTGGTAGAGGTCTGAATTTTGGACTGTATACTCAGAACAATATTTTAAGAAAATTGCCTCGAGGTGCCATGACAAAATTCGTCCGGTTAAGGGGGTGGAAGGGGTTGAAATAATGGCATTTTTAAAAAATTCGAAAATTCAAATATCAAACTAAATTTAATCCTAAGATTACAAAATTAATACATATTGTAGATAAAAGTCCAAAATTTAATAAAAAAAATATATATTACCATATATGTATATCTAACCAGATTTTGCACCCTTTGACTTTTATTCACAAATTTTCTCACTGTGCTGGGAGGATTGGCCTACCAGTCGTCGGTTTTGTGATTTGGCCGTGAATTTTCCCTAAAACACTCAGAAGAATGTTCTCTAAAAAATGGCTCGAGGTGCCCTCAAAAAAGTTGCTTGCTTATAGGAGAAAATGGGGGTGTACTAAAAGGGGTTGATAAAACTAAAATAAATAAATCTGTATTCAAATATAATATGAAGGACGCCAAATTAACATTTATTGTAGATTTAGATCTAAAGTTTAATTTAAGAAATTAAAATTTCACCATATATGTAAATCTGATCAGATTATGCGCCCTTTGACCACTTATCATAAATTTTCTCACTATTAACGAAAGTGTATCGTGTGACCACTAGTTTTGTCCCAAATTGTTCCAATATTACAAAATAGGACGAAAAAAACATTTTGCCATGCCTTGGGTACATTTTCACACAATGGACTTTGACCCATTTTCACACATTTACTCAAGATTAACGAAAGTGTATAGTGTGACCACTCGTTTTGTCCCAAATTATGCCAATAATACGAATAAGGACGAAAATAAGTTTTTAACACCTTGGGTACATTTTCGCGCGATGGACTTTGACCCTTTTTTTTACAAATTACTCAATATTAACGAAAGTGTATCGTGTGACCACTCGTTTAATCCCAAATTATGTCAATAATACGAATTAGGACGCTTTTTTTGGATGAGCGTAGCGAGCGTAGCGAGCGAAGCGAAGATTCCATTTCACTACACTGGAGAAAAAATCCGGAATGTTTTTTTTTTTTTCTTTTTTTTTTCTGTATTTTTGTGTGTCTGTTAACACGATTCCGGCTAAACCGATACTCCGATTGTGATGAAATTTTATGGAGGCCTTCGAAATCTCTGAACTTAGAACTGCCACGTTTTTGAGCGCAATCGGAAAAATTTTTCTCATAAAAAACGCAATTTTACGATTTTTTTCGAATTTTAAAAAATTTCTTCGACTTATAACTCCTACATGCTTTATTCGATTGTAATGATTTTTTCACAGAACCTTAATTTTATGAATTCAGATATTCGTGTAAAATTTAAGCGTAATCGAAAAAATATTCCTCATGAAAATCGAAATTTTACGAGTTTTTTTCTTTTTTAAAACAATTCTTTGACTTATAACACCTACATGCTTTATCCTATTGTAATGATTTTTTCATAGAACCCTTATTGTATGAATTAATATATCTGTGTTAAATTTGAGCGCAATCGAGAAATTATTTCTTATAAAAATCGCAATTTTACGATTTTTTTATTTTTTTAACAATTACAATTTACTTAAAAAAATTAATAAATTAAAGTTAATTTTTTATTTAATTTAATTTAATTTTTTTTAAATTCAACTTAGTAATGATTTTTCCACAGAACAACAGAAAATCCGCATAACACATGGCAGCTCAATGCACCAATTACGCTCATCCAACAACGCGGCGGGACTTAAGCGTTTTCCTAGTATTTCCGACGATGTCGAATTGAGTTATGTTTCTTTATTCCGATATCTAGAGCACGACAATGTTTTGTGCCAAGTAAAAAACTATATTAATAATAATTAATTACCGTGACGTAATGTATTAGTTATTACGGATTACAGTAGGAGAGGGTAGGCATATAAATGGTAAGAGTTAGGAGCCAACAGCAAGATATTATCTTACAACTACCCTTGCTTTCACCACAGATAATAAGTTGAACGAAGTTTACATTAATTTAAGTTTAAGCTTTATAGACTTGGATATCAAAATGTTGTATAACAAAAACAACGTCCATGTCGTAGAGCAATAAAACTGCTTGCACAAAGTGAATGTAAATTTTTGGATGAGCGTAGCGAGCGTAGCGAGCGAAGCGAAGATTCCATTTCACTACACTGGAGAAAAAAATCCGGAATGTTTTGTTTTTTTTCTTTTTTTTTCTGTATTTTTGTGTGTCTGTTAACACGATTCCGGCTAAACCGATACTCCAATTGCGATGAAATTTTATGGAGGCCTTCGAAATCTCTGAACGAAGAACTGCCACGTTTTTGAGCGCAATCGAAAAATTATTTCTCATGAAAATCGCAATTTTACGATTTTTTTCGATTTAAAAAAAAATTCTTCAGCTTATAACACCTACATGCTTTGTCCGATTTTAATGATTTTTTCACAGAACCTTAATTTTATGAATTTATGTATTCGTGTGAAATTTGAGCGCAATCAAAAAACTATTTCTCATGAAAATCGAAATTTTACGTTTTTTTTTTTTTTTTTAAACAATTCTTTGACTTATAACACCTATATGCTTTATCCTATTGTAATAATTTTTTCACAGAACCTTAATTTTATAAATTCATATATTTGTGTAAAATTTGTGCGCAATTGAATAATTATTTCTTATGAAAATTTTAATATTACGATTTTTTCCTTTTTTTAAATTACAATTAATAAAAAAATTAAAATTTAGGTTAATTTTTAATTTAATTTAATTTAATTTAATTTTAAAAAATCTTCAACTTAGTAATGATTTTTTCATAGAACAACAGAAAATCCGCATAACACATGGCAGCTCAATGCACCAATTACGCTCATCCAACAACGCGGCGGGACTTAAGCGTTTTCCTAGTTTAAACACCATGGGCACAATTTTACTCAATGGACTCTGATCCATATTCTAACAATAAGCGTCAAATAGCCTATTTAGAGTAACCTAACAATTTGGTGGTTTTGTAGTCGAGTGTCAACACACCTATTGGATCAAAATAGTACATTCATGATGTGTGAATCATGTTCTGTGAATACTGGCCGCTTTGCTGACGCTATAATAATATAGCCACGTTGATGGATGAGCCTTTTTTGGGCAATCGATCCTCCCGTTTATATGGTCTTCATACTGTTTTCTTGTTATAAGTCTGTTTTGAATAAAAGATCAGTGAATTGGTAATTAGTTATATTTATTGATGTATTACAAAAAGGAACAGTATATTTATTTTATTAGCGCACGGGTAGTCGTAGATTTGTTCCATAACACTTTCCGAATTTAATTTTCATTTAGATTTGTATTGAGTTATTTACACAAGGACTATTCACAATAGCCCGGGAACGAGGCCCTGCAATGGTAACAGGAATATTGGTTATGATTTAACATTGCCTGGTAACTGTAACGGTAACGGGAAGCTGTTGCCGGGCTATTATAGAGCAGCCCTAAATTTGACAAATTATTTACGAGTATGTTGCCTTGTGCGCGTTGTACGATTTAATAAAATAAAACTTAAATGTTGTAAACATTTGTATTTGAAAATGTGATTGTAGCCTAAAAAACATGTGCCCAAGGTGTTTTAAAAAAATCGTCCTTATTCGTATTATTGACATAATTTGGGATTAAACGAGTGGTCACACGATACACTTTCGTTATTTTTTAGTAAATTTGTAAAAAGGGGTCAAAGTCCATTTTGTGAAAATGTACCCAAGGCATGGCAAAATGTTTTTTCGTCCTATTTTGTAATATTGGAACAATTTGGGACAAAACTAGTGGTCACACGATACACTTTCGTTAATAGTGAGAAAATTTATGATAAGTGGTCAAAGGGCGCATAATCTGATCAGATTTACATATATGGTGAAATTTTAATTTTTTAAATTAAACTTTAGATCTTAATCTACAATAAATGTTAATTTGGCGTCCTTAATATTATATTTGAATACAGATTTATTTATTTTAGTTTTATCAACCCCTTTTAGTACACCCCTTTTTTCTCCTATAAGCAAGCAACTTTTTTGAGGGCACCTCGAGCCATTTTTTAGAGAACATTCTTCTGAGTGTTTTAGGGAAAATTCACGGCCCTATCACAAAACCCACGACTGGTAGGCTAATCCTCCCAGCACAGTGAGAAAATTTGTGAATAAAAGTCAAAGGGTGCAAAATCTGGTAAGATATACATATATGGTAATATATATTTTTTTATTAAATTTTGGACTTTTATCTACAATATGTATTAATTTTGTAATCTTAGGATTAAATTTAGTTTGATATTTGAATTTTCGAATTTTTGAAATATGTCATTTTTTCATCCCCTTCCACCCCCTTAACCGGACGAATTTTGTCATGGCACCTCGAGGCAATTTTCTTAGAATATTGATCTGAGTATACAATCCAAAATTCAGACCTCTACCACAAAACCCCTAATTGTTAGCCTTATCCGCCTAGCTATGAGACTTTGTGCGGTCACGTGATCCAGGAATTGGACTCGGTTTAATAAAGGCGCTGATTGTGCTACATGCGGGCGAGTCAGGCGAGTCGGACATGGCTGACGGCGAGATGTGTTCGCAGAATTGAAATTACAATCTAGTGATATATTATATATGCAGCCTGGGCATTACCAGGAACGCCTGCTATTCTCGTAATGACGTCTAAATATCTAGCGCTCAATACGACAGGGATGAGGGCAAAATATGATCCCATTATGGTGACTGATAGATGACTGGTAGATGTCGTGAATAAAGTTGGTTATTGAATTACGCTGATAACTCGATTATATTTATTCTTATATAAGGAAATGTGTTGAAAATAGTATCAATCTTTTACGAATATTATTGAAAATTGATAATAAAAAAAATGTTGTTTTGTGTACATAAGCTTTGAATTGACGTGAGCGAGTTACACTTGATCTTAATTATTTATTTTTCGTATAATAATTCTAAGCTTTTTAAGCATTATTATGATTCATACATCAACAACGGTAATTGGAAAACAGCAACAACAACAACAACAACAACAAAACCTAGTATTTTTTCACGCACTATGCACAACTGACAATAATATGATATCAATTATATCTTATGCACTGTTGTAAAGTATTAGCGTTAGTCACTCAACGGTATAAGTGTTGTATGCTGTCAAACGGAAACAATATTAGAAATTGGTTATTAAAAGTAGTGGCTTGCTAAATATATCACGGTAAAATTTAAAGTGCAAATTAAGCATGCGTCGAGTCTACAATAATTATTGTCACAGCTTACAATAAATAACAAATTCCAATATACCCTTTCTACACGTATAATCGGTTTTTAGTGTAATAGGTTTACAGATACTAACCCGTTATTGGTATAATAATGCGTTACTTTAGTCTTTTAAATTTGGGGCAGACAGACCCGTTCTGGACAAACCCAGTCAAAGGCTAGAGAAAGAAAGGGTGGGGGGAAGAGTTTTTCACGACGACGGCCAGAGCTCACCTCTAGTTTCTGGAACTAAAATACGATCACTCTAGCTGATGTTTGCGAGATGAACTTTATCTCTATTCTCGCATTTCTACAATTGGCAAGGGAAAAGCCAGGGTCAATTCAACCCCAGGCCCTGACAGGAGATTATGCTTAGTGCCTGCAGGCTATTAAATAGAATTATTTAAAGAGTTTCAATATTCTCAAAGACCAAGTTTCAAAACAAGTCGGTAAACGTTTATTTTCATGAATATTTTAGTAAACGTTATTACCCTTATGGAATCGCTTAGACAGCAAGCAAAAGTTGTTATCGAGCAGTGGTCAATAAAGTGTACCCAAATATGCCGTGTCATGGCATGCAAATGGGCCATTAGAGCGTCTTCAAACTTCCATACTCTGCACGAATTAACCACAGCTGGCTCAGCCGTGGCAGGGATATTGATGTCTAGCAATGGAACTCGAAGGCGCAGACAGAGACAAGTAGCCACAGTTATTTCCTTGGGTCCGCGGGGCTTGCGCGCCCTGATTGACGTCGCTTTGTCACGGCCAGAAGTTCGGAACGACGCTATTTACCCAGCTAGGCGAGGAAACTTCCAACTACGTTCACAGTTTCATTATTGTTTGGAACGACGAACTTGTCATTCGCTTCATCATTTTCTCTCGGTTGTTCTCGAAGGAAGAGTTTTACGCATCGCGCTAATTACCTGCCAAGACGCGAGCTAGTATTAGATAACTATTGTGTGCGTGGTTTACTAATCAACAGATAAGAGTGGGTGTATTCTATTGTTGTATTCTTGTAAACATAATCATAGAAATCGTTGTTTAAAAAACCTACTAAGTAATGTAAACGATTGGGTAATTTATTAAAATTATCCATACAAGAAGTTTGTTTATAACTTTTTTGCCCTTGACGCAATGCAATCGTTATTCTGGATGTTATTTCCCACATAAAAACTGAGTCTCTTTTATGGGGCGACCAACGACTTAGGGCCATAAAGCTACATATTTTGTACATTTAAAGTTTTTGTGTGAGCTAAAAGTGTGTTCCTTAAAAAATGATACAGTGAAAATCATAATAATACGGGAGTGTTTCCCGACTATCCAAATCGAGAAATATACCCTCGCTCATACCTGCGTAAGGTAATAACATTATAAATATTGTCATGGAATAGGCTGTAGGCCCTGGTAATAGTGACTCTCCAGCGAGTCTTAGTGGGCGTAGCTCTTAATTCATACCAACTAGCCCACAACCTAACCAGACCGAGATCGAATGTGTTTGGGAAATACGGGATTTGGTAACAAAACTGGTTAGCACAATGAAAGATTCAGATTCAAACCAAGGGGACTTCTGTATTATCTTATGAATTGTACCCTACTCTGGCCTTCAGTTAAGTCTCTGCATTTGTGGTCTGGCGTGCGTGGGTTCGAGCCTTGTTAAGCCCATAACCTGATCGTTAATAGTAGTACATCGCTCACCATTAATTATCCCTCTGTCTGGTACCCAACCCTGGTCTCAGCTGCTCCTTGGCGTGATGTGGACTCGATCCGACGACGCCTTGGTACTCCGTTCTTCGTCCGTTCTTCGTCCGTTCTTGCCTCTTCTAGCTTCCAGCTTGCTTCTTCCGGTTTCCCGGCTGAACTCCTTGACTGTCGCTCTCGTTCCTTCAATCTTCCTTCTTGCTACGTGCCTTCCTCAGCACTCCCATCTCACTGTGTCCAGGGCACTGTGTCCTGTGTACTCCCGCCTTGTGGCGCGGGAGTGCACAGAGGCTTAATTACCACTTCAGTAACTTTCTATCTCGATGTCCAGAATTACACTCCCCGAATCATAGTTGTCCTGCCACCACGACACCTTCGATGATGTCACTCAGCCCGGTCCCCTCCAGGGTCCTGGTCAGCCCGCCAAAGAGGCTTAAGCGCCACTTCTCATGACTTCCACGTCCTGTCCACCAATCCTAAGCCTCGGGCCTCTCTGCTCTCTGCTCGTCATCAATGGAGTGGGGACCACTCCCCTCAACACAGGCAAATGTCTTCCCCTCGCCCAGTCAGCATAATCGTCTCCAAACTCAGTACAATAGTTATAATAAACTTGACCTAATTGAAGTGACGAAACAGCTAGCCTTAGCACATTACAAATGACGTCAATACATTAGGTAATGCCCATGTTATTACTTCCAACTTATCAACACATCTTGCTGCAACTTGAGTGTCTTAACCGAATAATACCACAGATATTTGGATAAACTATCCCAATATATGACAACCGCTCCCCCCAGATTAAACACGTCCTCGTGTTTTCGTGGAAATCCTCTTGCCAAAAACAACCTTGACGACGATGAACTATGTATATACCTCCATGTCATGCTGGCCTCGTCTCCAGACGTTTTCAGAACCGATTGCTTGACGCCCTTACTCCGATCAGCAATCAGCATGCCATTTCAGTACACACAGTCTGCTCCATCTTCATCCGGTTATCCCCCAGGTGTCTTCTTCCAATGTTCCGATGCCATCGTCTTCCAGATGAATCCATACCTCCATCTTGACCATGGTCCTTCCAAAGCTTACCAAGATCAGGGTTTCGTACCAAACCTACCTAATATGAAGTATAAATACCGCACGCAAAACCATCCACAATGCATTAACTCACCTCAGACATACTCAGGATCTACACAAAATGCCCTATTTTTTAAAAACAGTGACCCATCCTAATTCAAATCCAACCTGAAGGGCCAGAACCTATCTGCCCGCGCAATAGGCCTCTGAGAAATCAAACCTATTCTAGCACAAACAAGAGCAAATCTAAAGAAAACACAAATACTAACAGAAACTTACTTGTTTGTGTAAATTAAACCAAAAAAACAACAAATATTATTAAAGAGTCACTGCCATTACAAAAAAAACTAAATAAATTGATTTGAAACCTCCTGTGAAATTTCCATTTAATTTGAAGCCCAGTAAACAGTTGTCCCCGCATACAGTTGAACGCCCAGCTGACAATTCCCAGCAGTCGTCCTTGTCTCCTCGAGTTGCCACGGACAATCCCCGCATCAGCATTTTTCATAACGTGAGTCAGACTCGTGCCGTGTCACTGTAACGTAAACAAACACCAGAAACGGCAACAACAGAGCGTTTAGACAAAGAATACAGGTCACACATCGTGTATGATGAGGTTGGTCTCCTGTGACATTCAAAGAACGAACGATGTTCCTCTACTTCAACCTGGAACCATCCCACAAAATGTGACTTATTCCAATCCCCAATACAATCCAGCGACACCTCATTCCTGTCGCCCATGCGTGCATTACGTCGAGTATTCCTACAACAAACACTCTCGTACTCAGACTTGTAGCTCGCGCGCGAAACCAATACACGCATGAGAAAGATTCATGCTGCGTCCGCAACTCGCATAGCCCGGCCGACTCGACTTTCGCCGACGCGAGTGGACTGCTGGCCGGGAGGAGAGACAGCTCCACGGCCGCTAACTTCTCACGCGGACACATACGTACCACGACGACAAAACCAACTAGGAATAACCTCATGTCATAGATTACCTTCTATCTATGCAATAACACAAAGATTTTCTTAAAATCTCGAAACCAAAATTTCCCAGAAATTTTTCAGAAACACATTTTTTAATGTACGAAAAAATGAATACGTACAAACACGGCGCTTCCACCATGTCATGGAATAGGCTGTAGGCCCAGGTAATAGTGACTCTCCAGTGAGTCTTAGTGGGCGTAGCTCTTAATTCATACCAACTAGCCTACAACCTAACCAGACCGAGATCGAATGTGTTTGGGAAATACGGGATTTGGTAACAAAACTGGTTAGCACAATGAAAGATTCAGATTCAAACCAAGGGGACTTCTGTATTATCTTATGAATTGTACCCTACTCTGGCCTTCAGTTAAGTCTCTGCATTTGTGGTCTGGCGTGCGTGGGTTCGAGCCTTGTTAAGCCCATAACCTGATCGTTAATAGTAGTACATCGCTCACCATTAATTATCCCTCTGTCTGGTACCCAACCCTGGTCTCAGCTGCTCCTTGGCGTGATGTGGGACTCGATCCGGCGACGCCTTGGTACTCCGTTCTTCGTCCGTTCTTCGTCCGTTCTTGCCTCTTCTAGCTTCCAGCTTGCTTCTTCCGGTTTCCCGGCTGAACTCCTTGACTGTCGCTCTCGTTCCTTCAATCTTCCTTCTTGCTACGTGCCTTCCTCAGCACTCCCATCTCACTGTGTCCAGGGCACTGTGTCCTGTGTACTCCCGCCTTGTGGCGCGGGAGTGCACAGAGGCTTAATTACCACTTCAGTAACTTTCTATCTCGATGTCCAGAATTACACTCCCCGAATCATAGTTGTCCTGCCACCACGACACCTTCGATGATGTCACTCAGCCCGGTCCCCTCCAGGGTCCTGGTCAGCCCGCCAAAGAGGCTTAAGCGCCACTTCTCATGACTTCCACGTCCTGTCCACCAATCCTAAGCCTCGGGCCTCTCTGCTCTCTGCTCGTCATCAATGGAGTGGGGACCACTCCCCTCAACACAGGCAAATGTCTTCCCCTCGCCCGGTCAGCATAATCGTCTCCAAACTCAGTACAATAGTTATAATAACTTGACCTAATTGAAGTGACGAAACAGCTAGCCTTAGCACATTACAAATGACGTCAATACATTAGGTAATGCCCATGTTATTACTTCCAACTTATCAACACATCTTGCTGCAACTTGAGTGTCTTAACCGAATAATACCACAGATATTTGGATAAACTATCCCAATATATGACAATATGTTTGGTCAATTCAACAGCAACAGTTTTTCGATGCTTTATTGTTCCATCCATTCAAGTTCTATAATGTAACGACAATACAGAAGTTAAATAGTTACCGTCTCGGTGGTCTAGTTGGCTAAGGCGTCCACCCGGAAAGTGGGAGACTCGGGTTCGAACCCCGATCGGGATGGATTTTTTTTTTTAAATTTCTGGATTGTATTAAATAATAACAATTCCACCTACGGGAGTGTTTCCCGACTATCCAAATCGAGAAATAATAATATTAGCCTCTCAACTGCCTGTAAAAGTTCCCGACTGAGAAACAAAGCATGTCTTGCCAGCTTGTGACGTTGACGTGATGATTATATTTAAAAACCCAACCTTGGTATTTTATATAACATGTTCAAGGTTCTTCTGGTTGTCTAAACGAGACTGCATAAAACAACAACTCATAACTTTATGTTTGCTGATTGCTGATTCCATCGTTTAATCTTTCACAACGCAATTAAAAACTAAATGAAAATATGTTGTAAATTACCTGTACCGTAAACCGAACTGAAACAATTATATATAATTAATCATGTTTGTATTTATGAATGAAAATATTAAATGGAAATATATAAGAACCTAAATAATAACGGAAACAAATTTATTTTCATTTGTTAGAGAATATCACATTCTAACATACAATCGTATTTGGTGGAGGTGCCGGTCTGGCATCAAATTACAAAAAAAATTCGTTCGGTTGACAATGGAAACACTTTTATAGTCATCTTCTTCTTTTTTTGTATATATTTATTTATATTTATGTTTTATTATTTTTATTTTATCTGATAAACAAAGAAACCATGATTCATAATGGCCTACATGTTGTGCTGTGATAGTCAGTTCATGGGACCTATTTACTAAATTTTACGATAACTTTTCGATGGACAGTGACAACTTTGTAAATAGATTAACTCATGATACAGGTTGTCGATTGACAGTGACTATACTTTCTCAATATAACCTCAAGGCCTAAAAATTGCTTCAATGACACGCAAAATGTCTAGATAACTTTGCGCTGCGCATTATTTATTGTATTTACTAACCTGTCACTTACGATCGACAAAATGTCGTTTAGGTTGGAAAATTTGCCTCCAGTATTACGGCATGGTCTCCTCAAACCCAACTGACACGGCTTTTGTTGACCAGTGTCGTATAAGTCATTGTGTCATCGAATCATAGCCATAATCAGAGGCGGGTATTTGGGGTGAAAACAAAAACAAAAGCAAAATTTCGTTTTTATTATGCCCAAAAGCGGTGAATTGGTTGTGAAAATAATTCACCATCTAGGTTAAAGCTCTATATCTCACTCCCTTCCCCCGATTTTGGTTGGGTGGGGGAAGAATTGCAGATTACATAAAATTTAGTTATGAGAATTCAAATGCAGGTATTAGTGACGGAACTTGTTCCCATTTGTTTTTCTTTTGCACTAAAGCGGTGAATTGTGTGGAAAATGATTTATAATGAACGGATTTTAGAGGTGGTAATTCGTTTTTACCGTATATACCACTGCCTCTGGTCATAAATAATTATATATTATTATACTTATCTCATTCAGACCATAATTAAATTCGCTCAACTTTGGTTACTTAAAACTAAAAATTAAATTCCGGCTTTTTTCATTGAATTTTTGTATTTTTGTAATATTTTTCACTGTAGGCCTAATATTTAAGGAAATTTTTGTATTTTGAATAAAAAGCAACGTTTTATGTTGAAATGTAAATTATAAGTGCATTTCTTAAACTAGATTTTTTCATATTTTGGATTTTCTGAATGTCATATACCAGCAATACTAGAAATATATTTAATTTCCGGGGAAAAAAAAACATTTTTTTACCGTTTTTGCAGATTTCTATTTTCAATCTTCTCTCTCTCTAAAAAAAGGTACAATTCGTCTTATCAAAATGAGATAAAAACATGTGAATTCCACAATACAAAAAAAATTGAACAAATGGAAAAACTGTAATTCACAATTTAAAAACATTCATAATTGTTATGTCCATTATAATGGACGCGTAGTCTGAATGAGTTTTAATTAACATATTATTTTATTGTTGCTTTTGGAAGAGAACAAAATATTACATTAATTTATTTTCTGTTAAAGAATAGTGAAAAGTCCAAAATATGTTCTTACTCAACAACGAATGTTCTTTTCTCCCTTGAAAACAAGAGAAATGCTACAAGTTAGTGCTCCACACAGCGTTCAATATTTTCGTCTTTAAGTTTGAGTGAAGTTTCAAATGTTCTTGCGAAACTAGATGGTTGTTATCTTGTTAAGGAGTACGGCCGGATGGCTTTTACGAATATCGGATTAGTCTCTAGTTTATTGTAGGGAGTTCTACTTGAAAGTCTAATTCACTATCAATTTATATTTTCACTTGTTGGACTTGATGCCGTCCGCGTCGAAGAACAACGAGTAGCATTGATAATTATTAATATTATACCTTTAATGTCGTTTATATTCAATTCTTACATTACTTTATTAATTTCGGCAACTAAATAGAAACACATTTGTGTAGTAATTTGCTAACTTTTTACTAGAATAACTAATTATTAATCTTCATTGAATGTGAAAATATAAAAAACACCGTAAATACTTACATTCTGTATTGTTTGTTGGCTAGGTACGGGATAAGGACTCCTCTTTCAGACGAATGTTGCTTTGTTACCAGCGTAAGTCCGTTAGAAAAAGTCGTGTGTGCCGCGGCCAATGAGGGCTGGGCAACACAACAATACAAGCAGCAACATGTTAAGATACTCTTGCAGGGTAAGGGGATTAGCTAGAGACGAAGGAAAACTTTTGACGTTCTTTGCTCGCTCTACGTAGCTAATTGAAATTGATTACTCGAAGTTGGTTGACATAAAAGTCCCAGGAGCGGGACTAGGGATTTTATGCCTGCATTGTATCGCCAAGTCAAGCATCACCAAGAGGAAGTAAGCTTGAGGCTATGTCTAGCCAGGGATAGGACTCTGGATAGTACTTCAGTCCACATTGAAGGAGACTGGCTCATGTTGGCAGAGTGGTCTAATCCACGGGACGTGATATTGATTCACGGCTGCTCTGTTCGTGATTCTTTGTTATATTTCCGGCTTGCCATTAGGCTTAATACTGTTTGTTGAACAACACAAAGGCTTGACCGTATTCCTTAGCATTTGTTAACAACATACTACAAAAGGGATTGTATAAAACGTATGTATTTATCTAGACAGAATCTATCTAAGGCAATACATTTGAGATAAGGTTCTATTTAAAAACAAACACGTGTTTTAACAGACTGCTTTAGTTTTTTTTTTTTTAAGAAACTTAGATAGAACAGGTAAATATTATTAAAATAGGAAATACTCATTTTCCCGTCCAGATTACATCGTAAAAATATCAATTTTAAAGTAGTAGTGTTATTGGCGACTTAGAAATCCTGTTTGTGTGATTGACTGATGTCACAGATGTTTGTTATATAACACAAAAGTCACGGAAACTTAAATTAAGGATTTGACTTAGACGTTCTAACAAGTTTATTGGTGTTGATTATTATGGATTTGGTCACCAATTTGATGAAATGACAAACTTTCAGCCAAATTCAAAATGCTTGAGAGCCGCGCAAAGTTTCGTGTCAGCAATTGGATTCTTAAAAGCGTTAGAAAACGCTTACTAGTTTACGTTTCCGGCCTCTTCTAAGCATTATTTAAAATGATTTAGTGTTTCTAAACAACCAAGTTAAAATACACAAACATTTATCATTATATTTGGTGGAGGTGCCGGTCCAGCAACAACAAAAATCATCACCTTCTCCGGAGAGGGGTAAACAGTCAATACGCATCGTACGAAAGTTACAGCTGTTTCACGTTGTAAACAAATAATGTAAACTGAGAATAAATTGATATTAGGTCAGAAGTTTTCCTTAGACGATAATAAATAAATACTTTTTCGTTTTTCTATAAGGCATTCATTCATACATTGTTGTGGCGTTTTCCGGGCCCTCAGTCACAGCGTACATGTCACTCCATCAACCAAATTTCAACCCTCTCTGGCTCCTTCGTCGACGTCTCTTACTCATTCTCGACCCATTTAATTCCAAATTTTGGAAATGTAAATATTTAACTGTGTCAACATTTTAAACTTCGTGACAGTACAGTTTTACGTAACAGTTTGAAGCAATTTGCTATGGTTACAAGTATGTTCTTCTACACATATTTAGTTTATGAGACAATGAACCTTCAATATTATGGGCTTAACAATTTTATAACACAAACCAAACTTTGTATGAATTTTTGTACTGAACTAGATACATTTGTTATTATGATTTGTCACATAATAATACGCGATTTATAATTCTTTAGCCTTTGTAGCCTTGTGGATAAAATGACATGTGCATCCAAATGCCAGGTTTGATTCCCAGTTGGAGTGGATTTTGTTACAGTTTTTCACTAAATGTTGAAACTGATAAACTTCAATTTATTTGCCAGTAATTTAATTTACAGTAGTGAAGCTGTATTTCTGATTGGTCGCGTAGCAATTAAATGAATTCCAACAAGTGGGGGGATTGTAACTAATCAAATTAAAAGTACAGTCAGTGACTGTAAATGTGACGTTCTTACAATTTTGTGTAATGAATGTTTTCTCGATATGAGCATAATCACAATATTTTAATTAATAACATTGTCACCTAAGGTAAATTATATTTTTCCCAGAGATCCCCTCAATATTATTCCATTAACCACTCGCGTGGCTGTGCTATTGATCAGTTGGCCTAGTTTCACCAATAAGCTAGTTTGACCTAGAGATAGCCGTAGAACAACATGCTATATGAAATATTAGCCGGAGCAAAGTGAAGATGAAGACCTCATTGCCACTGAATATATCTTAGCTAGGCGTGTTTTATATTTCTCTATGTCTGCGACTTGAGATTCAGTTTATGTGTGTGCTTTGAAACTTGTGTGCAACTTCTGGCATAATAGTATATTATGTTAATCTGTGATTTCATCGGAATAGTGTTTGGTCGACTGCTCCTGATTATTAAAATAAATTGTAAGTTACCAGTCATGTATTAAACGTATAGGTCAGCACAAGAGAATATTAGTAATACTTGTTCAGCTTATTTTAAATGATAAAGATATTGTGTCATTTCTAATGTTACTTCTGGTATATGTTTTATCTTGCGATACGTTCACTTCATAGTGGACCGACCAACCAACAACCAACCAACCGACCAAAGTAGACTTATGTTGGGCTACGGCTACGGCTTATAAATTTCAATGAAAATAAAATGTGCTGGTGAAATTCCCTTCGAAAAAATTAGTATTTTTTCTATTCACTAGTCGAACGTTGAAATTTTGTTTTTCTTCTTTTGAATATGAACGGTATGATTCCATGGGGAACGTAGGTCTCTTCAGTTTGTAGTAGGGTTTAGTTTTTATTCACGTTTGTGATAAACAAAAGTAGATACTTTTTTTATTTCTGAAAAAATATTGGTCTTTAGAAAAATGCATATTTATGTTGTTATATGTTTTGCTGAACAGAATTACGCTTCACAGCTCTTGCTTCAATAGGGATTATTACAAACTTTTGAATACGTTTCACGGTTGGCTTTTCATTAAAATTAATGCTCGTATTGTTTAGCTTTTGTATCTTTATTCGTTTCGTACCTGCACACGAGTTTTTAAAATGATAACATTTGAAACATTGTCCAGAGTTGTTTGGAAACACTCTGGCTTGTCAGGGTTATTCGGTTTATCCAGCCATTCGTATTACATAATTTTGCCATGACATTGAATGTGAGTTTCACTAATTATGTACCATCCACGCCATGAGTAGTTCTTACGAGATTGTGCTTTCAACCATTCATTATTTACCAAGTTCAAAATAAAATTAAGAGAATGATTGTCATTGATTGCAAGCAGTAACTATCATTTTTACCACATTAATATTTCTTTAACACACGATAGCCAAAAAGTGTCCCCTGACCCCCTCCCTTAATACTCACGTAGCGGTTAAGGGTTCGGTAAAATAAGCCAAAAATAATTATCACAATTCAAGATAATTCCGTTTCATATTTTATACAAAATAAATGTTTTACCGCAGTAGCAAACCATATCACTCTGCTTACATTTGTTATTTATAACAGCATTTCTTCAATACATGATGCAAAACTTAAAGCTTATTAATTATTACTGCATTTAGATCTAGCTCGACGTCTGTAACAACGAATTCACATGTTGTTTAAGGAAACCATAGATAACTTTGAGAATCATAAATTCTCTCTAGCTAAACATTTTACTGACGTTTGTATTTGTTTCTTTCAGAGATAACGTGAATCTCATCCCCGTGCTTAACCCAGGACTAACAGCGTCGTTCTTCAAGTACAGCTTGTTCGGCTGGGGAAGCCCGGTATTCCTCTTGGCCGGCGCGACAGTTTTGCATCTACGCGAGAACAATTGGTTTCTCTGGGGTACGACGCAACTCAAGCCTACTAATTGCTGGTGAGTAACTAGCTTCTTTCTTCCTTTACCTAATTAACTGTGCCCTTGACGCTACTGCTAGTAGTATAGTTTTTGTTGATTTTTGCAATCGTTTTAAATTAGGCAAATCAGTCATACTAGACGTTTCGATGGTGTATTAAAAGATTCCATTTCTTTTCTTAGGAATCACCTTTATGGTATAAACATGTTATTTTTTAATTGTATTATTATTACTCATTTCTTTTATTTGTATTTGTATTTAAATTTTAAATTTGGATCCCGTGAGACTCGCCATTTATTTTAGAAATTGTACAAATAATCGAACATTAACTTTATAGAAAGTTAGAAAAGGCCATAAGGCCCCAGTCACAAAGTGTCTAACTTACTATGCCTAAGTTCTACCTCTTAAAACCACATTTTAAAATACAATAGAAATAAATTAAAATTAAATATATTTTATTAAATTAAATTAATTAATATATTAAATAATATAATAGTAGTAAGTAAAGAGTGAACAATAGATAGTACACAAGAGACAACGATACAACTGAAGCCTATTAACTGCTGGTGGGTCACCCTGTACTAAGACTCTCTCTATATCTAGCTATTTTGAGAATGGCTGGTTAATCTGTAGCTATGGTAACCGTTCTGAAACCTAGTGAGACCAATAAGAGCTCTAGAGCCTAGTAACATTTGCGGACACACCCTCTGGCTAGTGCAATACAGTGCAGAGTTTGTCAACTGCCAGTGTCTTCATATCCCTCTAAGGGATATTACACGGGTACTGCTGCCAACTGGCTACAGTTTTAAGTTACAATGAGAAGTGAGCAGAACGAATGTGCGCATGCTCAGTACCCTAACAATCCAACCCGCGACTGCAGTCAGAAGTTTATAAAATTCTCCACCAGAGCCAACTGTGACCTAAGATTGCAATTGACCCCGATCAGTGACTGACATCCCCCTTTAATTATCTGGGTGATTTTCCCTCTAGGAAACAAGTTGGTACACCTGTAAAATACGTCAAACTTGACTGGAACTAAAAGTCAACCAAGTCTACGTTTGCTTTGATGTTTTCAACTAAGCTATAAGTCATAAGGGTTCATATCCGGTGAAAATAACTTGCCTTCAGTGCGCTGTTCAGTGTGGTGGTTAACTCGTAACTTCTCAAGCCGCGACTAGTTCACGCTTCCATTTTAACACGACGCCTTGCAAGAGGCAACCACTTTGAACTTTCACTCACATTTCATGTTCAGCGATAAAGTCAAGCTGACGTTTTTCGATCTTTACTCAAGTAAGCTTGAACCCTTGTGAATGACATACCACTTAATACCTAATTTGCCATGATATTATGAGAAGAGCTCACTTAAAATAAAGGAAGATGCGAGGAAACAATAATCCTTGAAAACATCGATTTACAGAATATGACGTTAAATAAATAAATAAATTGGAGTCTACCCACTCAGTTATATAACTGATTTTCAGTGGGGGACAGTAAATCAAAGCGACTAAGCCTACCCTGTAGGCCCCGACGCAATCGATATACATACTCTTTAGAGTTTAGCGGAGTATAGTAGGTACGCGAAACGATTAGCTTACTAAATCATGTTCATTGATCATTGATATTAGCGAAGATTTTAAGATACAATTCAAAAATTTCAAAAAGGAACTATTTGCGACCATTAGGATTCAAAAAGAAATTTCAACGCATCTCTATTAGAACACTCGGACGATCGAGTAAAAACTTCATGGAACTTGGTCAACCATTTAATGGGCAAAGATAGTAAACCTTCAAACTCCAATATTACACTTAAAAACCACACAAAAGGAAGTAGCAAATGCCTTCAACAGATACTTCACCACCATAGCCGATACGTTAGTTGATGGAAACACAGATACTACTGAAAAGTGTGAAGAAAATTTGAGGAAAGTAGGGCGTGATGATATTCCAGATCTTGTATTGAGCCAAACAACCCCAGCTGAAGTAAACAATACCATAGGTGAACTAAAATCTAAAAGATCCTCAGGCTGGGATGGGATTCCTAACATAATACTCAAATACAGTAGTAATTTAATAGCAGAACCTCTATCACATATTTGTAATTGTTTATTTAAAACGGGTACATTTCCAGAGAAACTAAAATACTCAGTAGTAAAACCATTGTTCAAAAAGGAGACCAAAACAACATAGCAAATTATAGACCGGTGGCTCTACTGCCAACCTTATCAAAAGTAATAGAAAAGCTTTTCTTAAGCAGACTCCAGCCCTTCCTTAAAGAAAACAACATTTTATGCGAAGAGCAACATGGGTTTCGAGAAAAAACATTTGACCATAACTGCAACGTTCCAACTTATTCATAAGATAAACCAATCATTGGAAAAGAAGGAGGTGGTAGGAACTGTCATGTGCGACCTCTCTAAAGCTTTCGATACTCTAAATCATAAAATACTCCTGAAAAAATTAAATTACTATGGAATTCGAGGTGTGGCAGGATCTTGGGTTAAGTCGTACCTTTCCAATCGCAAACAAAGGGTGGATGTAGGAACCGAGAGCAGTTCTTCGGGTTGGGAACCTCTCATAACCGGTGTCCCCCAAGGGTCAAATCTAAGCCCAATATTTTTTAGTCTGTACATAAATGACCTTACTTTTAATCTAGATGGTGAATGTAAAGCAATTCTTTTCGCTGATGACACCAGTGTGGTGATAACAGCAAAAAACATTCATGAATTACTACTAAAACTTGAACGTATTCTCAAAGTATTAGAAGCATGGTTCACAGCTAATAAAATGAAGCTGAACTGCTCTAAAACTCAAATCATGAGCTTCCAAATAAAGGGAGAGCAAGACAAACACACATCACACATAATGACATATCCATTGAGATAGTGGACCATGCAAAGTTCCTTGGCTTACACTTGACTATAAGTTAAAATGGATATCTCATATTGAGTGTTTGTGCAAACGTCTCAGTAGCTCATGCTTTATGATGCGGACCCTATCTTCACAATGTGACAATAAAACTACAAAGATGGTTTACTATGCCAACGTGCAATCTCTGATCTCGTATGGAATATTATTTTGGGGTGCAACAACACATATTACAAAAGTATTTGTCTTAAAAAAAAGGGCCCTGAGGATTATGTTGCATCTGGGAAGAAGGGTCTCATGCCGACCATATTTTAAAGAAATAAAAATCCTTACGGTGGCATGCCTGTACATGATGGAGGTAATAATGTTTGTACATGATTTCCCAACATATTTTATTGCGAATGATGGGCTTCACAGATTCAACACAAGAGGTACCTAGACTCAATCCTACACCAGGTGGGACATAGACTTAAGTTGCTAGATAACAATCCAGTCCATATGGGAGTTAAAGTATTCAATAAACTGCCAGATGACATAAAACAGTTATGCACACTTGTAGCAGAGAGACATTTTAAGCTCAAAGTAAAATCATTTTTTCTGGAACATGGATTTTATACTGTAACATAATATTTTAATCATGTATAAAAAAGGTTTATATAATACTATTCTTTATTTTTTACTTTATTATTAACTACCGGGTAGTGACTTATCCATATATGGAACACTATAAGTTTGGTTTGGAATCTGGATGTTCAGTGTTTTGAATCTCTGATTATCACCAAATAATTTTGTCTACCATGCCATCAGGCACTACTGTATATTGTATACCTACCTATGTAGGCCTACCTAGATATAAGTTAGTTTTTAGTTTGTAGCCTATATGGGATAACTTTCAATACTCTAATGTCTTAATGACATTATTATGAGTGCAATAAGAAAGTCTTATAAATAATGTAACATGCTCAAATGTTAATATAAGAATGCAAATAAATAAAAATAAATAATCTATTCTTTGCAGGTTCTTGGGACACGATGCGTCGATGTATGGCTTCCTGTTGCCAATGCTTGGTCTGCTTTTGGTTGACATTCTGTACATGGCCAAGAGCGCAGTCGCTATTCGCTACACTGTCAGTCTGCAGGTACTTTTCAACACAACGGCCAAAATTTACTAATAAATAAGTAATTGGTATTAGTACACTGTTGCAAGGCAACTTGAAATAGCTATTGTTATTTTAAACAGCAAAATAGGAAAACCACACAACTTAGTGTGCCTACACGTACTTTTTAGCCTTTCTGCTTAGATTGCTTCTTTTATATTCTAAATATACAATTATTTTGTCATGGTGTTAGGTTATTATGATTTTAAAATTATCGTTTTATGGGAATAATCTTATACTTACCCGAACACAAAAATGGCGACAAATAAGGTATAACTCGAGTATTTCTAATGTGTCATATTTCAAGCATTAGTATTCCAGGTGAGGCATTTTTTATATGTTCAATACTGGTCTTAATTTCATATTATTTTTAATTTAATTAAATATTAGCTTTTAGAGTATCGTCTCAAAACCTAGTAATTTCACATACAAATCCTTTCCCGTACAATTTTATCAAAACAAAAATGTGTTTATATTTACTTAAAATGTTTGTATTTAACGAACTATAATACTAAGTTAATTAAACTGATTTTCAAAGGGAAATAACTGATCTTATTAGAACTTGATTCATTAATTAACTCTGTCTTTGGACCCTTCGACACTTCAAAGGACGTAGCTTTTGTTCCAACTATCCTTCGCTGTTTGGTAATTAGATAATGTTGTACTGTAGTTAGAATAGAATTTGTTGTCAACGATAAACCAGTGAAATGAGAAGCCCGTTTGTCCCGTGCGCAGGTTGACCGTCGCGTACGAGAGCGCATGCGCACAAGACGTCGCCTCCAACTGGCTCTGGCTCTGCGCGTGACCATCCTGGTGGCAACGGTCGCCATCCTCGGCTCCATCTCGCGTCTCACGGCCTCCTGGCTTCTCTGGCCGGCGTTCAACGTGATCCACTCCATGCAGGGCATCATGGTGGCCGTGTGCGTCACGTGCAACTGCCACGTGCTCAAGATCTACACGCGGTCGCTGAAGCCTCGCCAGCCAGGTCCCACCAAGGGGGAGCCGGTGTACCGCTCCACCAGCATGCAGCTGTTGACTTGGGAGGAGCCGCCAGAGACTGTGTAATCCTTCATTCGGGGGACAAACAGGCCGTCACATAACACTCGCAGTCACACATGCATAAAACAAACAAGAGTCTCAAAGAACAAGTAATAGTATAGATTAGCAAACACCCGAAATCTAGTCTATGTAAAGCACACGCTCGTCGAAATATCACCGAGTGTATACTTTCTGTACTTTCCAAGTCAGGTCAACATAAAACAAACAGACACATAAGCATAATGTCGCACATTGAAAACTATAGTTTCTATGCACAAGAAGAACTGTCTAGTCTCTATAAAAAATACAAGTAAGGGAAAAATGACTGACAAGTGTACATTATCTATAATAAATGCTCCCTAGTTACTAATAGCTCTAACTATGTCAAGACTAATTCTCCAAGCGGACTTTCGGGGAAAGTCTCCGAAAATACAAACCCCCTACACATAAACACAAATATAAAACAAAATACAAACGCCAATAAGGTTACTTTAATCACAGAACGTCGGGTTACTTTATAACTTATTTGAATTAATTTTAATCAGGATTTATGGTAATCATAAAGTTACTTTATTTTTTAAATGACTTTAGTTTCGTTATTATCTGTCACTTTATCTGCATGTTATTAAATGATTATTGATAAGTGAACATTCAGTGAAACTGACCAAGTGAAAGAACCGAGAAATGTGATTTAAAAGTCAAAACCTACGTCCAAACTTTCTTTTAGAGATTATCTTTTGAGATTACTTTTCGAAAATATGATTGAATTGAAATGACTTCTTTTTAAAACTTACTTAGGGCCTAGAATTTAAAATTTACCTAATTTATCATCATTTAGTGGCATTTATTACACGTCACTGAAGCTGTTGGTTACCCCCACTCACGTGTTCGCCATGTATTGGAGGCTGAGAAACGGACACAATAAAATGCAACTTGTGTACAGCATGTTTGCATGCACGTCGTGTACTTGAGCTACTAGCGCATACTTGTTATATGAGAAGGGTAACAGTGTTCAGCAACAGGTTACTCGAGCTGACTCGAACACCCGTGTATGTGACCTCGTCACCTCAACACGATACGTGTGGAGATGAGAGCAGCTGGAGGCGACCGAACGCACGTCTTCCACCACGTTCGTTTACTCTGATTGAATCTACTGATCCTCCTGGTGAATAACACGGATGTTGTAGATTACTACGAGGTGTCTGCGTATATAATCGCCTTAGGAAGGATAAGCCGGCTCGCAATCTAGCCTCGGTGTGCGACTTAAACCATGCTTCGTATGTATATTATGTTTGAAAATTGTAACTGTGACATTATTGTCTATCACGGTGACATATTCGACGAAATATGTGTTCTTTTAGAACGCAAATATGTAAAAATATTTCCGACTACCTATCTTGAAGACTCTAGAGTGAGAGGAGTCAATCAACAGTATGACCTAAGTGTTCAGGCTAGCTCCCAATATTTAGACGACGCGCTTGTTTCACAGTCTGCTGTTAGTAGCGGTATGGCCGAATCTCGATTCATTGTCAAAGAAGAGTATTGGATTACCCAAAAGAAGGAGTGAAGCCAATTTATCATCAGCTCGTTGAAGAAAAATACAAATAAGGATTAGAATGTGTTCCAACATTAAAATATCGATTGTTGTTGGTGGAGGCGCCGGGTATTTCTACGTCAAGTTTGGGTTACGCTATCCCCACCCCCTTGACTCCTAGGGTCACCAAAAATATTACGCGTCATCTATGTTGAAGGGCAATGTCAGCAAAAACAACCGCATGCCAATCGGATGTCTTGTTCGATTTTTATCGTGAGACTTGACACACGCACAGACGGACGGACAGACAGATAAGAGATGCATATATCCGGAACTATAACTGTACGAACGGTATATACCACATTATGTAGTGTGTGCTTTGACGTCTGATAAGGAAAAAGTTTCAGAACGATTTCCTCGTCAGTAATTATGAATGATTTGGGTTGAAGTTGGTCACAAAACAACAACTGACGACAATTTTGAATATACAATGGCCACTTATCATTTGTTATGGTGTTGACGAAATATATCAACACATTGATGAATGTGGACACACACATGAGGACCAATATAAATTTAGATATTGGTGTGCTGAAGATACAATAACTTCCGTAGTCATCATAAGTTCATAATCAAATAAATAGATACAAATCTCAGCCCTGATGTACTAATGGTACAGTCATACCACAGATAGCTAATTACACTTCTATTAGCTATCAGATCTGTGGTCATACGAAGCATACTTTGTTTCTAAAACCTGCGTGTGTTTGTATATAATACACTCTAAAATGATATCTTCAAAATGAAACACATGCATATTGGATAATCAATATTACCCTTATATATACTGAGATTATTAGAACAGTTAGGTTATAAATTGAAATACAATTTTAGTACTTATCACGATCTTTATAACAAAACTGAAGAAGCAATATTTCTGGTATATATAATACCCTTCTAAAGGCAACATAATTGTGCTAAAATTGTGTTTCAATTTACGATATTACCTTGTTAATTTATTGTCGTTTTGAAAAAGTGGAGTAATTCGTACTGTAGTAAGTGTTTAAAAGAAATGATTAAAAAAATATTATTTGATAAATTGGTGGCTGTGTAGTCAGTCAATAGTGCACCAGACAGCCATGCAGGCAGGGCTCGGCTTACATATCGTTGGTAACTGTGTTGGTTGTTATTAATGTTAAGAACATAGCTAGCTTATGTACAGATAATGTTTCAATGGATAATGTTACTGTTTTAGTTGCTAAGTGTAATATTGATGGAAATCCTTCACACGTCCAGTTCTAGCACCTGTAGAGAGTTGTATATATGCCTAAAGTACACAAAGACACTTCATTGTTCGATGTTTGCAAGAAAATATGTAGATATATAAACAAGGTAAAACAACACGGTTCAGGTGTAAATGTATTAATTAACGTTAGCAATTGATAGTTAATTGATTTCTTTTTATTGATATTGATGCAAAGATTATTTTGAAAAAGAGCAAAATAAAATTTTAAAGTGATGTTATTTTTAAGAAGAACGTATTGTAGAATGGAATTAGGATTTAGCACTTCTGAATACTTATAGTAAATAGTGATGTATTTTTAAACTGTATTTTATTGTGTACTTGTATTAAAAAATAAATGTTAGAGTGAATGGTATTTATTATTAAAATGTTTACTGGAAATGCAGATTACACATTACTCAAACGTTCCTTAGATGGTAATTTAAAAGTTGTTTCAAATAATTAATTAATTAGCTATGGATTAATACAAGACGATGCAAATTGATATAATTATTTATTCAACCTGTTGTAGAGTGATATTATTTAATCACATTACCTTGCCGTATAAATGGTATTTTATTAATAACTTTTGCATTATTAACCCAGATAACGGTGAACATAATATATTGCTAAGCTAATATAATTCGTAAATAGGTGAGATTATTATAACACATAAACGGACTTCGAACCTAAATAATTCATTAACGTAATGTATTTTTGTTCCGTATTATTATTATTTATGCTGCTTTTCATTATTGATTTCAGGAAGCCAACAATGAAATATGGACATCAGAACACACTTTGCGGATATTTTTATTATGTTAATCCAGATTATATTTTGTGAGTTTATAAAGAGAAAATATTATGCACCCTCGAAATCTGAATACAAGAACTTGAACTTGTCGACATTTAAAATTAATAACTTTTGGTCTTTGGAGTCGGAGTTTCGGGTGAACTTTCTAGAAATATTGTTTATATTTACAAATTGTGTTGCGAAGCCTCTGCCCCCCGGAAATGTCGACATTTAAAAACGTAGCTCAAAAGTAATAAGGAAGCCAATCAATCGTAAACTAATAGTTTCACAGGGCATTGTTGCACGCAGAAGAGTTTTCGTCGACAGGAGCAGCAGCTCACACAGCCACATTCTTTCCTTATCTCCCGAATCCAGGCTTCGATTGTCATGAATACTCTTGCTAGTTACCCATGTGTGTGCTGTGTAGCACACGACACATTAATATGGAGGTTTCTGCTAGCGACTCGCACCGACAAAATCATGTGAGGATTGTGCATTATTTACTAACAACCCACGCTGAAGAGATCCACAAGACATAGTACTTTAAGTATGGTTAACATTTTAATTATTAATAGCGTAAAATAATAAGATACATTTTATTTAAAAGTTGCGTTTAAGATTGTTCGTGAAATTAATATTTTGTTGTGAAATTAATGTTTCTATTTACAATTGCTAAAAGAAGGCATTCCTCCCTACTCAACATGCACATAAGGTTCGTTTTTATGTCCTGCACTTTTCTGTGGTGCCGGTGTAGGGTGTAAACAGGAAAATGTCGATAGTGTAGGGAATTATAGTTACACAACAGGAAGACAATAAACGCTCTGGTGTAGCATCATTTGATCAGTTAAATAATTCCGTACGATTTTGAATTCATTTTACGTTTGTATGTAACATAAAACATATTTATTCTTGGTGTAAAGCCTACCAGAAATGTTGACATTACGTTAAAAAACAGTTTTATTTAAGTAACCGCCATCTTTTCACTGCACTTATACACCGTACACCTCGGGAGCGGGTGTTACACCGCGGTAAAGTGTAATTTACACTGGACAAAATAACGCCGCAGTGTATGTTGCACGGAGACAATAACATGTGTGTTCTCTACACCTTGCACCAGCGATGGCAGTGCAAGACCAAAAAACGAACTTAACTATAGTTATAATATAACTAGGGAAACGCCAAAGTCGTTGTTAGACGAGTGAGTGAGCCATGTGTTGAGTACCCGGTAACATTCATTTTCTTCCCCCCACCTAAGGCCTCCCTAGCCTATCATAGGCTACAGTGGAGCATTATGGGCTAAACTATGACCTAAACTAAAATACCCGATTATTTATACGAATATTATAATCAAACTTAAATGCAAATGTTCCCGCGTACTCAACACATGGCTCACTCACTCGTCTAACAACGACTTTGGCGTTTCCCTAGTCGAGTTGGCTAAAGCGCCGTTATAGCCAAAATGTGGGAGACGTGGGTTCAATGGTCGGGAAAGATTTTGTAATTTCTGGATTGTATTTTTTTAAATTATTTAACATGTTTTGAAATGCATATAACGCAGTGTAGTCCATCATCTGTGACAATACTATGGAAAACATAGCCAGTACAAAATGCGTGAAAATATTGCAAGGTTTACTCAATCTACGAGCGGAATTTGGGGGTACCTTGACGTCAAACATTCGATTAACTTTGGACACGGCATTTCACAGCCAGGTAAATAACAAACAAAAAATATTATTTCAAAATGAAAACCATTGTCGTTAAAATAATTCCTATACATTTCAACGTATTTTTCGGTTTTTTATTTCTTGCAGATTTAAATCGCAACGGATTGTGCTCATTTTGTTAGCAGTTCTCAGTTACCTGGTCACGGATGTCTGTTTAAAATTTCAGCTCAGTCTATTTAGCCGTTCGGCCGTATGGGACCGGACAGACAGACATTTAACAAACATTTAACATTTAACAGAATTAATCACGACCAAGGCCCGATCGAGTAGCGTTGTAGACTACGTTCGCTGCGCTCACTCGTCTAATTATTTCCTGTTGTTGTCTCATACTGAAAGTTAAGAAAGAACCAACTATACTCCCTCCTGTTTACGAATTGT
Organism: Sweltsa coloradensis; assembly: GCA_024449915.1. Lineage (NCBI taxonomy): Eukaryota > Metazoa > Arthropoda > Insecta > Plecoptera > Chloroperlidae > Sweltsa > Sweltsa coloradensis. The sequence goes on from JAMZAV010000334.1 coordinate 363,402, forward strand.
GTTATAGGTACCTGTCATTGCCAATTTGTCTTCTGAAACCTCCAACATCAAGTCTAGCATATATAAAATATGCCACCAAATTATTTTTTTCAACTTGATAGCAGTTAGCAGTACATAATGTATGTATTATATTTTGCCTTCAAATTGGCACACACTATGTACTGATGCTGATACGTGTACACACTTTCAGTTCAGTATCCACTGTTGTTGGTTGGGAAGATATTTCCTCTCTAACAGGAGAAACGTATGTAGGGAATGTTTGCTCATATATCAACAATACTGTTTAGTTGGTATAAACAGGGATGCTTGTGGTTTTAATTGCCGATGTAATTAAAAAGTTCGTCCCCGTGGCGGACACACATGGCAGCGAGATTAAACTGGCCGAGGGTGGCACGGTGAGAGCGGCTAATCCCCATAGAAGCAGTTAGAGGGGGGTGGGGGGATGCAATGATGAGAGTTTGCATCCCCGATACACAGATTATCGTGTGTGTATTTGTTATAAATTTCATTTCGAAGTAATAACAATACACCCACCACATCTTTGGCAACTCTGTTTTAGAAGAACATTATAGTGCGATCAAAGTGTCTCTCAAACACAATTGTAGTGCAAAATGTGATACCAGCATAAAAATTGCAATGATATGGATTTTGTTATGATAATTACGAGAGAAAAAAACTGGCTCCACGATGAGCACCAGGTACTTAGTAATTTAACTATTAATTGATTAATTAAAATTAATTTCTTAATTATGTCCACAAATTTCAAAGTGAGGATGAATTTGTCATGTTAAGTATCAATTTAAAAGCATTTCTGACCGACATTAAGGGGGAAAAATCGTAAAAAAATATTGAAATATTGAAATATATGTTATGTGTTATAGCTAAATTAGTGGATTTTGGGGATTTTTTAGTTTTTGAACCAAATGATCAACTTTAAATTAAAATATTTTCTAACCAATGATAACACAGTGTTCACAAAGGAGCTGGTAGCTATAATTAATGTATCATTGTTTATTTTTCAATAATAGCAGTTACAATATATTCAACACAAATTACAGTATGGCGTAAATATGTCTAGCTATGGTATAAAATGTGATACCAAATTCATATGTAGCGATCTTAAAGATTTTGTAATGATGATTTCAAAAATTACTAGCTTCATGCATAGTTCTGAGTATTTAACTATTAATTGATTAATTGAGCGAGCGTAGCGAGCGTCTCCTCTTGACTCTTATGGCTCGAATGTCTGTTTTTTTTCTTTTTTTCTTTTTTCTGTAACTGCTTCGATACAGGTCGCACCGTTTCTCTGATCGACCTGAAATTTTGCACACATGTACATACCACCTATGCTGGTTGCTGTATAGTTTTTGAACAAAATCCGATCGTTGGTTATAAAAAAAAAATGTTCCGATCGTTATGAAGTTTTGCAGGGTCAATAAGTACAACATTCTCTCCTATTTTACAAATTTTCAGCTAAATCGGTCAAGACCTTAAAGACTTATTGGTATGTAACATTATGGGAATGTCGTACTCGGGTCGTGTTGCACGTACCGGTGCCCGCTCAACAACGCGACGGGACTTAAGCGTTTTCCTAGTTACTTAATTGGGTCCAAAAATTTTAACGTGAAGATAAATTTGTCATGTTTGGTATCAATTAAAAGCATTTTTCGTCATCATTAAGGAAAGAAATATATTGGAATGTATATATATATATATATATATATATATATATAGACGCGCGCAGTTGGGTTGGAGACTGTCAGTCGAGTGCGTGTTCTTGAAGAAGGAAGACGCACTAGTGAGTGACTCGTGATCATGCCAGATGCGATTCTGGCGAAACGTCGAGTGCCAGGCTACAGACAAAGGTCTGTAGCAGCAAACTCAAACAAGCGGCGGAATGTCCCGGAAGACAATTACAACACACAATACGTCCGCGAAAACTTAAAGACAAACATATATATATATATATATATATATAGTTAAATTAGTTTAGTAGAGTAGTAAATTTTTTTGTTTTTGAACCAAAAGATCAACTTCAAATTAAAATATCTACTAACCAATGATAACATAGTGTTCACAAAAGAGCTGTTAACTAGAAATAATGTATGATTTTTAATTTTTCAACAATAGCAGTTACAATAAAATCAACACAAATTACCAAATTTTAAAAAATTGCAAAAGTGACCTAACATGTTTTGTGACAATATCAAAATGCATCATTTGACTTGTTTATAAATCTTAAAGATTTTGTTATGAGAATTTGAAAAAACCTGGCTCCAACCTGAGTTCAGAGTATAGTCTTTAAATTAATTACTTAATTGTGTACACGAATTTCAAAGTGAGTATAAATTTTACATGTTTGGTATCAATTGAAAGCATTTTTTACCTGCCATCTCCCTGCTTTACGAATTAAGAAAAAATAGCATTAGTACGATTTTCATTTGATTTGTTATTTTTGTACTCAACACGTGGTAGAACTAAATTCAACCCCCTCTCCCTTTGCCTATAACTGGACTTGTCCAGCACAAGCCACAAACATGACCTCCTTACAGCCCCTGGCCCCCTAGTAGTTTTTTGGATCAAAGAGAATATACTGCGTTGTTCCTGACCTATAGACCATATGGTTATTGTAATATTTTGTACTGTCAAAAAACAAACGACCCTTCCCATTTCTTCATATTATAAGAGTCATAAGTTCGATTCGAACATAACTATAGGAATGTAAACCTGAGAGTCCAACCTTGTTCGCATTAACATCCGCTCTGACGTCATATTGTTACATTATTGCACACCTCTTGGCATTCTTTTGCATGGCGCCTCATAACATGAATACCACAGTCTCATATTCTCCCCGGTCTGCATGAGTCATGCGATAAGCGAGGCGCGCGTGCGAGCCTACTCTTCCTAGCACCGCAAACAAGAAAACACACGTTTCATAGCTGATTATTTGTTCACTCCTAAACTCCAAAATGTCATTTAAATTTTCACATAGGCTAACTTTTTATCATTCTATAAAGTAAAATAAACAAATTTGGGTTTATCGTGTCCCGGAAAACATTTTCAAACTAAAATATCTTCGAGCTAGGTCCCATCAGAAAAAATCTTCTATGAAAGAACGTTGCGACTATCTTTAGGCAAATATACCCCGTGACCTTGGAGGATTTTGGCCAGAAAAAATATTGACGTACTCGTTTATATTTTATGTACAGCCCAACATTATGTACATTCTTTAATTTGGGCAAGTGATTTAGTCAAAATATGCTTATTACCAAGAAGATGAGTAAAGTTTGATGCTATGCTCTCGAGAAGGCATGTGAAACAAAAAATAATTAGGTTTCAAGAAAATATTTAGAAATTCACGTGAAATTTCCATTTTTAATGGCCATTTTTGTTTTTATACTTCACATTGATAGATTGATTGGATATTGCTTAGCGTCTCATATCAATGCACTTTGGATATTCGAGACGAGAATAAGCCAAGTTGTAAAAATAAGGCATTTTAGGGATAATAGAAACATTAATAACTTAAATAACTACTAGTTACAATCTTTGAAATGGAAACATTTCTTGTTTATTTATTTAACATCTATACCTTAGTCAGTTATAAAAAGTAATTTACAAAGAAGGGCAACTAAATAATATTGATTACATATTTTATGCAGACAAAATCAACTGTGGATAAGCAAAGTTTGAAATAGTAATAATACATTAATAAACAAATTGTGATCATTTCAAAATATACCCAATCTTTTGCAAATGAAAGGAGAGGATTGATAAATTTTCAGTGATTAAATCATGTTTACATTCAAAAACATAAAAAGTCGCGTGGAAGTTTTCGTTTTATTCAGTAAATTAATTATTATCACAAAATTAGTTGTTTGGCGATAATGGGCACTGCATGGGGTCCTTTACACAACTCTCGAATCGTTCAAGGATCAATGGCATACACTCATGGTGCGTTGACGTGTAAAATGCAAATATTGACAATGCTCTGCTCCCCTTTGTCCCTAGGGAACATAGAACAAGGAACACAATATATTATTGAACCGCGCCTGAGGGAAACACTACGTGTACGCACCTGACAGTCGCACTGTCATGACACCGTTGGAGTTGCTAAATAATCAATCAGGTATCAGCACTTGGGGCGCACAAATAGAAAACACACGTGTTGGGTGACACTTGATATTATATTCTAAAACTTGTTATTAAGTTTCGACGTTCATTAGGAAATTTCACAACTATTTAAAATTCTTGGGTAATGTATTCTACCCTATACGAAAGGTGTTAAGTAATATCTAATGTGTCGCCTCAGCAAGGAGCTTGGGTCGCAGATATCACACCCGTTTTCTCCCTTATCTAAGATAAGCAAGATATATCACCACCGAGCTTTTCCTCATTATTCCCGTCAAATTCCGTGTTACATAATACCGTCTATATCTGGAATAGTAGGGAGTAATATAATATTTCACTCCCTTTAATATCATAATTCGCCAATCACCCAGCCACGAGCAAAGCGTTAATTCGTTGATGTTAGATAAACATGGTTTATAACCGTAATGTTATTAAGCACAGTGCATCCCATAACTTGCAAATAATCCCCCTTGCGTGTTTATTGTGTGATTGGAATTATATAGACCTCAGTCGTGCCGGCTGTACAGTTATGACTTATGAGAATGTCTGACATATTAATATTAAAGATGGTATTTAGCCGTCGACTTCAACGTGGACGCAGTTACATGGGCAGCAGCTGCAGGTGAATGTAAATATATGTTGTGATAAATAATTCCACAATAATGTGAACACGCTACTTTGCCGCTAGGGTATCGCATTTAAACCACAGGGCGTTTAGTATACACACACACCATAGCACAGTTGGGACGTTTTTCAGGTGGCTACTATTATTTATTAATTTGTAATGTTATTGTTCGTGCAAATTAATTTCCCTTAGCTTGCCAAGAATACAATTTTCCGGGGTGAAGTTATTTTATGTCTTTTAGAGCGCAATTATTGTGGATGGTAATTGGTAACATAATGTTTTTCCTTATTTTAGATCTGGATGTTTTTGTGAGTGTGAGGCTTCGCTGTCTCTGTGCCAGTTTCTTTTTATGCGTTAATTATATACTAGAAACAAATCAATCACGCAACTTTTTTTTCTAGGGTATTTCATGTACAACTATTAATATTATTGTTTCTATCGTTTTATCATCTCCATAAATAAACATATTATAAATTATGTATTTGTACACTTTGGTATTAGTTTTCAAGAAAAGTAATATACGCTGTCGGAAAAAAGATAAAAAAGGTGTATTTGAAAGTGGTGATATATTTCGATAGTCGTGGCGTGGAGATCGCTTTATGTACGGTATCGAAGAAGAGGTTCATTTTTCACCGATAACTTGCGTAGTATTCAGATCATAAAAGCGCTCGTCCCATAATATTTTCGCAGAACAGTGCTGACCGTTTCTTCGCCAATACGATTTACTAGTCGCCTCTGCCTGATTCCAGCTGAGTCTGATAATCCCATAAAATATAGAGCACTCCGCGAGCCGAGCTCCGAGAAATAATCAACCTAAACAAAATACCGAGATAAACCAAAATAGAACATGGAGACAAAACAAAACTCGCATGATGTTTACGGCAGCGGTTACTGAGGAGTTTGTTTGTTTCTGAGGTTAATGTTGGATTCGATAAGGTTCAACGGTTTCATGTGCCATAAAGATTCAGGCAAGCAATTTGAAATAATATGGTATGTAGTTGAATGGAGTTTCTGTTAATCTCATTGAGTCAATGTTGACTGTTCGTTTACATGATAATTTTACAATACAATATAAGCCCTAGGCTAGATATGCAGGCTTTTTATACCATGTGACAAATACATTGATCCGTGTTAATTAATCCTTTAGTAAGACGATTTACAAATTTACCGTAAGTATTGACTGTCGTTGCAATTGCACGTTAATATGTTGAAAGTTTTATCTGATTGAGATGTTGTATCCCAAAAAGCAATGCCATAGTTGACGTGATATAAGAAATGTGCATTGTATACCATGGTTTCAGTTTTTATGTGTGAGAGATTCTCAGCTAGTTTTTCTATTTATGGGTGCCAAGATAGTGTGTTTGTTATTGTTTTTGTTAGTGGTCACGGGCAGTGTTAACAAAAACGCATATCAATCTGAGGTTATGTTTGGTTTTTATCACTCGCACGGACGGACGGACAGAAAGGGATGCATATACGGGAGCTTCACACCATGATAACGTACGTAATCGATTTTGTTTCCTCGACACTAAAAATATAACACAACTTACAGATGTTTTGCAAGTGATATACACATTATTACAATACAAATCGGTAACAATATAATTTTCCGAATTTCTCTACCAAATTACTTACGATTTATGGCATTTACATTATATTGCCGTTTCGCTACGTATATTTCAGAAGATCTGAGTCAAGTGCTTAATTTGGTTAGTTTGAAATAGATTTGTCATCCACGGTATATTACTTGGGCCCGCTAGTAAATGAAAAAAGGCATTTTGGTTAATAGGGATCCTAAGTTTTGAAGGCGGGAAGGAAATTGGTTCTCTCTGGTCTCAGCGCCCATAAGAATTAGCATGGTACGAAAATGTAACTCGACGTATCTTTTGACTCGCGCAAAAGAAATCGAAACCAATTACATCACAAGATGCATAATTTTGTGAAGAAGATGATGGCATTCTACTTTGCTCGATGACGCTTCCTAAATTCAAACTATTATGAGTTTAATGGACCCATGTTTGCGCGCTGTCGCAAATGTACTCAGACTGAGCGGCAACCTAAGCGAGACGCAGCCACGTTGTGTGCAGCTGTGGCATCCTCGCATACCACGCGCCTGTCCATGGTTGCTAAATGTACTTTTCATTCAAGATTTTGTTGGCACATTAAAGGATATTTTATTAGTAATGTATAATCTAGTACAACCCAGTGACCTCACAGTAGCCACAAAGCAAGACGGATACCAAATGTTATGCTGATACCACGGACAAAATGTATTTACGTGCTTTTTCATGAGCAGTTTGGAAGATTTGGCAACAGTGTAAATGTAGAGTTCATTTCGACTCAAAACAAATGTCATTAATATTTGTGATAGAGCAGAGTTATGTATATCCACGCAAAGAGGAAAGATTATAGTTTCTCACAGTATGAATATAATTCCGGTCCGTGGTCGGGTTCTCGCGAAACATTTAGCACGGGTTAATCGCCTATACCACGCTGACCGGAGAGAACCAGACAACGCCCACTTAGGTTCCCTATTGATATATCAGTTGACATGGTGGCGACTCTTTCGTTATAACTCCTCTGTATAGTAGTCGTCACAGATTAAATAACGCTTGCAGGGATTCCAAAGCCTGTTACCATAACTATTACGTTCATCCCATCCAGTGGTAGTAATAAAATAAAGCATCGGTATACGTAAAGGCGGACCCGGGTTCGATCCCCGGTCGGGACACATCTTTTCGACTATTGCTCTACCTTCAATAATAATTATGTTGATCGAAATTGCAATCGCCAGGTTTGTTTGATAAGAATGTATGGCTAAAGCACCTGATTCCAACTACAGCCTAAATTAACTAAATGTATTAGATGTAATGTGATTTCATACAAATAAGCAGTGAGCGATAACCAACCAAAGATCGGTATTTTTAATAGGAAATATAGCAATCAGTGGTATGGACAGTGCGAACACCCGCGGATCAACGCCAGAATTAACAAGGCCGATTCAGAACAACTCTGAATTTATTATGTGCTTCGTTTCTAGAACGGCTCCAAAGTCACCGTTTTCAAACTCCTAAGACTCGAACTGATGGACTTAAGTCCAAATCAGAAGTTAAAAAACTTCTGCCTTTGACGGAAATCGAACCCTGGACCTTCTGCATTGGAAGCAACCACAAGACCAGCGAGCCACACTAAAAACAAACAAAAAATTTGGTGAGCGTATCGAGCTCAGATATTCGAGCTCTTTCGACTGTAAACTACAGACATAATAGAATTATCTCGGGGCAAATGGAGCCAACATCTAACAAGATTTTTATTACAATCGGAATGCGAATAAGCAAAACTTGCGTTTATACTATTACTAAACTTCGTTGATGAGATAAGGGTTTCGTCGATCATTCATCTTGTTTGGAAACTGTTGCATTGTTTTATTCGTTATGTTTTGCATATAAGCCGAAAGTTGGAGTGAGTTCAGAGTCTTCACGAGACAGACATGTACACGGCACGCTCGTAAGCACTTAAATTTTTATGCAAAACATTGTACAACAAACAGAATTGTTTTATGTAATAAACCCTACTATTTAGTATTTATTCAATGCGACAGGAGCAAACTCATCTTGTTCCCGCTTATAATAGGAGTTTAGTAAAAAGTTCGCTTTGTTGAAATAGTGGACAGTAGTATGTTTACTATCATTAGTAGCTCAGGAGACAGACTTTTCTTTCGAAGTCTCTAAACACAACTGGTAAAATGGATATTTATCGTGTTCCCCGACCCTAGGATATAATCAATAAACAAGATAGCGAGGAAAGTACGCATCCATTTAGCTTAGAATTAACTCATAAACTTAAAACTAAATTTAAGACTGGATCAAGTCAGCCTTACAGTCAACGCGCCCATCTCAGTTTAGTTCATCTATTTTATTTAAGAAATTCAAATACATAAAACAAATGTTAGTATTAGTCCCCAAAGAGACTAGGTGGCTTGCAGGAGGGGGCTTTCACATAGAGGTTATTGTGAAAAAAGATGGTGACTGATGATTATACCAATTAAACTCAAAACCCTATAATTTATACCTATATATCAATCAACTTAAATGCAAATGTTCCCGGGTACTCAACACATGACTCGCTCACTCGTCTAACAACGACTTTGGCGTTTTCCTAGTCTAGTTGGCTAAGGCGCCCTTATATTTTGTTAGCAGTTCTCAGTTAACTCGTACCGGATGTATGTTTAAAATTTCAGCGCAATCTCGTCCGTTACAGATTGAACGTCTTAATTCGCAATATTAACTTCATTAAAAATATTTTTTTAAAGTTTTGCGACATTTTCACTCATATTTCTGTATCCCTCAGACCTAAACTGAGGAATCCATTACTATTTGATACGTTACCGGATACACTAACTTCACCGTCTTCTGTTTTTCATCTTTACATTAATTAATACTTCTGTTATGTTATGTTTTTTTTTATTTATTTATGTATTTATTTATTTGTCGTCTACCTGATTTACAAAGGAGGACAACGAAAAAATGATAATTACATTTATGATGAATTGATTTTAAATCACTTTTGATTTTGTTACCGGTACCAAACTAGGCTTGCACCAGGTTTACTAAGTTTAAAGAGAAAATGGGCATGTTTATTGCCCTACACTGGCCGACAGGTAAACTACTACATAACTATAAATTCACAGTGGTGGAATTCAACGGGCATTTAAGCTTTCTAGACTCGGTGTTCATTGGGGAGCCCCGGGCAAAAAAGAAATGTGGCCCGCCAAAAGCTTACCTCTGCTGCACTCAAAATGTAAATGGTTACATTTTTAAGACACAAATTATATTTTTAGCCGGGCTTTCGTTTTAGCAAATGTTTTGTTCAACGGATGATAAAACACTTGAACTACTTATTTATGATTTTTGAATTTCGTAAAATCGAACTTTGACGATCTCTCGGTGGAACTTGTGGACTTTGTCCGGGTGTACCGGGCGGTATAGTGACGTCACTTCTGTGTTCGCTCACGGTGAGCTCGTGGAGAGAGTGGTGAGTTTACGCCACTGGTTTCGTGACGATGTGACTGCTCGTCCAATCACCGGTGACCAGCTCCGCAATCATGGTCATGAGGCCTAGTCCAGCCCCAACACCAGTTGCAGCCGCTGACTTCAGCCGACCGGACGTTGCAGGTAAGTCCCAGTTGTACTCCTGCTTGTTTCTCCTCATACCAGGGTGTTTCTGCCTCTTCACTCTTTTGACTACCCTCGGTCAACTAAGACTGAATACTTCACCTAGCCCTACAAAGTTAGCTACGAAAAACGTTCTTAAATCTACCTGTTGCTTACAACTCCCCTCTTGTGTCGTTCACACTCCTATCTGTGACGTCACTGGCGTGACCGAAATGAGACGAGCTACTGTGTTACCAGAAATTGTATTCAAACTATTCATATTTGAAAATTTGAAAATTGTGTAGACCAACATTGTAGGCCAAAGTATGCGAAAAATGTATATGAACTAACATCTCTATAAAACACGCCTAGGTCCATGAATGTATAGGTATGTGCCTATTTAAATATGGCACATATAGGAAACCTCGGCGAATCAGCACTAGATTAGTTTTATAATATCAACCTAGAACTTATTCAAAGCTCTATACCGGCCAGTAATTTATAATGTGGACGATGTATGATCATGATGTATGATGGCGATGACGATGTAATGAGCACGATGTACGTCTGATATTTTAGAATCCTCATTTTGCTTATTCCTACTCTTTAGCTTTGTTATTTTAGTTAACGGTTTCGATACGTTCAATAAAACTAGAATCCCATAAAACGGCACACGCACTAATACACTAATACATTTCTACATTGTGCAAGTCAATAACTGTAACGTCATGTATCACGCCGTGAACAACATGGCCGCCTTGGTTTACCATGGAATACCACTTAGTCCAATAGAATTCGGTTTAACTCGACGAGCGGAATAATTATTTATTTATTTAATGTATATACTATTCAGTTATAAGAACTGATTTGCAAAGGACTATTCACTTATGTGCTATACAATATTTAAATTTAAATTCTATATCTTGGCATACTAAACACTAGATTTTTAAAATGTGTAGTAGGGGCTTTTGGGCTGGGTTATTGTGTGTTATTATTCAAATTTATTTTGTATGGCCTAGTAGCCCCGTAGTCAAATTCGCCTTTTCATTGTGAAAACTAGAGAATGATAATAATATTTTACAATATCCAAGAAGAAATGTTCGATTGAGCTTCAAGTGTGTTAGAAGTGCTTTATCATCCGCACGCCTGAGAATGTCTTCCTAGAACTGGCATGCGTCTGACGTCATGACTCGCGAACATAGCAGGCTTGCGCTCTGCATGAAACGGAACGGTATCAGTTTAAGAATCATTAATTGAAATATGGCAAAAATTACACAAACCATATATTATGCTGTACATTTTGTCATCCTTTAAATGTAGTGACTAGGGCATACTATAACGATGTTTTCACAATTAAGAATGACTGATAGCTCGGGTCTTTTTGTCAAAGTTCAATGTCCTTTAAAAAATCGGTGTACGCCAAATTCACCGAATTTTAGATACATTTAACATTCGGGATCACTTATTTTCGACTATTTCATCACTTAAGCTAGGAAGTTGTTTATGAAGGATATATACGCATGCCATGCCGCTATCAGACAACTCTACAATTCAAATAAATGTCTCGTAAGGCCTACATAAGCTTGGAAAATTACTGAATATTTTCTTTTCTTGTGAAACAACATAATAATTTAATTTACTAAAACAAAAATTAAGCGAAACATTATTTTGTATATAACTAACTTCTGTATTACAAGATTTCATAATGATTCATATTATTCATCGACAAATAAATCCACAAAACGGTTAAAAATGTAACTAATTGCAAAAATCCAATAGAATAAACTCATCCCAGAGAATTTGAAAAACCCGTTAATTAATGTTTTACACATTTCACAAATTACAAATTCCATCCCGCTCGGTGTTTGAACCTGGGTCTCCCACATTCCACTGTTGCCAACTTGTAAAACCTCTCTCAAGATGGCCGGCCTCCAGCGCACGAGTATTCAAGGTCATTCTCGAGCTAATCAGACGTGATTCTTGAAGATGTTGAGACTATTGCCCTAGTTCGTAGAAGAGATAAAAGTGGAAAGTATAGCATATTACGAGCTACGACACACAACAATGTTTCTATGATTTGAATTCATCGTTGTATTTGCCTTCACATTATTATTTGGCGTAATATTTCACTCTTGAACTACTTAAAATGTGTATGTATTGATTGTCCACTTCTTTGGGTATTGTGGGGTTATAAATAATAAATAATGTCAGCGTCATTAACTAATTCACCTTATGACCATGTACTGACCATTTCAAAACTTTTTTACAAGTGTAATTAATGCTTGTCTATAACTATACATGAATCTAATCTTTATTCGATGAAATATCGGAATTAAGTTTCAATGCGTATTACAAGAATATATATTGTCGGGGGATCGTATAATAAATTATATTTTCAAAGTAAGATACGAGGCTGAGACTGAGCAATAAATACAATTAATAAGAAGTAAATAATATTACACAATAAAAATTAAGAAATGTGAATTATAGTTAAACGTTGTAACACAAATATTCCTAGAAGTTGCGAGATATCACGGAAATTATACGTGGGAAATGAGACGGAGATAATTGAATAAGAACTGAGACTGATGAGTTTGTGAAACAAATCAAAAGAATAGCATTTTACGGAGTAATTTAAGACGCTGTAATGAAATAGAATGTTAATGAAAAGTTTTAAAAATAAAAATGTACCGGAGAATTTGGAACTGAGAAAATGGAAAAGTTAGATAAATTATTATAAATACTCCCTATAGTCGTCATTAACGAGAAACTTAAGTGAAGAGAAATAATTCAATGCACATCAGATAAAAGTATTTAAGCTGTCGAGGAAATGGAAATAAGCTCGAGATAATAGGAAAGTATGGAATTAAATTCTATTGTAAAAAAGTCCTGCAACAGAAATATTGTTAGCTTCTTATGTGGATTAAAGTGAGAATGTGTCAGCGGTGACTTTTCTAAATTATCCCATAAAACTTTAATAATTGATATCTCGAAACCAAAAAATTATTTTTATTCAAATTATGAATTTAAATTATATTTTAATGTGTTTTCATCCAATTGACCCACCCATTTCCTCAGCCACGTTTTTAAACCCCCACCCCTAAAAGAAGATATAATTTTTACCCGTAATTCCTGTAGTAACAAATGATGCACCTAGTGAGTTATCAACATGAAATTTGGTATGGAGGTACATAATTATGTGACAAATAATAATCTGCTGGGAGCCAAACGATATTTCACCACTACACGGTTACCTACCACCCTTAACATGGGGAAAACGTTTGTTAGTAATTTTTTGCGTTTCGAACATATATTTCAAATGTTGATTAAAATCATCAATGTGTTACAGTCCAATCAACTAAATATTCATTCCACAACCCCTATTTTTCTACCTCCACACCTAATAATACTTTTAGGGTCAAACACTGTATAGTAAGTTGAGAGCATGAAATTTGTCATGGTGGGGGGTAAAGATATTAAATTTCTCACTCCGTTGGGTGGCAAACGATATTTCACCCCTATTGCCCCCTATCATCCCTTAAAATTGGAATACGTACAAGGTCGTATTCTATACAACATTATGTTTATTGAAATTATTCAATATTATTTTTTTTAAATTTCGGTCTAAGCAATCGAATCTCCCTGCCACAAACATGCTTTTTCACCCCCACCCCTAATAGTAAGTAGTGTAAATGAGTGAATATCCATTCTAATGTTGAGGGTGGTACTGGTAGGTAACTGTAGGGTCGAAAATATCAATTGCCTCCCGGCGTATCATTATTTTTCATATAATGTTGTACCTCTTTGCCAAATTTCATGCTGATAACTCACTCTATTTCTGGAATTCAAGGTAAAATAATATAAACCTTCAGGGATGGGGGTTGAAAAAACGTGGTTTAGGAAATCAGAGCTGCAGGTCGATTGGATGAAAACACATGAATAAGTAATTTTGAATAAAAATAATATTTTGGGTACGCACTATCAATTCCAATTTTAAGGATTGGTTTAGGGGGTTTTAAAGGTGAAGTATCTCTTGCCTCTCGGCGGACTAATAATTCAAATTTTATTATCGTCCCCGATGCTAAATTTCGCTCTGGTACATGGATTTGCAATAATATTCTTGTAATGTAATACTTTAATAGCTCCCACTACAAAGTTAATTTATGTTTTAAAGAGTACTTAAATGCAGAAGGGTATTTTTGCCCTTATTTTAGATTTCAAAGCTTTGGCATGTATTTTAACATGTTATTTTTGTAAGTTCCATTGCAAAGTGTATTGTTCAAGAATAGAATAATTTTATTTAAGTAGTATTAATTTTATATGGCTTAACCAATCTAGGTGCCCTTTAGCGTAAGGGTGCCGCAACCAAGCCGCGGTACGCTATACACACGCAGGCACCTAAAGGTCATTCTTTAGACGCGACTACGATCCGGTGACCCAGCGACTGGACTGATCTTTAGTAGAGTACGTATTTTATACATAAATATTACAAAAAACTTAAATGCATACAAATGAATTAACTATATTGAAATTTGAAACAGTTATATAAATTATAATTTATAATGGTTTGTTTGAAGATTTTCGGTTATACATAATGCATGACTACTTTTTCGAGTAGACCGTGTAAGTGTAGGCAAATTATGTCATTCTAAGAAACAACTCCATTTTAAATTGAATTATCATTATTTAAGGCTTTTCGCCTCAAGTGAATTCAAACTGCAGAGTGAAACCAAAATTTTGTCTGAGGAGAAATACATTTTATATTTTTTAGTGCAATTTAGGAGAACAATAATTCGTATTTTCTAATACATTTCAAGAAGAATTATTTATTTTTTGAATTTTGACTTTTGAAAAATGTTTACTTGAAAAAACTCTCTTGACCACAACTGACCTCAATATATTGTTATTTTTTAAATTCAATTTGTGTGTGGATTATTAATATATAAATAACTATTAGCCAGATTCCAAAAATATTATTTTTATGAACATGCAAACCTGTTAACCTAAAGTGGAAAAAATTGGGTAAAGTTTTCGATGTTCATATATCAAATATTAATTAGTTGGTCATTAAAAGGGAGTATTAATAACAGCGTCTAGGTCTCTATTATAAATGTGGCATCTTCTTAAAACCTTAATTTTTCTTATGAACGTATGTGTGTCTCTGTGTCTTGTTGTAGTTGAAACGTTAACACCAACCCAAAAGTCTACCGAGCAGCAGCGAGAATGTCCATGTGCCGCTACCATACACCCGCTGGCTTTGTCAATGTGCCCCTGATAAGGAGCGCGATCACCCTCAGTATGCCGGCGATTGAAGTCAAGGTGGTCCACATCCCCGGGACTGTGGAGATGATGTTAGATACCGGCGCTGACCTCAGCACGGCACACCCCTCCATTGTGCCAATGGGTCTGCGCCAAAATGTCAACGAGCGAACCATGGTTGGTTTCAGTGGCACGTAAGTCTACTTTCTTACTCGAACCGTACTCTTTCAATATTAACTGGGCCATCAAAGTCCAACTCGCTACCTTCTCGCGGTTTGGCTCGTGTATAGGGGAATTCCACTTCCTTAAACTAATGGCGAGCTCTGGGTCGTCGTCGGGGAACCCTTCCCTTTGACTACTTCCCCGACGGCGACGACAATGACAACACGGACGGATGATGACACAAGACGGAGACGACCATGACGTCGGGGAACCCCTGCCCTCCCCATACGCTTGTGGCTGGTTCTGACCAGCACAGGCCTGTCCACCCTTTGCCCCCCGCGTCGCCCCTTACGTTCCTTTGGAAAGAAGAAAACATGGTGGTAATCCACAATGGAAAAAGAAAATTTGGAAGATTCCAATACACTTGATTTGGGAATGATAACTCAGTAACGTTACAGCCCTACCCCTTGTATTTTTATATTTTTGCTGCTTATAAATCTGTCTATGTATGTCATATCATGTGGAACTTTCAATATTTTCAAGGCCTTAAGTCATATTTTTCTAACAAGTGTTCAAGCCAGTGTGAATCTGCATCTAGGCATGCAAAGGCCAACCTTAGGGTTGAAAGTGTGGAATGTGAAGTTGTGGAGCCGAGGCTCATGTTTTTGGTTTCGGGTTTACCAGAGTGGCCTAGAAGTGACGTCACCCCATGCTGAATTCGGAACGTCCTGGAAAAGTGCGTTGGCTTCAGCTTTCGACGGCAGCGAGCAAGGGTTGAGGAATGCGGCAAGCATAAATGGCAACGTCGGTGACAAAAACCAACGGAAAAGTGTATTTTGTTGAGTTTGTAGTCGACGAATCGCGAGCCTAGATGACCCGCGGAAGTTTGAACCAAGAAGACTGACCAATGGCAGTGTCCAGAGAGACACACGTGACCGGATGGCGAGGCCGAGAAGAAACCCCGGACGAGTGCGAGGCAGCAAGGAGCATCCACCTCGATCACAGTGGGTCACGCTTTGGAACCGGACGGTCGAGTCCGAGGGTGCACGTGTTAGTGCCAGCGTGGTGACCCACCCTGCGAGAGCCATCATGGTCGTGGAGCCTCCGTCTATTACGGAGTGGCCGACTAGGGCTAGGGAGTTGGTCTTTTTCTAACTTTATTTTACTATTTGAAACTTATTCGGAAGAATCCGACGCGTTTTGGTGACCCCTATGTAAAGGGTAACCGCCAACAGTACGTCTAACAATGACGACCCGGCGAGTGCACGGTAATTTCTAAACTACTACAGAGTTGCGGGAGCATGAGCTCAAATCAAGTTTACAGTTCCTGTCTTCGGACTGGCTTTGCGGTGTCGAGATAGGGTGCACGTGTTAGTGCCAATAAAGTACAAGACCACGTGGTTAGTCAATACCACGATGCTAGACCAAGGGCATCTCTCCCTCTACGAGAACATCTGGGGCTGTGGTAAGCGAAACTAAACATTCTGGGCGAGTAGCCGAGAAGGACGCAGTAGGACACAAGGTCCGCGTCCGCCACTGGACGCCTTCCCCGTAGGCTAGGCCTACCTACGCGCCGGAGCGCGTCGCCGTTTGCAGCCACATCTTTCCCCCCCCCCTCTTCACTCAAGACCAAGGAACAGGATAGGACTTTGGAGTGGGACAGAGAGGACTTGGATGAGTAGAGCATTGGTATTTTCTTGTATTTTTATTGTAACCCTTGTATCTCATGTATGTATTTTGTTGCCTAAATTCGGATCCGATTGCTAACTTCATTTGAAACCTAACTTCATTGTTGTAATTTAAATTCATTGTTGAGTCAGTAAAGTCCACTAAAAGCACACAGCTTTTCACTTCGTAGTGCATGTTTGCCCCCTGTTTTCCTCAACTCATAGTGTAGTTTTTTGCAAGGACCCTCAGTCCACACCACGCCGCTTCACGGGTGGCTGACCCACTTTCAGCAGCAGTGCCCGGGGCCCCAGAACGAGCGTGGAGCGGACCAGCGACGGCGTGGCTCACCACTAGCGTGCCTGGTAAGGTGGGTTCTCTACCCCCAGTGGGTAGTGTACTGGACCGTGCTGAGTTGCACTGTCGGTACACTCTGGTTGTTGTTATTGGTTTTTGTGTTGCGTTGTTGTGTTTTCGATTTGCGTGTCGTGTCTCTCAGTTTATGTTAGTCTCATCTCTCCGCGAGTTAAGCTTAGGGCAAGTTGGCGAGTCAGGCATAGGGTTAGGACGGGTGACCTTCACCTACACCACCCCCCGACCTAAAGTGACTCCAATTGGTGAGTCACGAGTGAATCACACTCTGGCGCTGGTCGGGTCTTTCGGGCAAGGTGGTGTCGGTAAAAGGTTGCGACGTGACTTCATAGGCAAGTTAGGCCACGTAGGGCGTAAAGTAGTAGAGCCTAGGAGGCGTGAAGTCACAACTCTACTGTTGAGTGCCCTAAAACAACACTAACTAACTAACTTCAATATTAACTGGGATTATGATCATTGATTCGAAAACTAATTATGCACGTTTAGGGCAGGACTATGCATTAAATTGCAATTCAAATTCAATATTAAGGGGGTTTGATTGGGGGAGATACCTAGACTTCCGTCTTCATAATCACACTCCCTTGTTCCACCCCCGTGGTGACGGGCTTCGGCTCGGGTACTAACTCTGGCTTTATGGTATAGCTGTGGCTACCAAGGTCGACACCTTTAATTCACCCGGGAAGACCCGTGGCGTTGATTCCATGCAACTGGCGGCATCTTGGATACTAGTGCCAGGGAGTACCCTGGTCCAACACCCCAATCGCCTGCCACCATTTGACTTTGGACTCGGGATACTGAGCTGATTCCCCAGCTGAGCTTCTCTAGGATCCCATGTCGGCGTCATGCAGGGGAATTATTTATACTCCCACGTCCCACCTCCGACCATCTGACTCGTCAGGAGATGCGAGTTTCCTCTCCTCGTTTGTCTTCACCAACCATCCAGACCTTCTGCTCCCAAGAGTTTGTGTCACCTTCCTCTACCCAGCGACCAGGCGGTCCTCCGGAGGAAGGTGGGGCATACACCTCTTCCCCCCTTCGTACTCTTATCAGCCGGGTTACCCCGGACACGTTGGAAGAGTAACCGTCGACGGCTCTTGCGAGTTACGTCTACAACACATCGGTAAACATACTCTTGGAAACCCTTTTAACCAGACGACCACGCGGCCATGACCCGTTTAGTATGAACGACACGGCCCAAAGACTATGCATTGACGATATTCTTTGTTTGGTACACAATAAAACGTATTTAATGACTAATCTCTAACTAAAAGGGTCGCTTGCCAGTTCGATCCTCGTCACAGGCAAATCTGACTGAAAAGTTTTCATCCGTGAATGTTCGACTTGGGACCTTTTAAATAGCTCTTTCCCTCACATTAACCCCTTTACCCAGTTAATTACGTGAAAAGGAGCGTAAACTGTTACTTTAGGGGGTTTCCATGGAGTTTAAATAGTCATGGTTGTTCTATGGAATTTGCTGTTATTCAGAAGTCAAGATACATGTGCATACTGTAATGTATCCAGATAATGTAGGAACTAGGTCTGAGTAGGCGGTACCTATATTTACAGGCCACGCCTTTACTTCCTAAGTTTACCAGTGGTATGAACTGCACCACAGCAGTTCAAGGGTTGTACTAACTGTATGTGTACTAAAGAGTTTTGGTAAAGAAGGGGCGTTTTCCCGACGCCATTCCTCTGTGGTTCCTTACTGGGGAAACATCTACATAACTGTGCATAACCATGTATCAAGTGTATTATGTGTATCTAATAAATAGTTAATATGAATTGAAGTATAATTACTACCATTAGGTACTAAATCCTACTACTACTACTACTAGTGGTGTGCAAGGACACCACAGTTGGCGACGAAGGTAAATGGAAGGTACTGTGAATATTCAAAACATAATTTCGAGGCCCTAGGCCGTGCTCTAGGCCTAGGCGAGATACGACGCCATTTGACAAGGTGATTTCGTGATTTTCACAATGTCCAAAATTGGGTCATTGGGGCCTTATGATGCAGCAGAGGAAACATGGACTGCATACATTGACAGGTTTGAAAATTTCGTAACTTGCAATAAAATTGAAGACAATTTGAAAAAGAGCACTTTTCTAACAGTAGTGGGAGCAAGAACATACACATTGCTTCTTGGGTTGTGTGCCCCTGACAAACCAAGAGATCTAGCATACAATGAGCTAGTGGAAGTACTGTCCAAGCACATAAGTCCGGCTCCAGGGAAAATAGCGGAAAGATACAAATTCTACCAAGCTGTCCAACAGGATAACGAGTCGATCCAAGATTTCGTAGCTAGAATCAAAAGTCTCACTACATACTGTGGATTTGGACCAAGGATAAAGGAAGCTCTTCGAGACCGTTTCGTGTGTGGTCTACGTTCCGATAGGATTCGAGTTCGTCTTCTAGAGAAGGGTGACCCCACATTCGAAGACGCAGTAGCCCTAGCAGCCACGTTAGAAGCCGCGCAGAAGGATGCAACAGCCATGGGGAGGGAGCGTCCAGCCGGTCTACATCATCTAGGCCTACAACCCCGAGGGAAGTTCATGAGCAAGCCAAAGCCTACAGCCCGATCGACAGCAGCACCCGCAGTGGTACCCAGTTCCGGTTCTTCACAACAGTCGGGAGGTATTTCAAAAAGCAAATACCGATGTTTTTCATGCAATGGAGAAAACCATACTAGAGATAACTGTAAATTCAAAAGTTATGTTTGTAATTTATGCAAAAGGACAGGGCATATTGCCAAGGCCTGTCGTAGCCAAGCTAATAATAGAGGAACTAAGCCAACGCAGTTCTTATCTATGGCAGATACACCAGTGGATAAACCCCTGGATTGATTCTAGTGTATTGTTCCAATTGAACTCAAAGACAGCTTGTATGCCTCCAATAATTGTGCCAGTAATTCTGGAGGATAGTTTAGTAAGCATGCATTTAGACACCGGTTCTGCAGTAACCGCCGTCTCTTTCAAATTCTTTGAACAATATCTCAAGCACCTTGTATTCCAACCATGGGAATTTAACTTTACAAACGTATGCCAAGCATAGCATCACACCTAAAGGAGTGGTGATGGTAAAATGTAAGGTTAAAGGTGGACAGGTTCATTCTTTACCATTACAGGTCATTGCAAATGGTGGTCCTCCTATTCTAGGCAGAGATTGGTTACTAACCTTGTTTGGGGAAAATTGGATTACCGGATTGTTGAATGTGCAACAACATGAAGGCGAGCCTCCACAGGCTGGTACAGTACATTTCAGTGAAGTAGAGCATAATGCAGCAGTGAAAGCATTAATTGCAAAATTTCCTAAAGTATTTCAGGAAGGGTTAGGAACATGTACTAAAGCTAAAGGTAGCTTACATGCTAAAGAAAATGCTATACCCGAATATTATAAAGCTAGGCATCTACCGTATTCATTACGACCCAAGGTAGAAGCAGAGTTAGAGAGATTAACTAATCTAGGTATTATTACGCCAGTGGATTATAGCGAGTGGGGTACTCCTATAGTTCCAGTACCAAAAGAAGATGGCAGTGTTCGCATATGTGGCGATTTTAAACTAACACTCAATCCCGTGTTAGAGACTGATAGATATCCTGTTCCAAGGATCGATGACTTGTTTGCAACGCTACAAGGCGGTCAGCAGTTTACTAAATTAGACTTGACTATGGCCTACCAACAAATTGAATTAACGGAATATTCTTAAAAGTATGTAATTATTACTACTCATAAAGGTCTGTTTAGGTACAATAGGATTCCGTACGGAGTATCGTCCGCACCTGGTATTTTTCAAAATTATGGAGCAATTGTTAGCCGATATTCCAGGAGTTAGAGTATTTCTGGATGATCTCCTAGTTACAGGTAGAACACGACAAGAACATTCCGAACGATTGGAACGAGTTCTAGGCCGATTAGAGGAAAGTGGTTTCACAGTACAGCGAAGTAAATGTCAATTCTTCCAAGATTCTGTGTCATATGTAGGACATACCATTGATCGGGAAGGGTTGCGTCCCTCTCCGAAAGTAGATGCAGTTATTAATGCACCATGTCCTCAGGATATTTCACAGCTACGAGCCTTAATAGGTCTTGTGACATTCTACAGCAAGTTCATTCCGAACATGGCTTCTTTGTTGAAACCATGGTACCATTTACTGGAAAAGGATGCGGAATTCAAATTTGATCATAACTGTAGGGTGGTTTTTGATAAAGTCAAGAAAATCTTGTCATCTAATCCTCTCTTAACACACTACGACCCTGATAAACCCTTAAAATTGGTATGCGATGCTAGTGCGTATGGGTTGGGCGCAGTCTTAGTGCATGTTATGCCAGACAATTCGGAGCAGCCGATTGCCTATTGTTCCCGCACCTTGACCAAACATGAAGTACATTATTCGCAGATTGATAGAGAAGCCCTAAGCATCTATTGGGGTGTACAAAATTTTTTTCAATACTTGTATGGCAGACATTTTCTACTGGAAACTGATCACCAAGCCTTGACGATTATATTCGGTCCTAAACGTGGTATTCCAGTGATGGCAGCCAGTCGATTGCAGAGGTATGCATTCTTTCTTTCTGGTTTTTCATTTGACATTTCGTATGTTAAGTCTCGCGATAATGTAGCGGATGCATTTTCGCGACTTCCTCTCAAATGTACAGAATCTGCCGATGCAGATACTTCCTACATTAATTTTGTAACTTCTAGTACTTACCAGTGTCTTGCAAAGACATAGCAAAGGAAACGCGAAGTAACAGTATTTTATCGAAAGTGTACAATTTTGTAGTAAGGGGTTGGCCAGAATCAACTACAGGTTTAGCACCGGAGCTAATGCCCTATTACTACAAACGTTTAGAACTTTCAGTTGAGCATGGAGTTCTCATGTGGGGCTATCGAGTTATTATACCATCCAAATTTCAAGCTCATTTCTTAGCCGAACTACATGACAGCCATTTAGGAGTAGTGAAAATGAAGGGACTTGCACGTACGTACTTTTGGTGGCCTAACATAGATAAACAAATCGAAGAGTTAGCGGCTTCTTGCATAAGTTGTTTAGCTCACAGGCCGTCACCGAAAAGGCACAGTTGCATGTTTGGGAGAATGTAACAAAACCTTTCGAACGTGTGCATCTTGATTTTCTGGGTCCTCTTCATTCAAAAATGTTTCTGGTGTTAGTGGACGCATATTCCAAATGGGTGGAAATTTTGAAGTTCCATCTACCGCGGCGGTCCATACTATTCGAAGACTTCGTTACCTCTTTGCGCAATTTGGTGTACCCAAATTAGTAGTATCAGACAATGGTCCTCCATTCCAGTCAGCAGAGTTCAAACAGTTTTTGCAGTCCAATGGTATTCGACAAAGTTTTTCTCCTCCATATCATCCCGCTACCAATGGATTAGCCGAAAACATGGTTCGAACTTTCAAATCCAAAATAACGTCCATACTAGAGTCTGGATCCGATTGGAATCAAGCTATTTCTAAGTTCCTTTTGTTGTAAAGAAATACGGTTCATTGTACAACAGGGGAAACTCCGGCTAAGCTATTTCTCAATAGAGTATGCAGAACTAGGTTAGATGCGATCTTCCCAAGCACATCCTCTTTTCGTGAACAGCAACAGTCTAAGCAAATACAGAATGCACATGGTTCTAGAGTAATGTCCTTTGCAGTTGATGACAGAGTGCTGATAAGGGATTATAGAGGTAATCAGAAACAGAAATGGATTCAAGGCAAAATACTCCAACAGTTAGGTCCAGTCACGTATAAAGTTTATGTCCAGGGAGAGGACATAGTGTGGAAAAGACATGTAAATCAGTTATTAGCTGATCGGAGTAATGTTGTAAGAGACCCGCCGTATAATGCGGAGAGGGAAATGAGAGAGAGAGTACAAAGTGATGATGAGTTAGTGCAAATGCAGGAAGGTGAACAGAACACTTCTCCAAGTCAGGATACAGTGGTTGAGTTGGTTTCAGATCAGGGAAAACCCATAATTACGTCACCTCCAGCCACCACTACTCCGGCCTTGGAAAAGCCTTCTGGGCCAGGGTTTGAGAAACGATACCCTGTAAGATTAAGAAAACCCAAAGTACGGTTTGATGTGTAACAATGAGTATGTAAGAACTATTCTTGTAAAATTCTGTATTATAATAATATTCATTATGTTTTATTGTTTCTTCCTGTTGTTACCCTGCTTTGAAATTAAGCCTAGGGGAATTGTAATGTATCCAGATAATGTAGGAACTAGGTCTGAGTAGGCGGTACCTATATTTACAGGCCACGCCTTTACTTCCGTGGTTTACCATTGGTATGAACTGCACCACAGCAGTTCAAGGGTTGTACTAACTGTATGTGTACTCAAGAGTATTGGTAAAGAAGGGGCGTTTTCCCGACGCCATTCCTCTGTGGTTCCTTACTGGGGAAACACCTACATAACTGTGCATAACCATGTATCAAGTGTATTATGTGTATCTAATAAATAGTTGATATGAATTGAAGTATAATTACTACCATTAGGTACTAAATCCAACTACTACTACTACTGGTGTGCAAGGACACCACACATACCAACAAACATACCTGTCATGATAAAGACTATACTACTTTAAAATTGACTTCTGAGCATAGTAGGCCCTAGTCGTCGAAATGTAATCGATGGCGTAGAAAATGAGATCTTTAAGAAACAGCAAGGACCGTAAAATCAGAATAAAGCTGCTACCTTTATTGTGATTTATGCATTAATATGTCCATATATTGGGGTTTCGATCTAAACTCTCACAGCAAGTTGATAATCTTGTGCTTCCGCACAGGTATTCTATTCTATGGTAAGATTGCTGTTCTGGACAGTCTGTCTCGGCCTAAAAAGTCAATGGCCAAGTAATTTTTTTATGATTTTGAGTTTAAAATTTTAACTTTTTTTACCACGAAAATGGTTGGCTTGGCGCTCGTCAACAGGCGAAATGATCTTACTTCTTATGTCATAACACACATCGTGCTGTGTTTGATTGTACGTTTGTCTTCTTTAGGCCAGTCACGTACTCGGAAGTTGCGGTTGTGGACTTCGATGTCGGTGGAGTACGTTTCTGCCAAGAGTTCGCTATTATCGACAGGATTTGGGCCGCCTGTATCATTGGTAACGACTTCTTGCGTAAGCATTACGCTGCAATCGATTACTACGAAGAACAACTTCGCCTTTATTATTTTTAAAAGCCTAGCTTAGTAGTTTATTGAGAATCTCCTGCATCCATACAATCAAATGTTTTGTTTATATCTACATATTTTTTATTGACTACGTTTCTCTCTCCCCGTTCACATTGCAGTTGAATTAACAACAAGAAATGTCTTACTTTTTAAACATGGATGGAAATAGTTAACATCTGCTCATATTATGTTTATAAGATTGGCCGGTGTTGTATTATTCTCTTTACGCTTGCTCCCAGATTACAATTTAAATTGCATATTTTTAATTTAGCTATGCTTCATATAATTTGTTAGGTCAGTTAATTTGCCATTTTGTATTATTTATCATCGATCATATTTTAAATTTTAATGAATTATTATTCATATGAAAGACAACGCTTGTCTGCGATTAAAAGGAACGTGCAAATACTGATTTTTGCTTAAAATTTGGTAAAGTCATAAATTGTTCCGTCTTTCTCTTACGAAACGAAGCGGAAACGTTATAATGATTGTTGTTTTCCTCCTAAGAAGAAACTCAAAATACATTATTTTTTATATTTGACCACAACCACTCCCGAGTACGTTATTTTGTTCGTATACATGATGTCGAGACCTGAACTTATTGCATTATTGCGAAATTACATTATTGTAATGTAGGATCGAGCCTTATTCAATGAAATGGAATTTATAAGCAACCTATTGTCAAGAGTGTACAATACATTATTTTTTATATTTGACCACAACCACTCCCGAGTACGTTGTTCGTATACATGATGTCGAGAACTGAACTTATTGCATTATTGCGAAATTACATTATTGTAATGTGGGATCGAACCTTATTCAATGAAATGGAATTTATAAGCAACCTATTGTCAAGAGTGTACATTTTGCTTTTGAACGCTACAGTAAGTAGAGTAATATTAATAACTAGGTGCCAACTAGAAACAGTAAAACTATTACATTTTTTCCACGTTGCATAGGGGTTTGAAGCTTTTTATTCTCAGTAAATAACTCCAAGCCAATCTTACAAAACTGCTTAAAAAAGTAATAGTTCGCATGTAAATATAATAATCATAGCAAAGAGTTAGAATAATTTACATTATGGCAATGGTATCGCCCCCTAACCGATATTTTCAAAGTCAAAGGAATATGACTAAAACCTTAGTGAAATGAAATAGGGTCTTAAATATAGCAAAACAATTATTTTGAAAGTTTTTGGTCAGCCGTAACGTCCCTGTCACTGTCAGCTCATATCATATGCACATTTTGGGACACGAGCGTAAACACTGATCTAGGTGCTACTCTTAATTTCGAGTGACGATTTCTTTGTTGTTTCTATACATGCACATCATTGCCTTCACCATCCTTATAAGGAAAACGAATTTCTTAATCGTTCGATGTAGTAGTATTTGTTTCGTCCGCAGGCACTAAACTCTTGACCGTCTGACAAAAAAATCGTACATCAAACGTTATTTCAGATGATTGTTTTCTTTTAAAGAGGTAGAAGTCAATGATGTGTTGAAACAATATTTAAAAAATCGTTGCTCTAAATTAAGTTTTAGCACCTAGTTCAGTGATTACACTATTGACCCAAAATTTGCATATAATGGACAACAAAAAATATGTTCCTGTAATATTAATCATCTTTATTCATAAAGCAAATATTAAAGTCACCTTCCTTACATTTTATCATTCCTGTTAGAGGGCGATACAATAGCCATAATAATTAAGCTTACTGTTAAGAAAAATCTGTGGTAATTGAAACGGTTTAGTTCCTAGAGGAGTAAGGAAAAATACCTCTTGATCCAATATCAATAGAGCGGAAGTCTAGATACGAGAAGTGAGTACGGTGTGATTTTGTTTAAATAGTTAGTCATTGGCGAAAACATTATTATATTTCTTTGGCTAAAATTCTCCTTTATAAATTACAATCGAATAAAATACCATTCCATTTGTTTTAATATAATATTTGAATGTAATTTTTTACACGTATGTGGCCTTTTGTACCTATGGTAGCATTGTTTGGTGTTATAAGTTAAATATTGTCATACTTTTTATCATCTCTTGCATATTAATAACTTTAATTATTCTACACTTTTGTAAATCAATTTAAATATTTGAAAATGATATAGTCATTAAATATACTTAATACCATCCATATCAAAATAAATGATGTGTCAAGCCGCTGCTTGATATTGTAATTTCTTTTGACGTAGTAATTGACTATGTTTTAAAATTTAATTTTTTCAAAGGAATGCAGAGCTGTTGTTGAGAGCAATGTATTATAATATGGAGGGGAGGGAGCTTCATTCCTCCTGTCAACAGTGTTTTGGGGTAGTAGAGTGAAAGACTTGAATAAATGTCCTTTGAGATAGGTATTTGTGTAACAAGAGCTGTGATAAAGTTGTGACTGTTGGTATTTTATATGAGGTGCGTTCTGTTATACTTGATTTGTGTAGAATTTCACTTACTGCATATAATCTTTAATAATAGACAAACAATTTGTTTAAATACTTGGTAATATTAATTCCTATTTGTTTAACTTCCACTAAAGTACATTTTTATTTGATAAAAACATATATTTATTAATTTTTATTCATATTTATTATTTTCCGTATTACAAAGGTTGTATTGTTAGTATGTATGTTTTACACATTCAGAGGACTTTGTTTTCCTAGCATTTTGATGTTATTGTACTTAAAAAATATAAAAAAACTAGTCAACACAAAATGTTTAGCAAATTTATGATAAGGATGATGTATCATCTTCTGGCAGAGATGGGCACTATCTTAGAAAGAAGTATCTAAGATTCCATCTTCTAACTAACATAGGTCATAGGGACTATCTTCTATCTTAGATACTTTTTCAACTATCTTTGCCCATCTCTGTCTCCTGGAAATCCTGTGATGAGAGATCGTTGTGTAACGAAAATGTGTTAATTCTTGTCTTCCAAATAAAACCGTCTAACTAACCAAGTTGTAATTTCTTCGTCAATCAAACCAGGTTTATTAGTGGTGTTCTATGTATTTTCATTTATGGTGTAATCACACCAAATAGTAAAATGTGCTGTACACATCATCCACTAATAAACTAAGCCGTATAACCTTATCACAAACCTTTAATTTATTTTCAGATGTAAATAGTGACATAAATGTACAGTGTAGTGTATGTGCCTCAACTACTGACACTCAAAATGTGAATGGGTATGCATGGTGTCTTAAATTTAATTTAAAAAATTGTATCTGATACCTGTGACAACACGGCAAAACATTTAAGCTTTTTAATCCCGCAATTTGTGTTTTGGGGAAATTCTTAAATCGGCTTTTACCTGCTTATTTTTTGTTTCACTTAGGTACTAGAGCATTATACCCATCTAAAATAGACATTTAAAAATCGTGTCTTGTAACAAATATATACACTCAAACTCGCAAAAATATGCGTCCCCAAATTACACCACTTCTTGATAATATGCATATTTAGACCGAACACATGCTTAAATTACAGAAAGAAAGAAATGTAGAAGATTTTCATAAAAAGTAGTCGAGAACGTCAATGATGGCTTATTTATTTTTTGTCCAAAATCCTCCAAGGTCACGAAGCATAAAGATCGATGCTATTTCTTAAGGGAGATTTTTACAGATGGAATCTAGTTCGACAATTACCAAGTTTGGCAATTTTTTTCGGGTAAGGGTTGACCCAATATTTTTTCTGTTACTTTGTACTAACTAATTAGCATAACAAGGTGCACCCGCTAGACTAAAGAAATATATAGTTCATACAGGCTAACTGGTAACTAGTGAAGAATTAATTTTACAGAGTAAAAAAATATTAGATCCACCATGACCCGAAAAACATGTACCAAATTTGGTTTTCGAACTATAGGTTCCATCATCAAAAATCTCGCATAACAAATAACATTGCGACGATCTTTATGTCCCGTGACCTTGGAATATTTTGCTCAAAGAAATATGGGCCAGTATTGACGTACTCTACTTCATTTTCTGAGAAAAATACTGTTTTGTTTTTTGTAATTTGAACAAATGGCTCGGTCAAAATATTATGCTGATTAGCAAGAAGAGATGTTATTTTGAACACAAATTTTGTTTAGTTTTTGGGTGTATATTTGTGCACAGTTTGTGATAATTTTCTAAAGAGCCGTTTTAGATTGGTTTGATGCGCTAACATCTATGTGAAACTGAAAATAAACTGGTTGTAGTTGATGGAAAAAATTCGGCAAAACGTCTATTTTCGAAGAGCTCAGGATTTAAAAGATTTAGAAATTCGTGTAAAATCACAGTAACAAGGCATCATTTCTAAAACGTTATTTTTTTAATTCATTTCGAATATGTGATAAAAATAAACTTTTTGGGATAATTGCCCCTTTAATTGGATTCAAATTCATCTCCCTAACAAATTTTCTATAGAAATGGTGGAGGTGCCGGGTAGCATCCCCGCGTAGTGAGTATACAATCGTGTACATTTTTTAAATTGATAATCTCACGACTTTTTATGTAGTCCATGTTCAAAATTTATTTTGAATATTTTGAAAACAATTAGCAAAGCAAGGAACATGTTGACCAACATAACAAAAAGTTACATTGCCATGCTAGCTTAAAGGGGTATTCACCCGAATAACTCCAAAATTATATTTCATTCAGGCTAACTAGTTATGAATTTAGAAATTAACAGAAAAATTAGTGGGTCCGCTATGAACAGTTTTTTTTTCTCAAAGTTGGTAATTTTCTAGCTAGGTCCCTTCGGCCTTAATCTCCCATAAGAAATAACATGGGGACGATCTTAAAGCCCCGTAACCTTGGAGGATTTTGAGTGCAAAAACCATAGGCCATTATTGACGTACTCGACATCCTTTTCTGTAAATCCTTTATATTTTGTTTCGTAATTTGGGCAAGTTTTTCGGTTTCAAATATGCTTATTACCAAAAAGGGATGTGATTTTGACATGCATTTCTTTGCGTGTTCGAGTGTATATTTGTGCACATTTTCAAGACACAATGTTATAAAGGGCCATTTAAGATTTGTACGATGCTCTAAGATTCTATGTGGGACAATAATAAGGCAGGTTAAAGCCGATTTTAGAAATTTCCAAAACGCCAATTTTCCCAAATTTCAGGATTTAACAAATTAAAAAATTCGTGTATAATCACACAAGATATAATTTTTTAATGGTCATTTTAGTGTAGTATGTGTAGTAGATTACGTGGTAAAAATATTTTTTGAGTAATAGCCCCTTCAAGTTCTAGAGAGTCAACCTATTATATATATTAAAAAAAGCTGTGAGACTTTTTCTATGACGCTACGAATACCATCACTGTACCGGACACATTTCAACAAACTACATTGCATAGTCAAAAATGAGTGTAAAATAATAAAAATGTCAGCCATCCAAATCGTGTACTTTCTTTCTTTTTTTTTACACTTCAACACCTTTTTTTACGTGGCAATATTGGGGTATATAGAGCCCCATAGAACTTAAGTGGTCCAAGTCTCTAAGTCTATATTTCCCATTTTGAGATAAATGGGTTTTAAAGCTTAGCCATTAAGGTACACCCTGGAGAAAAAAATTTCATGAAGTTATGTATTAACAGTTGCACAAAATAATTTTGAAATATATTTTTTTTTTTGTAATAATTTACAGGGAAATTTAATTGATTGTCGTCTTATATTACTAGTTCTGTAAACTAAATTGCAGCTAAATGGATTGGACCACTAGTACTGTAGAACGACTCATACCACTTGAACTGTGAACAACTTTCATTTCTGAAAGCAAGAAATGACTTGCGGTGTACATTAAAAAAAAACATTAAATTAATTAATAATTAATTAAAGAAAACATTAACTCACACTTACACTACTTTACATGTTAATAAAATGTAGCTCTCACAACAGTTTGCCGTTCCTAACACAAATGTGACAAAAAGTGAGTTACACCACTTGTGTTCTCAGGGGCTCATATCAACCAAAAATATTACACTGTTATGCATATTTAAAAAATATATACCTTTTGGTGAACACAATATTAAACTAAAATGTTTGAATATTTAAAATTGTGTAAGGCGTGGGTTTAATGAGAAGAAACATAATGATAAAAGTACAAATTATAGTCTTTTACAATAATAAAATGTTTGAAACTAATCAACAGCGATTGCAGTAATTTACACAAAATTATATTGTCTAGGCCTTCGATATTGTAACTATGAATGTGTAATTGAAATAATTATAGAACATGCAACCAAAGACAGTCATGTCATGTCATTCATAGGTTCTGTAGGCCTAAGCTAGTAAGATAATTAAT
Source organism: Sweltsa coloradensis (assembly GCA_024449915.1). Lineage (NCBI taxonomy): Eukaryota > Metazoa > Arthropoda > Insecta > Plecoptera > Chloroperlidae > Sweltsa > Sweltsa coloradensis. The sequence goes on from JAMZAV010000334.1 coordinate 394,250, forward strand.
AGATGAATGACTAAAATATTATTGTTTTTTTTTGTAATTAACTAAAGACGGCTTTCTTAGAGAAAATGTATGTTTATGTTATAGAGTTGATTTTCATTCATAAATGTTAGTAAATAAATTTATCCAATAATTTTGGCGTGAATAAAACGAAACGAGACGTCAAACTGAGGTATCGCGGTACAGACAATCAACCAATTGCAGGGATTAATATACAGAGTTGTTTTGGTCTGTTTTAAAATTTATGTGACCATGGTTCTCTTTACGCTTTACGTGTTGTCATAATACCCGGCACCTCCACCAATGGTCTTGTATATCTGATTCCGCGCTTTACGTATTGTCATAATTAATACCCAAAGATTTTTTCCACCAATAGTCTTGTAAATCTGATGCATAACTTTACGTATTGTCATATACCCACAAAGTCGCCCAAAGTTGGTGGATGGGTGGTGGGTAGCAGAGTCGATAAAGAAGTTTCCAGGTGGGTCGATACTGCGCCGCCAAAGCCTTCCTGAAACTCTCATAAGCTCCCATGATGACCAAGGACCGGGAGCATTCCCACAGCTTGTTAAACTTAGCATGTCTCGCAACTTGCGCAGTCATTGTTGCAGCGAGTGGTTTGTTTTTTGTGTAAATCCATGTTTTAAGATTTGAGTTTGGTCGCTGACTGTTATTTACATTTTGAATCGTTGATCCAATCCTTAGAAATTACCATTGATTATTCTCGTTTGATCGTTCATTCCATCGTACGGTACGTTATCTTTGTAATATTTAAATAAGTATTCCTTCAATATGCTGGACCCTTGGCCTTATCCATGGCATTCAAACACGCCTCTAGGCTAGGCTAAGGGTACTCTTTCGGTTGGTATGGACAGTTTTTTTTATGTGTACCTACAAAACCTTTAACGTCGCTATTTTAAATCTAAAGTACCTACAAAACCTTTAACGTCGCTAGTTTAAATCTAAAGTACCTACTGATCAAAAACTGTCCATACCAACCGAAAGAGTTCCGTCTAGGTCTAGGCCTACACGTTTTTCCGTACCCCTAATAATGCAAAGGTCTAGATGTTATAGATTCTTGCATATGCATGGCCCATTTTTGTGTAATATGAAGGTGAACATTTACTTTAACCTTTGTCTTCATTCACCTCATGTAGGCCTAGGTCTAACCCAAGAACCTAGGCCTATAGGCGACTGTAGAGTTTGAGAATTAAAACTAATGCTACCTACTACCTACTAATGATTATAGGCCTACTTGTAAGAAAATGTTAGGGAGCCTACATTAAGTAGGCCTACAAAGTGTGATCAATTAGAAGCTCTGCACTTGCATCACCGTCTTCTCTGTCCACATCCCGGTTTAGCTAGGTTGCCCCGCCTACGCCATGTTTCTGCGTAGAACCTTCTCGGCAGCCAGGACTCAACTGTGCGCGGCCGCGCGAAGCTCTTGCTCGGAATCAACAGATCTGAAGAAGGTTCTGGCAGAGAAGATCCCGGCTCATGTGGAAAAGGTTGCGAAATTCAGGAAAGAACACGGGTCGTTCAACCTTGGTCCCACAACTCTAGGCATGGTAAGTACAGGCCTACATCGGCGTCTCTGAAGCCGACAAGTAGCTAAAATGTCTTGCACAAGGTCCTCTGAGTTCCTTATTATAGAGACATTCACGGAACCAACAAGCTCTAATGGACCTTGTTTCTAGCCCCCGTCTGGGACCGGGGTAGAATTATGGGAGCATGGCTTTGCTAATCGTAAAATGCGATTCAAGAGAGAAAGTCCATCTCACAAACATCAGCTTGTTAGAATGGTACTTTATTACTCCCCGAAACTAGAGGCGAGCTCTGGCATATCCCCCTTCCCAGCGACGACGACCATGACAAAGACGCGATGACGACCACGACGTGAGAACCCCCCAACGGCCCCCTTTCTTCCCCGTTCCCGTGGCTGGTTCTGACCAACATGGGACTTTCCTCCCCACATCCTCTAGGCTAGAGTGCCGCCGCATTATGACCAAACGGTTGACGTGCCCTTAATCCAAATAAACTTTTTTTAAAACTTAGGCCCTATGTCTAATTTACCACCCGAAGTTTGGTGACAACACTGACAAGTGACAACTGAATAAGTTTTGTTATTTTTGTAATGTTATTTTTTCCCACGCATACACAAAACTAAGTTATCATTGGAAACCAAAAAATCTCATCCATCAACGCGACTTAAAAAAGCGTTCGCGAAGCTGCCTAGCTAGCCTATACAGCACTGTAATTTATTTCCAAACCTAGCGCACTGCTTTGCGCATAGCTTATGTCGCCATACTTATGTCTGAAAATATTATTTTGTTACTACCATAGGCCTAGTAATTACAAGTCAACAACATAGGTTCGTATTGCTAGATGATGATGAAAGAGAATCAACAACAAGTTGTTGTAGGGCTACCATCCGTGATAAATACCACAGATGAAAAAGTTTATCTACCAAAAACCAATTTTTGCGTTTTAGCTTTCGGTTTTTCGATAGGCAAATTGAAAGGATGTTCATCATTTGCTTTACGAATCAATTCAAACAGAATTTAATTTGTTGAACAAATAACTAACTGGCTGGAAAGCTTCTCGTAAAGTGAAAAAGAAAATTGGATTGTGCTTGCATCATCTGAAATAACAAGACGGCGTGTGTGTATGGGTGATGTGTAGTAGACATTATTGACGTCTCATACAGTCCACGGTTCTTCTCATGACGCAGGTGACATTGTTATAATTTAGGGGAGGGGCACACGCATTGTATTATATATTCTTAGGCCTATATGTTACATTGCATTTTGACGATCTTAGCATGCCCTGAGTCGTGGAGACCCTTGAGAGATTACGTCTAGAAAGTAATCAAGTGAGAGTTTTCTGACTGTAGACTATTCTGATTTTCCCAACCTGTCACATCTATTCGTAATCAAGAAATAAATATTTTTGATTTGAGTAGTGAGCGTAGCGTATGCCTAAGTTATCAATATTATAACCGTTAGGAAGAAATCCACCTGTTTTATTTTGTATTTCTTCGTTTTCAACCGGATAATCGGCTACTCAGATATTGATAAGATTTCCATGTTACTTATACCTGCCATGAATTTTAATGCAGGGAGGAATGTACTAAACGAAACAAAATTTTGAACTAAACATGAAGCCGATCCTTCACCTGAACCAGTGATCAGAATTTTGAAATTCTCATCATCAATAATCGGCTTAATATGAAGGATACCAATTGCATCAATAGCTCTTTATTTGTTTGTCTACGCTTTTCCAAGCTATAGGATGCAATTTTTTAAATTTGTATTGATGTATCCGTGTATGCGATCAAAATTAAATTTAGTTCGTTGCCGCACGCACACATTACTAATTAATTATAATTAATTATTACTAATCGTAAAAGGCGATTCAAGAGAAAAAGTCCACCTCGCAAACATCAGCTAGAAAGAGCGGAGTATCTTACTCCCCGAAACTAGAGGCGAGCTCTGGCAATCGTCGCGGGGACCTTGTCCCCTTCCCCTTTACGACCCCCGGCGACGATGACAATGACACACAACGAACGATGACAAAGACGATGACGACCGCGATGTGAGAAACCCCCCCTCCTCCCCTTACCGTGCTGGTTCTGACCAGCATGGGCCCCTCCTCCCCCCCCCCTTAGGCTAGAGTGGTGCATTATGACCTAACGGTTGACGCGTCCTTAATCCAAATAACCAAAATCCCCCTATCTCGTCTCTTTCTCTTGTTCCAGGCCTACGGGGGTATGCGTGGCGTGCGGGGGTTGGTGTGCGAGACGTCTGTTCTGGACCCGGATGAGGGGATCCGCTTCCGAGGCTACACCATCCCTGACTGCCAGAAGTGTCTTCCTTCAGCCATCAAGTGTGGGGAGCCTCTACCCGAGGGGCTCTTCTGGCTGCTACTCACTGGGGACATGCCCTCCGATATACAGGTACATTTTGGCAAAGCGAAATTAAATACTTATCCCTTACAACCCAACGAGAGTCTCTGAAGCCAAAAGGTATGGTTCCGAATGAACAAGAGTCCCCTTGGTCTCCTCTTCAGCTGGTAAACTATAAAATACATTAGTGTATGAATTCGAGTTACAACAATAGTGTATAGAATTTGCTTTTTCAGAAGAATTGATAAGTTTTGTTGAACTAGGCTATGGGATAGAGGGGCATAGGGACCCTGAATTTTCGTGAGTGACTTTTTTCACTAAATGATGCTAAATATGACTGAATGAATTATTAAGTAGCGAAATAAGGCAATAATCACGTTTTCCTGCTAAATTAGAGAAAAATTAAGAACTTTTCTTAATATTCTGTAAGTTTTAGCTCCAAAATATGCAATTAATTTGACAATTGGGCATTGAAGTCAACATTTTTGTTTTAACGTAGGCCTATAGTTGGCACCGTGATATTGTCGAAAACGCCTAGCTATTTCCAATAAAGTGAACTTTATATGACCTAAATATTTGTTTATGTGTAATATGTTCATTTCGCCGAAGGAGTGATTGATTGCAGTGCTATTTTTATGACGAAATGATGCCTTTACCTTGAGTTTATATAATAAAATGATAACTTTTTATTTGCTATTTCTCAGGGTCCCTATATAAAACATTCAAACCCTTGTGTCAATGTTGTTGTTATGTTATTTCACAGGTCAAGGCCGTGTCCTGCGAATGGGCGAGTCGATCGAAGCTGCCTGAACATGTCGAGAAGATGATCAAGGACTTTCCTAAAAATTTACATCCAATGAGTCAGTTTTCGTGCGCCATCATCGCATTGAACGCTAACAGCAAGTTTGCTAAAGCTTACCAGGATGGTGTCAAAAGGAATCAGTACTGGGAGGTAGGAAAGGCATACACCTTGGGCCAAATACTCTTAAATGTAACAGTATGACTCTTATAAGGTTGCTCTACAAAAGCTTGGTATCGAAAACTAGAGACTAAATACAATGGTACTGCAACAAGCATGCATAAATAGATCCCGATAACTGTCAGAGCTTACGTTGACCCACCTGAATTTTCGAGACAGGTTTGGTATGGCAGGTGGTTTGGCAACACCCCCTTGGTGGAGGTGTTGCATGCAGTCAATGCATCCCCTTGAAGCACCATTGCCTAGTACAAAGTAGGCCTACTAATAGTTTGGTCGAAGTTTGTTATCGACCAGCTTATTAGTACTCTGAACTTGGAAGCCTGCGCCACCTCTATGCCCCTGTCCTGTATGCACCACTCAACACTAACATAAATGTAGCACAAGCTATATGAATTCTGATTGGTTCTGGTAATCTCCGGCAACAGGGAGGTAAATCTTGGGGAACGTTGTCGGTGCAGTTATTAGGTGACGGGAAAGGGAATGTTATTGTGTGTCGTGCCATAACGGCATAACTTCACACTAAATGTGCACTTAAAGAAGTTTAACCAGTTACCGTTACAGGTGAAGTTACTGTAATCGTCCTTTTATGCTGAGGTAGGCCTACTTATTTCAACAGTCTAAAATAAGCTTGAAATCAGTGAGTTTTATATAGTTATGTTTTTATTGGCGTAACCGCATAAACATAAGACGTAAACTCCAACATCAATCTATTTTTTTAAAAAATGTGGGAAATTAAACCTGTTATAAGGTGCAGCCTGCAATGTCAATCCACAAAGTACACAGGTAGCTAAATAAATGTATATATTGTTCCTTTAAAATATTTGCAGTGGCACTCCTGCAATGTCAATCAACAAAGTAGGTACTCACACAGGTAGCTAAATAAATGTAAATATTGTTCCTTTAAAATATATGCAGTGGCGTTCATCTTCATTAAATAGATTAACTATTCGTCTTTAGAAAATTCCAACAACCACCTAGCTTTGAAATGGATTTTATCATACGAATAAATAGGAATAAGGAGAAACCTTCAGTCTATGTGTTTTAAAATCAGCAAACCAGTAATAAATTGTCATATAAGATGATGAAAGAAACAAAGTTCCCAGGTCACAACATAACATAAACACTACAGAAAATTATTTAATAATCTTGATTATGAAATACAAGAAATCATAATTATACGTTTCATATCCCGAGATCGTATTTTCGGGCATTAATAACGTGAACTGAATGTGTTGTGTCCCTAGTACGTCTACGAAGACGCGATGGATCTACTGGCTAAACTGAATACCGTAGCCGCCCTTATCTACATGAACACCTTTAAGAAGGGGGCAAAGGGATGCGAGTTGGATCCAGAGTCTGACTGGAGTGCCAACCTATGCTCGATGATGGGCTATAGCGACGAAGGCTTTGTGGAGCTCATGAGGCTGTACTTAACCATTCATAGGTGAGCCTCAATATCTACCTGTCAAAAATTAGGCTAATGACTTACACCATCGATATTTTAACATCTATAGTAGGCTAGATCCCCAGTCATTGGTCCTCTGGCCTGTCAATTAGAAGCCATCTTGAATAGGTATAACTGTGTAGGTTGTAGCGATTTGTAACTCAAATATTTTTCAAGCATGCTATCAGGTTGACAGGTGAGCATATTAGCCATTAACACCAAATGATTATTCAATTCCCATATGAAATAATTTCTTATTGTTTCTGTGTGTGCATTCCCATGCTCATTGCCCCAACGCATTTTTACAAATTTTTTAGAAAGTAGATTGGATACAAGAATATTTTTCAACCAATCCTAACTTCCTTCAATTAGTTATGCCTAATTATAAGTTTTAATGTTTTAATAAGTATCACATTCATTAATAATATATAGCAAAAGCTGTCTCAAAAGCTGTCAGCAATTAGCTGCCTGTTACCTTTGTTACGTAGGTATTTACTTGTCTATGAACTCTTTTGGCCGATTCTCATGATACATTGAACAAGTGATGTGTTATTTATGTCATATTCTGGTTAGTTGTGTGACGATGGACATAAGTAACTGGCGTTACTTGTAAATCCATGGTGTGACAATCTTAAGGCTATTCGACCGCGTTTTTCTATTTTCCAAAATATGCTACCAAGTCAAAACATAGTTAATAGCTTTTAAACCTGGCTATTTTAGAAAATCAAAAATATGTTTTTCAAATTTTTCTGATCCGCTACACGGCCAATATAGCCACCTCAAAATAATTTCCAACTTCAATTCGCCAAGGCACACCATTCAACGTAGGGTGCTGGTTTTTGTGACATTTATTTTCAACTGTTATTCTATGGACTGACTGAGAGAAAACCGATTTATTTTAACAATTGTCTTTCCTGCGAATTTTTTTGTTTGGCGGTACAAATCGGTAAAAAATACCGCTAAACAAAAAAATTCGCAGGAAAGACAATTGTTAAAATAAATCGGTTTTCTCTCAGTCAGTCCATAGAAAAACAGTTCAAAATTAATGTCACAAAAACACAACACCCTACGTTGAATGGTGTGCCTTGGCGAATTGAAGTTGGAAATTATTTTGAGGTGGCTATATTGGCCGTGTACCGGATCAGAAAAAATTGAAAAAAATATTTTTGATTTTCTAAAATAGCCAGGTTTCAAAGCCATTCACTATATTTTGACTTGGTAGCATATTTTGGAAAATAGAAAAACGCTGTCGAATAGCCTTAATGCCTTCCCAAACGATCGTAGCTCCTGTTGATTAAATATTTGTCAATAAGATAAAAGTAGATAATTGGATGAGCGAAGCGAAGACTTCAATTTCACTGACCCCTCAAAAAATTTGGCTCCGATGTTGTTGTTTTTTCCTGTCTGTTTGTTCGCTCTCTACCGGGCAAACGGCATATGCGATCTTGATAAAATTGGAGGGGACCTTCGAAATCTCTGAACTTAGAACTGCCACGTTTTTGGGTACAATCGAAGAAATATTTCTCATGAATATCGTACTTTTACGATTTTTTTCGATTATTAGTGCGATATTTTCGTGACATTTGGGCCGATTCTGACCTAACGGGTGGGGCTACAACGTTCATATTTAACACATTAAGGTAATGGTAAGGTAAAGAAAAAGTGAAAAAGGTAGCCAGAATCCATAGAATAAAGGTTTTAATATGAGTTTTTTTAGGTTTATAATAAAAATTAACAAGTAACAATAGAAACTTGACAACAATCACCTACAATGCATTCACAAAGCACTTGCAATGGAAAAGTGGTCCTATGCAAACCAAAAACTTGAAAATAAGCTCATCCATCAACGCGACCAAAAAAAGCGTTTGCGAAGCTTCCTAGTATTTACCAATTTTTAACTAACTTGGTCCCCCTCCTCCCTCCCCCCTATTCACGAAAAATTCTTGTGTTGGTGTTGATTCCTTCTCCTGTGATTTCACCCACCACCTGATGCAGGATTGTCTCATAATAATTAACCTGTGTTGAACGCAGTGACCACGAGGGAGGCAACGTGTCGGCTCACACAGTACACCTGGTCGGCTCTGCGCTGTCTGACCCGTATCTCGCCTTCGCCGCGGGGATGAACGGCCTCGCGGGACCCTTGCACGGACTAGCAAATCAGGAGGTAGGCTTTCTACGACCTTGACTTGACAACCTTCATCTGGAGGTAGGCTTTCTACGACCTTGACTTGACAACCTTCATCAGGAGGTAGGCTTTCTACGACCTTGACTTGACAACCTTCATCTGGAGGTAGGCTTTATACGACCTTGACTTGACAACCTTTGTAAAGTACCAGTCTCTTAAATCTAAAACTTGGTAAAAGTAATTAAGATCCAGTAGGCAGTGACTTCTTAAAATGTATAAAATGATTCTAGTAGGCAGTGACTTCTTAAAATGTATAAAAGGTTTCAAGTAGGCAGTGATTGAGTAGTTTTGTTTACATTTAAACCAAGTTTCAGAAGGCTGTATTTTTCACTTATGGTAAAATAATTATATTATTTAAAGTTTTAATAATGTTCTGATAATGATTATTAAGGTAAATACAGTAAATTTAAATTTATAAAAAATAAGTAAATATTAAAAAGTGTTTTATGTGATGTGTAAAAAAGATACAAAAATCTAGAACTTTGAAACAATGAATTTGACCAGGAACAGAATGGCCATCTTGGATGCTACTTGAATCGAGTTAGGTCAAGGAGTTTTGCTCTAGTAAAAGAAAGCAGAAGTGATTCTTTTTAAAACTAATTTCAATTATAAGTTTATGTGTCTGCAACTTGGCACCTATAAATATACTTTTAAGAAGAATTCAAGAGAAGAGAAGTAAGAAGATTAGAAGTATAAGGACTCACAAGAGAAGACTACAGATGGGTGAAAAATCATACTCAAACACAACAGCCAAAGAAGGTCGTATGATATAAACTTTTAATGTCCAATGTGGTCGTTATCAAGCAGATCAATTTCACCAAATAATTGATGTAGTATTATTACTTGGTTTAAAAATAAATGTCTAATTATGTGTTAATTTGTATGCCAAGTGTGTTGCTCATTGACTGTGTGTAGGCTAGCCGAGGTGGATGAGATTTAATATATGGTAGCCTTGTTCAGGGTTAGCACGGTGTAACGTTACAATTTGGCAGCCCAACGTTAGTGGTCTTACTGAAGATAATGTCACGCAGAGATTAGGGGTCTCAATTACCACACTTGGCTACAAATAAACCTAGGCTTTGGAATAATGGCTAGTCAAAGTGAAGGTGTTGCTATTGATGAAATAGAGCTAGGTTGCAAATTGTTTCTCAAGATTTAGGGAGGACAGAATTGGGACAGATGGATAGTGGTTTAGATAGGCACTTGGCAACCGATATGACTAGCACTTCGACGGAAGGAAGTTTGGTGATGAGTCCAGCAATGAGTTTTTTAATGAGTACGTTGTTGAATAAAATGAGTAACATGGAAAATAGCATGAAAAATGAAATGAGTACCATGGAAAATAGCTTGGAAAATAAAATGGGTAACATGGAAAATAGCATGAAAAATGGAAAGGGGTAGCATAAAAAATGACATGTGTAGCATTAAAAATGAAGTGGGTAAGATTATGGACGAGAAACTAGAGGTTGTTAAACATGAAATCGATAAGGTAAATCAACGAATGGATGTCATCCAAAATGGATTAAAAGAAAAATATGACAGACTTTTCTACACCTTAGAAAAACAATTCATAGATGTGAAGCTAAAAGTAACTGAAGATGTGGAGGACATTGAAGCCAAAGTAGGGGGTGCTATGGAATGATAAGGGATATCCATGTTATGATTGATGATAATGGCAAGAAATTAGATGGAAGTACAAAAAGAAGTCTCAAAAGTAGAAGAAAAGCGAGAATTAGATGATAAAAACTTTCAAGAAGCTTGCAATAGTCTGGAAAATACTATTTTAACCAATACAAAGAAGATGGAACACACTATTCTAACCAATACAAAGCAGTTGGAAAATTCTATTCTAACCAATACAAAAAAGATTCAAGATTTGGAAACTCAAGGGGTAACAGGCGTTACGGGAACTACCGTTTATGCAAACGATAGCGGTGTAGGAGACCAACTACTTAGAGAGGGCATAATATTCATGGGAGATGGAGGTATTCATCCCATTGAATTTCTGAACTTGTTAGAAAGCCGATTCAAGAACTATTCGGTAAATAACAACAGAGGTTGGCGTTCACTCTACAATGCTTGAAGGGTCATGCATACCATGGATGCTGGGAAATGAGTTTGATTCCTTTGAAGATTTTAAAGAAAAATTCATTAATCATTTTTGGGGAGACAACGCTCAAGATGTTCTCATGAAACACATATATAGTGCATCCTACGAAGGTGGTAAACAGGGATTACCATCAGTATACTTCAAACGTTTGTTGCGTCATAATGGATATCTCAGTTGCCCAATACCACAAGAAACGATGGTCAAACAACTGCTCAAACATTTTCCTATGGAAATTCGTGTCCATTTCATTCATAGAGACACGATGCCACTAAAATCGTAAATCTTTTGGAAAGATTAGAAAGTGACAGACTGATTTGGTTACCTAGTCAAAATAGGAACTATGAAAACACCTACTCCCACAACTTTGCAACAAATGCCAACAATAAAAGTTACCAACATCGACAAACCAACTTCAATTCAAGACCTCTAGATGACTGGCGATCTCCAGGGAACTAACGAGCACCTCCTACTAACAACAACGTGACGGCACCTCCATTATTAACAGAAAACTAGATAGGGCTGTGGATCTCGGAGTTGTTTTTTTTCCCTCACTTGTTCTATGTTGGTCAGTTTGAAGGGGTTTTCAGTTTGAAGGGGTGGTTGACTGATTTGGTGGTTAACTATGGTTGGTGTACATTTCTTGGTACATTTTTTGTTCTTGGTTGGTCAGTTTGAAAGGTTTTTCAATTTGAAGTAGTTATTCATTGTCGTTCATTGTGTGCATTCCAATGTACTTTTTTGTTCTTTATTGGTCAATTTGAAGGGATGGTTGGCTGCTGGGTTGTTAACTATGATTGTGTACATTTCTAGGGAGTACTTTTTTTTTGTTCTTGGTTGGTCAGTTTGAAAGGTTTTTCATTTTGAAGAAGTCATTTTTGTGAGGGTCATTAGTAAATTCCTAACCTAAAAATAAGGTTTAAAATCTTTCTATAAAGTTGACGGTTTGAAGGGGTTGTCAATCTTGTCTTCAACTTGCTGGTTTGACTATTTTTTGATGGTATAATATTTCTTCTGTGGGATGATAGATTTCGAATAAATTATTGTGGAGTGGAAAATGAATAAATAGACATTTTCATAAAGATTCTTGGAAATTGGTGTTGCTGAAATTGATAAATACTAGTACATTTTAATAAGGTTGTTCATAATTTCCAATTTGAAAGATTTTAAGTTGATGATATTATTTAATTGGTGTTTTTGTTTTTTTAATGGCAGTAAATAATTTAATATAGTGTTTCAATGGTTGCAGGAGTTAATATCAAAAATAAATAATTTCCTTACTTCAAATAATTTATTTTTGGAAGGGGTATTGTAAACAGCTTTCAAATTGTTGAGTAATTATTTTGTTAGTGATTGTCATGGAGGTATTGGAACATTCATGAGTTCTAAATTTTGGGTTGCTTGAATTTTATGATATTGTATATTAAAGTCATGGGTAGCGGTAAAAGAACAAAGTGTGATCTAGTTTGTTTAGATTTTTGTGGAATAGCTGATGTTCAGATTTGTCATTGTCCAGAGGATTATTGTATTGTTATCAGTATTTTGAAGCAGGATAAAGAATAAAAAAAAATCCTTTAATTTGTCTGGTGCTTTCAAGCATTATAAATGTTGAAAAATTCAAGAAATTGTTCAAAATTTGAAGGGGTATTGTAAAGTACCAGTCTCTTAAATCTAAAACTTGGTAAAAGTAATTAAGATCCAGTAGGCAGTGACTTCTTAAAATGTATAAAATGATTCTAGTAGGCAGTGACTTCTTAAAATGTATAAAAGGTTTCAAGTAGGCAGTGATTGAGGTAGTTTGTTTACATTTATAACCAAGTTTCAGAAGGCTGTATTTTTCAACTTATGGTAAAAATTATATTATTTAAAGTTTTAATAATGTTCTGATAATGATTATTAAAGGTAAATACAGCAAATTTAAATTTATAAAAAATAAGTAAATATTAAAAAGTGTTTTATGTGATGTGTAAAAAAGATACAAAAATCTAGAACTTTGAAACAATGAATTTGACCAGGAACAGAATGGCCATCTTGGATGCTACTTGAATCGAGTTAGGTTCAAGGAGTTTTGCTCTAGTAAAGAAAGCAGAAGTGATTCTTTTTAAAACTAATTTCAATTATAAGTTTATGTGTCTGCAACTTGGCACCTATAAATATACTTTTAAGAAGAATTCAAGAGAAGAGAAGTAAGAAGATTAGAAGTATAAGGACTCACAAGAGAAGACTACAGATGGGTGAAAAATCATACTCAAACACAACAGCCAAAGAAGGTCGTATGATATAAACTTTTAATGTCCAATGTGGTCGTTATCAAGCAGATCAATTTCACTAAATAATTGATGTAGTATTATTACTTGGTTTAAAAATAAATGTCTAATTATGTGTTAATTTGTATGCCAAGTGTGTTGCTCATTGACTGTGTAGGCTAGCCGAGGTGGATGAGATTTAATATATGGTAGCCTTGTTCAGGGTAGTGAGGTGGAACGTTACACCTTCATCAGGAGGTAGGCTTTCTACGACCTTGACTTGACAACCTTCATCAGGAGGTAGGCTTTCCACGACCTTGACTTGACAACCTTCATCAGGAGGTAGGCTTTCTACGACCTTGACTTGACAACCTTCATCAGGAGGTAGGGGCTTTCCATGACCTTGACTTGACAACCTTTATCAGGAGGTAGGCTTACTACGACCTTAACTAGGTACTAAGAATAGGATTTTCATGAATTATTACATATTTCATAATAATTATACTCGTTGTTAGTAAGTTAGTAGTTAGTTAATGTTGTTTTAGGGCACTCAACAGTAGAGTTATCAGTGCCCATGTCAATTGTATTGGAATCTTCCAAATTTTCTTTTTCCATAATTGTGGATTACCACCATGTTTTCTTCTTTCCAATGGGAGGAACGTAAGGGAAGACGAGGGGGGTTAATGGGAAGGAGTGAGGATGTTGGATAGGATGGGTTAAACTGGGTGGGAACGGAGGAGTGCTCGTTGCAGAGAGGGCCGGCAAGTATGGAGACGAAAAAAGTGAAAGAAGAAAATAAATATGAGTAAGGCTGTGTGAATGAAGAAATAAAAAGTTGCGCGAGAGCTCTCTCTGCAACACGCACCCCAGCCGGCCAGAGCTCGCCCTTAGTTTTGGGGAATACACTACTCCCCTACTCACAGGCCAAACCACGAGAAGGTAGCGAGTTGGACTTTGAAGGACCTACCAGTTGTCAAGTAGCCTGTAAATTTGTATTTATTCCCATGTTCATTAGGACTTTATAAAATTCAATCCGTATTCTTTGATTATACGATCTTCGTTTGATCTATAGGTACTGATATTCATCAACAAGCTTCTCTCCGATGTGGGCAAAGACGCTTCCGACGACAAAGTGAAAGAGTACGTTGAGGCCACCCTGAAGTCGGGTCGGGTGATTCCAGGCTTCGGTCATGCGGTTCTCCGCAAGACCGATCCCCGCTACACTTGCCAGGCAGAGTTCGCCGAGAAACATCTTCCCAACGACCCAGTACTGAAGGTAAAGGAAGCCATGTGGTGCACCAGAGGACAAAAGTAAATTACGATCTAGCAGGAATCAATTTTGCTACAAGATTTCTTGTTAGTTTTCTAGTCTAACATTCGTTGATAATAATTGGCAGCTTTAATGAATTTCTAGATATTCGAAAAAGAGTAGTTCAACAAATGAAGAAACTATATATAGTTTATTACCATAGATATTGAACCCCTTTTGTAGGCGTTCAATTTACCCTCCATGATTCATATTTTTACAATTCATATTCACCATGGATATCGGGATTGCAATCTTGTATGTACCCATGTAGAAATATTTGTTTGCCAAATGGTTGCCAAGAGGTAACCAACAGTTCACCAAGGCTTGTTTTTGATCGCCAAGTGGTTGCCAAGTGGTCGCCAAAGGTCGCCACCGAAATTTCAACTAAATATATGATAGCCAAGCGTTCACCAAGAGGCAGCCAATGATTCGCCAACTTCTGCTCTCAGCTGGGCAAGGTAGCCAAATGGTTGCCAACAGTTCGCCATTTAGTTACTAAGTGATGATCACTTTTGGCGACCTGTTGGTGAACTGTTGGTGATCTGTTGGTGATTTAACAAATAATACGCCAAACGTCCGCCAAAAGGTTGCCATGTGTTCACCAACTGATGGAAGTCACCAAGAGTACGCCAAGAGGTTTGCCAACAGTTCGCCATTTAATTACCAAGTGGTGATCACTTTTGGCGATCTGTTGGTGAACTGTTGGTGATTTTATTTAACAAATGAGACGCCAAACGTCAGCCATAAGGTTGCCATGTGTTCACCAACTGATGGAAGTCACCAAGACTACGCCAAGAGGTTGCCAACTGGTCGCCAATAGATTACAAAAGATTGCCACGTGGATACTTCGTGGCATACTGTTGGCGCCGTATAAACTGCATCCTTTCAGGTCATTGCCTTGTCCTTCAACGGGCTTGGGGTGGTTCTAGGATGCGCAGAGGTTGCTTGCCATTTGAAACAAGCGTGCGGTCGAGAGAAGACGTGAACGTTAGCATCGCAGTGCTCGACAGTGTATTTTACGTTTGTACAGGCGTTTTATTAGTGTTGAGAACGCGAGGAGGATAGTTGCTGGTGTACAATACAAATTGCATGTCGCCAAGAGAAAAGTGTGTGTAACTTAATATAATATTTATATAGAAAAGTTATTTTCGTGTGTAAATAGAAACATAATGCAACATCAAACATGGCAGTTTCCAGTGACGTCCTACTTAGAGCTACATGAAATCTTAGTAAATATGTTATCAACATTTAGGTGAAGACAAAAATCATGGCTTGTCCGTTACGAAACATCAATATAATGAATGTATTGCATTTAGAACAGAGTTCTTATAATTCAATACATAATTATTAATGCTGCTATATGCCCTATACGTTCCTGCTGTGATTATCTTCATCCTGAACTTCATTGCACTTAGTAATACAATTTGAGGTGATTTTGATGGTATATATAATAAATTCGAAAAAGCGTGGTCTTCAATCTGTTTCCTTACATTCTTCTACATTTTTATATAACATCCTACCCATGCCTACTAAATACATATTATGACCGGAGGCTATAATTTGGTGAACTCTTGGCGACCATTTGGCGACCTCTTGGCAACCTTTTGGCGTCTTTTTGGCGAACTCATGGCAACCTAGTCGCTTTTTTTAGAAGTCGCCAACAGTTCGCCAAGAGGTCGTATTTTGACACAAAACGACCTGTTGGCGCACTTTTGGCTTCTTTTGGCGACTACATTGGTGAACTCGTTGGTGACCTGTTGGTTACTTTGTGGCGACCTATTGGCTAACTGCGTGGTGACTATTTGGGTTTAGCTTTTGGCTACCTGTTGGCGACCTTCTGATTTCTATTAGGGTACCCTCTTCAGAGATTGATAAAGAAGATGTAAGGCATAACCTCGATCGACTTTTGATTCCTCGTACTAGACAATCCTCAAGTCCGGTTAGGTCATAGATAGGGATGCGGTTAGATACTTACAAGGTAATGGATGTCAACAGTCCTTCAATACATCAGCGTCCACAGCATGTACACTGTCGTGTGATGACAGACTACTATTCGAAGTTGGTAGGTAACGGTGGGCCCTTAATGCTAAGGACGCTGCTTTAATTTGTAAAAATTAAGATTAACACGTCTGCATAATAGCAACAAAAGGACTCGCTATCGGTTATTCGTTGACGTTGCTGGCTTAAAGGCTAAACCTCGCTGTTAGGTAGGCTGGGAATGGAAATGATGTTAAAAATTAAATTGCGATGAGTTTAATGATGTGGTTTAAAATGAGATTTTAGAACAACTTATACGCCCAAACTAAATCTCAACCCCCGTTCTTTGGGCACATATATTCAGTTCCTGGTATCCTATAATCTACAGAAAACTGGGTTTAACTTTGTTCATCGTTTATACCATTTCAATTTGTGTCATTGTTTCTACTCCGCTTCGTGAACGCTTTTTCAGTCGCGTTGATGGATGAGCTTTTTTTGGAATAATTCTGTCCAATGTTTACGTTTTTATGTGGAATCTCCTTACTTTTTCTTTAGTTACTTGATATTTATTTATTTTTTTATTTATTTATTTGATATTATTTATTTATTTACTTGTTCATTATACACCTGTAAAAGACTTATATTAAAACCTTTATTTCTATGAAATTTTGACCAACTTTTTCAACTTTTTCTTTCAAGAGGCACTACATCACCATAATCTTTATGTCAATGTAAAATATGAACGTTGTAGTCCCACCGGTTTGGTCAAAATCGGCCCAAATATCACGAAAATATATAGTTACTTAATTGATATTACTTGTTCATTATACACCTGTAAAAGACTTATATTAAAACCTTTATTTCTATGAATTTTGACCAACTTTTTCAACTTTTTTCTTTCAAGAAAAGGCACTACATCACCATAATATTTATGTCAATTTAAAATATGATCGTTGTAGCCCCACCCGTTTGGTCAAATCGGCCAAATATCACGAAAATATAGTATTAAAAACAGAGAAAAATCGTAAAAGTACGATTTCTATAAGAAATATTTTTCAAATGTCTCTAAAATCATAACATATATGATTTCAGTGATTTTAAACGTTCCTAAAAAGTTTCATCAAAATCGGAGTAGCCGTTTGCCAAAAAACGAAAATATCACACTAAAAATCGGAAAAAAATCGTAAAAGTACGATATTTATGAGAAATATTTCTTCGATTGTACCCAAAAACAATACAGCTCTAAGTTCAGAGATTTCGAAGGTCCCCTCCAATTTTCATCAAGATCGCATATGCCGTTGGCCCCGGAAGAGAGCGAACAAACAGACAAAAAAACTAACAAAAACAAAACACCCGAGCTATTTTTCTTGGGGTAACGTAAGTAAAAAACAAACAAAAAAACACAAAGTAAAATTGAAGTCTTCGCTTCGCTCATCCAATTATTTCAATTTGAAAGAGTTACTATAGTCTAATACGAACAGTGTATTGTGTTAACTATATGTACTGATTGTGTTTAGGTGGTGAAGCAGCTGTTCGCAATGGTACCTCCAGTCTTAACTGGTCTGTTTGTGTTTAGGTGGTGAAGCAGATGTTCGCTGTGGTACCTCCAGTCTTAACTGGTCTAGGCAAAGTTCAGAACCCGTGGCCAAACGTAGACGCCCACTCTGGAGTCTTGTTGCAGGTGAGCACGTAGAAGCTTGAGTGGATATCTTGTTTAGAGTTTACTAGTGTAAGAATAAGAATAATTGTAAAACATTACATTCAAAATTAACAATATTGTTACCTAGAGCCGGAGCTTCTGGGTTCGAGCCCCAGTCAATGCATATTTTTACGACAATCACTACAATCAATATTGTAATAACGTTAATATTAGTGTTTTGATCGAACAGACGGAGGTTCTGGATTCGATCTCCCGTCGGGGCAAATTGCTATCCTTCACTAATATTGTCCTCGAAGCGGGCTTATGCTAAAATACCTTGTATTCAATGTTAATATTGTTATTACATTTACATACTTTTAAATAGACAATACAAACACAAAATACATTGTTGATGTTGGTAGAGGAAAAGCTATCACCTACTCTTCCTTCAAATACATTAAAAGTACGGCACAATATTGAGGTATAAGTTCCCCGTCTCGGCGCTCAAGAGTCCCAGACAGACACATACTCTAGGTATAGGTCTAAGTTGTGGGCACTGACACTCACTCCCCTGCTCGGTTCTAACAGAGATGCTCCCCCCCCCCCCCATCGCCAGATAAATGAAAGACAGTTCGGGTGGTTTTGAAATTCGGGTCGCGTTTGCGTTCGGGTACTAAACTGTTTCGAGTTTTGGGTCGGTTCGGGTCGGTAGAGACGGCCGTTATAATACTGCATGTAAAAATGGATATTAAATTTTGTGAAGAATCTTTCATAATGATCTTCTCTCCACTCATTAGCTATCGTCTGGCATTTTGTAAAAAGTATAAAATTAAAATGGTCTGGACCGGCACCTCCACCAAAACTAAAGTTGAAAATCCTGGACCGGCACCTTTACCACCAACAAAATACATTTTTGCTACCCCGAAATCGGGTACCAAGTTTGAATTTGATTTTTGAAAAAAAAATCGTGTACCCGCACACCACCAATAAATACCCTCAAAGTGGCTGCTTGTTTGTCCCTAGTACTACGGCATGACCGAGATGTCGTTCTACACGGTTCTGTTCGGGGTGTCGCGCGCCCTGGGTACCCTGGCTCAGCTGGTGTGGTCCAGAGCCATGGGACTCCCTGTAAGACCCAAGTCGTTCTCTACGGAAGGCTTCATGAAGATCGTCGCTGCAGGAGAGAAGAAACCATCCGCCGACAAGAAACAGAAGTAGTAGAAGACGTTTATGTGGAACTCAATTTTATTTCTATAGCGAGTACAGAACACTATTATGATGTTCTTGTTTTTACGTTTGTACTCAAGCATAATGATATTATCTTAAACTTCTGTAATTATTAGTAATCTTTCTTGAAATACAAATTATTAAAATATTTGAGACGACGAACTATACTAGTCTGCTTCTTTCTAGACAAACACAAAATGCATAAAGCGACGTTGTCGAAACAGGCTAGAGTGTCGCATTATGACCTAACGGTTGACGCACCCTAAGCTTAATGAATCTAATGGGCCACGCAACGAGGGACATTTGAGACGATTTAGAACAAATAATGTAACAAAATGAGTGTAAAAATAGCACGAAAACAGTATTCATATTGCGGATATTAGAAATTAGCAACCATATAGGATTAAAACTTTGGTTGTAATCGGATTTCAATGTGCGTAGAAATAATTTTTCCTCTAATGCAATTAAGTGCTTAATAATGGACAGTCAAATATGGATTTTGCTTAATAATGGACAGTCAAATATGGATTTTTTTTGGAAATACCAACAATGGAAAAAACAAAATTCCAGGTAAATGCAAAATTCGATTTCGCAGACTTATTTTTTTTCTTATTTTTTTTAAATACTAATGGAAGTTTTCATGAACAACGTACAAAAGTCCTTTTGTGCTTAAATCGATTTCTCGCGGATTTATCCGGCATTGTTTGATACTGGACGCGAAAATGAGGAAATCATCTGGTCCAATGCAATAGCCTATTTACCATATAAACATAAATTTTGTGATGTAACCGCTGTCTCTACCGAAAATATGGTAGACACCATTTTCGTAGGGAATTATGTTGAGAATATTTTTGCCGCTGAAGATTTTGGTATATCTTCCGCCATTTTGAAGATATAAGAAAACAACCACTTTTGTGCAGACATCCAATATGGCAGCCAACGCTCCAGCCCGATTTTTCAGGACTTTTTTTCTTTTTTAAGAACACTTTCTGGAAGGTCTGTGCTAAAATTCAGCTTACCCGGAATTTTTTTCAGAAAACAATCCTTCGTTGCTTGCGCGGCCTATAAAGTATTTAGTGAAATATACCACCACAATGCAAATGTGTACGAAAGGTGATGGACTCAAAGTCAGCTAGGTTTGACCTTCAAAATGGTCACGTGATCAACTCAGCACAACCAATGCAGAAAAACTAAAAATGCTATCATGCAATGGCCGCCTGATTTGGAGCACTGGAAGTACTTTGATAGCTGAATTATTAGGTCATATTATAGACGTTGTTCAAATTAAAGTAGTCTTTTATATGCCTACACCTTAACTTCTTCATGAGGATCAAATAATGTCGAAAGAGAAGTTGAAAAGATTTCTAGGGTGAAGGGCCTACCTGAAGCAGAAACTCTTATGCCTAGGCCTATCCAGTGACAGCTGAATGAAAAACTTTTTGTAGATTTCAGTCTGTGCAGTTTTTTTTACTAAGAATGGTATTGAAGCGAGCTCTCATTGGCCCTTTATATTTTAACAATATTGCCAATGTTAAAGCAATTGTTACAAATGTTTTTATTTATTTGTTTTAATTTAAATGATGTGTATAGCCTAATAAAATAACATTTACATTTAAAACAATAGTTGCAAACAAAATTTTGAATGGCATTTCTTTTAGATCTCATTGCTTTTGATTGTGTAAGATTTGGCTGTATTTTTACAAGTTTTTTTGTTATGTGTGGGTCTATATTATACTCTCTGCTTCTTTACTCCCTAAAACCTATAACTACAATTTTAAAAGCAATTTGTAGTTGTTATAGCATCCATCCAGTATATATTGTAATCTGTATTGATTAGCGATTAGCTCTGACCCTTCCACCAACACCACCCCTTCTACCACCCCACCCTCTTAGCCAGCCACTGAACAAACTGCACCTAACTTTGATTTACCTTTTTGATTGCGCAAATAAATCCATCATACTTATGTCTCATATTTTTTATTACTTGTTTTGAAATTACCCTTGGTGATGATTTTCTTACTTAACGTCTCTATTAATGCACTGAGAATATTCACAACGTCGAGTATTGATTGACGATGAAGTACGATTGCAAAAAAACATACCATATGCGGGATTCGAACCCACTTCCTCGTAGAGTAACACGCTTCGGACCAGCACCCTAATCATGTGAACCTATCACCGCGAACGGCAGTTACCCAAGTTACCTTGTGTATCATTTTTTTTTGTTATTGTTGGAATTTTTTTTTGTTATTGTTGGACCCATAGTTTCTAATCTAAGAACCTAAAGGACCCTAATGAATGAAAATACAGTGGGCTTGTTTGCAGTCTTGGGCATGTTCCCCAACTAGGGAACTTCGAAAAGTTACTTCTGCCTAAAACGGAACTGAGACGTTCCTCGTTCCTCAAAAGTCAAAAGCAACTATGTTCCTTTCACGTTCCTTATACCATCACTGATTTAAATAATAATAAATGTGATAGGAGTTAATTTATCATTACTTTTATTTATAAAAGTGAGTCCCAGGCTATCTGACAAGGGTGGCGCCATTTTCGAAAACACAAGATGTCACAAGATATTAGGATATCAGGAACTGGAATTCTACGGGATTACGACGGAGAAAGGAACTTATAGGAACGTTTAATTCGTTCCAAGTTCCCGCGAAATAGTAACTTTGACGTTACAAGTTTCTGATCTAAGAAAAGGAACGCGTTCCCACAAAAGTTCCTGAAAAAGGAACGCGTTCCTCCTCAAGAGCTTCCGGTGCAGAAGGACTTGGGCCTAATTCTAGGATCGATTCGAGTTGGATTCTCTTGTAGAAATGGACTCACCTATCAATATGCTATTTTGATTCTTGTAATCTGTGAATTTGGAGTCGTCCTAGGAACGAGACACAATAAAACAGCTTTTTAAATAAATAAAAATCATTATCTTTGCTACTGAAAATCAGTTCTTTAAACTTTAAAGTCAATGGGTAGGTATAGACAATAATTAATACATTTTTTTCTATGTCACTTTTCAGTTGGATGTAGTAGTCAAGAATCGGAAACATCCCAGCGTAAAAATAAAAATTAACTCCTTCAGATTTACTTAAAAACGTTAATTGTTCTTCCAGTGCTTGGAGTAAGAATTGATCGTTGGCTCATAAATATAAATTAAAGTTTCTTGGCTAAGCAAATGCTTGGAACGCCATTATTACATTTGCTACTTTCTAAAAGGATATCCAAAGAGATGAACAAAAGTGTTATTTGTAAAATAAATCAGTTAACACTTTACAATTCAAGTTAATTGATTTCTAATCAATTTACATTATTTTTAGTCCTGAATCTCGCATCTCTTATTATTATCATCTTGACCACTTTATATAAAACAAATGCTATATAATATATTATTGTCAGATTAACATACTATACTACAGGCAGCGCAACATGCCACACCCAGTTGACGCGCCCTAATTTCTCATGTCGTTCTCAAAACTTCTTTGACATTTTTAAAACGATATGCATTTCAAAATCAATTAAAGGATGTTAATTCGTGATTTTTATACACGATTTTTTTTACAAGATTTTTTTTGATTTTGCGAGTGCGTTCCGGCTACATACTACATACCTATCGCTCAATGACGGAGACTCAGATTAGCTTATCACAAGCGAGATAACGCTCCGCTATCACAACACCTGAAAACAGCATTACTTTATCGATGGGTGATAAGCCAGGTAGGAGTAACTCGCTTACAGAAATGTTCAATATCAACTCAACAGGAGGCGAAAATATTCAGTAAAGAAGGTTGGATTTTCAGTGAGTATACTATTTAACCAATAACATAGCATAGTAATTGTACATCGTAGTTGCACAAACATTTTGCATCCTATTATGATGTGAATGGAATTGTTTTATTGTAGGCATACTTTGCATAGATATATCACTGCTCTGCATCAATATTTTTTGTGATATTTCTACTTTTCTTCAAACTTCTATTCAGTTTGAAACAAAAACTTTTGAAGAAAATTCAAAATAGCACAAAAAATATTAACAAAGAGCAGTGTTATGTCAAAAAAAAACACTTATTTAAAAAATTATAACCTATTCTGCTAGTTTCTTTTATATACTTTGCATAATTAATGCTAACTTTAAGAATATGTGTATTAGTGTTTGTAGAGTGCATGCATGTTATCTATAGTAATTTTCAAGTAGGCATTGTTAGTGATTAGTGTTTATCTTTTCTCCCGTAGTAGACTGCTTAGGGTTCGATTATAGATTATTGAGCCGTTATTCCAGCATTCAATAACATCTGCCCAATAACGTAAAGGTCGCCTATCTCTAAAATCTAAATAGTTATACTTAAATAATTCTTAAAAATTGCTACGAATTTAGATTTGTGAAAAGGAAGCGTTTATCAAACAAATTAAAAAATAGCCACAAGGCAGTTAAAAAAAATAACTGAAGACAATCAATAGGACTTGTCAATATCAGTACGGTTGGAGGAAGGGCGTGGGATGTTGCGAATGTTACCATAGTAAGACGTAAACAAAATGGAGGGGGGGGGGGGCTGAGGGGACGTGTGTGTCCATGCTGGTTCGTTTCTAAAGATAACATTTAAGTAATTGGTTTCTTGACAGAGGTTGAATTATTCTAAACAACTTTTAAATTGTAAACTTTCATTAACAAAGCTATCACCAGTTTTGCTTTGTTTTTGTGATTAGTGCCCTTGAGCTACACCTGAAACTGCATCCTCACACGACTAATCTCCGAGTTCTGTAGTCATGGGTGTCTGGACCTCTCGCCCGTCTGCGATGTTCGGAGGAAAGATCACCGATCATCTGGACAAAGACGGAGTCAACAAGTTCGTGAAATGGAGCGTGGAAGAGATAGAGAGGACCGGACAGGGGTTTAAAGTCGGATGCCCTCTACCGGGCGAGCGGTGGACACGATGAAGTGCAGAGGATCAGAGTACAGGTGAGCTCTGCTAGATGACAGGGGGCTAAGAGGACGGGACAGGGGACTATAGCTAGAGATACGTGAAAATAGCGTTTTGTGAATTATTGATGCTACAAAATGACACTTCAAAATTCTGTATACACGTGCCTCTAACTATAGCTATAGCCATTCTCTTAAAATTATTTACCAACAATTATTTTTTAAATTAGTTAAAGTTATGTTGTAATGTTGTAACTTGCCCTATTTCTCCTTCCACAGCCTGAGCGAGGAATGCGTGACCTTCTTGAACATGAGAGAAACGTCCATGTTTTGACTGGTGCGCTGAAGCTGTTCTTCAGGAATCTCAAGCTGCCCATACTGCGCATTGAGGAGTTTCAGGATGTTTTGAAAGGTATTAGATTAGGTCAGGTCAGTGGTGTTCTAAATGCATTCAAGTGAGTAGTGACCTCTAAGTCACACCAAACAAAAACACGGAATCTAGCAAAGTTTGACTGTTAAAATCGGATATAGATGGAGATGAACCTTTAGAGCAAATATTTGCTTAAATAACTTAATTTAAAATTATTTTTCGTGGTAAACTTGCTCAGGGTGCAATGCATTGCCGGTCTCGACGTGATTTGAACCCGACACCTCCCGAATCAGAGTCGCGCGCTTAATGCTCGAGCCAACAATGTCGGTAAATATTTGCTTGAGTATCTTTGAAGATAATTATATCCATGGGTATACCGTGCTGTAAAGCAACTGAAATTGGGCTGTGCAATCAGGTTTGACCAAGTTACTACCATAATATTCGTCACATTGGTCTATTTACCTTTACTTGTTGGATGAGCGTAGCGAGCGTAGCGAGCGGAAGCGAAGACTTCAATTTCACTGACCCCCAAAAAATTTAGCTCGGGTGTTTTTTTTTTTTTTTGTTTTTTTGTTTTTCCGTCTGTTTGTTCGCTCGATTCCGGGCAAACGGCATATGCGATCTTGATGAAAATTTGACCGGACCTTCGTTTTCTCTGAACTTAGAGGTGTATTGTTTTTGGGTACAATCGAAGAAATATTTCTCATGAATATCGTACTTTACGATTTCTTTTCGATTATTAATGCGATATTTTCGTGACATTTGGGCCGATTCTGACCAAACGGGTGGGGCTAGAACGTTCATATTTCACATGGACATTAAGATTATGGTGATGTAGTACCTTTTGAAAGAAAAAGTTGAAAAAATTAGTCAGAATCTACAGAAATAAAGGTTTTAATATGAGTTTTTTGAAGTTTATAAAACCAATTAACAAATAACAATAGAAACTTGACAACAATCACCTCCACAATGCATTCAAAAAGCACTTGCAAAGGAAAAGTGCAAACAAACGCACAAAACGCAAAAAAAACTTACAAAAAAAACGCTCATCCATCAACGCGGCGGGACTTTAGCGTTTTCCTAGTATACAATTAATTTTCTACTTGAGGTTATTGTAAATGGGATACCAATGGTTTTTAAAGAGGTTTGAAGAAAAACTTGGAAATAACTTTCAGTCAAAATTGCCATGTTTGGTATCAAACCGGGTCCTCCAGAATCAAAGTCTCGAGCGTTTCGCGTGATATACATCTGTTGGTCATAATACATATTTTTAAATGCAATACTTCAAATACAGTTCAACTAACAAATATTTTAAAATGTATTATAAAGGAATGTTGGTTAACTCTTTAATAGAAAATCTCATTTGTTTTGTCGTTGGTCTAAAATTATGTTTATAAAGCGATAATATAACAATACAATAAATAACGAGTTTTACTTTGTATTTCGTAATTCCTTCATTTATTAAAAGACATTTCAACTTTCTCTTTATAAAATATTCTTCTATGAAAAATCCATCAAAGGTAAGTTTTTATTTATATAGTTCATAAAACAGGCACGATTATAATATGTAATGTAAGCCATGCTAAACAGGTTCATTTAATTTTTTCCAGCCCGGAAAAACGGTAATGACTGCAGTGATCAATTGGTTCTGATTATTAAAAAGGTGCCAAAGCTGCAAATGCCAACCCTTAGATACTTCTTCAGACATATCTTCAGGTAAAATAGAGAACTACCTTATATTAGTATGTATTTCACACTTTGGTTATTCGGGAAACACTCCCGTATGTGAAATTGTTGATATTTCGCAAAATACGATAATACAATACTGAAATTACAAATTTGAACTCTCAATGTTCTAGTTGGATAAGGCGCTTACCTCTAATGTAGAAGACCTGGGTTCAAATCCCGGTCGAGTTGGATTTATTACTTTCTGGATTGTATTAAATATCAGTATAATATGTATATAACAATATTATTGGTATTCCTCGCCAAATAATTTGATTTGATTCATTCAAACAAACATATTGTGGAGAAAGGCAAACACTCACGATGGCAACATCGATCGGTTATGGAGGGAAATGTTACATACTAGGAAAACGCTTAAGTCCCGCCGCGTTGATGGATGAGCGTAATTTTTTTTAAACGAAAAAAGCGTAAAATTGCGATTTTTTTAATAGATAATTTTTCGATTACGCTCAAATTTCACACGAATATATTAATTCATAAAATTAAAGTTCTGTGAAAAAATCATTATAATCGGACAAAGCATGTAGGTTTTATTCGTCGAAGAATTTTTTTAAAAATCGAAAAAAATCGTAAAATTGCGATTTTCATGAGAAATAATTTTTTTATCAATTTTTCCCTCCGTGCAGTTCTTCGTTCAGAGATTTCACAGACCTCCATAAAATTTCATCGCAATTGGAGTATTGGTTTAGCCGGAATCGTGTTCACAGACACACAAAAATACAAAAAAAAAAAGAAAGAAAGAAGAAAAAAAAAACATTCCGGATTTTTTTCTCCAGTGTAGTGAAATGGAATCTTCGCTTCGCTCGCTACGCTCGCTACGCTCATCCAATCAATTCGCGCCACACTTACATGCGTCTTTCGTAAGCAACCTAATCTTTCATGAAATAATTTTTAATGTCTAGTTGTTATTCAATTTAAATCTATGCTTGTACTACGTAAAGGGCAAGATTTACCTACCAGTAACCACGCCGTGGGGGGTAATGAAGGTGTTCAGTCTGTTGCTATAGGTCTGTTCTTTTGTCCATCAATGTTTACACCTTTTGCACTTTTAAAGAAATAAGTGTTCTTTTGTCCGGGTGTAATTACAGTATTTCTTCCAAAGACGTGTTCTTTTGTCCAGGGGGTAATTACAACTTTTACACTTTTTGCACCTGCCTCTTGAGGAGGTGTAAAAGGTGTATCTATGGAAATTCGCACCAATTTCAAAAGTAACCCTGGTATAATGTGCGATTGTTTAATAAATAGAAGATAAAACTGGTAATAATAAAATAATATGGAATAGAATTGTAGAAAATGCACAAAGTTGTGTTATTGAGTGAGATATCTTATGAAAGTGTTTGAATTGAATGACAGCTGGCAACATAACCTCGAAATTTGCTGTCAAATTACAACAAAATCGTTCTTTTGTCCACCCGTGAAATATTACACCTTTTAACCCAATTTCTGATTCTATATTTTACACCTAGGTGTAATTACCACAATTTGAGGTGGACAAAAGAACAAACCTAATGACCATGACGCGGACGTCGCTTTTTGCCTCCAGGGTGATGCACGAGTTTGAGAACAACATGAGTCTCGCCAGCCTCGGAGTTGTCTTCGGACCGACGCTCTTGCGCGTGGCCCCGAGCCTGCACCAAGAGGACGTCGCGAGTCTCCAGGCGAGCATCGAAGAACTCAACCTCGTGGTCGAGCTGTTGCTGCAGCACTACGCCAAGGTGTTCGACGACCCTTCTGCAGAACCGGCGACTACACCTCCATCCTCTGGGGCGAGCGCAGGAGATGTTTGACAGAAGGATTTGTCTGCAGTGACCTGATCACAGGAGATGGGAATCCAAATCACCTTGAGGATGCATCCTCCATCGTCGAAGACGCAAAGGAAGATCACTCAGGCAGTCTCAATGAAGACAAAGAACTTGAACTTGAAGCTGCTCATGTTTCTGATGAAGAGCAGCCAGTGCTTGATTCAGTTGATAAGAGAGACACCTGTGACGGCGAGGTCGTCACCACGATACCTAGTACCGAAGAGACTCCAAATCTTGCATCACCAACAGCTACAGCACCGAGAGAACGAAACTCTAAATCAACATCATCGACAATTTCCGGCGACTTTCAAGAGGATTCCTCAACCTTGACACATCCAACCTTCTTAGAAGAATCAACCCGTAAATCGTCATCTTTGCTTGATGATCCAATGTGCAAATCATCGGATTCGGAGGACTTCGACAGCGTGTTCGTCCACGT
The DNA here is from genome assembly GCA_024449915.1 of Sweltsa coloradensis. NCBI lineage: Eukaryota > Metazoa > Arthropoda > Insecta > Plecoptera > Chloroperlidae > Sweltsa > Sweltsa coloradensis. The sequence goes on from JAMZAV010000334.1 coordinate 422,533, forward strand.
GGCCAAGGCGTTCGGTGACGTGGAGCGTCTCTCAGTCTCGGGCTCCTCGGGTACGACAACGTCTCGAGAGAGTTCTGACGTCACTGCAGTTGAGGTTCTTCCCGACCGAGTGCTGCAGGCCACCGACACCGACACAGAATCACCTGATGACGACGTCTCTGAAAAGAGTGCAGCTTACCATCTCTCCGCGCCGCGGATCTCGATTGTAGAACGCGACCTATCTTCGGTTCGTGTTGACGGTGAACCTGAAGCCAGACCGCTCGGCTCTGATGCTAACCCGACTGTCGTTGAACCCAATAATCCACGAGATTCCTTATCAAGAGAGGTCGAGATCGATAATGATCCTGACGTGTGTTCTGTTCAGGACAAGATACGGCTGTTCACAAACAATGAAGAAAATGTTTCTTCCCTAAAGAAGCAAAAGTCAGTAGCAAACGGGGAAAGTGAAGAGGATAAAAAAGTAAAAACCGAGTTTGAAGAAACTTTCGAAAAAGTGACCAATCAAAAAAAATAGTTCCTTCGGTCATTACATTCAGGAATATAATTATTTGATAATTTAATAACTCTAATAATCCGAGAAAGTGCTTATGGTTCAGATACATTTATTTTTTACAAGACAATGCACAATAATAATTGTACAATCCCGAGCTTAAACGCCGTCGAGCATTAACATGACTTATTGAAAGTTAAGTCATCATTTAAAAACAATCTTTTAAAGATCAAGTTTCTTTATAATTTCTTTTTTTTATCAAAGTTGACCTGTAATATGATATTATTAAAATGATCAAAAATCAACTTTTAGGAATGATCTGTTTTCGAGTTTAGTAGATAACTATGATAATCCATTTTTATCCAATACTACTTTTATGTTGAAGCAGCTATAATTTTTCACATTGACTAAAAACGTTGCATATTGGAATATATGTAATATAATATACCAATTCAACACGATCACTTATGTATTATTCATAGGAAAAAGCAAAACTATCGCATAGTAATTATTTTCATCTTGATGTTTACATTTGTTGGTAGACATAATAGATTTACACGTGTACACAAAACGTGCATTTTATTTGCTTGATTCATCCACACACATATTTAAATACTCTGAATAGACAAATGTTACATATTCAGTAAGAATTATCAGTGTTAATCAAAAGTTATTTACTATTAGAAAACGTGACTAATTAATGAATTTAAAATTGATAAAATAACGTTGACAGTGGGCGATGCGTGCGCTTCAACATCAATGGGGTGACTTCAAGGCCTGTTGTGCACGTGATATCTCGCCCACAGTTTCACTTGCAAAATTATACCAAACATAAAAATAAAGTATTAAACAATAACTCTTTATTATGACATTTATATTCCTCAATTTACTTTGTATTTGGTTTTGTCCAAAACATAATATTAACAATTCTACCTACCGGAGTGAAATCTAGAAATAAACTCTCGCTCATATCTGCAATACGTAGGCCTAATGACATTATAAAGTAATGTTTGGTGGTCAGTTCAAAGGCAACAGTTTTTCGTTGCAGTACATTCGAATCTATAATGAAACTACAAATTCAGAAGTAAACGTATATTATTATTATTATTATTATTATATTATATTTATTAGCCTCTTTTGGTTCATATATACATTCACATAATATATAAATGAGTTGAACATTTGAGTTGTCAGATTATTAATATTTATAATAATGAGATAAACTTAAACCATATAAACATAATATGACATAATAACATAATAACATAATTTAAATTTTAAAAATTGGGAGTAACATTAAAATTCCATCAGTAACCTTTGTTTAATTTAGATTTGATTTTGAGAATCCAATTTAAACTCCTCCACTGAATAAAAACATCTTTCCATGAGAAACAATTCAATTTTTTTTCTTAAATTTAATATGATCATTAAGGTTTTTATATTCTGATGGAATGGAGTTATAAAGGTTAATGCCCGATACTGCAAGCCCTTTCTGTCGCATCGACAGATTGCATTTATTTTTAATGATCTTAATTATTCTTATTCCTAGTATTAATATTATGGACATCTGAATTACAGGTGAATAAATTAAGATTTTTGTGAATAAATGTTATAACTTCATAAATGTATACACATGGCTTGGGTAGAATTTTCAGTTTTTTGAAAAGTGGCCTACAGCTATCCCTATTCCCAGATTTCGTTATTGCTCTTATTGCCTTTTTCTGTAGAATAAATATCTTGTTACTGTCGGTTGAGTCTCCCCAAAGTGCAATTCCGTAGGACATAATAGCATGAAAGTATGAGAAGTATATAGATCTTAAAGTTGTGTCATTAACCAGACGATTCATTTTCTTCAACACAAAGCATGCAGTTGCTAGCTTGGATGCTAGTTTTTGTACATGTAGTTTCCAGTTTAAGCTGCTGTCTAAGAACAATCCTAAAAAGTTAGCATCCTTTGATATAGGGATATTATCCGTGTCATCATTTCCACTACTATATACATTCAAATTTTCTATAATCTCACCCTTACTCGTATGGAAGTTAACTAGTACTGTTTTTGTATTATTGATAGAAAGGTCATTTACTTGAAACCATTCGTTATTTTCCTTGATAGAATAATTTGCCGACAGTTCCAGTTCATTCGTTTCAGCATGAATTAAGATTTGATTACTATCATCCGAAAATTGAATTAATAATCCCAAAGACACATTCAGTGGCAAATCGTTAGTATGCAAATTAAACATGGAAGGACCTAAGATGGACCCCTGTGGAACTCCCGTTTCAATTGTCCTCCAATCTGATCTATTTCTTCTCTATTTGCTTCCTTATTATAGTAGGTGATATCAACACACTGCTGTCTATTTTCGAGATAAGATTGGAACCATTTCAGAGGAATACCGCGTATACCATAAAATTCCATTTTCTGAAGGAGAGTTGAATGATTAATTGTATCGAAGGCTTTCGATAAGTCAAAAAACAGCCCTAAAACTTTTTCGCCTTTATCTAATGATTTTAAGATCATGTCCGTCAAAGAAAATGCCGCTGTAAGTGTAGATCTACCTTTCCTGAAGCCATTCTGATTGGGGTTTATTATTTTATTTTTGTTTAGAAAACTTTCTAGTCTTCTATCCATAATTTTTTCTAGCACTTTTGAAAATATTGGCAAGAGCGATATAGGTCTATAACTGGACCACTTTAAGCAGAAGGGAACCAAGCCACATTTCTGTCAAACAATGTGCTGTGTTTCTAGTCTAGAACTACAAGAATAATGAAATCATTGAATGACTATGGTATTATGTTGTAAAGTAACCATCACCAAGTAATTAAGGAAGGCTTTGGGCCTATAGTCTACAATGTAATGCAGTAATATTATGCATTATAAAAATCATTTCTTAGGTTAGGTTTTTCTCCTAGACCTAGCCTAGTCCACATTGTTGTTTTAGGCCTACAGGTATTATCTAGATTGTATAACTTTATTTCAGATGATGCAAGATGACACGGGTCAAGTCCTACATAGATCTAGGCCTAGCTTATTGTTAGTAGTAGGCCTTAGCCGGCAACAATACTTACCTAATAAGGTTAGAATAAAATATTATAATAAAATAATTATTAAATTAATAAGGGCCTAGGCATATTATTATATTTGTTGCAGTGACTTGTTTTGTCATTAATTTTATATTCATTGTTGTTGTCCTGCTTGTTTACTCTTTGCTTTTGTTAATTTTGTATATTGTTACCTTGACAATGGACAGGGATATCAGCTGTCCGAAACTTTGGTAAATACACTATTCAAACCCGAAAACCCGAATATTATTCATTTTGTCATATATTACATTAAATATATTAATTAAATATATATATATTACTATATTATATTATTAATTAATTAGTAATAATAGAGGTAGAATAATATGGTTAATTACCTGGTTCTAATCTGCTTAAAGAAAAACTGTCTAACTAAAAAAAAAAAAAAAGTTAAAGCAGATCGGAACCAAGCCACCACATTTTACCTTAAAAAAGTGTTAAAGGCAAACCCAATGTTATTTATTTATAAATATTCATAAATAATGGATTTATTCCTATTGAAAAGTAACAATAATGTAAATAAAAGTACAATGAGGAATTTAGAACATGGAGTAATGTTTAGGAGAGCCTAGCTCATTTTGAATGGTATGTTGGTTGGTTCCCTTCTGCTTAAAGTGGTCCAATTTTTGGCACATGTTTTGTCACCTTTTTTAAAAATTGGAATAGTCCTGGTGTATTTAAACCATTTGGGAATTGTCCTGTCTGTAAAGAATTGTTTCATATTTCTGCTAGCGGAAGAACAACAAACTTAGCTACACGTTTAACTACCATTGAGTTTATTCCAAAAATATCTACTGTGCTTGTGCATTTTATTTCTTTGATTATATCTACTACTTCTTTCGATGTCGTCGGTTCTACAAACATAGATTTGCTACAACGAGTAGAAGAAGCATTTAATTTATTTAACGCGAGTTCTGTGTTTTTTGCACTTGTCAATATATGATTGTTTTTTGCGACTTCTATGTATGACTTATTTAAAATATTTGCTACCTCGTACGGCGTATCAAGTAAACGGCCCTCTGAGAAAACATTTATGTTACGCTTAGGGGCAGGTTCTTTCCCAGATTCTTTACGAATTATATTCCATGCAGTCCTTACTTTATTATGAGATTTTTGGATTTGCTCATCCAAGTACATTTTTTTGGCTTGCCTTTTTACCCTTTGAAATATTTGTTTATAACTGTAAAAATGTTTAGTATTTTCGTCGGTTGGTGCATATTTTGCAATTTTATACAATCTTTTCAAAGTTTGGCTAGAATTAATGATACCTTGAGTTATCCATTTCGAGTCATGCTTTTTCGTTGGTTTATTTAGTTTTAGCGGAAATGCTTGATTTAAGTAATAAGTAAATGTTGTTACTAGTTTTTCGGCCTGTGACTCCAGACATTTATCATTCATTACATCCAACCAAGATTCATTTGCTAGCATGTGATAAAAGGTTGCATAATTTCTTTTACTATACATGCGAACATTTTTTGATACTTGATTTTGAACTGATAACTTAATGTTATTGGAAAAGGGCAAACTTGCAATTAGAGCGTTGTGATCTGAAAAATAAACTGTTAAATTATCTACCACACACGTCTCCTGAGGTACGCAAGTGTAAATATTATCGATTAAGGTTTCTGAGTGCGAAGTGCACCTAGTTGGTGTGTTAACGAGTGGTTTCAAGTTGAAAGTATCAAGTAAAGTAACAAAGTCATATTTGTTATTAGTATCTATTAAGAGGTTAATATTAGTATCACCACATAAAATGATTGTCTTGTTTTCGTATAGGAGCTTGTTTAGAATATTTTCTATTTTTGAGAGAAATGTTTTAATGTCTCCATCTGGTGTACGTGTACGATACATTGACGCAATAACATTTATATCAGGAAGCTCAACCGCAATACACTCAAAATGTTTTTCAGTTGAATTTTTATTAAGATCTTCTCTTATTAGTATATCTGTATTTAATTCTTTTTTAATGTACATACAAACACCACCCCCTTTTAATATGTTTCTGCAATATCCGATCGGAGGTCCGTAACCATTAAGTAATCGTCTCGGTAAGGCGCCTACCTAGAATGTGGGCCCTCGGGTTTGAACCCTGGTCGGGGTAGATTTTTTTATTTCAGAATGTTATTAAATATTAACAATTCTACCAACGGGAGTGTTTCCCGAATAACCAAATCGAGAAATAATCCTTCTTGTTACAAATAACGGCATGGTTGTATGAAATTTAAAAGTATTCCATTGCAAACACTTTTGAACACGTTGTGAGAAGAGAAGCAATTTTATTATTATTATTACTTTTATTATTATTATTATTATTATTATTATTAATTATTTTCTTTTATTCACCAATATGAACATTGCATAATGGGTAGTTAAGAACTTTCACCAGAGATGAACCACGCCTCTAAGGTGAAACCGAGGTGAAACCCCTATTACAAAACAATTAGATATACATGACATTAACAAAATACAATACAAACAAGAAATAACAAAAACAAATTCTTCATACTAAAACTTTGCGTAATATGTGGGCGGTTCCTAATAATGCTGCCTTTTGAAGCTCTGGAGTCCAGTGATTGCCAGAGATATGTTGGAGGTTCTCTTCAAAACTTCTTCCAATTGTCCCATAAGCTCCAATAATAATGGGAACAACCTTACAACGGACATTCCCACATTCGTTGAATTTCTATTTGTAGGTCTCGATATCTCGTGCGTTTTTCTGCTTCCATTAATACTATGTTGCGGTCTGATGGAATAGCTATATTATTATTATCATCATCATCAATCAATGTATTAGCAGTCGAAAACCAAGCAATGTGCATACGATTAAAATGACCTCAACTAGCAGCGGTAGCAGAAAATGAAGAAAACGGCTTGAAATCATCATAATAATATTGTCATTTAATTATTGACATCACAACAGTGTATAATAGTAGTATATTTATTAGCTCTTTCTAAAGTTCAGAATTCGGTAAGTAAAGATGTTTATCAGCCCCTAAACAGACATAGATATCATATTGTTAAAACTGGATACCCACATATTTTTTATTTTTTGCGAAAATGGTGCTACATTGAAGCTTAAGTTACTAAAAATACGTATTACACTACAAAAAAGGTAAGGAAAAAATATGTTAAATGTAATCAAAGAAGTTAGCTTGAAGAAACGGCTTGAAATCATAATAATATTATCATTTAATTATTGACATCACAATATTGTATACTAGTAGTAGGCCTATAGAATATTTTATTAGCTCTTTTTATAGTTCGGAATTCGGTAAGTAAATATTTTTATTAGCCCCCAAACAGACACCGATATCCTATTGTTAAAACAGGGTATCCAAGTTTTTTTTTTTCGGAAATGGTGCTACATTGAAGCTTAAGTTACTTAAAATACGTATTACACTACAAAAAAGGTAAGGAAAAAATATGTTAAATGTAATTAAAGAAGTTGGCTTGAAGAAACGGCTTGAAATAATAATAATATTATCATTTAATTATTGACATCACAATATTGTATACTAGTAGTAGGCCTATAGTATATTTTATAAGCTCTTTTTATAGTTCGGAATTCGGTAAGTAAATATTTTTATCAGCCCCCAAACAGACACCGATATCCTATTGTTATAACAGGGTATCCAAGTTTTTTTTTTTTTTTCGGAAATGGTGCTACATTGAAGCTATCTCATTAGTATGTTACTAAAAATAATATTACACTACTAAAAAGGTAAGGAAATAATATGTTAAATGTATAAATCAAAAAGTCAAATACAATTTATTAAGTATGCATATTAATGTGCATCTATAAATTAACGTATGACAAGAAACGGGAGCACACTATTAAATATTATTAATTTGTACACCTTAAAAATACTCAAGTATTGACATCCGTTTATAAAAGTATTTTATTTGCTATGCGTTAGGCGTAAGCCTGGAACAGTTCACAATTAATTAATTTTTATAATCAAAGGCGTCAAGAAGTCTGTTAACTTGCAATCTCCACTGCGTAGTTTTAACAATCTGGAGTTTCCCAATAGTGCGACCAACAATTTGTCTTCTCAACCACAACTATCGTGCAAAATGTGATACCAGGGTAGAAATGTGCAATTATATTTGGATTTTGTTATTGGAATTTCGATAATAACTGGCACCACGATGAGTTCTTAGTATTTAACGATTAATTGATTAATCCAAATTAATTAAAGTTAATTATGTCCACAAATTTCAAAGTGAGAATAAATGCCATGTTGAGTATCAATAGAAAGCAGTTTTCACCGACTTTAAGAAAATGTATATTGCAATACAAGGGCAGCTGTCGTACCCTAAAATTACATCAAAATGTATTGTGCCTATATAACTATATAACATAACATAACGTAACTTTAACATATTATGATAAAGCTCAATTAGTTGATTTTCTAGTTTGTTTCTACTTTTTGATTCAAAAGAACTAATTCAATAAGAATAAGTTGTAAACATTGATAACACAGTTTCTCTAAAGAGATGGTAACAATAATATTAATGTAACACTGTTAATTTATCAATAATAGTAATTGCAATACTATCAACACAAATCACCAAATTGTCTCAATTTCAAATGTAATATAGTTCTGTTGTGTGACGTACATAAACACTTTTACGACACTTGTTATCGTTCAATAACTATGTCCTGTATTCATAATTTGAATTGTTATATCACTTAACGACATTGGATTTTTTTTCAATTTACTCAAAAAACGCAATTGTAAAATATGCACTTGCTTCAATATCACAATTATTTAAACACAAACTGAACATAAAATCGAAATGTGTGTAAGATCTGTCACTGTCAAGTGTCAATTAACCGTTACCAAACATGACAAGTCTCTACCTTGAAATGTTTGGATATTAAGTAGTGAATGTTAATTAATTATGGAATAATGAAATACTAAGAACTCAGCTAGGAGTCAGTGATTTTTAACATTCTCATTACAAAATCTTTAAGATTGTCTAATTTTAAAGTTAGTGTAACATTTTGTACTTAATCTTTACGCCACATTGTAAGTTGTGTTGATAATTATGTTACTATTTTTGACAAATTAACAGCTTAGCTTAGCTTAGAATTGTGTAATGAACGAACATGTGTTCTTGCTTACATATATAATACCGGGTCTGAAACCCCTCAAAATGTAGGATGATTGTATTACCAGGGGAGAAAAACGCGTTATGCCATGTTGGCAGAGTGGGTTGTGAGGCATTGAGAATGTAGAGTTGACAGACATTCTGTCGTGATGTAAGTAGGCCTACAATGCCATTGCCATGTACAAGTACGTACATGAGATGAGATTTGTTGAATTCCAAGCTTGGTTTTTTGCGTTAAGATCACCATCCATGACTGTTGGTGTATTGTCAGGAAATGTAATATTCTGGTCTTGGGGGTCGAAAGTTTTCCTTGGCGGGAAGTAGGCAGCAATGACACGAGGTCACCTGTAGCACAGGCAGTTGAGATGGAGGTTGCTTCAATCGCAGTGAGCGGTGGCCAAGAAGTCTTGTGAGTTTCAAGCAGTAGATGGTATGTTATTGCAGTACCACCTCCTCTTACCCGTGGTGGTGGTGGTGGTGATTGTCGATCTGTTCGTATACTATCACAACCTGGGACATGCCAGCGGTCTGTTGGAAGGAGGTAAGTTTCATTCAATAGGGTAACGTCAAAACATTAACAGTTATACATTAATTATACCAGCTCGTTTGTGAACACTGTGTTACCATTGTTTACAAGTTATTTTATATTGAAATAAATCTTTTAAAACTAAAACATCACCAAAATCAACTAATTAAGTAATAACATCATATATATTTTTTCAGTGTATTTTTCGATGTCGTTTTTCCTTGATGTCGGTGAAAAATGCTTTTAAATGATACTAAACATCACACATTTATCCTCACTTTGAAATTTGCGGACATAAACTAATTAATAATAATTAATAATTTAGTACTTAAATACTAAGAACTCATCGCGGAGCCAGTTATTTTTTAAATTCTCACTTTAAATCTATGTAATTGCAAATATTTATGCTGGTATCACATTTTCCACTATATTCAGAAATGTTTACTTTACGACAATGTCGGCGGAGGTGGCGGAGGGGCCTTGATTTTCCTGCGGGGGTTTTCAGAAGGCCTCCTAGGTCTGAAGATAACGCTACTGTGTGTCAGCAACATCTGGACGACCCTGTCCATGCGCCTCATGTCGGCCTGCAAGTTGGTCACGTCGTCGTTACAAGGTCGCATCAAGGTCGGCCCAAAGACGATGCCCATCGCCGCCACGCTCATGTTGTTCTCCGGATACTGGAGCACACTGTGTACATGCAAACATTACAAACTGAACACGCAAATGATTTCTTTGTATTTTAGTTTACAAATTGAAAAAAAACTACAAAATCAAAATTTGAGTTTTGTTCCTGAAATTATTTGCTTGTGATTGGAAACGAATCTGCAGTAAGGAAATGAAATCGTCGGGACATACGTCAGAATGTACTGCATTTCCGTGGTTTTCCTATACATTATTTGTTTTTCAATACATTTCTAAAAAATATGGATTCTTTGTCACTGTTTTTGTGTGGAAAATTTAATTTTTCCTTACAGAAGAAACTTTTTGAAGAATAATAAGAAAAATATATCTCAGTGTCGGATTTCTAGTTTAGTAAAATAGTTGTCTAGTTCATCTGGCGTTTGCCGTTGATTACGACGTGGTTCGTCCTAGTAAGGGTGAAAGCCACGTGAAAACATGAAATAAGCACGTAGCAAATAACAATGTGCTGCAGGGAAACCTACTTTGATAAGTGGAGTACAAGAAAGTTCAGCGTGGCTCTCGCCTCATTGCACAGCTTCTCTGTAATAACTTTTCTTAGAAGTTCTCCCGTTCCAGCGTCCGTAGGGTTGGCTAAAACATAACATACATGAACATCAGGCAAACATAACTAGTGATCTCATCTGCCGGTAAATGTGCAGATAATGAAGAAGTTGTTTTGCTGATGTGATAGCAATTAATTCGCTGGACGAGGCTTACCAGAGCTCTGCTCAGATAGTCCGAATCATATAAACTTGATTTCCTGGGCCATAGGAAACGAAAACATTGATATTTTGATATCAACATAACATACATGCATGGTTCAAGAGCAAAGCACGAGACTGATTCAAGATGTCCGCCGTAATATAAACCAGCCACCGGCAATCCTGACTGAAAATTTTGCCCAGGGATTGAGTCCTCTTAAACATTGTACAATGTGCATTCCCTTTAAACTTACCCCTATTCCAAAATACCTGCTGAAGAGTGGCATGCAATTGAGTAGTTAGTAGTTTGTGCTCATTTTCCTGCCAAATTAACTTTAGATGCCTTTTCTACCTAGTAAACTCTTTTCAAATTTAAAAAATTACTTGTTACACAACAGCAATGTCCACATTTGTTCCAACCGGCAGAGCGCGGTAGGCATGCTGCTCGAGATAATGAAGAAAAGTTTTCTAGGCCTATTGCTTCAAATTTTATTTTTAAATTTTGTGTTTATATTTGTTATAATTTTTATTTTTTTTATTTTAAGGCTTTTATCTCAGATCCACAATATAAAATATAGATTCAAGTGACAACTGTCTGTTCATCCTGTAACGCATATTAAATACTTAAAATTTTATTGGTCATTTAACATTATTGTTCCATCTACTTACACATGTTTCTATAAATTTATTTAAAAACCCAATTATATCTTCAAACTAGATTTTTGTAAGTAATAGCCCGTTCTTGCATGGGGCTGCTCAATAATGTTGTCGCTGGAGATGTTCGACAGAATCTCACTCTCACAGTTGCGCGCAGTTTAGCTGGAGCTTCAGTCTCTGCGTGTGCCACATACGTAGAGAGAGATGTGCAAAAATGTTTTTTTAAAGATTGAAAATTCGGGCCTTTAAAATAAAAATTCGCGATTTGTCGCGATTTCCAAAAAATACAATTTTCTCATGCAAAACTTAAAAAATAAAAAAAAGTTAAGGATAATTTAATTGATTTTAATAATTTAAAAGGAAAACAAGCACATGAGAGTGAAGTTCAGAATCAGTTTTAATTTTAAGCTCAATTCAGCCTTCAGTTTTCAAAGTTTCAGACAGTTTTTACCATAATTAATTTCGAATACCCGGCACCTCCACCAAATTTACGAAATTATGCATTTTTTATGAAATTTCTTTTGATATGGATATGAAGTATTTTGAGCTCGCTCTCGTTCAAACTATTATTACGATCTCACAATCGCGTTTTATGACCCGGCACCTCCACCATATGTACCAGACAGGATTAATTTAATTTTGACTACGTACCCGGCACCTCCACCAAAACTTTGAATTTTTTTTCGTGACCTAATTCGCGTTTAAAAACATAATTGCTAATTTCGCCACTAGTTCGCGGTATCAACTAAAATTTCGCGAAAATTGCAAGTGCAAACTGAATTTGAAGGAAAAATTTGAAGGGATTATTGCAACTTTAAAAAAAATCGCGAATTTCGTTGTCACCATTTTTGCACATCTCTACACATACGGTACGTAATGGCGCAACAAGTAGTTGGAGCGGTTGGGGGGTGGGACGGTGGGTAGTAGTGTAAACTCGTAACTAATAATTATATCGCAATACTAATTACTAGGAAAACGCTAAAGTCCCGTCGCGTTGTTGAGCGAGCACCGGTACGTGCAACATGACCCGAGAACGACATTCCCATAATGTTACATACCAATAAGTCTTTAAGGTCTTGACTGATTTAGCTGAAAATTTGTAAAATAGGAGAGAATGTTGTACTTATTGACCCTGCAAAATTTCCTAACGATCGGAACATTTTTATTTTTTTATTTTATTTTTTATTTTTTATAATCAACGATCGGATTTTGTTCAAAAACTATACAGCTACCCGCATAGGTGGTATGTACATGTGTGCAAAATTTCAGGTCGATCAGAGAAACGGTGCAACCTGTACCGAAGCAGTAACAGGAAGAAAAAAAAACGGGCATTCGAGCCATAAGAGTCAAGTGGAGACGCTCGCTACGCTCGCTCAACAGCTATACTAGGAAAACGCTCAGTTGGACGCGTTGTTGAGCGAGCACCGGTACGTGCAACACGACCCGAGTACGACATTCCCATAATATTACATACCAATAAGTCTTTAAGGTCTTGACCGATTTACCTGAAAATTTGTAAAATAGGAGAGAATGGATAAAATCCACCGCCATCTAGAGGACCTTGACATCATTTCTTTGGGAAAACTATTTAAACTCTTGATTACTTCTAGGTGGCAGTACATAGTGACCAGAATTCTTGTGCGACTTTTCGTTGCCATGGTAACGTTACTTTTGTTAAAATGTAATTTCTATCTACACTACTTATCGGATCAAAATAAAATTAACATATTCGTGACCGGACGGACATTCTAAATGATTTGGCTACCTCAGATTTTGTCGCCGTTTAGTTTAAAAAAAAAAACTTTAGATTAACTTTAATGTAACTTTATAACTTTTTGAACGATTTTGCCACAAAACTAACGGCATTCAATCGGGAACGAAACTTGCGGATGGTCAAAATTTCAACTCGATCCGAGCCTCCGTTCGACCGCTATCATGAGCCAAAAAAGCTGAGCGACTTTCCGTTGCCATGGTAACGGGACTTTGTTATAATGTAATTTCCGACTACACTACTTATCGGATCAAAAAAATAACAAATTCGTGATCGGACGGACATTCTAAATGATTTGGCCACCTCAGATTTTGTCGCCGTTTAGTTTGAAAAAAAAAACTTTCGATTAACTTTAATGTAACTTTTTAACTTTTTGAACGATTTTTGCCACAAAACTATACAGCAACCCGCCTAGGTGGTATGTACATGAGTGCAAAATTTCAGGTCGATCAGAGAAACGGTGCAACCTGTACCGAAGCAGTAACAGAAAAAACAAACATTCGAGCCATAAGAGTCAAGTGGAGACGCTCGCTACGCTCGCTCAAAAAATTTACTTTAGGTCTGTATACAATAGGACCTACTTCGAAAATAAGGTGTTCTTACTTCTATTAGTATATTACCATTCACAAGATCAGCACAACTACATGAAGCCTGTCTCACTCACATTCTAAGGCTTCCTGGAAGTCCTCGATCTTCAGGATCGGCTCCTTGAGATTTCTGAAGAACATCTTTAGAGCCCCAGTCAGGACGTGGACATTGGTCTCCTGTTTCAGTGCACTCTCCATTTCTCCCTCTCCCTGCAGGACACACATCATGGTTCAGGGGCGGATCCAGGACCTCTCGCAGGATTATTTTATCAAGAACCTGCTGAGGCTGCCACGAAGACGAGTTTAGACGCTCAGCTTTCAGGCTTTTCCGGGTAAACGGTTGAAAACATTGGTATCATATTTCACAAAAACGTTAATAAATTTCTTGATTTGGTTAGTCGGGAAACACTCCCGTAGGTGTAATTGTTATTATTTACTACAATTCAGAAATTAAAAAAGTCCGCCCCAACCGTGATTCGAACCACGAACTCCCACATTCCAGGTGAATGTGAATGGTGGATGTGAATGTGAATGGAATGTGGGACTGGGAGACCCGTGGTTCGAATCCCGGTTGGGGCACCCACATTCCATTCACATTCACATCCACCATTCACAACACCTGGAATGTGGGAGACCCGTGGTTCGAATCCCGGTTGGGGCGGACATGTTTAATTTCTGAATTGTAGTAAATAATAACGTTAATAAAGGATCAATCTATGAGATCAAATACGCGTATTTTTAGATTCATTCGTGGGGTTTAAATTTAAAAAACGTGAAACCTCCACAATTTACTCAATTTTTGTGAAGTTCGGCAATTTATTTTAAGTGTACAGATGTTTAACTCAAATTTTCATAATCGATGTGAACGCTCACGTTATAATTTGGTTCTATCGTAAGGTAAACGGTTTGGTAGGAATTTCCATTTCCATGTTTTCGATTTTCGATTTTTTCACGTTTTGGAATTACCACTTGCATTGATTTTTAAGGCTAATTCTTAATTCAAAGCAAAATTTGGTTATGATAATATCCAACGCTGCAATCGTCAATACCTAAGCGCGCATTTGAGTTGGCCTCAAAGCTCAGCGCCCCTTTCAATAAGTCTTATTAAATTTACCATACAGTTTGATTTGTTATACCGTCACGTTGCAGGATTGTTATAATCATTATAAAATAAAATGTAACCATTTTATTAAACACCAATTTATTTTAATTTCGAACTAAGAATTCATTTTATTGATTTATTAAAGCCTATTGATTTTTTTGCTTCATTCCATTACATATAATTATATTATATATTTCAAATTGATTTATTGTGATTTTTTCAGTTCTTGTTTTTTATTGGAATTTTGGGTTGACTTTTGATTTTTTTCGGGGATTTTTTGATAATCATTTTTTATGTTCAGAATGGTGTTTTTTTATGTTTGAACTTTCCGTAATTTTTGGATGATTTTCGTGCATTTAGTGTAATAATGACTTTGTATCATACTTGGACTACCAGTGTTTGCCTGTGTTTTCTACCTAGAGATTGCAGTGCCGTTCTTGCACGCAACTAGCGTACCCCGCCACGGGCCACCCCCACCATCCGGCTCAATAGTCTGAATATATTATTAAAAGTAGCAAAATTTTGAATCTGTGTTTTTAGTGTGCTACTTGACAGGTATAAATTCGAGCGACCGCTGCAACACGCTGACCGGCCGGATGGTGGGGGAAGCCCGTGGCGGGGTACGCCAGGAACGCACGTAGTACCTGTTTCGAAATTGCGTAAATGGCATCCTGCCCCCCGCTTGCTCGGTACAAGGCGTCGGTCCTCACACCCGCCCCGGTATCGACTATGGCGTCCACACTCCACCTCACAAACTTGCTGATGCCATTTTCTTCGAAAACGTAGTCGCGGATGCTCTTGCCAAACATCACGTCTATTTTGTTGTAAACACCAGGACTTTCATTGGTGTTTGTGATTTCCAGTTTTTTCTTTGATACCTTAGGCCCTAAAAATAAGAAATTAAATCAGTAAATGTATGTATGTATAAGTAATGCGTGATGAATTGTGTATATCGAGTGGGATAATATAGTCTCGTTAGTCTTCTCCGTTTGTGGACCACGAATCTAGAGGTTTTCGCGTTTGAAAGAGCCAAAATAACCCTATACATACAGGGAGTAAATGTATACAAGTTACACACTCCACCACATAATATTGTGCAGTATGCAGTATACGAAATATATAATAAAGGCATTTACTACTTCCAAATTTTAACATCATGGTGTATGGCTGTATGCGATACAAAGTTGTATCCTAAAGATCCAGAGCAAGCAACCGCGTAGGAACTCTTGGTCAAGTGGGGGGGGGGGGGGGGGGGAGAGGGGGGCCAGTATAAGCTTTATTCTTGTTACCACAACTATACGATTATCATAGTGCCAATCACATAAACAGAGAACACACCCTAGTATCCTCACTGCAATTAGTTCTTCAGTTGTAGCCATGGTGATATACGGTGTGACTGGATGTCTTAACATTTTTAAGTGGGGGTTTACAGGAAAGGGGAGGGGGATTCCACCCCAACCCCACCCCACCCATGGTACAATTGGTATTCTTTGGTGGAAGGATATTCTTCCAATGCACCCCACCAATGTAACAACGGTTGTTCGATGGGTAACCGAAAAGGTGCTATGTTTAAAGAGTTCCTTTAAAATTTTGGGGCGAAGCAGGTCGTGCCCCTTGGGAAAAAAGGTAGATAACGGTAAGGGAGGTGGTGGTTATTCTTCTTAAAAGAAAGACTCTTTATATGATCTGGACTAAAAACAAATTTATTTTAAATTTAGTAAATATTGATCATAGAAAACTGGCACGATTACATTTTAAACTTGCTTTCTTATAGAAAGCAAGTAGCAAGCAGCAGTAGCAAGCAAAACTCCTACGCGCCTGCAGGAACCCGCGGAACTCATCAACCTTTAACACCTTCAACGTTTCTATTTATAATATGAAGTACTTTCACCCGAAAGGGATTTTTATTAATTGTTATCATCCATAAACAAACGTTTTTATTTAAAATATGAAGTACTTAATTAACCTGAAAGGGACTTTTATTTTAATTGTTATCATCCATAAACATAAAAACCTACAAAACCTTCAAAGGATTTCACCCAAAAATAATTGTATTACTTGTTATTGTTATAAAAGAAAAACAAAGAATAGAATGTATAAAAAAAACATTTCGACGGACATTAACTTGAAACAACAAACCCTCACACAGAAGTGAAACCCGGTACCACCTCTGCAGTGGCGGAACTAGGCGCCCGCTGCCACCCTGCCACACCGCACTGTGCCCCATTTGGCCTAACAATCGCACCCCCACGCATTACATTTACGCACCATGGGCACCGGATTGGCGAAAAGTGAATAAAATAACGGCTCTAAAAATGTTTTTGAAGAGAACACACCTTTCAAAACCAAGCCTTGACCAACATATCCTAAGAATTCAGTAATTATGAAGCGTGCGAATAAAATATCATACGTGTTCCTAAGCAAGCATTGACATCACATCTGGCGAGTAGCGAGGTTGGCATAATAAGATCGGGACAAGGCAAACAAAATCATGAATTCGTTAAAATACTACGGAAGACTGACTTAATCATAACTTATAAAATGTTAATTTATGTGATATTTTAGGATTTATATGACAATAACATAACCAAATATGGTAATGTCAGTTGTGTGTAAATTGTCAACGTTGGCGTGCATGCACTCAATCTCGCTGGACGATTGACAGGCTATCTGAAAACGTTGAAGAGTGCAGGACGTCGAACGCAGTCCAACACAGATAGAATAAGCACTTTAGCCTGATCTGCTCGTTCTGGACTGCGTTCGACGTTCTTGCGTCCTTTGACGTTCGAGTGGGGGTGAGGGTGGGGGTTGGGGGCAGCATTAGCTGACTACATTTTAGTAGCATTGATATTCATACTGACACTCTAAAACAATCTAATTTAATATCTCTTATCAATGTATTGAACAAGATAAACTAGAAAAGCATGCCAATAATGAATTACTCATTACCGTTGCCTAGTTCTGTCTTGTCAGATGGTTGTGTTCTGTTAGCCTACCTTTACCAAATGTGGTCGTTAGCTTCGCCTCACTGCTTGGTGATATCCCACCCTTCTTCGTCTTGGAAACCCTCGGCTTCTCAAACAAGGTATTTTCATTGGGTTGAAGCATTTCTCCAGATTTTACATTCATTTTCGCTAGTTTTGACTCGCGCCCTTTGCTCGGCCGCTTCGACCAACTTGTCTTCCTTTCAGAATTTTCAAGTCTGCGGTTTAGTCGATTTGGGAGTACCAGTTTGGCAATAAAACTTCCCATGATCCTCTTCTGTCATTAGTTCATCTGCAATCACGAGGAGGGTTGTTATTGTCACGTGTTCATCTCTTATAATACGGGATGGTTGCTGTAAAGTTAGTTTACAACATTGATAACTAAAGAAGTATCAATCCCGGACTGTAATCTGTAACTAAATGAAAGTAAACCAGATAAAACTTAATATCCATCGAATTCACAATTTCGTAAAACATCAATGTTATAAGCATAAGACAGCGTTATAAATCTCAAATCATCTACCAGGCAATTTTTTAACCGGTCATATATCCACAATACAACGTAGTTACTAACCTTTAATTAACTAATCGAAAAAATAACTGTAGTACAAATGAACAACATAACATAACAATAATAATCTAAACAATTACAAAAAATAACGTCTCAAATGGTTAACACCGCCAGGCCACGGTAAACTGACAAGTCTTGCAATCTCACGTTAAATATCAACTAGGAAAACGCTTAAGTCCCGCCGCGTTGTTGGATGAGCGTAATTTGTGCATTGAGCTGCCATTGTGTTATGCGGATTTTCTGTTGTTCTGTGAAAAAATCATTACTAAGTTGAAGATGTTTTTAAAATTAAATTTAATTTAAAAAAAATTACCTTAAATTTTAAATTTGTTTAATTAATCGTAATTTTAAAAAAGGAAAAAAATCGTAATATTGAAATTTTTATAAGAAATAATTATTCGATTGCGCACAAATTTAACACGAATATATTAATTCATAAAATTAAAGTTCTGTGAAAAAATCATTACAATAGGATAAAGCATGTAGGTGTTATAAGCCGAAGAAATTTTAAAAATAGAAAAAAGTCGTAAAATTGCGATTTTCGTAAAAAAAAAGTTTTTTGATAACGCTCAAATTTCACATGATGATTTCAATTCATGAAATAAGGGTTCTGTGAAAAAATCATTTCAATCGGACAAAGCATGTAGGTGTTGTAAGTCGAAGAAATTTTTAAAAAATCGAAAAAAATCGTTAAATTGCGATTTTCATGAGAAATAATTTTTCGATTGTGCTTAAAAACGTGTCAGTTCTAAGTTCAGAGATTTCAAAGACCTCCATAAACTTTCATCGCAATCGGAGTATCGGTTTAGCCGGAATCGTGTTAACAAACAGACAAAAATACCAAAAAAAAAGAAAAAAAAAAAAGAAAAAAAAACATTCCGGATTTTTTTCTCCAGTGTAGTGAAATGGAATCTTCGCTACGCTCATCCAAATAGGTAATGACGAAAAAATATATAAATTGACGATACAACAATCATACCGTTTTAAAAAAATAGTGGTGTACAAATAGGCTTATATTAATCTGTACTCAAAAGCAGACTGCATCTTGAAGTGACAAAACACCGTCAGTGATAGCTCATGGATAACGTGCGGGACTCTGATTCGGGAGGTCACGGCCTTGAATCCCGCCACCGGTAATCCTGACGGAAAGATTTTCCTAAAGGAGGATTATGTCCTCTTAAACAGCCTTCGGACATTCCATCCACAATTCTCAAAACTCTCAAATATACCTAGGCTGGCTAGAGGCTATACACAGCATTACATCCAAGGCAGGTTTCCCACGAGCAATTTACAATTTTTTTAGTACAAAAAGAAATGTATTCAAGTGACAAGTTAACCTATAATGACTAATGAAGAACATTATGAGCCCGAGAAAGCAACTGAACAATAATTTAAATTAATATATTTAAAATATCTCTTTGAAATGAACACCCCCGACCAGAAGTAAATCAATGGCTGGCTCTATAGTAGATACAACTATCCCACTTGGTTTACTTACGGTCGATGGTGTGCATTTCCTTATAGCTTTCAATATAAGTACTTCGTTGTTGATACACTTTATCAATAATAGCCTATACATACCATACATAAAATGTAAAACGAGTAACCTACACTTGGTGTATAGTCTAACTTAACGCGAACTCAAACTAGGCTAGTTAATAGTTATCGCAACGCCCGAATAATCTTGCATTTGACAGATATCTTATCAGCTGCCATGTTCAAGCGTATTAGCTTTAGAAATGAAATCTAATGGTTTATAGATAAAATATCTTTTAAGTGATTGCGTGCATCTTGTGCGCAAACTAACATTCTAATAATACTGATAATACTAACTCTAATACACGTTTCGAATAACCATAACAATGTCTCGTCATATTAGTACTAGTCCAGGCTACTAAGCGGCTGCTTCATGCTCCGTAAACTTAAAATCATCGCCAGCGAATCATCCCTTCTTTTAGTTTATCATGCATTTATTCATTCAATCTTCTCATATGGTATACTTTTTTGGGGCTCGTCTGTCCATGCCCAACGAATATTTATCATTCAAAAAAGAGCTGCAAGAATAATCGCTGGTCTCTCTAGGCGGACATCTTGCAGGACATACTTTCCCAAATTACGTATTCTTACCCTAACTTCAACTCTAATTCAAACAGCTGCAACTTTTGTCCATTCCAACCCTGAGCTTTTTCCCACCAATTTGACCAATCACAGTCACAACACAAGAAATGTAGCCAATATTTTCATCCCGTCGTTTGGACATTCATTTTATAAAAGTAGTCCACAGTTCCTTTGCCGCATTCTCTACAATAATCTCCCACATGATATCAAAAATTCCAAATCATTCAAGTTTGACCTTAAGAAGTATTTGCTAGAAAAATCTTTTTATTCTCTAGACGAATTCCTAAATCCCTCCACTTAGAGTTTTACCATATTGAAATTTATAATTGTTATTGTATTCTTTTGAATTTGTATTTGTTATCTGTTAATTGTTATTTGTTATTTGTCATCTGTTATTTGTTATTTGTGATATGTAACGGTTAGGCATATGTATGTATATCCGATATGTGTACCATGTACATGTCCATGGATTCAATAAACTAGGAAAACGCTTAAGTCCCGCCGCGTTGTTGGATGAGCGTAATTGGTGCATTGAGCTGCCATGTGTTATGCGGATTTTCTGTTGTTCTGTAAAAAAAATATTACTAAGTTCAAGATTTTTTAAAATAATATTAAATTAAATTAAAAATAACTTAATTTTTTTTTAAATTAATCATAATTTTAAAAAAAGAAAAAAATTGAAAAATTGCGATTTTTTAAGAAATAATTATTCGATTGCGCTCAAATTTCACACGAATATATAAATTCATAAAATTAAGGTTTTGTTAAAAAATTATTACAATAGGATATAGCATGTAGGTGTTATAAGTCAAAAAATAGTTTAAAAAAAGAAAAAACCCGCAAAATTTCTATTTTCATGAAAAATAATTTTACGATTGCGCTCAAATTTCACACGAATATCTTTATTCATGAAATTAAGGTTCTGTGAAAAAATAATTGAAATCGGATAAAGCATGTAGGTGTTATAAGCCGAAGAAAGTTTTTCAAAATCGAAAAAAATCGTAAAATTGCGATTTTCATGAGAAATAATTTTCCGATTGCGCTCAAAAACGTGGCAGTTCTAAGTTCAGAGATTTCGAAGGCCTCCATAAAATTTCATCGCAATCGGAGTATCGGTTTAGCCGGAATCGTGTTAACAAACAGACAAAAATACATAAAAAAAAAAGAAAGAAAAAAAAACATTCCGGATTTTTTTCTCCAGTGTAGTGAAATGGAATCTTCGCTTCGCTCGCTACGCTCATCCAATAAGTACTTACTACTTAATATTATCAACGGTGTTGCTTGTTGGTTGTCACACCAGCACCAATGATACACACCATCCGAGAAGCCGCAGCTCTACGCGTGAGATAGTCAGCCTCGATGCAACTGATAGTGTTGCATGGCTCAAGCGTAAAGCGTGACACTCTGATTCGGGAGGTTTCGAGTTCGAATTCCGAGAAAGTTTATTCCGAGGTTTTCTTCATTCGTTCAAGGGGTATTTAACCGCTAAACTCAAAAAATATATTTCATTCAGGCTAACTAGTAATGAATTTAGCAATCAACAGAAAAATTATTGGGGCCACCATGACCTCCCAAAAAATTGTCAAACATGACATTTTTCGAACTAGGTCCCATCGGCAAAAATCTCCCATAAGAAATAACATGGGGACGATCTTTATGCCCCGTGACCTTGGAGGATTTTGATCAAAAAAATATTGGCCATTATTGACGTACTCGACAGCCTTTTCTGTAAATTCTGTATATTTTGTTTTGTAATTGGGCAAGTAGTTCGGTCAAAATATGCTGATTGCCAAGATGGGGTGTGATTTTGGAATGCATATTTTTGCGTGTTTGAGGGTATATTTGGGCACAGTTTCAAGACACGATGTTATAAAGGGGCATTTTAGATTGGTACTATGCTCTAGTATCTATGTGGAAAAAAAAGAAGCAGGTTAAAGCCGATTTAAGAAATTTTCCAAAACACCAATTTTCGCCAATTTCTGGATCAAAAAAATTTAAAAAATCGTGTTAAATCACAGTTACAAGATATAATTTTTTAAACGGTCATTTAAGTGTAGTATTGTGCTATAGATCACGTGGTAAAAAATAATGTTTGGGGTTTTTAGCCCCTTTAAGGCGAATGCAATTGGCAGCCCTCGGACATTGCAAATTCCAAAATAACTTGGACAGGTTTCCCGCGAAAATTTTAAAAAAAATCACCCTTGGTGGATGATTGTCATGTGCGTGATGTCAGGGAGAAATCCGGGTCCCTGCTGGTCTTATTATTTAATTTCTGGTTTTATGTGTATATCACACATTTCACTTCAATTATTTGTAATAAATCTCTTCAATTACTTTGTATGCAGTTGCAGAACTGTTTTCGTACCATATCGTCCATTAAACAGAGGTTGGGGTTCGGGGCGCAGGGATACCAACATAAGTTTACATTGTGGAAGTGTGGGTAAATCAATATTTTTATTTTTGTTGAATATAATAACAACAAAAGGCCTCATTCTCTAAAACTGTCATTATTCTTGTTTAGATTTTTCAACTAATTATTAATGATGACCATCAACAAGAAGCAGTGCAAAACCGCAGTATATACGCAGTATTACACCGTATAAAGGTATAATTAAAATCGTAGACTAGACCAACCTACTTTATTCTAACTTACGATATGTGTATGCTTAACGTAGGCCTCGTATATACTATTCCAATGTCTTTGGTAGGCCTAAGCCGTATGGTCGGGCATAAGGCACAGAGCATGGCTCTGCTAATCGTAAAAGACAAGGAAAGAGTAAGTCCATCTCGCAAACATCAGCTGGTTAGTATAAAAGATAAGTATTACTCCCCGAAAAGATGCGACCACTGGCAGTCGTCATCGGGGACTTCTACCCCTTCCCCGACGACCTCCTTGACGACGACGACCATGATAATACGAACGATGCCAAAGACGATGACGACCACGACGTGAGAACCCCCTTTTTTCTTTCACAGCTACCCGAGGCTTGTTCTGACCAGCATAGGATTTTCCTCCCTATATCACTAAGGCTAGAGTGGCGCATTATAACCGAACGGTTAACGCGCCCCAAAACCAAATAAATTAAAAAACATTTTCTATGTTCACCTGTAGCCTAAATTGTCTTTAATTTTTCATAAGCCTACATTGACGGTGGAGGTAATCGTAGGTCTACACTAGTTGGCCGTCCCATTTAGCCTGGCGTGTATCAGTTGAACAAGAGTATGCGACCACAAATTGTGTGCAATGATTACACTAGGGAAACGCCAAAGTCGTAGATAGATGAGTGAGTGAGCCATGTGTTGAGTACCCGGGAACATTTGCATTTAAGTTTGATGATAATAATTATATAGGTTGGCCTATAATTAATATGGTTTTGAGTTGAGTTGGTTTAAGGGCGCGTCAACATTAATAATAATACACCTTTATTGATTTATACATAGTACAAAATAGGCAATGATACATAAAATTAGTGATATAAAATAAATGATGGTATACAAACATATAATGATGAAATATGAAATTAATGGAAAACATTGAAATTAAGGAAGAACATACTAATTAATATGAAGCTAAGGAAAAACAATGTAATGATAAGTCATCAAAGAACTCATTAATCGAGTAATAAGATTTTGATAATACGAATTCTTTGAGCTTGGTTTTGAAAGATATTGGTGATGATAATGTTTTTATATGAGTTGGAATTTTGTTATAAATAGTAAGGCAAAGATAGTGAGGACTTTTGGAATACAGGGACGTATTGTGAGAAGGAACATGGATTTTAGTTGATGAACGAGTTGAGTAGGAGTGAATGGAAGAGTTTTGGGGGAAGAGAGATGGATTATTGTTGACGAATATGGCTGCTTGATGAATAAGGGAGCAAGCAAGAGTAAGGATAGGCCTATTAAGGGCAGGAAATAAACTTCTGCACGACCTCAGTCTAGAGGCCCCAGCAATGATACGAACTGCTCGCTTTTGCAGTATGAAAATTCGTTTTGCCTGGGGCGAGGCCCCCCAGAACAAAATACCGTACGAAATATGAGAATGAATCAGGGCATGGTAAGAAAGCTTAAGGGAGAGAAGGCTGACATTCTTCTCAGAACAAAACAACCACTCTTGATTTTAGATGCTACATTGTCTATATGAAGTGACCACTCTAATAAATCGGAAAGCGTAATACCTAAGAGCTACACTGTAGAAGCACGAGCTATGCTTGATTCATCGATTCGGATAAGGGGGCTTAATTGAAGAGAGGGCAACTTGGTGTGAAAATGTAAGTAAGTTGTTTTGGAAGGTTGGAGAGAAAGGAGATTATCAGAGCAATAATTGGACATAGTAGATGCCTGCTTATTACAATTCTTGAGTAAGTTGTAGAAGTTCATTTTTGGGGACCGTTATTAAGTGACTAGAGTCATCAACATACTGCGATAAAATTCCAAAATCAAATGCATCTGGCAGGTCATTCACATAAAGAAGAAAGAAAGTGGGAGCCAGAATAGTACCTTGGGGTACCCCACTGAGAAGGGATTGAGGGGCAGAAAGGTTTACTGTGATCTTGTTATGCTTAGCGGAACGTATCTCAACAACTTGGTTGCGATTTGATAAAAATGAAGAGATCCAACTATTAGCGATATCCCTTATTCCTAGACTTTCAAGCTTGTAAAGAAGAATTTGGTGATCAATGGTGTCAAACGCTTTACTGAGGTCATAATATATCTTAACCGCTTGATCACCCCGGTCAAGGGAGTCATAAAGAGATGAAAGAAAGGAGAAAATAGCTGATATTGTAGATTTGCCCTTTTGATAACCATGTTGGCAAGGTGTTAGTATGTTATTTTTGTTTAAGAAAGTAGTGAGTCGAATAAACATGACTTTTTCAAATATTTTAGAAAACGAAGAGATGATAGAGATCGGTCTGTAGTTATTAGGATCGTCTTTCTTGCCCTTCTTCTTATAAATAGGAATTACTTTGGCACTTTTGAGTTTGGTAGGAAAAGTTCCGGAAGTAAAAGAATTGTTGATTATATATGCAAGAGGGGAAGCAATGTAAACACTACATTTGGAAAGGATTGAACCAGGGACTTCGTCTAAATCTAAACTGTAGGCCTAAGGCCATAATGCGCCACTCTAGCCAATAATAATAGGAGGAAAGGGTACGTTACCAGGTACTCAACACATAGCTCACTCACTCGTTTAACAACGACTTTGGCGTTTCCCTAGTTTTATAAACATTCATTTGCTTCTACAGAAGTTAACTCTACCGGAATAAAAAGAAAAGGAGAATCTCTACAACAACAGCAACTACAAATGGATTTACACTGGCCGAAGATAAACCGTTGGTTGGTCGGTAGCCACTAAGAAGAAGTATGAAGCATCTTTTGCAAAAGATGGCCGCAGTCAATGAACCATGTCTCGAAATGTAAGTTTATTTTGTTTAAATCAATCTATATGCCTAGGTACTAATCGATGCATGCAAATTATATCACCTTCATTATTTCTACCATCTGTGAAACCATCGCAGCTTTCAGAGTTAGGCTAGGGGGCCTCTAGGGCCTGCCGCCTGCAACTGGGTGAAAGCCGCTCTTTATTCTGATCAAATCGCTATTTCTTACTTGAAGGCCTCTAGGATTTATGTAGGCCTATGAAATAGGTTGGCTTAGGGTAGCTAGGCCTAGAGGCCCCTAGCCCTAGAGGCTCCTAGCCCTTTTGATTTCCTAGGTCAAGGTCAACTAGCTAGGGGGCTAGGCCTAGCCTAGAACCCTATGCAGTTCTCGGAACTCTTTCGGTTGGTGACTACGTATAGTAGGCGGCCTATCACAGAGCCCGGAATCGGTTCAGGCAAATCGATTCTGGCGGAATCGGTTTGAAGTTGTTGATATACCTGTCAGTTTTGGCCAAAAACACTTTAGGCCTAGGGTAGTTCCAAACCACTTCGGGAAGTGATTTGGAAAACTCGAATCGATAGATAAGTGGTTGATATAGGCCTAGGGTAGCAACCCCTAATACCGGACGCGCGGAACAACCCCTATTTCATTTCGCCTTAATACGCTTTTCAATACCGATCTTGCTGATGTGATGCATGTATAATTTTAGTTGACATCTTGTTTTTTACGAAGTGCTTTGGTATTTCTTTGTGAGTCGAAGATATATCGAAATAATCAAGGTCAGAAGTTCCGGATGTGCGTCAGAAGGTGCTGCCAACTCAAGTTCCTATAGCAACGAAAACTAAAATGGCGTTTCTAGGCGTCAGCTGTTGAAAAACTATGAAGTTTTACACTTAAATCAATCAGATTTTGATCGGGATTGAACAGGAACATTCATACGGCCGTAAAAACTATTTTTAACACTTCAAATATCGAAAATGCTTCACGGCGTCCGGTTCAGGGCGCTTTGACACTTCCCGCTAGAAATCCCGAGGTATCGTCATGTTAGCGAAAGATGGGGGGTATGTTAAGTTGGCAATGGCTAGTTGACACTTCAAGTTTCAAAATGGTGTATCATACATCATCGTAGCTTGAACGAAACGAAAGATACAGGCGTTTTAAGTTGAAAATTTTCTCCCGAAGCGCTTAAGTGTCCGCTAATCGGTCCCATCACCCTAGGCCTACACGTCAAACCGTTTCAGGGAACATGAGAATGTGATATATATCGATTCATGAGTTCGACTTTCGACTTTAATTCGACTTTCAACATTAATTCGACTTTCGAATTGCGATCAACCACTACAACAAGTCACAATATCAAATAGGCTAGGCTACAATTACAACCTGTCGGAAGCTAGCCTAAAAGGCGGTGCTAATTTTCAACATGGCTGGCGTTGAACCGTTTTGGCCAAAACGTTTCTGCTTTATGGTGATATACACCTTATTCTATAGGCCTAAACCGTTTCAGCCCGAATCGATTTGCCTGAACCGTTTCAGAGCTCTGTGATTTACGTAGTCATTGACAGTTTTTGATCAGTAGGTACTTTATTTAAAATAGCGACGTTAAAGGTTTTGTAGGTAGGCCCTAGCCTACTTTAGATTTAACATAGCGACGTTAAAGGTTTTGTAGGTACTTTAGATTTAAAATAGCGACATTGAAGGTTTTGTTGGTACACATAAAAAAACTGTCCATACCAACCGAAAGAGTACCCAGTTCTCTACCACCTTTCGTCCTTAGCCAATAGTTTGTTCTATATTTAACTGTATTTCAGCCATTGTATCTCCGACATATGCCTAGACTTCGTATATCACGCACGTTCAAATCGCCTTGGTTCCAGGCTTCCAGCTGATAACAGACTGATTTTTTTGATTTTTATAAAAAAAATCAAAAATCATGATTTTTTTGATTTAAATCGGATTTTTTTTATTTAAATCAATTTTTTTGATTTTTTTTAATTTTGATGTAAATTGGACTATTAGCCTATTTATTCAAATTGAAATTCTAGACTGGTGTAGGCCTAATAGGGGCCTATAATTTTATATGCAAAACCCTTCCTCTTGGTTTAATTTTAGGCTGTTTAGGCCAACCAGGTACGGGTCTAGGCCTACTACGTAAGAAACATGAAATAAAAAATGTTTAGGGAGGGGTGGGTGTAAACATAGCTAGCTGCTAGGCAGGGGCGCCGATTATGTGGGTGCTCAGGGGCTGAAGCACCCCTCAGATTGTTTGGAGGGGTGCGCACCCCTCCAAACAATAAAAAATAATAAAAATAAAATAAAAGTTATGCCTATAACTATCTAAGTTTTGAGGTATTAAAAAAAAAATGTTTCTATTTTTCACTTGGAAGCAACCAAAGTGATTAAAACAGTGTTTTTGCATTTTGAAATATTTTTGCAACTTTAATCGTAATCACAATTGAAGTAACGAAACAATATCCACTGTTCCTTGCAGTCAGCTACAACACGTGAGGGGGCGGGGGGTCTTTTTATCGCATTGTGATTGTTAATTGTTCTTATGAGGACACATGCCCTTCTCCACTTCCATATGCTCGAACCGGAATCCCCACCAAAAGAGTGGCCATGCTCGACACTCGACAGTGCTCGCGCTGAGAACTGATATGCTATGCTAGAGCTAGTCAAACGTCAAACTCACTTGAGTTTTGTTGGACGCGATCGCTAACGTAATGATATGCATATTCGATGGTTGTAACATGGTCTATCTCGCACTTCCATATTTTTTTACGGTTTTCTAGTTTTTACTGTAAAAAATTGCATTATTTTGGTAACATGATGATCTATCTCGTTAGTGTTCCAATTCTCTTGTTGGTAGTTTTCTAGTTTTTGCGGTACAAAAACTACAGTATTTCGGTATTGCATCCAGCCCCCTATTTTTGTCTAGAACGCACTAAATGCACTCTAAAAACGTGATTTTAAAAATTTTCGCCTACGGCGCTAATGTTGGGGGGCTCCGCCCCCAAATACCCCGTACTTGATCCCTTCTCCTGAAGTTGAGCACCCCTCGGAATTTTCAAAATCCGGCGCTCCTGCTGCTAGGGCATTATTATCTGTCAATTTGGTGAAAATTAATAGTATTTAATTATTAATCACATCATATAGGTTAGGTATTACCTTTGGAGGTTACAGATGAGATAGGTAACAATTTTATCGATACAACTAGTACTGCATTTGCATAGGTAATGATTTATTGAAAATTGAAATAGAAAATGAGATCAGTCAGTTACAGATATTAGGCGGCCAGAGGCCTACATTCACAAATCACAAGACAAACTGGCTCGTCACGAAAGTGTCTAGACCTAGGAACTAATTGTTATTTAGGCCTACTAGTATTTAATTAGTGATTAGGATTAGCATAACTGATTGTCATTTAGTACTTTGTATAAAAACACCAGCTTACCTGCCTTTTCTTCACCAAGCCTGTTACGCAAACGGGAGTGGACAAGATTGAATGATGAGAATGCCCTCTCAACCCCAGCTGAAGAAGCTGTAGCAGTTAGTAATTGCTGCAAAATGCAGTAGGCCTACTCTCTTTCACCTATTAGGTCTCCTATGCCTATCTCATTGGACTTCATGCGCTTGAAAAGAGTCCACCACGCGAGTGGGGCCATGCTTGGGTGGGGCTGCTATATGACTGTGCCATAGTGTGTTAGGACCTAGGAATGAAGTTTTAAAAGCCTAGGCCTATACCAGGTCTAGAAGACCTGTGAAATCATTGATCACTGCCTCAGAGTCATTTGGATCATTTTTGTAATATTTGATTTAAATCAATTTTACCCTGACTGTGATATAGGGCCTGATGCGTTGAAAAAAAAAAAATTACTACAATTTTTTAAAATTTCCAAATGCATGGTTGCATTGCCTTTATTGCATTAAGAATTGCATTTGCAATATTTCCACTAAAATTACAGTCCCCCCTACCCCTACCCAACATAACCTAGAAATTTAAGTTTTTAGATAATAGCTTATTTTGAGTGTAAGCAAATTTGCTGATACGGTCACAGGTGAAAGAAATATTAATACAACATATAATTTTGATAGATATTACATACCAAATAGCCTTCAAAACACTTTTCACTGGAGAAACAACAAGCTTGACAATCAACAACAATGTTCCCGCCTACCGTCTGAAGCTAGCGCCAGTCATCGCGTGGGATCATAGAAACCCCAACGAACTTC
The DNA here is from genome assembly GCA_024449915.1 of Sweltsa coloradensis. NCBI lineage: Eukaryota > Metazoa > Arthropoda > Insecta > Plecoptera > Chloroperlidae > Sweltsa > Sweltsa coloradensis. Next base: position 452,535 of record JAMZAV010000334.1, read on the forward strand.
AATCATGTAACCTGCTAAAACTAAAAACCCCGCTTAACATTGATTTGCAGAAAAACATAAAAGATAGAATAACTTGAGAATACATCTAAGGAGAGAGCGGTATGTTTGAAAATTACTGAGAATCATTAGATTTAACAGCACTGGGGTATATATTACCCCACGCGAGTAATGCAGGGTTAAAGATGTTACTGCCATTTCAAAGTGAAATACGTTAGGCCTATGTTTACATAAAATAAAAATTTCAGTCATTTAAATTCCTTAACTGATGTTGTTATCTAAAAATAGTAGTCAATAACATTCCAATGAACTAAAATATGTGAACCCTGCACCCAAACTCCATTCCAACTCCAAATTACAGGTAATTCAATTTGGGGTTATATATACCCCTCCACGCGAGTATGCAGGGTTAACTAAGCGGGCGGGCCCTGCGGGCGCCTAGTTCCGCCACGGAATATTTGTATATTCTTTTAGACACAACCCCTCACCGTCCCCCTCATGCACGAATCATTGCCAATGTTGACACTTGTGCATTGCCTTCTACAGGATGCCTACGCATTGGTTACCTGAGTGATAAGTGATAATAGTGTTTTTGCATCGAAAAGTACACTGACCATTAACCCCACATACTGCATCTGTATCAGTCCTGCAAGCGCATATCCTCTCAAGGCGCGACTGCGAGCTACCGTACAAAAGAAGACATAATTGGGAATTTCCTAAACATGACCATAGGCTACATTCACAATTCGAGTTCCTGACCTCGTGAGTTGCCCACCCGTTTTTCGTAGGGTCTGCCTATTTGACTACAATTACAAACATAAACCTTAACAGAAACCTTCAAAGCAATATGTTCGTGCCCTTTCAAAAACGGCAAAGTGACATTTCAAAATGAAGGAATATAATAGTGCATGTAGTCAATTTCGCCCCCCCCCCCCCTTTCCCCGGGATTATAGGGCCTAGCTGGATTCAACACTGGACGCTAGCATATTTGTTTCTTTACCATTGGCCACTTGCGAGGGCATCAGCTGTGCGACAGTGCTGCGATCTCTCGGCGACCGCCACCTTAACTTGTTACACCTAAACCCTAAATTATTCTTTCAATCTTCCATACTAGGCCTAGGCGGAGGCCTGATAAAGGAGTCGAGTTGGCCTAGGCCTAGGGTTAAATGCTTGGGACATTGCCTCTAAGCTATCCCAGGCACTGATCAAGTTGTGCCCCACCTTCTTGAATCTCTCCATTGACATGTCAGTGATAAAGTAGGCCCAGCCTATATCATGCACACCAAAGCACCTTGGTGTGGCATTAATAGGTTGTTTGTTATTCATTGTAGCTACTTGGCTATTGGACCAGATGTCTTCACCAACCGAGCGCTACTGGTAGTTTTAGTGGCCACTCTCTCGCTCATCTTGACTCTAACGACTCTGAGATCCAGCCAGGTTTCAACACCGCTGTCTACAATCATGGTGAGTTAACATTATCATTATCATTCTTTATTTAGCAAATAAAGCTATTTAAATACAACACATTACAAGGTACAAAAATATTAATTTATAATACCAAATTTACAAATTAACAATTTGATAAATTGACATATTTAACAAATTTCACCAAAGTAACAAATTAACAAAATACCAAATTTACAAATAATTAACAAAATGATAAATTTACAAATTTCCCAAATTCCACAAAATAGTTCAATTTACAAATTAACAAAATGATAAATTTAAAAAAATAAAAAAATAATCAAATTTACTAATTCACAAAATATCAAAATATTTAAATTTCCAAAATGAATAATAAAGAAAATAAATAAAAAATAATAAATAAAATGAAATGAATGAATAAATTTACTTATTGAACAAATTTAACAAATTCACCAAATTTACATAAATAGGCTATCAAATTTACAAAATTACAAAACTTTCCAAATCTAGCCCTACAATCACAAAACAGGAAATTTCATTTTCACAAAAGTAAGGCAGCAATCTTTAAATTCGTGTACATGTTTTAATTAACATAATGTCCTGTAACAGCATTGGTCTCTGATAACTCGTGGCACTTGGCAACATTGACAATTTATACAACAGACATCAATACCATAATTATTTGGGCATGTTATTGTGATATTTTATCACATAAAATGACATAACATAATATAAAATAATATTTTATTAGTTATAAAGTAGTAAATCCTACAGAGGCAGTATTTTAAACAAAATAATGATTTTAAGAATCCAATCGCGATGACGGAAGTTTTTTTCCTTTTTGGTGATCATGTTCTTAAATTCCCGCTCTTATTATGCCAACCTCACCAGATGTGATGTCAAAGCTAGGAGGATCAAATGTCATCATTTTCGTAGCACGCTTCGTAAATAGGCATAGGGCCTAGGTTCTCAATTGTTAAGATATAATGCCGGTTACCCTAAGTCTTGGTGCATGTTCTTCTTCAAAAACAGTTTTAGAGACAGTAATTTTATTTACATTTTGCCAATCCAGTAGCCATAGTGCATGGGGGACAGAGCTGCGATCCCTCGCCGAGTGCCACCTTAACTGAGACCATAGGCCTAGGTAGTTCACTGATGTGGTGTTTTTTTTGGAACAGAAACATCTTGGCCATGATTTGAGGGTAGGCCTACCAGGAGTATGCCTAGTCTTCATTTGTGGGCTTTATAATGTGCTTAAAGGGGCTAAAAAACCCAAAAATTATTTTTTACCACGTGATCTATAGCACAATACTACACTTAAATGACCGTTTAAAAAATTATATTTTGTAACTGTGATTTAACACGAATTTTTTAATTTTTTTGATCCAGAAATTGGCAAAATTTGGTGTTTTGGAAAATTTCCTAAATTGGCTTTCACCTGCTTCTTTTTTGGTCCACATAGATACTAGAGCATAGTACCAATCTAAAATGCCCCTTTATAACATCGTGTCTTGAAACTGTGCCCAAATATACCCTCAAACACGCAAAAATATGCATTCCAAAATCACACCCCATCTTGGTAATCAGCATATTTTGACCGAACTACTTACCCAAATTACAAAACAAAATATAGAGTATTTACAGAAAAGGCTGTCGAGTACGTCAATAATGGCCAATATTTCTTTTGATCAAAATCCTCCAAGGTCACGGGGCATAAAGATTGTCCCCATGTTATTTCTTATGGGATATTTTTGCCGATGGGACCTAGCTCGAAAAATGTCATGCTTGACAATTTTTTGGGAGGTCATGGTGGCCCCAATAATTTTTCTGTTAATTGCTAAATTCATTACTAGTTAGCCTGAATGAAATATATTTTTTGAGTTTAGCGGTTAAATACCCCTTTAATAATATGCAGTGAACTCAGGTAAATTCTAATTTTTATATTAATTTAAAGTGAAAGTAGCCTAGATTAAGTATGCTACCAAAAGCAACTTTTGGCATCTAGGCCCATGGCCTAGGCCTAGTGATAATTCAAATTTTTATTTTAAAACAGGCTTTCGATCCTTTGGAGTTTCAATTAAAGTGGTACGACCTAATGTTGTGCTTAGGTGTAGGGTCTACTAACTCTTAAATTCCAACTACGATGATCTCTACTAGGTACCTATTTAGTAATTACTTCAGCTAATATTGACCCCCCCCCCCCCCCCCCCCCCCCCGTACTAGATAGGTACCTACTGTTTCTTATTTTTACAAATTAGGCCTAGCCTACCATGTAGGGCCTTCTGCACTCTACAACTACGAATGCATCATGTTTCAGAAACATGGTTAGGTCGTCGGCCTGATGAAGATCTTCAAGCAAGCGTTGCCCTACCAGATGCTGCAAGTTGGCTTCAACCTTGGGTGTGAGTCAGGTACGAAACCTTTTGTTTAGTTTTAAAATTTAATCCTTGCATTAGGCCATTAGGCCAGGGCTGCCGTTTTAACGGATTTTATCCGTTTTTACGGATATTTAGGGTGCAAAACGGATAAACGGATTTTTAGTCTTATTTACGGATATTTAGTTAATTACGTTTTCTATGCTTATTCTTGTATAGGCCTATTTGAATCTGCCCGGGCTAATTTCGATTGTAAACATTGGAGGCGGGGCGATAATCGATTCGACTTTCGATAGGGGGCGGAGCAAGGGCGGAGCCGTGTCCTAGACATTGTAGGAACTGCTTCTGCCAGAACAGTTGCTTTTGGGAGGAGCCAAGAACAAACAATGGAGATTGGAGCCTACAAAATTGTTTTCTTTCGTTTTTGTTTATAAAGTTTGGATTATGTGATCATAAACGTGAAAAATAGAATTAGTATATATGATTAAAATGTTATTAACAAGTTCTGCAAGACTGCAATGTTATTAATAAACACAACACATGGGCCTAGGTCAAAATTGTGATATAACATTCCTAGGGCCTAGGCGGCTAGGCCTAAGAATTTTATTTTTTAACCAAGTCAGATTTAAAACAGATTTTCTGTAAATAAGAAACATTTTACATTTTTATGCAATCTTAATTAAAGCAACCACGGGCGTTTCTGGCTCATTTATTCTCGTCTGTGCATAGGCCTAGGCCCTTGGCAACTTTGAGTTATGATGGTAACAAAATATATAAACATAGTTTGATCAAATGAAATTAACATTTTTAGACTTTTCACGGATTTTTGCGGATTTTTAACGTCCTCCAACAGGATTTTTTTAAATGTCAGTGGCAGCCCTGCATTAGGCTTATCTAGGGTTACTAGTCTATGTGTGAATGGAATGTAGGACAAATAAATTTTTGGACCTTAAGAGTTTTTGTAGAACACATTTCAGAGTAGGGTTGTTTAATGATATTATAATACATTCAGCTTCTTTCTCATTCATTCCTATTATTATTGGATATTGCTTAACGTCTCATATTTATGCAACTTGGCTAATCAAGACGAAGGGAGGGACGTAAGGGATGACGCGGGGGGACAAGGGGTGGACAGGCCTGTGCTGGTCAGAACCAGCCACAAGCGTATGGGGAGGGCAGGGGTTCCCCCACGTCGTGGTCGTCTCCATCTGTGTCATCATCCGTCCGTGTTGTCATTGTTGTCGCCGTCGGGGAGGTAGTCAAAGGGAAGGGGAAAGTTCCCCGACGACGACCCAGAGCTCGCCATTAGTTTCAGGGAGAAAAACTCCCCTAATCACGGGCCAAACCACGAGAAGGTTGCGAGTTGGAATTTGTTCGCCGAAATGATTTGTACTAGGTAGGGCCTACCTTGCTGCAAATCGTCGCCAAATTTACACAGTTGCTTTCTTCTCATTTTCAAGACATTAACGTCAGTAAAGTGAGGTTAGATCACAATTTGCGACGAGAATAAAAAAAGTACATCACGACTTGTCACGTCTGCATACAACTGCAAAATACCAACATTGGCTACTCAAAATATGAAAAACTGAAATTGCACGTAACAATCACAGCCTTCTTTCGTTGTAGTTTCAGTTTCGATGTTGGCACCTTTTGTCAGCACCTTTGTAAAAATTGACGTCGATTTAATCATATCACGCGCACTACAAATAACACTCGGGGTAATGCCGCAAAGACGCAATCGACCTGAAATGTGTTTTATCTTATACCAAACTTATTGAAATACTGCATTACGATTTCGGGACATTTTAATGATTTTAGTGAATTACACTCGGACGCAATGAATTGTTAGAAATCCGGACATGTCACTCTTTCCTAAATAAAACTGAAAAGGGAGTCTCAAATGAAGATACGTAAGGAAATTTCAAACTCAATGCTGTAGGCTATTTATGTAGGTAGGCCGAGGCCTACTGAAAAGGGATGTAGGATGGGTCAGGTATAAGAATTTGGATATAACCTTTTTTTAATGTAAATGGTTTAAGCTTTCTTCAAGCAATTTGTTTTACATTAAAACTGTTGAACCTTTTTACCAGACTTTATTTTATTGCTCCAGTTGATCCAATACAGAAGTGGCTTTCCTAGATTCAAACAGCAATAATTGTATGGTATGTATTAGCATTTCACATCAACCTTACACTGACAAACATGTCTCTTACTGGGAAGGTAAACTAGGTACAAAACACTAATTCAGGCTGTACACAGGTCTTAGTATAATATTGAGCAACCATTACACCCATTTGTAACTAGGAGACAATGAATATGATATACAGTACTGTATTCGCGTATAAAAACAAAGTGGCTGACATCTGGCGATCAAGTGGAGAACTGCTCCAAGGCAGATACCGGGCGTCTGCATGGCGGCATTCAATGTTAAACCAATGCAATATTGTAGCTTCACGGTCAACTCCAGAATGAATTTACTCGTTCATGTTTATTATTTACTATTTAGCAAGCAAGAAAGGTCGTAAAATTAGTAATACACATTTTTGTGATGCGTAATGAAACAAAAAGTCTGAATGTGTATATTATTCTGTGCAATACTGTGGGTTAGATGCGAGTTCTATTCCTATTCCTTGAGACACATTTTTCACAACTTTCGTCAGTTTCATGGATACCACCAACCGATAAACGATAAACCATAATGGTAATTAATTTATAACAATGATGTGCTGTAGGCGGTATAGGGCCAAAACGGGCTAAGAGCTATGTACCGTCTTTGGGTTTAACATTCTAAACCCAAAGATACTGTGAACCATGGTGGTATATATCTTTAGGTGATTTCACTGCCAGAATTCTGTGGTCGCTTAATGCACGCAGTGCAGGCGGTCGCCGACAGAATGCGCGACGTGTCAGGTGGTAGTCACGTGACATAGAACTTACAAGATGGCGGCCTTGGGGACCAATCAGATGGCTCGAATTCGGAAATTCGAATGTTCCGCCTACGGATCTGAATGCACGGCCTTCAATAAAGTGCATACACACCGCCATCTCTCGAGGTATTAGAGTCGATAAAGAAGTTTGGAAAAACTTCTTTATCAACTTTCTCGTCACGTGACTACCACCTGACACGTCGCGATCCTGGCGGATTCTGTCTGAACTGCGTGCATTAAGCGACCACAAAAATAGCATTGCTGGATACGCAAGTGAAATCACCTAAAGATATACCACCATGCTGTGAACCATAGTATGTATTATGCAAGTCTCATTAATGGTATAATTGATAATTGGTATAGATATAATATGGAATTTTTGTCATTTTTTATTATGTCCATAATTATAGTTTTTAAATTTGTGCAGCGCATAGAATGTAAACTATCCTACCTTGATTTTTTATTCTTATATGCCAAGAGATTTGTACCAACTGCTGCTGTGAACAGCAAATAATTAGTATGCATAGACTTAATTATTTATAATTCATAATAAATTACGCTCATATTATTCATAATCTCAACCAAAACAACAACAAAACAATTTTAGGGCTTAATTAGGCGTAATATAATTAGTTAACTATGCGTATTAATAATAGAAGGCCTATATATAAAGTTTAGTGATGGCCAGTGCCATTCATAACTAAAAACTTTAAATTTTTAGCCACATTGGGGGGATGGGAGTGTCTTTTTAAATGTGAGACAATGTTTTAAGAGGTTTCAATGGCGTGACGAAACACAAATTTAATAACAAATCGAGTTTGATAATTTATTCGCGAGGAACCCGCAAAAACTTACTTCCGTAGGGCGGGGGTGGGGGGGAGAATAAATAATTTGTGATATAATATTATATTAGGCCTACATATCATATAGGCCTAACTAAGTAAAGGCCAATAATCATAATAAATTTGCGGTATTGCCATGAAGTTAAAATTACTGAAAATACACGCCTCCAAATTACGAGATAAAATTCCTTATTTTGCTAGTTATTTTGCAGCTGAGGGTTACAAAATATAGTGATTGTCCAACCCCATCGTACCCAACTACTGGAAAGTGAAAATACTTCTAGAGCTGACGCTTACAATTAAATATTATGCTTTAAAGCATGAAAAACACACTTGCTCCCTATGCAGCCTGTGTTTTTATCTGCCTTCGGACGGCCATGTTGGCTTACGACCGTGCTGCTACCTGGTTAGGTTTTAACCGCAAATAGGGTATTATATGGTTGACTTTTGTACCTAATAGAAATTATGGTCAAATGATTTAGATTGTTTTGGATTACTTTAAAATGTCTAATGTGTATAGGCCTACGGCTTAATTTTCTAGATAACACATGTTTTATATTGTTTCTTATAGATAGTATGGACAGGGAGGGACTACTGTGCTACCAGATGGTTGCAAGCGCTAGACTAGTGAGCAGAATGCAAGAAATGTCCTATGCACAACTAGACGTCAGCATCGAGATCCCTCCTGCCTTCATTCAAAGGCTTACACTTGTGGTGAGGAATTACTGTAATTTAGCACAACAAACTTGATTTAAAACTGTCTAGTAGGCTACCTAGCCTACCATGTGCATGAGTGAAACGTATTAAAAAGTACTACCCTATAAGTTTCCCATTTAACACATTAATGATTTGGCCTGTAGTCCTACTGGAAGTTATACAAGTAGGCCTATTTAACCAGTTAACTGGGTATTTTATGGGTGAAACCAAAATGTGTCTCTAGTGGTGAAGAATTATTTTTGCGCACTAGGCGGTGAACACGTTCTATTAACTTTAAATCAGGGGGTCAACTTTCAATCGAGTAAATACAGCACTTTTTTAGTTTGAGTGTTTAAATTAGGGGTCTGACCTAGATGACTGTTTATAATAAGACAAGCTATCATGACTGTTCTTAATATTTTAAACTTGTTATTGCTTATAGGTAATACACTTCTGAACCGGATGGCTTAACAACACGAGCGCTATTTCCTCTATCGCACAACTTGACTCCAGCGAAATGAACCAGCATCTCAAGATCCCGTTCACTTTCAAGACTTGCACTGCTGTCTACGATCATGGTGAGTCAACTGCGGCTAACATAACCTCAACATTCCCACTAGGCCTGGAACAGCAAGCTAGAGTAGGCCTACTTCACTGCTGTGGTGTCTTTTGGAACAGAAACATCTTGGCATCTGGACTGCCTGTTACTAGGCATAGTCTTCATTCTAAGGCTATGTACCTACTGCAGCTTTTGAATTTTGATATGAGTTAATCCAATTTTCTTTGTAATTTAAATAGGGGTGTAGGATCCCTTGGAATTTGAATTGAAGAGAGATTATACAGTGATGTTTCTTAGGCCTAAACCTAGGCGTACTAGCACTTTGACTTTTCCAACCGTATAATCTCTTTACTATTATGTAGACAACCCCCCCACCCCCCTCACACTAGATACAGTTTTCTATTTTTACAAATTAGGCCTCACCTACATAAAAGTTAACTTACCATTTAGTCAATGGCATTGGTAGAAATATGGAAAACTGGTAATATAATCACAAATAGTAGGCCCGCCTAGGCAATTGGGCACTTTTTCGGTTGGTGTGCTCCCCTATTAATACACTTTTTTTGCACTAAAATCACTGAAACACAACTATAAATGAGAAATAAATGAGTAATAGGTCAGTAATAACGATGTGGTATCACTAAACACCCGAGAACATGCAATTACACAAGTCAATTACACTTACAAAACACTCGCACATTTCACTGTTTTCTGTCAGCCATCTTGTAAGTTTGTTGTATTCTGAATGTTTCACTCAGTGCTAGTAACCTTACAATAATATAACTTTCATAATCCAAAATTTAATAATCACATTTTTGCTGTTGTAGCCTAGTAAAAAAAAAAGAAAAAACTTTAACGTCGCTATTTCAAACGAAAATACTTTCCTTTGAAAGTCCTTTTTTTAAATAGTGACGTTAAAGGTTTTGTAGGTGGAGTATTTTTGTGAATAAAGTTGGTACGGAGTGAGTACAATGAAAGAGGAGTGAACTGCGCATGCCCTACACGACGACCTGTGCGAACAGTGACATCGCCGAATATTTGTGTAAAATATGTATAAATTAATGAATAACATATTGTATATTTCCATACCGTTTTCTATAAATGACATCATTAATCATTAATAATGCGTTGATTTACATTTATTTCTCGTTGATAGTTGTTTTTCAGTGATTTTAGTGCAAAAAACAGTGTATTAATAGGGGAGCACACCAACCGAAAAAGTACCGGCAATTGTATTTGTAAATTTAAGCCTAGGTCTAGTAAAGGCACACACATATCTAGGTGTCAAATCCTACAACTCTGTATGTATCATGTTTCAGGAACCAGGCCAGGGCAGATTAAGATCTTGAAGCATTTCCATTGTGCATCGTGTGTGAGTCATGCAGAAGTTATGATTAAAAGTTTGCTCAGTTTTATTTCTTCTAGTTCACTTATACGAGGTTCTAAATCATTAGAGGAGTTGCAAAATTCAACAATGAATATATGTATGTGCAAGACTAGGTCTATCCAATGATATAATTATGCTGCAGCACTTAAGTCCTATTTATAGCACATATTAAATGTTAGAATCCTATAGAGCATATATTGTAATGTTATGAATACATTCAATAGATTTAGGCTTCATGACAATAACACAATCGCATAAATGGCTTTAACAAAAATCTGCGATAAATTCTTATAAAAGCAACGAGTTATATATAAAATTTTAACATTTTTTTCACTAAATTGTTTTTTCATTTCTATCAATTGTAACTTTTGCAATTTCAATCAAATCTAATTTGCCAACCTCAAGCCTACTTTAAGAAACTGCAAGCCTATTTAAAGTGCACTGCGAAGAAGCTGATAACGGGAACCGCCGGGATTTTTCTTAACGCTTTCTCAAGAACGTGTTTAAATGGCTTTGCGAGAGGGTCCTTGGATATATTTTATTACATTTACAGTACAGTTTAAAGGCTGCCACGCTTTAAGAATTCTGTTTGAGGATTAAATCCGAAAATCAGCTAAACAAAAACTTAATTATGTAAACCTTTAAATGTATGTATTTTAAATTTAGTTTACAATTTAGCCAAGTTACAATAGCATAGGTATACCAGGACGAAATGTATGGCTAGGCCCGTGTTACTTTTAATTTAAAAAATGTAACAATTTATTATTTATGAAATTATTTTAAATTGACTGTAAATTCTAGTACCTAGTTCCCCTTACCGTAGCTCCAGTGAGGCTAGGCCCTAGGACTGTTCATCCAATTTTCCTGGCATGAGATTATTAATAAATTAAGTCTGCAAACTGTTAAAATTAATCAGTTCTTCTATTTTTCACCGTTTCATGTACTAATCCAATCATAACCTAGATAAAACATGATGTTGGAAATTATGCCAATCTTCATTTAGTTTGTTAAGCTACTCGCCTCCACAAAGCAAGCAAAGGTTCTAATGTCTAGTCTAGGACTTGGTCGCCCTTGCTCCGCCCCATGATAGTCAATCCGCTTATGCCCGCTTCAAGTTTACTGAATCGAAATAGCCCGAGTTCAATAACGAAAATAATCATAGAACTATAGAAATACCGCAAATAAGTACTATAAATCGTTATACCGTTTTGCACCTAAATATCGTAAAAACGGATAAAATCCGTTAAAACGGCAGCCCTGCAGTACAGTTTGAAATGTTCTCACGTTGCAAGATTTCGTGGAAAAGTGGAGATCGGGATAGATAAAAGCATAACACAAGAAACACTTTCAGACTGAGTGAAGCCCTGTCAAATTAGTGAAATTACCAAATTAAAAGTTTACAGATTTTTGCACGTTTACCAAATATACATGTAGTACCGGTACGAATGTATGGTAGTGCATGTTTTACTAAATTTTATTTAAGAAAATTATGAACCCAATATTTATTTATTTATTTAATTAATTAATATTTAGGGCTGTGCGAGTACTCGATTTCTCGAGCTTTTTCGAGCTTCAGTTTTGAGCTCGCGCCGAGCCGAGCTCTTCTTCCTTTCTCTTTTTGCCAAGAATATTCTTAATTAAGTCAACTCACTAAAGAAGGTCGGAGTTCTTTTAACAACCCTTGCACCTGTTTTCTATCAGTCACCTAGATAATATCATTGAGTTGGAAATTATTGCATGGCATTGTAATTTTAGTTTATGTTAAGTATGCTCCACAGTTCTATGTAATTGGGTGTATTTGCAGTATCCTCCCCCCTTTCCACCTGTCAAATCTGTTTTTGTACTTATGACTTCCAAGCAACAATATTATTTCACAAACCAGGCCTTTAGAATGATGTGTGGAGTTCCTGAACTGCTCTGGAACTGCAAACTGAGCTAGCACCACTAAAGTTGAAGGCAGTGTTCGTTGAAGCTAGACCACGCGCAAGATGAGAGATATGGCGGACTATTAGAGTAGAACCCGTGAAAATGAAATTATGATGTGCAAGAATGTACCTCAAGTCTGCATAGATGTTGAATCAAAGTCGAGTACCTATGTAAGAATATGCACTAATCAAGATGGTGAGTGGTTCTAGTGAGCCAGTTCTTACTTCTTAGGGGATGGGGTGACAGATTCAGCCAGGAAAGAAGGTTTTTTCACATCGTGGTCTTTGTCATCGTTTGTATCGCCGTCGGGTTAGTCATCGAGGGGAGGGGGATGGTCCCCAACGACGACTGCCGTAGCTCGCCTCCTGTTGTTTTGCAGAGTATAATACTTAGGTACCTACTTATTAGCTGATGTTTTCGAGATGGTCTTTGCCTCTTTTCTCGCCTTCTCGCCGGTAGACGAATAAGACTGGCGGTCAATAAGGAGGAAAACATAAACCCCGGTACCTTAGAGTAATGTCTAATGTGACATTTGCCCTAGCATATGGGCCACCGTGGATGGCTATTCTCAAATTTATTGAACCCAAATTAATTAGTCATCTGCTGTAGGCCCTCAAAGAAACATTTACTTTATAATAACGCACACTATTATATTGAATCGGATGTATGCGGATTATGGTAGGTAGGACGAATGGAAAGTGTAGGTAGGTATACAGAAACACCATGGTGGAATAATATGACCAAAGAAGCTAAGTTGCAAAGAAGAATGCATTCAGAAATTGGTATGGGGCCTTGAGTTAAGTCACAGGAGTCTAAGGACAAGTACAATACACCTAGTAAATGTAAAAGAGATGCACGGGCAGTGGCCAAAGAAGAACGTCAAAAATAGTTTCTTGGCTGGACAGAAGAAATGAGAGAGGATGTGCATGGTAACAAGATGTTGTTTGGCACAATGAGGGAAAGGAGAAAATAAAAGGTTGAAAGCCACAACTTGGTTAAAGAAAATGGCAAAGTAGTGACAAATGATAAGGTGAAGAGAAAAATGTGGATGACATACTTTGAAACCCATCTAAAACCTGATATGTATCAACCAGTAGCAGATAGAACACCTGAGGTAGTACATAGAGCGAAGCGCGCGCTGTTCAAATATACGCATATTGTTGTAAAATTGAAGTTTTTTTTTCACCGACGCATATTAGCCGCAGTCGGTTTTTGAGGGGATCAAATTTGGAAAAAAAAGTGCGGCTTATGTGCGTGTTAGGGTTGTGCGAACCCACTATTTTTACTTCGAACTCGAACTTTCATAATTTTAAGATTCGAACTTCGAACTTCACAAAAATTTCGAACCCAACCGAACTCGAACTCGAACTTAGGCTAAATAAATTGCTGGAAACAATTATTGACAATCCATAATCCAAGATGTGTATTAGCCTACAAATTGTTGACATTGAATTTGCTAGGCCTATGTATGTAGCCCCTATCTGTAGAGATGTGCAAAAATGGTTTTTTAAAGTTTGAAAATTCGCGCCTTAAAAATAAAAATTCGCGATTTGTCGCGATTCACCAAAAAACACAATTTTCTCATGCACAACTCCAAAAAAAAAAAAAAAAAAAAAAGTTTCAGGATAATTTGATTGATTTTAATGATTTAAAAGAAAAACAACAAACAAGCTCATGAGAGTGAAGTTCAGAATCAGTTATAATTTTAAGCTCAATTTCAGCATTCAGTTTTCAAAGTTTCCGACGGTTTTTACCAGAATTAATTTCGTCTACCCGGCACCTCACCAAATTACGAAACATTTTTTTCATTTTGACTATCTGTTCAAGATCGATTCACCGAACGCACCAACTTTTTTTTACAATGCAATGAATGAATAGATTAAAGTTTCACTCTTACAACAAAATATTTTGAACAATGTTAGGGCCTAGTCCTATGTTTTCAACAAGGTAGGGCCAAGCACAAGCTCACACAGGCCAACCACAGTTCACCAGTCTGATTAAGGACTACAATTGATCATTGTGACCTAGAATCGATTTCGGGATCGATTCCCAAGAAAAAACTTTTTAATTGTACGCACAGTTATTTTGGTGGTCATTTTCCGCGGAGCCTGTGAACCGTGATACACGGCGATATTCCCCGGACCTTTTGCCGCGGTGCCCGTGATGACGTCACCCGCCCGCCTCACGGGATCAGCTGGCGTCCAGTGGGTGGGCGGGCGATGCGCAGACAGCCGATGCGCGGGAGTTGTATTGCGGGTGCCTATGTTCAGGCGCTATTTCAAATGCAAGAGCGCGAAAATAACGCGAGTGCTGTTTTAGAGATAGTATTTTCGGAAAAAAACATCGCGCTATATTCGGTCCGATACGGTAATACAAATAGTAAAACCCAAAGAAAGTTATAGATGACTGAGTAGGCCTAGAACTGGACCCAGGTCTAGGTTTATTTGCTTTTTTCTTCATTTATTGATCTTTATTAAAGGATGCAAAATGCTTGGGATGGATTGTCGTAGCTAGGCCTAGGCTTTGTGTATCCAATCCCTGCCTAGGCTAGGGCTTGCCTAGGCTACTGTCATTGAATTGGATACACTAGAACTGGACCCAGGTCTAGACCTAGTATTTGTTTTTTCTTCGTTTATGGATCTTTATTAAAGGTTGCAAAATGCTCGGGATGGATTGTCGTACCTAGGCCTACTTGTTGTCCCACATGTGTAGGCTAGGCTCAGACATTTTCTACAACATTTACATTTCCCGTTCTTCCCGTCCTTAGCAAAATAATTACAAATCGCACTTTTAGGATTACCATCAACTATCTATCTCTGAATCATCGGCATCTTCATCAGAACTCAACATGACGCGAGAGAAAATAAAACAAATTAGTAAAATTACAGAAGCACACGACTTCATTCCACAATGATGTGAGATGAGCATGTTACGATTTGCGAATGCGAGAACGTAAATATGTCAGAAAAGTGGCCTAAATGGGAGTGAGCGCTGATTGGTTGTTAATGTAGAGTAGAACATAACTGCCAACTAGTGAAAATGAAAATCTGTTGCAGAAACTCGTCTTTTATCGACTTAGTAGTTTTGCAGTGGCAGCATTGCTCTTAGCATCATCACGCGCGCGCATGCGCATAGCGGCGAAAAGGGGAAATTAAAATTTTGCGCGGTAAGTTCGAAGTAAAGAACAAACCTTAATATTACGAACTCGAACCCGTTTTCACAATTCGAACTGAACTCGAACTTTCGAGTTCGAGTTCGAATTTTGAACGTTCGCACATCCCTAGTACGTGTAAATACAGTAATCTGATATTGGACACATGAGAATAGTAGGCCCATACCTAAATGATTATCAAGTGACCTCATGTGAACTGTGGAGTGTAACCTAATGTAAGCTATAATGCACAGTGTGTGGTTGTGGTGGTGGAGTATATCAGTGGTACTCAACAAATACTGGCACACATCTAGGCATTCTTGAACTGTTATTGTAATAGTAATTGACAATTGTAAGTAAAGAATGCCCCCAGCTACCACATTTAAAGAGTATGGAAACAAGACTGCTCTGTAGTCTATAAGACAGGTGTACTGTACAGTTAACGATAACTACGTCATTTGATTTGACACTAGGGATGTTCAGTATGTTTGTTGTTTTTGCAGAACATTTCCTGAAAATCACACATATTGCAAGAAGTTGTATTTCAGTTTCGTGTTTAAAAAAGGCTTATACCATTTTACTTTTAAGCCGACTGATAATTAATTACTCTTGTACGTATGCTTTAATTAATGGTTTAGATTTGCAATGGCTTATAGGCCCTATCAATGGATACAAATAATTTATACATATCCTAGTGCATAGGAATGCACTGGAGTCACTTGTTTCCATACTGTTGTGTTAGCGGAGTCACCATTTCTCCTGGTCCTTGTTATTGGATGGATTACAACATTAGAGTAGAGTAATTTTTATTCGCTTGACCAATACATAGTAAAAGTATACACACATTATCCTCTTATGAGAGAGATAGTAGAGTGAAGTGAATAATTCTTAATATTAACATAGGTTAATTAATAATAATATTAATGTACAAAAAATGAAATATAACTGAGCTGGGCCTCAAACTCTGTAATAAAATAATTGATTGATGAATAGATAGGTAGGTATTTCTATTTATGTTACATTACATTTCATGCAGAGAGATATTCATTGAGTGAGTAGAAACTTTTGGATTTTAAAAATGATTTATATAGTAAATAATAAAGTCGGTGTATTGTGATTTAGATGGTTTTGTTGTTCCTTTGTTGTAAATGGATACAAATTATGTTCACTTTAATTGCTATGCAGTGTGCACTAATTCAGATATGTAGGCCTACTGATATTTGTTCTTTCAATTGCCAAGAATTAAAATGGAAACATACAGAATTATATATAATTTTTTAATTATTTGATACATAAATGTTTCCAAGAAAATCAGTTCAAATGTAACTAAATAGTAGACTTGAAACCACATGAATGTAATATTAATATATTATCTGTGCTTGAAATATAAATTATTTGTTTAAGTAGAAATATTTCTTAAAATCAGTGGCAAATTGCCGATAAATAATTTTATTCTCACGTCTGTATTTGTACTCCATCCATTAACTTGTGCCTGGCTGCGTATCATGTATGTTCAGCCTCTTCTGGACAAACCTCTTCATGGACAGTACCTTGTTGTCTGACTCGGAACAAAGACATTGTAGATAATCTGTGAAGCCTGGTCTCTGTCTAACGGTCTATCTAGCCGAAGATATTGCATCAGAGCTTTAATTAAATTCCACGGGAGACCTACAAGATATTTCTATGTGGTTCTTCCGTGTGTTCACATGAGGGTGACAGTCATAACTTCTTGGCTAGTCAAAACTAGAAACTACAGAAACAAGGTGCTGTTTATGTTTGGTTTAGCTTTAGCTTTACAACTATTGTCCGATGCAAATTGTGAAATTTCATTCCACGAAATGTTTGCCATCAACTTAATACGCGAGACACTCATGCACTTGTCACTTGTCGCAGGTATTTACGGAAATTTGAAGCTCCTAGTAAAAAATTTCTAAACTTAAATTAATGATTCAATAAATAAATCTTAAATGTTAATAACTTGAAGTTATCATAAGAAATGTAAGGGTAGGAGCCTAGCTGAATTGACAATTCTTTTGCTCGAGCAGTAAAACACTCATACAGTGGTTTTGTCGTATGTACTATGTAGGCTTATGGGAAAACGCTTATTAACCCATTGAGCCACCAGTTGATTTTGCTTATTTTGCCCGTACGGATCCAGTTAAATCCGTATTACAGGGGATGGCAACCCCGCCGCACCCTGTCTACGGGCCGAAATCGCATGAATGCACAAAATTGAAGCCTAGGCCTATTGTTTTTTAGTTCATATGCTTTGCTTTTCTAGTTTATATTCCCGCCAGCCCTAGGCCTAACCCTACTTGTGCATCGTCTTATTTTATCTTGGTTAGAAGTACTAAAGTCTTCATCCACATCGTTATTATCGCTTGCATCATTTGCAAGCTAATCAACAACACTTCCTGAATCTCACAATATATCACGCTCATTGGAAATTCAGCACAATCGCCTTCAGATTCGCCATCTTGTAACATTCAGGAGCTTTACGTCAGTTTTACGAAGTAAACACAGCTTAGAAGCCTATCTCTGTTACGGCGCACCGCCTTGACAATTTGTAGGCCTTCATATTATTTGTAGTCGTCTGTGAAATGGCCGTGTTTCGAGAATTTATCGGGTAAAAAGTAAAAACTCAACCACGTCGGTAAAAGAGTCAGCCTCCATAAAGTGCTGCTATCTGTGTGAGATTGACTGAACTACGCCAGTTTGGCGCGAATTCAAAGACGAACGGAACGGACACGGAAATGTTCCGTATGTAAATTTTTGGGCCATACTCGTGGAATACGGAACGGTTCCGTAAGTTCAGCGCCAATGATTAAGAAACTGAGGGCCTATCCCAATGCTGTTCAGACAGACTATCCCCCTAGTCTGCCAATGCACAGCGTCACTGCTGCGGCTTGTAACGTCACTTGCACTGCTGATCGTTGTTGAATTAGTCCAACTAGCTAGATCGTAATTGTTGCTTTGTTAGATCTAGAATCATGTAAAAGTTCTTGAAACGAGGGCTCGACCTACGTCCGAGTAGCACACAATGTGCTGTGTAAATCACCTCCTAACGTCCACTAGGGTGCTGCCATCTAGGCTTTAAACAAACCATTGGCATACAGTTGCTGTGGAATTACGACACACGTTATCAGTGTGTACTTGTAGTCAGTCGTTCCATATTGCAGAGTATTAATTTTTTATTCTATTTAATAATATCTTCTTTATTTTATGTTTGTGAAATTCTTCCGTTATAAAGAATTGAGAAAATAAATTAAATTTTATTGTTCAGTATGATAATGCCATCATCTTATCACACTTTCTTGCCTGATAACTTTTCTTTCATTAGTAAAAGCGTAAATTGGCCAACCAATTACATTTCTAGCAAAGCAATCAATAATCTCAGTAATCTGTGACAAGTGACTATCCGCATGAGCCACGTACCTTAACGTAAAACAGGTTGTCTCTTAGGCCTATTATCTTACAACATACAATCTGCATGTGGCCATTGTTGTATTTGTTCTTCTTTTCAGCAGCCTTGATGTGTGCCTTGTACCACTGATATACTTAGAATGTACAATAGTCTCTTCATTTTGGTAACACCATTTAAACCCAAGCACAAAACGCGAATCATCGGTAGCATTACGTACAGATACGCACCTGTATTGTACGGTGAGACGAGTAACGGCTATTATAGTTTCAACTACGATTCTGTTCAAAAACATGAGCATTGACATAACATACTAGGTATGTGGTGCCTTAAAATTGTTGCAAGAAAGTATGAGTTCTATAAGTCATTAAATCTTGCAAGTTCTGTTATTGTTACTTGCTTGTAAACATACACATATAACATGGCTAGAAATATTAAATTTGAAATTAACCATCAAGAAATCTAGCTAGATAGGTAGACTGTAGCCATATTCAATTTCAAACTGTAGTTTAAAACTTAAAAGTAATTGATTGTCAAGAACAATTTTGCAAATACATTGCCATCTGCAAATGAATTAATTTTCCCAAATTTGTACTTTTGTATGTAAAAACTATCTGTTCTATTCTACTTTGAAAAATATACTAGTCAAAAGAGCTACAAAACACTTTCCTTGTAACAATTTAATTACTATATAGGTACTAAAGTGATATGACATGTCAATTCTCATGTTGATGCTCAAAATCGGCATTTACAATCATAGGCTGTAAATGAACTGAAAACAATAATTTAGAGGTGCGTCAATATTACATTTTGATTTTGTTTAGTATAAAATGTAAGATTTTAAATTTAACATTTTGTAATATCAATTTTTGTACCCACCTTCAAAAACTTTTGAACGCATAGTTTTCTTGCATCTATGAATTATATTCACAAATGTCATTGTCTAATGTACGGAACTATGGCCGCTATGAACATAGAAGGCAATCTTCCAATGTAATCACCAATGTAGATGATGTCGCAATCATATGAAGAATATCACATAAAGCAATTTTCACGTACCTCTATAACAATATTCAACCATATTGACGATGATTATTTTCAATGCAAAACAAGTAAACTTGTTAAGAACACTAGTTAATTAATTGGTTAGTAGTTAATAGCCTATACTTTGTAAGGCCTACTAATGTATTAAAATACTTGGTGTTCCCAAAATGGATAGATCTATTGTTGTACCCTAGAATTTTGAGCATGAATACGTTTTATTTGAAAATGTCGCGCAACATCAAACATTAAGATCATCGTATGCAACCCTTGAAACTCTTATTTAGCACGGGGGGAGGGGGAGAAAGAAGCATGTAAGATCATTTTGTTAAAAGTCCTGTGGGCCTATACATAGAACCTCTTGAGGACATGAATATTATCACTTATTAGCCTTGCACATGACATTCTACTTACAAAGTTTTTCTTTGGGTTAGGAAATACTAAATAGGCTCCATGGTTATAATTTCTTAATTATTAATAGCAAATAAGCTCAATGAAATGTTTCATGGAAACTGTGGGTTCATTATATATATATAATATAGAATCACTCATATTAATTTAATTTTGTTATGTTGCCTGAAAGATTGTATCAAATCTTTGATTTTAGTCTAGCCTGAAATGTAAATCTTTGTACGACTATAATATTTTTCCTGCTACATATAGATCAGATCATTATGCAGTACTATTAGCTTTTATCCTTTTAAACACTTAATTGGAGGTGTTCGAGGGTTGCCTACGTTTGCATTCACTTAAAAGCAAGTGCTCTTGTTCGCTGTGGAGCGACTTCTTACAAGTCGATTAAAGAGCCGATCTGCTTCGGGTTATTCATGCTCATCATTTTAGGAGTACATAGTGGTTGGTGGTGTTGGTGCAATCTGTGAACTTGTTATGCTGCTGACGGTACTGATGGAGGAACGATTGACCGATACCGACTCAAGGTTGCTAGTTTCTGAACTGCACAGCTTTGTTTGAACCAGGCTGGGTTCGGAATCTAGCAACCTTGACTGGTTGCTGGGCCTTAAACATTGTTCCGTCATCAGTATCGTCTCGGCTTTGGGGAGATGCCTCTGTTTGAGTGAATTAGTTTCGTCGCTAAACTTGGTAGCTCTGATGCGCAAAAAAGACTTAGGTAGTATAAAAAGCGCTTTTTTAGCCCATTTTTTGCTTGTTTTATGCTTAATTTGTATTAATTTACTAATATTAATAATGTTTTATTGTATATTTATAAAATGTTTGTATTATTTATAATATTGTTAATAAATATTATTTATATTTGTAATGAATTTGTTATTATTTATAAGTATTAAGGCAATTGATAGCCTTGAAAAAAATGGCTAAGTCCATTAAGTAGGTCAAGAGCTTTTTGGCTAAGTCCATAAAGTAGGTCAAGAGCTACCAAGACTTGCTTGGTAGCTCTCAACTTACTATGGACCTGGATAGCCTTGAAAAAAATGGCTAAGTCCATAAAGTAGGTCAGGAGCAAGAATGCTATTGGAAAGAAACTATGCCATTAGAAAAGGACCAAGTGTTGGAGCAAGGACTAGAAAATGGACAAGTGCCCATTTTCTAGTCCTTGCTCCAACACTTGGTCCTCATCTAAGGGCAGCGTCAGTCTTTCGAATGACATTCCTAAAGCACATGGGACAAGAGCAGGAAGTAAAGTACAATGATTAGTCAGACAAGAGCATGAGTTTCAAAACATATATTGAACACAATGATAGCAGTGGATAAAATGGCTATGTCCACGGCCTTGAGAAAGAAAAGTGGCCAGGATTAGCATGTAATATTACCGCTTCAGAGTCGGCTTGATGGTAGATGCGGAGGTTTCTGGCGAAGTATTCAAACGATGGTGGTGTTGTTGTGAAGGCAAAATCTGAAACATACATTGCACACTAAATAAATACAAGCAAAAATTGTTGCACAATATTTGCCTTAGGAAACATTCTTGTATTCTCATGCTCGTAAATACTCGAATAAATATATACAACATTCTGGAGAAAATTTGAATATTACATATACCTACTTAATATGCCTAGGTTAGCTGATACTAACCATAACCAAACTCAGGAAGGGGACCTAACAATAGAAATCTTTCAGAACACCAATGAGGAAGAAATAGAAGAAATAATAGGAAATGAAATATCAAGACGGGAAGTAGTTGAAGCAGTAAAAGCCATGAAAAATGGTAAAGCTTCGGGAGAGGATGAAATAGTTGTAGAGATTTATCAGGCTGCAGGGGATGCAGGCATAGATTGGATGTGGAGAGTGACCAGTGCAGCTTGGAAGAAAAGAAGGTACCAGATGACTGGGGGAAAGGAATTATAGTGCCAACATTTAAGAAAGGGGACAGGAAGAAGTGTAAAAATTATAGAGGAAAAACGCTGATGAGCCAGTGTGCAAAGATATACGAGAAAATACTGGGATCGAAGACTACGACAACAAGTAGAGCCAAGTTTGAGAGAAGGAAAACAATATGGGTTTAGAGCTGGCCGCCAACCATAGATCTCATATTTGCGCTCAGACAAATAATGGAAAAAAAGTGGGAAAAAGGGGGAGAAGAAATGTTCATGGTATTCTGGATGTAGAAAAAGCATATGACAGTGTCCCAAGAGCAAAAGCTTGGGAATGCTTAAAAGATGCAGAAGTAGAACAGAGTCTAAAAAACAAGAATTCAAAGCACATATGTCAAAAACAAAGAGCTGTGTTCAAAAACCATTTGGTAGAACTATTTGGTTTGAAATAAACGGTGGGCTACGGCAAGGTAGTGTGATTTTCACCTACATTTTTTTTTTACCGTTGTTATGGATAACATACTGCGTAAAGTTGAACCCACGGGAAAGTGAAACATCAAAAAACTATGATATTTGCAGATGATATAGTGAGATGGGGAGATCCCATTAAAGAAGTACAGAAGAGCGTAGATAGATGGAATGAGGAAACACTGAAGTTTAACATGAAAATAAGCATTGAAAAGAGTGAAACTTTAATAGTAACGAAGAAAATTTAAACAAAATCAAAAAAAGATAATACTACGGGGTGAAGAGCTGGCCAGCAGAAGCATTTAAATACCTCGGAAGTATACTAACAAAGGACGCAAAAATAGATGCTGAAATATCAAGGAGAATTATATTAGCAGACAAATTTTACCAAAGTGTACGTAAATATTATGGGAAAGAAGAATATCACCCAGGGGGCAAGATGTTATTGTACAAAATGTTTTTCCTCCCAATAAATATCATATGCATCCGTGACATGGACAATAGGAGGAAAAGAAGACAGCAGATTACAAGCAGCAGAGATAAAATTTTTTTAAGGAGTTCTGTAGCCTTAACAAAAAATAGACAAGGTACGGAGCAAAATAATAAGAAACAAACTAGGAGTGGAAAGTTTACGAAATAAAAATAGGAAAAGAACGACCTTCGATGGTATGGGCACGTACGAAGAATGAAACAAGATAGAATACAAGAAGAGAATTTGAAAAAACCATGGGGGGGAGTAAGAAGAGTTGGACGCCCGAGCGATAGATGGAGGACCAAATAAAATGGAACATGAAGAAAGAGGAAAAAATCATGGGAAAGAATTAATGAAGAAAGACTCTGGGAGGATAGAAAGAAATTGAGAGAACTGGTAGAAAATGCCTGTCATAGAAGACATCGAAGTAGATGAGGAGGTTTTGAGCCTGGCTAGAAAAACACTGAAAGTCCACAGCCCGAGAAATTGGTGATACGTCACCCCCCGACCTGACTTAGTTGGAACCGGGGTTTGATTATTATTTATATTCATATTCTAAAATGCACAAATCACTGACATTTTTATACAGAACATACAAAAAACAGAATTGCATTATGTAATAAACACTACTGTACACAATGTTAGCATATTCAAGTTGTCGCATCTGGAGCACGCAGCTTCCAGTGCGTCGACTTTATGCTTAAACATTGTGTCTAGTAGTGTTAATTACATAAAGCAATTCTGTTTTTGTATGTAGTTCTGTATAAAAATGAATGTTGGTGGTTTGTGCATTTTAGAATTTGAATACGTAATTTTCAAATTTTCTCCAGAACATTGTATGTATTTATGTGAGTACTTATGAGCGTGAGAATACAAGAATGTCTCGTGAAGACAATTTGACCAGGGATTGAACCTGGCCAAGCAAGATACACTGCAAGATTAACACCAGAGAATTTACAACAATGTCAACACTTTAAGAAGGAATTAATGCCAAGGAGTACCAAGTTTTCAAAAATGTTGTTTTATGAAGTAAAACTCTTGACAAAAGTATACCTTGTGTCACCCATTCCGCAACCCAAACGCATACCATGGTTTCCATTACTTTTAGTGGCCATTTAACAATCATTATACATGTTTTTATGCTTGTATTACTTTGAGAATTGTGTGCTCTTTCTCTTTAACAATATCTTTATCATGCAACATATTATGTACATATTATCTTGTTTTGTAAGAGCAAAAACAAAATTATGTTGCACATTAAATCTATTGTTGATTAGGAACAAAGAGCATACAATTCAAACTGTAACCACCAGGAATGTAGATTGTTGAATGACCAGAGAAAAATAATATGAACCGTGGCATGTCTCGTCATAGAGGAATGAGCAACATAAGCCCCAAGTTTTCAGTATGCTTGAGCAAACTTTAAATAAACCTTGCTTTATTGACAAATTCACTTAATACATTCTGGGGTTACTGACCACCAATTTTAACCCAAAATTTTCAAACTATAAGGTTGGGACTAATATTTAATACAATCCAGAAATCAAAAATCTCGACTGAGAATCGAACCCGGTTCTCCTGCTTGCCGGGCTTACACCTTGACTACAGAGACTGTAATTTTAACTTGTATAGATTTGTTTATTAATTTGTTACTACTTGAATGTACAAGGTACAGCACTCTAATTTGTTTATTAATTTGTTACTACTTAAAATATGGTACAGTACTCTAAAGAATCTGCCGACTTTGACTGATCAAGCAAACACTATTATTAATGTAATTACCAAACGAGAAACACTCAAGATTGTTGGTAGAATTGTTAGCATTTAATACAATCCAGAAATAAAAAATCTAACTCGACCGAGGATCGAACCCAGGTCTCCCCCGCTTGCAAGCAGCAGCCTAACCAAAGGATGTAAATGGAGCACATTATGCACATGTCTTTAATCAGACAACATTTGCACATTGCAAATAAATGTTTCCTACATAACATAAACATTACAACAATCTCTTTATGGCATATTTAATGTCAGTTAGTAAAAAAACTAAACAATATAATGCAAATTTGCACCACATACAGTCAAATTTGACATTCTTGTGCAAACCACAACACTATTGAAAAATTGGTTCCGTACTTAGAAAGTTTTCCACATTAACCGTGATTAACATCTAGTTAGCCCGAGTTCATCTAAACATTCAAATATCTGAAGGGTAAGAAGTTTTAAGAGTGCTTGTTAGTTAATTTAGTCAAATCAATGGTCCTAGTGCATTGTCGACCGTGCTACCTACTGGACAGTCAACGCGAAGGTGGGGTTACTGGTACGTCAGTGGACTGTTTGCTGGATGTTTTTCATGGGTTTAGGGACTATGGACAGTGCTTTATGGTAACATGTAGTAAGTGTATGTGTGGCTCTACCAGAAGTTTCAGTATTGATTCTAGTTAAATAAATGTGTATTTTAAGTCTACCCCCAGCTACTTTTCAGTTGGGGACTTCCTAAATCGAACTGGTTCGAATAAACCCAGTTGTCGCATAAATCATCGATGCTAGAATGATGCCCAACCAGCGATCAGTTACACCCTAGGTTCTTATAGAAGTCCATATCCGTCTGAAGGGGGAATCGAAACCAGGACCTTCAGTATTGAAAACAGGAACGCTAGCATTTGACCACGAGCTAGTATTAAATAGCAGCAAAGATTTAGATCACGCCTACCAATTGAAATTTCTGTATCAATAATTATTCCCAATAAAATTACCTACGAACAATTCGCTGCTATGGCAATGCAGCCCTGCGTAGAAGCATCCCAACATTTTTCCTACATTGCAATGTTTCCGATAAACGCAATCAATTAACCTCGATCGTCCCGTGACATGACCACTGTTCACTTGGCAACGAAAAGCAATCCAATTACTGGAATCATCGCCTCTTTCTGCACTCAAGTAGCAGCCGATGGTAATAATAAACACCCGGTTCCAACATAAGTCAGGTCGGGGGGTGACGTATCACCAGTTTCTCAGGCTGTGGACTTTCAGTGCTTGCTAGCCAGGCTCCCTAATCTTCTTCTATGTCTTCTACGACAGACATTTCTAACAGTTCTCTCAATTTCTTTCTATCTCCCAGAGTCTTTCTTCATTATTATATCCCATGATTTCCCCCATTTCTTCAACGTTCCTTTTTATTTGGTTCCTCCATCTAGGCCTATCTCTTGGACGTCCAACTCTTCTACTCCCCCCTATGTGCATTCAAAATTCTCTTCTTGGGATTCTATCTTGCTTCATTCTTCGTACGTGCCCGTACCATCAGTCTTTCGATTCCTATTTATTTTGTGGGATTTTCCCACTACCGTTTCTTTCTTATTGTCTTGCTCCGTACCTTTGTCTATTTTTGTTAAGGCTACAGAACTTCTTAAAAATTTCATCTCTGCTGCTTGTAATCTGCTGTCTTCCTTTCCTCCTAATGTCCATGTCGCTGACGCATTGATATTATTGGGAGGAAATACATTTTGTATAATAATTGCATCTTGCACCTGGAAGATATTTCTTCTTTCCATAATAGTTTACCTACACTTTGGTAAAATTTGTAAGCTTCAGTGTTTCCTCATTCCATCTATCTACGCTCTTCTGGACTTCTTTGATGGAATCTCCCCATCTCACTATATCATGTGCAAATATCATCGTTTAAGACGTTTCACTTTCTGCGGGTTCAACTTTACGCAGTATGTTATCCATAACAATGGCAAACAATGTAGGTCACATCACACTACCATGTCGTAGTCCACTGTTTATTTCAAACCAAGGAGTTCTACAAAATGGTGTTTGTGACATGTGTGGTTTGGATTCTTGTTATTACTTCTGCAGCTTTTAAGCATTCCCAAGCTTTTGCTCTTGGGACACTTGTCATATGCTTTTTCTACATTCAAGAAGCCCAGGAACGCATTTTCTTCTCCCTGTTCCCACTTTTTTCCATTATTTGTCTGAGCGCAAATATGAGAACAATGGTTGAGCGACCAGCTCTAAACCCATATTGTTCCTCTCTCATACTTGGCTCTACTTGTTGTTGTAGTCTTCGATCTAGGATTTTCTCGTATATCTTTGCACACTGGCTCATCAGAGTTATCTCTCTATCTTCTTCTTCTCAAATGCCCACATTTGGCCTATGATGCCATCATGCTTGATCTAGTCAACCAGTAGAGACGAGCCTCCCTTTCCTCCTTCTTTTTGTCGTTAGGCATTGTGTCACGCTCATTTGCCAGACTGGTACAAGTGTACAGATGTCTCGTCATGTTTACCATTTCCGCACAATCTGCAGGTACTGGTTTCAAACACACCTATTCGGTGCAGATGCTTCCCTAGAAGGTCATGTTGAGTCTTTAACCTGAACTGTGCTGTTTCGGTTTGTCTATTATATATTTTGTTGGGTTTTCTTGGCTGTGAGGTGTACTCCTGCCATGATTTGTCTTCTCCCTTTTCAACCCATTCTTGTCTAGTTTTCTTGGAAGCTGCAGTATTAACATGGGCTTTAACGGAACTATAAGTTAACGGTTTGCTGTTGTAGCATTTTGCTGCCTTGCTTAGCTAAGAAGTCCCCTTTCTCATTGCCATATACATTACAGTGTGATGGTATCCATCCACTGTAGCTTACCTTATTTGCATGCATTGTGCAGTCTTAGGATTTGTAGTTTGCACTGCCTTACCGCAGAATCCGCCACTTCCTTGTTGTCTATGGCTTGTATTACTGCTTTTGAGTCTGTTAAAATTATAATTTTATCACTGCGACAGTCTTTGACTTTCTTCAAGAATAGCAATTCTCCGTCATAGCAGCTACCATTTTTCCCTGCAGGATGAGATTCTTCAAATTCTCTGCAATATATGCCTGCCCCAGCTTGGCCTTCACCTGGGGTAGCCAAGCCATCTGTGTAAATGTGTAGCCAATCCTTTATCGGATAGTTCTTATGTATGCGAGTTATTGTTACTTGTCTCAACTCCTCATCTATGTAGGATGCCTTTGTCCTCCTCCTACCCAGTCCTTTCACGTCAGTTCATGAAGGACGTTAGTATGGCAATGTTTATATTTGGTAGAGGGATGTTTCCTCTCTATTGTACCTATAGTTTTTACACTTCTTCATGTCCCCTTTCTTTAATGTTGGAACTATAATTCCTTTCCCCCAGTCATTTGGTAACTTCTTTTCTTTCCATGCTGCACTGGTCACTCTCCACACCCAATCTGACATGACCACTGTTCACTTGGCAACGAAAAGTAGCCAATACAAAGTAAAATTCACAAGTGTTGCGTAGCAACCACCACGGAAATAATGCTTAGGCCTACAATGAACATAAAACATCACAATGTTGGTGATATGATGTGAAGGTTTCACTATCGAAATGTCCTTAACTTCCCGCAATATAAGCCATCTAATAATAAAATAACACTAAAAACTTTATCGAAATAAACTGTAATTTTCCGATATTATCATTGACAACTATAAATTGGACTTTTAATAATCGATACCCAAATTTCAAAATTTATGCCCAACCCAATTAACTAACCCTTTGGCCCCTCGTAATATTATAATACTATGAGTAACGGACAAAGAACTAGTTTCACCGCGGCTACTAAGGAATATTTACTTCTGCACTAACTGAGAAAATTTGTTTGAACTATTGTTTCTCGTGTTTTTGTAATTTGCATTTTAATTGTAGTTGAAAAATTGATTTTGCTGTAGGGGGGAATATGGACCTTTCCAGAAGAGTATGCAGTATGAAGAGTGGTTGGAATTCAGTATAAGGTGCTATATCAGGATATAGGTTGCATTTGTCACCCATTGTAGCACAGTCATCAATGCACATGTTCTCCATTTTAGAAACAAATTAACATGAGACACATCTTCAAAAACTAGCACCTCGAGGAACGGAAAGCACTCTTTCAAAGTCTAGTTTTATATACATACTAACTTAAATGAAACATTTCGTAGGTAGATTAGGTAATTTCTGGAGTTATGTGAAGGCAAAAGCTCCATGTATTGGCATAGCATAGTAGATCTACAGGGCTGGCAGCAAAAATTCAGTAACCCAGTAATTTAACTGTTTGTTTTTATTAGCATCCAATAATCATTTTATTTTACAGATGTAGGATTTGTCAATTCCAAGATGGTCAAGGTATCAAAAATGTACACAATTACTTAATTTGTTACCAACAAGAGAAAACAATGTTTGAATTTAGTAATATTTATACTCCTTGGCAATAATAACTTCTCATTATGTCTTTGTAGAATAACAATTGTGTTTATCATGAAATATCACAATATGGTAATTGGTAACCAGGTAATGTATTTCTGTGTTGTAGGGATGTGAAACAAATATAGATTATTAATCAATATAACAAAAAACACTTTCAATATCGATCAAGATCATTGAATTATACAGGGTACCCACAAAAATGTTATCTGAATCCTGACCAATTGAATTCATTTTCCTAGACCATTTTGATTGGCGTTACTGTTAAAATAAATTTGGGGCACGATAAAAGTGAATTGCAAATAAAAAAAAATTTTCATCATTTCAGTAGGGATAAGGAAAACCCATTTGTAATTTAGGTATACTCGGGCTACAACTAAAATAAAAAAGTTTCTATCTAGTGAGGCTTTTTGGGTCTTGGGGTTAGCGTCTATGTTTCCAAGCAGAAGGTCCAGGGTTTGATTCCCGCTAAAGTCAGAATTTTTTTAACTTTGTTTTGGACTTAACCATTAGTTCTTGTATTAGGAAATTTTGAAAAACGGTGACTTTGGAGCAGTCCTAGCAACGAGGCACATAATTTAAAATTGTTCTGAATCAGCCTTGTTGATTCTGGCGTTAATCCGCGGGTGTTCGCACTGTCCATACCACTGATTGCTAATTTCCTATTAAAAAAATATTGATCTTTGGTTGGTTATCGCTCGCTCGCCGATTGCGTCGGGGCCTACAAGGTTGGCTTGGTCGCTTTGATTTACTGTCCCCCACTGAAAATCAGTTCTATGACTGAGTGGGTCGACTCTAAATAAAAATTTTATTTATTTATCAGGGCCTTCCCCTCTCTCACACTACGCCCAAGAAATTGATTTCTCCTAGGCCCCTACACTTCAAAAACATTTAGGCTTACTTAAAGCATTTTCTGGTTTTGCAGTACACACGCCCTTTTTCCTCAGTCATAATTCATGCCAGGTAGAAGGGTATCCATTTTGTCTTTAGACTTGTCTATCTCACTTGGATAATCCCTTTTCTGTTTTTCGTCCCCACAAAGACTGCAAGTACTGCAATGGACGAGTAGTCTAACTCCGCCCCCTGACGTCACGACTCAAACATGTGCTCAAAGATGGCCGTTACTGTGGGACGATTTTAACTGACAGCCTTACTGTACCAATATTGTGTTTTTTCTTGATGTTCGTCAAAAGAGCTAAAATAGGAGGGGTGTCTTACACTCTTTTCCCGAAGGATATCAATTTAAGAAAAAAAAATTGGGAAGTTAAAATCAGATAGATAAGAAAGTTTTACGAAAACATGTGATACCATGCTGAAGGCCTATAACGTTCTTTGCATTTCGTGGATTCCGATTACAAGCAAATTCCCCCATGGCAAACTTATGTGTTTGCGAGATGGAGCACTCCCTAATGTGTTTACCCATTTTTTTTATTTCCCGGACTGGCCAACTATCTTCATTCTAAACTTGCTTGTAGTAGGCAGGCTAATGAGTAGACCTGTTTGACGCGGCCCTATAATCTGCACAAGGAGGGGCCCTAAGCACTAGACAGGCTACTTTTGTTAGGTGTAGGGCCTAGACCTAGCTAGAATAGAATAGAATGTTGCTTTATTTCCATTAGTATTGATACATAGTTAGTTTTATGTTTACTAACACAGTTGACCCCTAAGATAATAAAAGTAGGCCTACATCTAGTAGTTAGGGTAGGCCTATATGGAAAGGAAAATAACACTAGGCCTAGCCTCTGCTTATTGGTAGGTTAAAACTAATAGTATAGCCTTGATTTTGCTTTTAAGGTAGGCCTAGGTCTAAAGCTTCCAAGGTTTAAGGCCTAAACTGTGTATAAACTATAAAGAGGGGTACATTTCGAGGAACTAGCTAAGCCCCGCCTTTGACTAGTTGTCCATTATTGTCCTTATAGGTGCTTTCCAAGCAGATCGTATTCTGTTTCGAGTCTATACAGTACCTAACTGTTCATCTATTTCCATGATGTTTGATATTTCCTGTGGTTGTCTTTTGCTATAGTTGGTATTTTCCTTCATTGGTCCACTCCAATAAATAGTACTTTCTTCTTTGGTCTTAGTCTCTCTCTGCTGTAATAAGATGTTCTTTTTCCTTCTTTTCATATGCCCACAATAATTGATATTATTCATGTCATGTGTTTTATAGTTAGCCATAGGACTCCTGTTCATTCTGATCCATGCCATTTGGCATTTTGTCCCGTTCAACCTTGATGTATGTACATTCTCATTCTATAAAATGTTTCTTGTCTTGTTAGTCAGTTCCAAACATCCAACAGACACTAGATTTAAAAAAAAATCTATGGAGGTTCTTTCCAAGCAAGTCATGTCCTGTTTGAAGCCAGAATCGAGCCGTTTCTATTCTTCTACTGTACTACTTTTAGTGTAGGGCCTACTGTTCCCACAGTTTATTCTGTCCCTTTCTTTCCATTCCTTACGGACCACTTTCCATGTTGATGCATGCAGGTGAGATTTATTTATGTGACAGTTTTTTTTTGCTACCTTGTTTCAGTTTGGCTAGGTAGTCTTGCCTTCTCATTGCCATATATGCCAAAGTGGGGGCCCGGGAACACTATTTGTTCCCATTGTTATGAGGCGCATAATCTGTAGTTCTATTTGGTATTTTGTCCCGTTCAACCTTTAGTTCGTACATCTCATTCTATAAAATGTTTCTTGACTTGTTAGTCACTTCCTCACATCCAACAAACACTAGATTTTTTAAAAATCTTACATTGTTTCATTTTGAGTTCTGCTTCCTCCCTATTTGCAATGGCAGTCTTGGAGTCATAGGATCACAATTTTCTGGTTTTCAGATTTGTTAGTTCATTAGTGGATTGAATTATTGCTTGGATTTCTCCATCATAATTGCTTCCACTGGCACCAGCTGGGTAGGAAGCCTCAAATTCTCGGCTGTATATCCATGCACCTGCATTTCCTTCCCCTAGGGATGCTGATCTATCTGTATACAGATGTAGCCATTCATTTTCGGGGTATTTCTGGCGCATGTATGCCAATGTCAATTTCTTTAGTTGATCTAATAAGTGGTTATTTTTCTCTGGTATTGTCAATGCATGTGGAATTTCTAACAATGCAATTCACTCATGTACGCAGAAGATTCACGACTACTTGCGGCATTTTGCTACCTCTCTTTGACTTTGATTTCATTACGAGCATTTAGTACGACTGGACGATATGAAAATATGATATGATATATGATATGAATCTCAATGAAATTAGCATGGGAACGCTACGATTTGAGCCGAAAATCACAAATTTGACAATTTTTTACTGACAAATGAGGTACTTTCAAACTATGACCACATTTTCTATCAAAGATACTTTTTTTTGTACAAGGTACATAGCTTGTTTTTCAAATTCAAAATCCACTACAAATCTTGCCTCATATTGCGGAGCAAGCAGCAGTACCTTGCATTGTCGTCTCTCTCCTGCTAGCAATTGCCTGAATTGCAGCTCTTTTTTGAGTCCAACATTACTATTGTTATGACATTTGCTCGTTTCCTCCAATGCTCTTGATGACCTTCAACTTGATCATAATTGCATTTTTCCCGCTGCTAATGAGAATTCAAACTTGTTACAACACACCAGCAGTCGCCAGGTGAATCAGATGCATCAGTGTATACGCGCAGCCAAGTTTCCCCTCGATACTTGTCACGTTAATCGTTACATATACGTCCTCTTATTCGTAATTGTTATATACTTCATTCTCTCCAACTCTCACCACTGCCAATACATGTACACCAAACATGGTCACAATCATTTAGTTTTGGTACGTACTTCCAATCTCTTGCCGATTGATTTCTTGATTCCTATTACATATTTCTTTCTCCTTTGCAGCTGTTATGAAGGTCTATCCAAGTTTAGTACCCTATCCCACATCCGATGTGACTTTACTTTTCGTGTAGACTATCAGCAAGTTTCGAAGGCTGTTTATTCATCGCAGCGATAGGCTCCTGTTGCAATCCTCTGTGCCTGGTTCTGTTAGTGATGCACCATCTTACTCAAACATAGATGGGATATGTTTTGGGGTGTTTCAGTAGTGGCAAGGGGTTCAGTGCAGGCAACCCACTTCACTCAAAGGGGACCCTTTGCTTTTAGCATAATATGCTTAGGGCCAATCACTTTCTGATCCATTGTCATAAGTACGGTAACTAACACGGGTTCCCTTCTTGGATGATGGTACTCAACACCTCCTCACGCGGGTGACACCAGTGTCAACAAAGCGAATTCGGGAGTAAAAACCTTTCATTGAAGCATGATTTGAACCCGGGACCTTCAGCATTAGAAGCACAATCAACAAACACCTCAACTCTCTGACAACATTCTTCCAGGTGTGTGATAGTTCAACAGTCTTCATTGTGTTGACTTCCATCCCATTCATTTTTGTCCATTCTTGTAGTGCATCTAAATGCTTTGTCTACTACCCATTTTAATAAATAAATTCGTATTTAGAGCCGACCACTTTAAAGCAGACTGAGCCAGCCATCTACGAGCCAGCCATCTACGAGCAAACCGTGGCCAACCAGAGATCCTGTGACCACCTTTGTAAATCAGTTTCTTAAACTGAATAGGATAGACGTTAAATAAATAGTATTGAAATGGGAAATAGCGATGAAATGGCTGGCAACGATCCACCCGCGGACAATGCCAGTGTCAACAAGGCTAATTCGGAAGTAAAAAAACTTTTTGTTTGAAACAGGATTCGAACCTGTGACCTTCAGCATTGGACTCTTAACCACTAGTTTAACGAGTTACATAATCAATTATTGTTCATTTCCTCTACTTTCCCTGACCAGTTCTTATTTCCACGACTTGAAGTTGTTGGGAACCCTCTTAGGCCTATGTGGTTTTATCAAAGTTTTAGTATAGACCTAGGCCCTAATCATACCGTAACTAATGATATTTGATTCCTAATCAGGACATTAATAATATGAATGAATAAGAAAGAGCAATACAATACTGAAAAATTTACTAGAGATAAGTTCTATTTTACTTGATACATATTGAGAAGATATAAAAATTCTGACTAATCGATTATCAATCTTTTCAGTTTCTTGGTTATATATCTATTAATCAGGACTGGATATTGATGAGAATAACTAATCATTTGACATCACTATGTGTGTAACATCATGACCAGTGTACGTGCTGCTGTGGTTCTGATCAGTGGGTGATGAGTGTGCCAAGTGACAGGAATTGAAAGTACTTTGGTGAAGACTGAACGGTGGACAGTACGGTTAATGAAGTCGATATAACCGCCTCGGAGCGTACATATTGTAAAGACTGGGAGAGGGGGAGCTTATGTAGTTGCAAGTCATATCCCCCCAAATACAAAAATTTGTAAAAAAAAAAAACGGCAGCCAAGCTCTCCTTCAAAAGTCTTCAGCTGTGAATGCTGCGAGATATAGAAGTTGAGCCATTCTTTCTCTCTAGTTTCGACTTGAAAAGAAGTAAAATCATTTCGCCTGTTGACGAGCGCCAAGCCAACCATTTTCGTGGTAAAAATTTTAAACTCAAAATCATAAAAAAAATTACTTGGCCATTGAATTTGGTTCATAACGAGAACTCTATAAAGTCAATGGCCAAGTAATTTTTGTAATTTTGAGTTTAAAATTGTTACTTTTTTTACCACCGACCGTCGCCCTAAATATAACAACTACTATTATTGTACCGAGTCAAGCGGTGATAGATGAGGATGAAAGACAATTAAAATAGGCAAATTGTTGGATTTGATCCCTTTTTGTTGCTAAAAAGTCTATTTATTCAAGACGATGAGTGGACTTAGGTGGCAATGAAGGACAATTACAAAATACTCGTGCCTTATGGGATTCAAATCCACTCATCGTGTCCTATACTTCAGACCAGCGCCCTAATCGTATGCCACCGCGGATAACCTTGTAGGGTTCAAACCCATGCCTCTTGGTTTCACATCATTTTAACCTTTCCCCTTTAAACATACTGTGGTTGCACAGATAATAAAAAAAGAAGTTTATTGATTGATTTTTGTTGCT
The DNA here is from genome assembly GCA_024449915.1 of Sweltsa coloradensis. Taxonomy (NCBI): domain Eukaryota; kingdom Metazoa; phylum Arthropoda; class Insecta; order Plecoptera; family Chloroperlidae; genus Sweltsa; species Sweltsa coloradensis. Next base: position 487,791 of record JAMZAV010000334.1, read on the forward strand.
TTAAAATCTATTCTTGTAACCAATGTTACTATTTACTATTTTGTATCATGTACAAGTCAACTGGTGAATAAATTAGGCCTATTTATCTATTAATGCAATATTGCTGTTTGAGACATGGGTGTTCAAACAAAATGAACTGGGAAATGTAGAGAGAAGAGTGCGGGGGTGTTGAAGCTAGGGATGATTATTCGATGCGGTTAATGGAGGACGAGAGAGTTCGTGGGGGTGGCACTTGAAAACTCAAACCAAGAGGGGGAAAGCAAGATTTAAACCAGGACCAAAGGGGGGATTTACTAAGTGACGGTTGAGAGGACAACTAAAAAGTAGGCGCCTACAAAACAAAATACAGAGGGATAAAAGTCTTCGCTTTTAGAGTAAATTTGCACTAAAAGATAATAATAATTTAATCCGTAATAGTCTCATAGATAAGACGTGAAGTAAATAATCACTTGGGATAAAAAATTTAAAGTTGCCAAAGCGGGGCACGAACCAGCTACCTTTCGCGTGCTACTCAGCGCGCTACGCCCGATCCACAATGGACTCATAGGCCGCTTTGGGAAAATACTTGTGCAGTCTGTCGCAAACAATTTGGTGCGCGCCCGGGTCGGACTGAGGAATCATAAAAGCTTTGTAATTAGCAATTAGTACACATTTCACACTTTTAAAGCCTTCTTCCAATGATTCTTTAATTTTAAAAAACAGCTACATACACAAATGAATTTGATTACTATTATTTTTCATTAACAATTCTCTCTTGTTACAAGTTGTCACCTTTCCCGTCACTTAGTAAATAGACCCAGGACAAGGTAAATACTTCATATATTGGAGGAGGGGGTATTTAGGGAATGGGGAACAATGGCAAGATTGAGGGGTGACGAACCATACAGATAAACCAGAGATGGTGCAGGGAAGGCTCCAGAGCAGGATGGGCTTAAGGTGTAGAATTTCTGTCTCTATGAATTTTAGGATTTTGAATTTTGATTTAAATCAGGCGGCAGAGATAACATTCCCGAGGAACACAGCGGGCAAGACGAGAAGGGACAGAATAAGAAACACGGACATCAGAGAAATGCTGGGTGTAGAGAAACGAATGGGGGAAGATAGGATGCTTAAGAGAATGTATGAAGGAAGGAAGAGATTGAAGGATACTACAGGCATAGCAGGAGACTTGGAGGCAAGAGGAGAGAGCTGGGAAGATGTGGAAGAGACAAGATTGTGGGAGGATATGTAAGAATTTCATAATTTTTAATAGTTACATATTTGACTAGTTTGTTTTTGTGTTGTTTGAATTGTGCGTTTGAGTAACTTAGTAGTTGACTTGAGACGCCACCTTGTGTAGGATGGACGCTAGAAGATATCTGCGTGATATATCGTCTAAAAACTGAGTGTTATTCAACCTTTCATTTACTGTGTGTAATTATTTAAACTGTGTGTTTTCTACTGTGTGTAACCATTAACCAACAATCTGCGTGGTTCATTATTAAACGCCATCATCTTAAGTTTTGTGTCCGTGTATTACTGTGTGTAACGCCCATAGTTGTTCCTGACCTGAAGGCCGCCCTAGCTTTCGGCTACTTTACTGTGTGTGAAATAAGTAAAAAAGCTAACAGATAGAAAGAAGTGGAAACCTTTGGTTGCTAAACCCAAGCTGACCCTGCCAGAAGTAGAATTGATTGGATTGATTGGATATTGCTTAACGTATCATATTAATGCACTTTTTGACTAACCAGAAGCAGGAAACGACAATGAATAATGATGTTACTGAATGCAGGGGCGTTTTAACGCACAGGCCCGGTAGGCCCGGGCCTAGGGCGCCGGATCGTCGGGGGGCGCCGGCGCCCCCCGGACCCCTGATTAATCTACTACAATACTCAAAACGGTGGGGAAAAAAAGAAAGTGCTACCGCGATTCTTCGCGAGTGGTCTTCAAGCAAGAATTATAAAACATAATCCACTCGCAGTGTGGGTGCCTTGTTCTGCTTATTCCCTAAATCTCATCAGAACGTGTGTAGGCCTATAGCCGAATCATTTTTTCCCTTGTCCAACGCATTTACCATTTCTTTTCGTGCTCTACACATCGATAGGAAATATTCACAAATGGCTGACAGGCCATTTGTCGGCCATGTTGGCCATTTTGTTAAAAGCCTTTCTCGTACTTGATGGTCAGCTCGTGCCGAAGCCTGCAAAGCTCTAGCTAGTGCTTACTCAGAAATTGTCTTTGCATAGAGGAATTTTGCAGATCGCACAGAAAAGTTAGCTGCGAGGAAAGAAGCTGAAAATATTGCAACAGAGCTACTGATAAAAAAAAGCCATCATAGCTATATTTTGGAATTTGAAATGGAACGATTTTAAAATCAACTAGTCGCCACTAGTAAAAACACTACAATCTTGAGTTAGATATTGGATAATATGTTGTCTTGCTGTATGGAACTCTTGAAGAATATTTGAAAAAAGTCCCGATAGTTATGATCTAAAACGTGTCAAAAACTAAATGCAGATCGACAATGGGGAAAGGGCCCAAAAGCGTCTGAATAAACTATCAAAAACTCGCCATAGAAAGTGACATTACAAAAAAAAAATTTCCTACCACCGTATCACAAAGGAGTTTGCGGAAAAAAACACAAGAAGCCTTTATAAAAATACCGGCGCCGAGAGTCGACTTCGATGAAATCAGGTAGTCCTGAGCAGCTTAATATGATTTAAATCCGATGCTGGCGATGCAACCCACTATTTAACTAGATCATTCGGAGGGGGGTGGGGGGGCGCCGCAGAGTTTTGGGCCTATTCGGATTTAAAAGCAAAGTGGCTGACATCTGGTGAGCGAAGTGCGAACCTGCCGGAGTAGCATTGCGTTGCGATATGGCCGCTTATAAGTATGTTTTCCTTTGGCACTTGCAATGGATCACGACTGAAATAAACACTCAATAAAGACAAAACTACACCACCAATTTATGAAATTGAGTTTGTAAGTCTAGTGGAATATCTGAAGCCACATCGTATACATCCTAGATAGGAAAATGTTAATGAAAATAAGCGTGAAAGTTAAACTTCGCGAACGAGAACATTTGAAGTAGCCCGGAGTAGGGTTGGGTATTTTCGTCGGTTTAATCGGATAAAAAATATTGTAGGGGACGTTGAAATAGTATTAGATTATACTTAAACTATCTATGAATGAAATAAAATGGTAAGATTGTTAAAAACACGTGATGATGGAGCATCAGCTTGTTAATTTTGTTGTCCAAAATAAATTGAAATTGAAATTGTAATAAGTTCGTTCATTTCTAGGCCTACAAGTGGGCGTGTATAGGCTACACACAGCTCTCAATGTAGGATGTTTTCGTCAGTTAAATCGTGAAAAAATACTCTAGGTGACGTTTAATAGTGTAAGATTATATTTATATTAAAACTATCTATGAATGAAATAAAATTGCAAGATAGTTAAAGGCATTAAATCACAATGGATGAAGTATTTTTTTAATACAAGAAGGTGTGCAAAAAATAAGAATGCCGGACATTTTGGCAACCTTGGATGGGGCCTATACCCTATATAACGGTTTGTTTTGACGCGCGCCTGGGGGCATGTGACACAGGTGGATGGGGACCTGCTGAGCTGACAAAGCCGGCCGCGCGAGGGTAGACACTCGGTGAGAACACGTGTTGAATTTAGTAAGGGGTTGATATTCTGTGTGGATGGAGTGTTCGAAAATTGTTCTAGCACAGTGACAGCTCAACAAGTGTTTTATGTACTAATTTAATTAATGTGATAGTGAATAGCATTACAAGGTTTGTCTAGATATGTGAAGAGTACAGATGGCTCAGAGACTACAGTTAACAAACATACCTATAGTTGAAGTGTGGATTTTGTCTTCTTTTAGGTTCTAGTTCTAGTAGTTTTTTAAACTTAGTGATACGTGTGTCATACAAAGAGACGGCAAACATAACACACACACAATACAATAATTCTTAGTTTTATTAATAATTAATGTGTGACGCGCGAGTGTTTTAATGGTGGACAACAAAATTAAAATCAGGTTTATGATACAGTAATGTGGTTTTCATATTAATCTGTGGGTTAAAATCGTGTTACAAATGTATACACTGTTCTAATCGTTGTAATCCTTACATTGATAGAAATCATTAAAGTCGAATCACTTTTAGTCAAAGTAGTCCACAGTACTCCCGTATGCGACTTTAAATCCTACGTATCGTTGGTTTTTACACGTGGAGAGTAACAAAAACTGTTGCCTAGCAATGGGATGTTGAGAGAATGAATGTTAATAATATGCTCGAACCCATCATGGATAGTAATACAATCGAAATTAGCACGCAAATTTGTGAATTTTTTTCCGATTCGTGACAATATAAGCACTCTGTGTCGGTATCCATTGATGTACATTCATTACAACTACACCATTTAAGATCACTTTTCCTGCTACTAAACCGTTTTATCCAGGCTTATTTTTCTTAATTTTTCTTGAGATTTTCCCTCTGTTCACTTTCTGTGTATGAAAACTCGAATATGAAGGGAGCTAATCCTAACATCCTGTACATAGAACAAACACTTTTCAACTGACCCGTCCCGTGCCCCGATGGTATTGAATGGGCGGGCAGTGAGCGGCCGCATTCACTCGAGTCGATCGGTAGCGAAGCTCTGTACCCATCCAGCTACGTCACGGGTGGTGACGTCACGCACTATACAATTTCAACAATATTGGTCGTACCATGTTTAAATATTGACCGATTTCTTTCATTTTTTTTTCTAAATTCCTGGAATAAATTTAGGTTTAACATAAGTAAGCAACAAGTCAATGTGAGAGTATGGCTTTAAAGACATGCAATGATTGAGCATCAGCTTGTCATAAGGTCGTTCATTTCTAGGCCTATAAGTGGGCGTGTGTAGGCCTACACACACCACATCAATCATTTATTTGATATTTTCGAGCCTGCTCGCGGCAACTTATGTAATATAAACTAACGCTGGTCAATACCAATAATATTACGCCCATGGAGAAAAGATTCTGATAACAATTTTGAGCACGAAATTGTTTCTCAGACAGATCTAGGCGTTCCGTAGGAGGGCCTAGGCCCAAGCTGCGAGTTTCCGAGTTAAGCACCACCAACGCCGTACGTTAGGTTACGGGAAACAGCTTTTTCCGAATAAATGGTTTAACAAAATGGCTGTAGGTCTAGTCTATTAGAAATTACACGGATACAAGTAAAATAATTTCCAATAACTTTGTCACACATGACCCGGATTCATCTAGTTTTGTAGGAAATCAAATCGGGACCGATCGGGAAAAGTAGGCCTAAATTGACTCTTCGGAAAAGGAAATAAAATATATTTCAATGAGTTGCAGGATAACTTTCAACATCACAACATTCACCAACGATTGATTATTGAGCATTCAAATCATCAGTTTATACACAGCTGCTTAGGGAAGGACTACTCCTTATGCTACTCCGGCCGGCCATGATGCACGTTACACCCACCGACAGTGCTGCCCCTGGATTTCACTTTAAACGCGTATGGGCGCCAAACTTGTTAAAACGCCCCTGACTAAATGGTGAACAAATATTTTGTTTTTGTAAAATTCTACAAAATGCTTATTTAATTTTACTAAATAAAAGGTTTTCCCATACCTATTGAGAACTAGGCCTGGTTTAAATACTAGTTCTGCATTGTATTCTAATGTTTTATGTGGCTATACGTTATCGATCATCCCACATCCCACATTTAGGTTTTCGTGGATAGAAAAAAATGGGCGCTACAAAATGCTTTTTTTGAAAACATAAATGCTAAGTACTGTATTGTGCTGAATATAGACCGACCCTGAATATAAGCCGACCCCCTAACTTTTCTTATTGAAATATTAAAAAACATATGCAAAAGCATACGCAAATATTAGCTGGCAAGGGACTTTGAGACTTAAAATAATGAAAAAAGGGTAGGCTTATATTCGGGACAATACGGTACTCAAAATGAAAAATGCTATTTCTACATATCTCTACTTATGTGGGATTCGAACCCGCTTCCAGTGTCATATGCTTCGTTCGGCCTGCACCCTTATTGTATGAGCCACCGCGGGCGGCTAGAGAATTCTCGAGCAACAGTAAAAACCCAGAGTAAAACCAGTAGTAGTAAAACCCAGGAGGGACTTGGAAGTTCCGAGTCTTAGGGAAGGGGGTAATGTAATTAGGTAATTAAAGACTGGTTAGAACACTTCCATAGGAAATTAAAACATTCTAGGTAGTCAATGGACGAGGGGTGGTAACTGGATGCTCAACACTTTCTCTGTTATGGACCGCCCGCTGCGTGTTACGGGCAACTACTGAAGTCGTAACTCGTAAACTAGGCCTACTACTTTTTGAAAATTTAGAAATTAAAGATTTATTTGTAGTAACATCTATTTTGAGTCCATATCAAATAAAAAAAAATGTAATTTTAAAAATTTTGAAATTTTGAATTTTTCTAATTAATGTGAGTAGGTAGGCCTAAAGGCTCATTCATAACCAACTTAGGCCTCTAACTTAGCAGCTAACTTAGCCTCTAACTTAAGGTTGCTGTTCATGATAGATATTTAGGCCGCTAACTTAACAGCCACTGCCTCCTAGATGTTGCTTGTGGCAAAGTGCTTTACAGCCATACCGTCGCCTCTAACTTTAGGTGGCTGTGCATGATAGATGTTTTTAAACCAATCACAACACAGATTTGCAGTGTTTACTTTTATCGCGCCAATGCTTGACATACAATAACATTCAGCATTCAGTAAGTAGGCCTAGCCTAGCTCTACTTAGGTAGCATTATAGAATTGATTGACTATAGACTGTACAGTTTATTAAACAATAATTGATGGTAAAAATAATAACGTATTTATTTAAGACAACGTGACGTAAGCCTTACATAACGTCACATGGCCTAGCCCTAGCTGGGGGCTAGGCCTAGTACCGCAATAACGTTAATAATACTGACGATCAGTTGACATTTCTGCCCCAATCGATAGCCAAATGTTTTCTTTTATATTCTTATCTTTGTATAAAGACGAAGATTTTACATATAGCAGTGGCCTTTTCATGAATTCGTTCAAATGCTTTTCATCGAACAATAGCTGATGTTCCTTGGGATCCATTTTTGCTGTTTGTTTACGTTTTCAATCGGATATGACCGGAAATTGTCGGCTCGAGTCTCTCTCTGATTGGTTAAAAGCTTAATGTTAAGTTAGCTGCTAAGTAAAACCTTGGAGTTTGCAAACATTCGGTTGCTGATAAGTGTAAGTTAAAGGCTAAGTTTGGTCATGAACAGACGTGTTGTTTTCCATAAGACAAACCTTTAAGTTAGAGGCTAAGTTAGCTACTAAGTTGGTTGTGAATGGCCCTTAAAGGTAGCCTATTTTGAAAAAAAAATAGAATTAAAAAAATACATAAGTATATCACATAACCTATTTATAAAAAAATATTGTCTAGGAAAAATCATCTTGATTCTAAGTATGGGCCGAGCAGTGCACATAGATTGCACTTATAACCTTCTCTAGGATTCTACTCTGAACAGCTGAACTTTAGATCATTTCCACTTGTGGAACCCCGACATATTGATAATAATTCCATTCCAAGCCTTTTGCTCCGTCGCGACAACATCTGCTTCTAGGCCTGCAGCTGTTAGTTAGGTAGCCTACCTTCTAAAATATGAGTAACGACTAAAATATTTGTATTGCTCATCAGTCATCATCGTTGATTTTAATTTGCACATGGCGCAACACTTTGAATCGAACATTGGCAGTAATAGTTGGGAGCCCCTGGGCATCAGCTGGGAGATAGTTATGTCTCTGGAGAAAAGGGAGTGAAGTAGATACTATATTTATGACTGATACAGACAGTGTTGATAAAAGAGGAATGACATGGAACAAAGTGGAAGCAAAAAGACTGGGAAAACCGGGAGCTATTAAACAGACCTCTGGTAGTGGAGGAGGCGAGCGAGGAAGGAGCTGAGGACGTGGTTGTGTCCATGTTAAGTCATTGTCTTCCATCATTTTATATTTTTATCATAGAGAGTGGAAAAAAAGCAAGGATAGGCTATTTACAGATGACAGTATTTTAAACAGATTGATCAGGGGAATAGAAGATGCTACGTTATTGCAGGAAGATTTAGTTTAATAGATAGGTGGGTCACTGAAAAAAAGGATGCATTTTTAACAATATTGCAAATGTATTAATGGTTGGGTTAATCAAAAATAAATTAGATGGGGAGGAGAAACTTGCTAATGGGTAGAGGTACGTGAAAATAGTGTTTTGTGAATAGATGCTACAAAACGCTATAAAATTACACTTGAAAATAATATATACACGTACCTCTTTTAATGGGTGCTTTTATGGATAATTTAAACTGTACGTATTGCAAATATTTGTGATTGATGGTGGTAGAGGGGAAGAGGGGGGTGGGGGTGGGAATAGGTTGGGGAATTAATAGTCTTCACTAGACAATTATGATCTTGGCACGCCCGTAAGCACTCAAATTCAAATGTACAACGCTCTGGAGAAAAATTGAATCAACATACGTGAATTCTAAAATGCACAAAACACAGATATTTTTATGCAGAAGAACATACAACAAACAGAATTGCTTTATGTAATAAACCCTACTATTCACCATTGTTAAGCGTAAAGTCAACGCGGCAGGAACAACCTATTCTTTTTCCCGTTGCATCGACGAAATGCGTAACAATGATATAAAGTAGGGTTCATTACATACATCAATTATGTTTGTTGTATGTTCTTCTGCATAAAAATTCTGTGTCTTGGGCATTTTAGAATTCTCGTATGTCGTTTCAATTTTTCTCCAGAGCGTTGTACATCTGAAAATTAATACATATACTATTTTGGAAACTTCATAAAGTTTAATACTTGTGTAAAACTAAAATGGACTACACGGTGAAAACTGTAACTACTATTGTTATTTGTTGTTGTCCAAAATAAATTGAAAAATTGAAAATTGAAATTGAAAAATTGAAAAAATTGAGTGCTTTCGAGCGTGCCGTGTACATGTCTGTCTCGTGAACACTCTTAGATCTTGAGTATTTTTAAGAGAACTTTAAGAGAAGCCAGCACGGGTACTAATGTAGACCAAAACCATGGCTAGGCCTGTTTTGGAATACGGAGCAGCAGCATGGGATCCGTATGGAACGTGGGAGGTTACAAGAGTTGTAAAAGGTGTAATGTTAGGAACCTCTAGTGCCGGGATGGCAAACCTTTGGCACACGCGACCGAAATGGCACCCAGACGATCAGTGGGCACGCACACAAATTGGAAGCGAAATTAATAAAACAGTATCTTTATATTTTACAATTCGACCCCAGTCTTAGTATTATTCGCCTTTAAAATTGCTTAACTGTCAACCATTACTAATGCAAAAAATAAGTTACCAATGTCTCCAAACATTTCAATGAACTTAATAAAAAAAAAACTGTAAGGGTTTGGAAAGACTATCGACCTCACAATTGCCATTTTTAACGCATTCGACAAACGGATTTACATCTACAGCCGTGATATTGAATCTGGCAAGTTGCAATATTTTCCAAACTTGGAAACTAGGGATGGGACGTTTAAACGTTTAGTGGACGGTTAGAGGTTATTAAATTCGCAAAACGTTTGAATGAATGAAATGTTATTTTGTTATCACTTTTGGAGCCTACACAAACACGAGCTAACAGATTAGGCCGATAATTTTCTAAAAATGCTCAGTTTTGGTGGAGGTGCCGGGTCCCAGGCTGTATCAAGACATCTTGTCTGTTACGTCATGGTGGAAGTGCCGGGTCATTTAATGCAAGAGTGTGAATAAAACCGTTGTTAATTATTCGTCAACCGGTCATAAGTACAAAATTACGATTTTTGTTATTAAACCTAGGTCTCTGCAAACCTAAATTTGTAAAAAAAAAAAAAATATATATATATTTTTTTTTTTAGAAAATAGGGGTTGAACGTTTAAACGTTTAAACGCGATTAGTTCAAGTAGTTAAACGTTTACGAAATTAAACGCTTTTTCCTATCCCTATTGGAAACAGCAAAATAATTTCAAAGGGATGCATTGATTCAACACTTCTGTACAATAGGGTATTAACATCTGCACAACAAAATATGATGGCAAGATTGAAGATCCACTACCTTCAAAGAGATGAAAAAACTGTTTACTTTTTCAAGACTTCAAAGATTTAAATCTAACAGTTTGGTGTGGTTGGACATATATGAAATATGAATTGGCAGATTTTCAAAGCAGTAGGCCTACCATTTGGAAAAACAAATTTACTGAACTAAGAAGAGTTTTAAAATGATATTGAAGAAATGAGAGATGAGCACAGTGCTGGAAATATTGTTTTGAAAGCGTGGGAGTCCAATATTTTTAATAGGAAATATAGCAATCAGTGGTATGGACAGTGCGAACACCCGCGAATCGATGCCAGAATCAACAAGGCCGATTCAGAACAACTCTGAAATTTATTATGTGCTTCGTTGCTAGGACGGCTCCAAAGTCACCGTTTACAAACTCCTAAGATAAGAACTGATGGACTGAAGTCCAAATCAGAAGTTAAAAAACTTCTGACTTTAGCGGAAATCGAACCCTGGACCTTCTGCATTGGAAGCAGATACGCTAACAACAAGACCAACGAGCAACAAACCGATGCGATCGCGTATTTGGCTCTTCTGGACGAAAAAATCACGCGTTTGTACCAGCCATGCAGCTGACGAAATCGTGCGTTTGCACCAGCCTTTCAGCTCGACTCCGCCCAAACACGTGTGTGAGACGACCGCTCGGATGCCCGCAACGATACGCATTAGATCGACAGCTAGAATTGCATCAGTTTGTTGCTTTGTTCTAGGCCTAGACGATGTTTATTAGCAATGTTTCTTTTTCACCATTCACCTACGTACGTAATATTCAACTTGCTTTATGGCGTTATTAGCGTTGAATAAACCAGAAGACGAGTAATGACGGTCAGAAGAACAGTCCAAACTATGAAGATGTCCATCTACACACAGTTGCAAAACACGTTCTAGGCCTAGGCCTTTGTCTCGCATTGTGTTACAGGGTGAAACAATCTTTATTTTTACATATTGCAAAACTTTCCTAATTTAATCGATCTTGAAGTAGGCTTGATCAATCAATTCCAGTTATATTTTAAACTTTAAAGTAAACATGAGTGATGTTTTTTAACGATCTGTACAGCGTTGAAGCAAGCGTCATACATGGTCTTGTGTCACTGCCACAGCTGAAAGATTACTATGTCTTGGAAGGGCAGGGATAATTACGGGCAGGTTAATGATTTTGAAATGGCCTTTTATTGAAGAGGCAGGGCCTATTACAATACAATAACACGTGGTCTGGCCGGAGCACTGGTTTCACAACGATGTGTAGCAATTAAAACTCAATAAAAAATTGACTGGTGTCTGATCGGTCGCCGCCGGTGTCGCCTGGGCCTGCGGCGGGAGGGGTAGGGGAATGGAAAAACCACATTCCAGACGACAACAAGCTGGCCGGCTCTGCTGCCTGCTACGCTCGGCGGACGAAAAAACTAAATACTCTCCAAGCTGAGCGCACAGAGTTTAAACATTACCTCGTCGGCGCGTATGTTTAAAATTATTAGTTCGTATTAAACAACGAACATTCTGTACTAATGCCATCCAGGGGGTAACAATTTTGTTCGAATTACGTAATACACGAAGTTCGTAATATCTGTTTCATTTAACATGGAATGCCCTATTTATGAGGCTGGGACTGTCTTTCTAGTTGGCATTACCATAGAATTCTCTTAATCGGAGTTTGGTATACCGAGGGATTACTGTATACATCATTTAGGGGAGGAGGAACATTATAGAGTGGGAGGGGGATCATCCAGTAAGTTCCAGCGGAGTGTAGTGAGAATGGATATGGTGAAGTGTAGGGATGGGAAAGGTAAACGTTTAGTGGTCGGGTAGAGGTAACTAAATTCTTCTCGGGGTTAACCGTTAGTAAATAAAAAAAATTTAACATTGAAAAAAAAATTTGCAGGTAAACTGTGGGTTTTACATAGTGGTGCTATATTTTTACGTCCAATGCTTTCAATTGGCGTCAATTACGCAATAAATTAAAAATTTTAAAAAATTGTATTAGAGTCTACCCACTCAATTATATAAATGATTTTCAGTGGGGGACAGTAAATCAAAGCGACTAAGCCTACCCTGTAGGCCCCGACGCAATCGACGAGTGAGCGATGACCAACCAAAGATTGATATTTTTAACAGGAAATATAGCAATCAGTGGTATGGACAGTGCGAACACCCGCGGATAAACGCCAGTATCAACAAGGCCGATTCAGAACAACTCTGAATTTATTATGTGCTTCGTTGCTAGGACAGCTCCAAAGTCACCGTATACAAACTCCTAAGACACAAACTGATGGACTTAAGTCCAAATCAGAAGTTAAAAAACTTCTGACTTTAACGGGAATCGAACCCTGGACCTTCTGCATTGGAAGCAGATACGCTAACAAGACCAGCGAGCCACACATACATCGTTCCTTATGACCACACTTGCCGCTACTGACACTTGACAAGTCAGCCAATTGATCCTCTAGCACCGGCAAAGTGTGGGTTAACTGTCGTCGCCGTAGTTACGCGTTCCGCGGAAATAAACCGCCGGAATAACGACCTGTAAAATTATCGATTTACGCGGCCCGACGGAAAAAACCCGCCGTTAAGGGATAAAATGTGATAAGTTCTAGTTCCAAGGAGTTAGAAACGTTTAAGGAAATACCAATTTCTTCCGTCCCTAGTGAGGTGTGGTTTTGTTGGGGAGCACAAATGAATATTTTCAAGCTTTTAGGTCTTTTGACGGATATCAGGTTGTGCTAAGGGAATGTCGAGCTTGATCAGAACCAATGTTAGACAGCATGTTTTATGTTGTGTCATGGTTGTTTGTTTGTGTTTGTATAATATGTAAAGACAGAGAGTAGTTGACTCACCATTCGAATTGAACTCTGCAGTGCCGAACACTGGAGGTAAACTGGATAGCAGAGTCTTTGGAGTCGAGCTGAGCGAGCGAAAACTTCCTTCCCCTCCGGCTGGGGGCACCCGTCTTCGTAACGAACCACCAACTGCAAATAATGAAAGGGAATTCTGACTTGAGTAACTTCCTAATCTAGGTGCCCGTTAGGGCGCCGACGCAAAGCCGTGGTGCGCTACACACTCGGAACACCTTATACAGCAAGCAGAGTTGGGGCGATTTCGACGGTGTCACCCAGCCGTCATGAAACGTGATGTCAACTTGAAAACTATCAAAATCGAGAGGATTTAGGTACCTGACAACACATGCCAAATTTGGTTGGGGTACGAACATTCCTTCTTGGTGAAAAAATGGCTTGAAACATGCTCAAAATCACTTTAAGGATGTTTTCTACTACTACTACTACTGCTGCTGCTGATGCTGCTACTGCTACTACGGTCTAGTAACTCTATTTCATCAGTTTCAATCGGCCAGCGATTCTGCCCAAACAGGTGGGGCTACAACTTTCATATTTTACATGTACATTTTAGGTTATAGTGATGTAGTGTCTTTTGAAAGAAAAAATTGAAAAAGTTTGCTGGAAAGCTTCCAAATAAAGGTTTAACTATAAGCCTTTTACAAGAATATAATCAACAAGTAAATATGGTTACTTGACAATGATCACCTACATTGTTTATAAAAAACAAGTCTTTGGCCCACTAAATATTTTAAATTCTATTGTTAACTTTTAATACCATATCAATTAAATCGACTTTGATAAAATTATTCATTATTGTACTTTTTTCAAATAATTTTGTAATGGAACTTGAAACAGTAATGAGATCCCACATCTCACAAAAAACTTTTTAAAAAAACATCCAAGCCTTACACAATCAAAAGCAATGAGATCTAAAAAAAATGCCAAGCTTGTGTACCCTCCAACATTTTTGCAATCTTAATACATAAATTCACTTTGCCGTGTGACTGTATCCTTGCAAAGCTTGGCAAAATAAATTTGCACAAACTTTTACATTTAAAACAATAGTTGCAAATAAAATTTTGTCACGCTTTGCAAGGATCCAGTCACAGGGCAGAGTGAATTTATGTATTAAGATTGCAAAAATGTAGATAGGTACATAAGCTTGGCATTTCTTTTAGATCTCATTGCTTTTGATTGTGTAAGGTTTGGCTGTTTTTAACAAGTTTTTTGTTATATGGCTAGACTCTAAGAGTGCAGCCCTGTGTTGTGTGAACAATCTTTCCCCAGTGTCTGCGTATGCTCCAGGCAAGTAGGCTACCCGTGCAGCTACCCATGTGGTGGGCTAGGTTATTAAGCCTCACAGGAGCCCGTTAAAGACTATGAACGGCAACAACAATGTGTGGTAATGAAAGTGGCCAGAATCGAGCCAACTTAATATAAAGTCGGAGCTGTGTTTTAGGTAGGTCAGTGTTGATTTGTTAAACACAAGGAAGAAAAACAACAACGAGTAGGATTGACTAGACCTCGGGAATCAAATCAGGGCAACCTCTTGTTCTAAAATTTATTGACCCCAAAGATCAACCAACAGGTTAGTTTTAAGAGTTTTAACGTCATTTAGTGTCTGTTTTAGTTTGCATAAAAATGGATTTACTTAATAATGAAATTAAAATCTAACATTTAAAGTAGGGATGTCATAGGGTACCCGGGTTACCCGAATCCAGAAATTACCCGAATCCGTTTTTCGGATTCGAATCTTTATCGGGTAGTTGTTAAAAGGTTTTTAACCACTGCGCCGTGCGTAGTAATGAGCGAGTAGAACGCACCGCCAGCTGACTGAGTGCAGACTGCCGGCCGGCACTGGCAGCCTGGCCCGTCCGTCGACTCGAGCGAGGCTGGCCGGCCGGCGACCCCACTCCACTCCCCCTCCCACCCACTCCACCCGCCACTATTGAAGAAGGCTGGGCTGCCGAGCAAGACGGAGACGCTAGGTTTTGTCTCACAACAGTGGAAGATAAGCTTATCGCTTCCGGGTATCTTCTTGTAGACAACTTTGGCAAAACGAAATGTCAATCAGTCTCGCTGCTGCTGCCAGTCCCAGTGATGTAACTTGTAAGTGTGTGTAAGTGTTGTGTGTTGTAAGTTGTCGTGTTCTCGTGTTTAACCTTAAAATGTCTTCGGCCGACAATAAGAGAAAGAAGTCTTTCGTGTGGAGCTATTTTAATACGTGTGACGGTAATGATAGTGACGTGAAATGCAAG
Source organism: Sweltsa coloradensis (assembly GCA_024449915.1). NCBI lineage: Eukaryota > Metazoa > Arthropoda > Insecta > Plecoptera > Chloroperlidae > Sweltsa > Sweltsa coloradensis. Next base: position 503,034 of record JAMZAV010000334.1, read on the forward strand.
AAATGCGGTACTGTTTTAAAGTACAAAAATTCTACAGGGTCGTTAATTAAACACCTAAAGGCGGTGCACTCCATTTTACCGGTGGAGGTTAGCAATGAAGATGTTGACGACCCGGGTCTTCCAACGACCGGCAAGAAGCAAGCTACACTGACGTCTTTCGGTATTTCAGCAGGAAGGTCGTGTAATGCTATGCGTCAGAGTGAAGTTAGTAAAAAAGTGGCGTCAATGATCGTTCAACATAATTTGCCTCTACACTTTGTAGAATATGCAGGATTTCGAGACCTTATGAAGTACACGGAGCCAAATTGGAAGCCTATCTGTTCACAAACCGTCGGTAAAATTATCGATAAGAAGAAGACGGAAATAAAAAATACTCTTCAAGAAATTTTGAATTTAAATTTGTCCGTCAGCCTGACCACAGATGGTTGGTCATCAGTCGGTAATGAGGCCTATCTGGTAGTTACTGCCTCGACAGTAACGGACGAATTTAAACTACACTCCATGGTACTCGCTATCATTTTACTAGAAGAAAGGCATACGGCCGAATACTTAGAAGAAATGATTCAACACGTAATTCTAGATTGGAACATAGCGGGGAAAATCCCTGCTATTGTTCACGACAATGCAGCTAATATTGCAAAAACGGCCCAACATCTTGGAGAAGGAATCGACATTGGATGCAGTGCACACACGTTACAGCTGTGTATTGCGGATGCAATGGGAGTGAAGACTCAAGTGTCAAATCACGTGATTGCACGAGCTATAAATGCTGCCAGCCGCCTCGTTGGACATTTTAACCATAGCCCAATAGCATGCAATGAACTAAAACGCCAACAGCTTGTAAATGCACCCGACGATGCGCCACTGAAGCTTATCCAGTATTGTCGAACGCGTTGGAATTCCATTTGTGAGATGTTTGATAGGCTTCTAAAACTAAGGCTGCCTGTATTTGCCGTGTTAAACGACACAAAAGTTACAAAGCCAGATGACGCTAGGCAGCTTGACTTGTCATCAAACCAATGGGAACTGATAGGAGATCTGCTGCCTATCCTACAAAAGTTAAAGGTTGCAAATACATTGCTTTGCGGCGAAGACTATGTTTCAATATCTATGCTCTACCCAGTCTTGCACAGAGTAAGCACCTTTCTCGTACGTGACGAAGGCGATACCGCAGTGATAACGGCTTTTAAGCAAGATCTTCGCGTGCAAATAGAGAGGCGATTTGTTTCCAACTTTTGCGAGTTTGCAGCCATAGCATCTGCGCTAGATCCGCGGTTCAAGTCACTGGAATGTTTGATTTGATTGATTTGATTTGATTGCTGTTTATTGTACATAGATCCCTAGAGAATAACATAAATGTACATTCATGGATATTATACATTGTCAAACATATGATCTACAAAATACACAATGATTATGTTGCTAAAATAATGAATAATAAAACATTGTGGTAACTCCAGATTTAACTACAGAACTCATCAATTGAATAAAATGCCTTATCAATAAGAAATGCTTTTAATTTGCTTTTAAAGCAGTCGTCACTGGTATTAATTGTTTTCAACTCCATGGGCAGGTTGTTGTAGAGCCGCCTTCCACAACTTCTGGGTTCCTGAGACCAGCTGTAGTAGTTCTTACTGATTCAAGATGCAGGTCACCCCGATGCCTAGTATCATACCCATGAAAGTCAGAATTCTTTTTAAAGTTAGCTAAATCTTTGCGAACATGTATAACTGATTCGTAAATGTAAAGACCAGCAAGGGTTAGTAAGCCGAGCTCGGGAAATAGTAGTCTGCACGAATGCCGTTTACCAACACCCACTAGAGTATGCACCGCTCGCTTCTGTATCAAGAAGATACTGGTGAAAACTCTCTTGCTAGAGGAGCCCCATAGTATAATACCGTAACGTAAAAGAGACTCAAAATATGCAGAATAAACAATCTTAGCAGAACTAAGGCCAATACGCTGTCTGATAATTCTAATAGCAAAGCAGGCTTTACTTAGCTTCTTAATAAGGTTGTCAGCTTGCGAGTCCCACTTAAGTGTTGAGGCTATGGTAAGTCCAAGGGAAGCTACCAGCTTCAGCCCCGGGCAACAAGAGCCCCTCGAAGTGTAGATTCAGCTTGCTGACATTACTGGCATTACTGGGGTTGAGACTAAAGAGTGTAGTTGTAGTCTTCTCTGCATTCATCGCAAGCTGATTTTCGTAAAGCCATGCAGCTTCCTGGTCCAGTTTCTTTTTGGCGCGGCTTTGATGACTTCAGTGATGTATTTCCCCCAGCAAACGTAAGTAAAGTCATCTGCGTACATATAGACTTCACACCTCGGAGTACACGGTTGTAGATCATTCACATAAACAAGGAAGAATGTTGGCCCAAGTACAGTGCCTTGTGGTACCCCGGTAGTGGTCTTCATCCAAGATGATCTAACCAATTTGGTCCTTCCGTCATCCGAATCTCTGACTTGTACCGACTGTTCTCTACCCTCCAGGTAGGACGCAACCCATTTTACAATATAGTCTGGAAAGCCCAATGCTCCAAACTTACCAACAAGCCTATTGTGGTTCACGCAGTCAAAGGCTTTTGACATGTCACAGAATACGGCCAGTGCAGAGTCCCCAGCGTCGATGGTTTCGCTTAGTTTTTCTATTACTCCACATAAGGCTGAGGTTGTAGATCGGCCCTGACGGAAACCGTGTTGACTGTTAGTAAAGAGCAAGTTAGATTCTAAATACTGTATGATCCTAGCTTTCACAAGCTTTTCTAAAACTTTGGACAAGGCTGTAACCAAGGCAATAGGGCGATAATTGCCAATCACTGATTTGCAGCCCTTCTTGTGTATCGGGACCACAAGGCTGTTCTTCATCGCCTTTGGGAAGACCCCGAGTTGTAGCGATGTGTTAAAGATTGTTGCAAGAACATCCGCAACCGGTCTGGAACATCTACGGATAACGCGGTTCGGAATTTCATCCACACCAGCAGAGAGAGTGTTCCTTAGGGTCCTGGTAATGTTGAGGACTTCAGTCCCTGTAATGGGTTCACAGGGGAAAGGCGTTGAAGTGACCAGCAGGTCCTCCTCCTGTATGCCAGAATTATGTACTCCAGGATCCACCAGAGGGGGGGTCCTACTCTTAATTATGCTTCTGCCGCTGTTACAAAAAACCTATTGAAGCTATTTGCAACTTCGGTTGGTTCTGAAATAACCTTTGTTTTCTAGGCTAAGGTGGATCGACGTAGGCTTTGCTTTATTGCCGTGAAGTTCACCGTTTACTATCTTCCAGACTGCGGCACTCTTGTTAGCTGCTGTGTTTATTTTCTTATTGCAGTGGAGTGATTTTGTTAGTTCAATAATAGTTTTATACTTTTTCTTTATCTCCCTGTAAAGTATTTCCTTGTCTGGAGTTCTCCAAATCGTCCAATCTTCATATGCCTTCAGACATCTTTTACCCCATTCTTTCACTTCTGCAGTAACCCAGGTCTTTGTGTTATCCTGGTGCTTTAGTGGCTGAAGGGGGAGTGACCTATCAAAACAGCATTTGAATTTATCAAGAAAGGTATTATACATAAAGTCTACATTATTTGGCTCCGTGAAAACTTCCATCCAGGTTTCTGACGAAATGTTGTTCCAGAATGTGTCGATGCTCCTAACGCTGAAGTTTCTCCGTAACTCTCTACAGTGTGTAGGCCTAGTCGTTTTGTCAAGAGAATCTTCCTTCTTTCTGTGTAGGAGGTCACTACCGTCAATGTGGCACCATATAGCCCCGTGGTCCGAGAGCCCGTTGTGGTTCACCTCTATGTTGACTGTAAGAAGATTAGTAGTAAAAACGTTATCGATAATGGTCCCTACCCCCCTTGAATGAAGTCTTGTAAGTTCCTGAACTCTGGGAGTGTATCCAAATGCCAGTAGCAGGTTTTCAAGATCTCTCTTTGAACTGGAATCCTTGGAGAAATCTACGTTGAAGTCTCCACCTATAAGAGCGTGTGTTTTCTTTTGGGCCAGAATAGTTAAGCATTTTTCAAGCTGTTGTAGAAACACCTGGTTGCAGCCCGCTGGTGGTCTGTACACGGCAACAATGACGATAGGCTGAAGAGTCCCTGTACTAAAGTTAAGTTCAATCCTGGTCGCGGCTACCTCGAAATGATTGGGTATACCTAGCATGTTGATTCTCTCAAATGGCGTATGGGTATGGTCTTGCCGCACAAAAATGCACGAACCCCCGTAGGCGGTTACCCGGTTTACCCGAGCTTACAAGAGTTACGGTGTTCGAGAAGGTTGAAGACCTTTGCTCAAAAGTAATTTTGACAGCTAATGAAAACGAGGATGGAGGCGCAACTACAGAACCATCTGTAGAAGAAGATTTCTTCGGCGAAATCATTGCACCAACAATTACAAGAGAACAGGAATACAAACTGTAAGTAATTTAACCCACGTATTTAAATTGTTGTTAATGAATAGGCCTAATCAAAAACATAAGCAACATGTGCCCGGCCCATTTGTTTGTCTGCCTATGGGTCCTACCTCTAACAATAATTTTATTGACAGGTACAAAGAAGCCCCAACTGTGCCCAGAGCTAAAGATCCACTTGATTGGTGGAAGGAAAACCGTGTAAATTTCCCACGCCGGGCTATTCTAGCCCAGAAGTTCCTGTGTGTGCCTGCAACATCTGTTGCAAGTGAGAGATTTTTCTCTGCGGCAGGCCTTGTCATGAGGAAGCACAGGTCTAGGCTTCTTCCCGAGACATCCACCTCGTTGCTTTTTGTTAATCAAAACATGACTTATCAATCAAAATGAAGTGAGTAGGCCAACCATCTAACCACAACACTCATGCTAACTTAAGCCTAACCGAGAAAGTGGGCCTAATTGCCCTAATTGATTTTTTTCTTTTACAGGTGCCAAACTGCTGGATGACAAGATAATATTTAATAAACAACTAAATATTTGTGTATCATGTAGTTAAAAATAGGATACTATTATTAAGAAAAAATAATTTGGTACCACTAGGCCTAGCATGGAAATAGTAGGCCTAGTTTAGATTTGATGTGATACTTATTTAATAAACTAAACTTAGTGGTCTAGAATTTCTGCGTGCGAGCATCTCCACTATCCCGCACCCCGCTCCCTTCCCGTGCCTCATCAACAAACCGGCCCACACAGCGGTCGACAGCTGGCACGGCAGACAACGATCTTCAACCGCTCGGCGAGTGAGGGGGGGGGGGGTACGACGATAAAATGACGTAATTTAGGCTTTCAGGATTCGGGTAACCCGATTCCTGGAAGGTCAGGAACCGGATCCTAATTTTACTACCCTATGACATCCCTAATTTAAAGAAATTAACGGAATCGACTTACCATCAGCAATCTACTCCTCGGACGCTGCTCGGGGTGGTTCTTCAAGTGGGCTAGCCTAGGAGCGGACTTCGGTCGTGTGACGAGCGTAGTTGACATTTTTGGAGGGCGGTGCTTCATACAGAGACCAGGGTCGTACAGCAGCTGGAAAGAAGAAAAAAACATAATATAATGCACAGTAACATACAAGACTATCAGACAAGGTAATGAGAAAAGTAATGAAAAGTAATTGAGAGAAGCTACAATAATTTTTTTTTATTATTATTATTGGTTTTGGTGAAATTTTATTTTAATTTTATTATACGACACGTTCCTATTACAGCCCACTCAACAGGGGGTTGATTAGGCCTGACTACACGGGACTTTTTAATTGAAATATATTTAGAGTAGTACAAGTTTTCACTTCAGGAATAGAATGAACTCACCGAAGCACTTTGATGCCAACGACACTTAAAAACGTTGACGTGTGGGCGAGGAAGTCTTGACCAGAGTCGGTCGATGTACATTGAAGAGTTGTACGAGTCTGCACGGCACAGACAAGCGAAGGAGCGAGCGACATTCGAGCTTTGGTATGTAGCCGTCCAGAAGCGTAGCTGCAGACGGTGTATGAAAATAAAATAACAACAGTTAGGATAATACAATAACTAAATAAGATTACAAATGTGTGTGATAGAGTGGGTGTGGGGTAGCTATATTTATTATCTTTGACTTGACAGGTTTAGGTCAACGACAGGTTCAGAATAGAGGTTGCATAATTAGCCGGGCACGAACTGAACCATAGCCCTTTGGCATGGAAGCACAAATTATCCAAAGAATCACTCAGTATAAGATAAGATTTGTAATTAAATATGGTACACTACATTAAGACAGAATAGTTTAAGGTGATATTCGAACCACCTTTAAGATGCAAAATGCAAATTAATTAATAATACAACCAATAGAAAAAATGTCCTCCCAAGTTTACCGGTAAGTGTCAGTGTAGCTATCAGCTGTAAGGAGTCCGCGACGCCAAGGGAGACCAGCTGATAATCCAGCTGCCTGTCAGTGTCAGCCACGTTGCTGTGCCAGGCCCTTCAAGGATGACACCTCCGCTCACCGCACCACGAAAGTCCGCACCTAGGCCAGCCCACTCGAAGTACCACCCCAAGCAGCGTCCGAGGCGGGAATACCTGTGGTAAGTCGATTCGTTAATTTCGATAAATATTTAATCTTAATTTCATTATTTATTAATCTTCTTTTCCCCACGTCCCTAAATATTTTGGGCAAGTACCCCTGCTGCAGCCCATGTGGTTCGCTTGGCTGTTAAGCCTCACAGGAGCCCGTTGAAGACTAGAAACAGAAACAACAATGTGTGGTATTGACAGTTCCCGAAAGGAACCCAATTTTGCTTCGGGGCAGTACAATACAGCAGAATACGGTTGGCTGGGCAGTCAGGGCTTACAGGTCCCGTATAATCTGCTACAGTGCAGCCCTGTGTTTTGTTAACAATCTTTCCCCAGTGTCTATATATGCTTCAGGCAAGTACCTGTGCAGCAACACATGAGGTGGGCTTAAGCCTCACAGGAGCCCGTTGAAGACTAGGAACAGAAACAACAATGTGTGGTATTGAGTGGCCGGAATCGAACCCAAGTATGCTTCGGGCAAGTACCATGCAGCAGACATACGTTGGCTGGGCAGTCAGGGCTTACAGGTCCCGTATAATCTGCTACAGTGCAGCCCTGTGTTACGTTAACAAAACTTTCCCCAGTGTCTATATTTGCTTCAGGCAAGTACACGTGCAGCCCAAAACTGAGGTGGGCTTGGTTGTTAAGCCTCACAAGAGCCCGTTGAAGACGAGGAACAGAAACAACAATGTGTGGTATTGAGTGGACGGAATCGAACCCCAAATATGCTTTGGGCAAGTACCCGTGCAGCTACCCATGTGGTGGGCTTGGTTGTTAAGCCTCACAGGAGCCCGTTGAAGACTAGGAATGGAAACAACAATGTGTAGTATTGACAGTTCCCGGAATCAAACCCAAGTATGCTCCAGGCAAGTACCATGCAGCAGACATACGGTTGGCTGGGCAGTCAGGGCTTACAGGTCCCGTATAATCTGCTACAGTGCAGCCCTGTGTTTTGAACAATCTTTTCCCCAGTGTCTATATTTGCTTCAGGCAAGTACCCGTGCAGCAACACATGAGGTGGGCTTGGTTGTTAAGCCTCACAGGAGCCCGTTGAAGACTAGGAACGGAAACAACAATGTGTGGTATTGACAGTTCCCGGAATCAAACCCAAGTATGCTCCAGGCAAGTACCATGCAGCAGACATACGGTTGTAAAACTTGGCTGTCGGGATACGCCGTGTCGATTGTCATTAAATGCTGACGTTTCGAACTGATTGCACAGCTCATCTTCAGAGATGTGAAGAGGAAATCACTGGGCAGAACCTACTCGATCCAGCTCGACCCAGTGAATGACAAGTTTTATTATTGACTCGGGCCGTGAAAGCCTACGACAAGTTTTAGACATACGTGTTGGCTGGGCAGTCAGGGCTTACAGGTCCCGTATAATCTGCTACAGTGCAGCCCTGTGTTGTGTGAACAAATCTTTTCCCAGCGTCTATATATGCTTCAGACAGTACCCATGCCAGCAACACATGAGGTGAGCTTGGACTGTTTAAGCCTTACAGAAACAACAAAGTGTAGTATTGATTGGCCGGAATCGAACCCACATCCTTCAAAGTCGGAACAGTGTTTTAGGTAAGTCAGTTTTGATTGTAAGGAGCCCGAAAGTTTGGCTAGAGTGAACCCTGTGTTTAGTGACACAACTTTTCCTCATGTCCCTATATGCTTCGGGCAAGTACCATGCAGCAGACATACGGTTGGCTGGGCAGCAGGGCTTACAGGCCCTAATCTGCTACTGTGCAGCCCTGTGTTGTGTGAACAATCTTTTCCCAGTGTCTATATATGCTTCAGGCAAGTACCTGTGCAGCAACACATGAGGTGGGCTTGGCTGTTTAGCCTCACAGGAGCCCGTTAAAGACGAGGAACGGAAACAACATCGTACAGTATTGACAGTGGCTAGAATCGAGCCAACCTAATATAAAGTCGGAGCTGTGTTTTAGGTAGGTCAGTGTTGATTTGTTAAACACAAGGAAGAGAAACAACAACAACGAGTAGGATTGACAAATGCTGGAATCACTTCCTTCAAAGTCGGAGATTTGTTGCAGGTAAGTCAGTGTTGATTGTTATTTAGTGCGGCAAACTTATTACCTTGTAGTTTAAATTTTAGTCTAGACCTTCGGGAATCAAATCAGGGCAACCTTTTGCTCCAAAATTTATTGATCCCAAAGGTCAACCAACAGGTTAGTTTTAAGAGTTTTAACGTCATTTAGTGTCTGTTTTAGTTTGCATGAAAATGGACTTAAAAGTAATAATGAAATTAAAATTGAACATTTAAAGAAATTAACGGAATCGACTTACCATCAGCAATCTACTCCTCGGACACTGCTCGGGGTGGTACTTTGAGTGGGCTGGCCTAGGAGCAGACTTCAGTCGTGTGATGAATGTAGGTGACATCCTTGGAGGGCGGTGCTTCATCCAGAGACCAGGGTCGTACAGCAGCTGGAAAGAAGAAAAAACATACTATAATGGACAGTAACATACAAGACTATCAGTCGAGATAATGAGAAAAGTAATTGAGAGAAGCTACGATAATATTAAATTTATTTAGGGCTGTGCGAGCCCAGAATTAAGTCGAGCTGAGCCGAGCCGAGTATTAAAAAAAAGCTTGATTTTCGAGCCGAGCTTTTTCAAAAAAAAAAATTTAAAATTTAAAAATTTAAAATGGTTGGCCACATATTTTCTAGGGATGTCATCGGGTACCCGGTTCTAGAAATTACCCAGAGCCGATTATAAGATCAGGGTATTTTTCGCGAACGTTGTTTGGCTAATTCACGGGTTTATTATTTTACGCGCTACGTTGATGCGATCTTTCCGGTGGAGCCTGCCCGCTTCCTGCAGAGTCGATAAAGAAGACCCGAGGAAGTTTCCTTGTCGACTCTGCTAAAGATTAACTCGAGTTGACAACAGAGCGCGTTGTAAGCCAACACGTGACACCTGCGCGAACTGCGTGTGCGTTCGGTCGATCCAACCAACTCAAGTCACAGCTGACGAAGAACAAAGATGTTCAGTGTGGAACTAGCTGGAAGAAGAATTATTGCGATGTGATCATGTTTCTACGATCACGACGCATTGGATTGTTATTCCTTGGCTTAGGCCTATCTCCTTTCTTTCCTATGCTTATTTTGCGACGAAAGCTTCAGCGCGGGCGATAGTGTGATAGGTTTTCCCACATGAGATTGAGAGACACGTTTGCATTCTAGGCCTAGGCCTATCGCATTCTACTGCGTCGACCGTCGAGTCGACTGTTGATCGCTGGCTCAGGCTGCCGCATTCTTCCGTGAAAGTCTTTGTTGACAAGACTGTCTGTTGAGTGTTGATGAAAATGAGCGTGTGTACTGCGTGTTTTTGTAGGCTCGGCTCGAATAAATTGAGCATAAAGCCAAGCTCGGCTCGGCTCGAATAAATCGAGCCTTAAATCAAGCTTGGCTCGGCGCGAGCTCAAAACTGAAGCTCGAGAAATCGAGTACTTGCACAGCCCTAAATTTATTTTTTTTAATTAGTTTTGGTTTAATTTAATTTTACTTTTATTATACGGCACGTCCCTATACAACGAACTGAACAGGGGACGGATTAGGCCTGCCTACACAGTATGTAGACTACAATCGTAAGTTGGCCTTCCAATGTGATATGTGGACTTTTTAATTTAAATATATTTAGAGTGGTACACAAGTGGTGGGCTTGGTTGTTAAGCTCAGGCACACTCGATGTTATTAAATGCGATTCAAATTTCAATTTGAAACAAATTATCTGGTTAGGCCTAATTGTTCTTAAATAAAAATTCTAATTAGACGCATGATTTTAGTGCCAAGTATCATGGAATGGCTAGTGAACCTGTTAGAATTTTGAATAAAATATCATTCAAATTATCCTAACAATTTGGCATCGTTTCACGCGAGAAGGCGCGTTGAGTGCGTCAATGTGTTTATTGGCTGCCGCGCCGCGTGAAACGCCCAAACAGTAATGCAGTTTTAACTCCACCCACTCTACGAGCAGACTTGACCTTGCACGGCCGGCACATGATGAGAAGGCAAGGCTGGTACGAACGATGTATTTTCCGGCGTCGCTTCAATCAAAATATGTGGATCGGGAACAATCTCGTGTGCTAGAAATTGATGCAATCGTATCTCACGGGCGAGCAATACATCAAATCGGAGGCTATTATTGTGTATTAAGCGGGAAAACGTGACATAGGGGAATGTTTTGCGCGGGTAATTTTAACATTACACTTGATGGATGTATTTGTATGTAGGAACAGCATCACGTCGCTTGCGCTCTCTCTCGCACACTCGCCCGTCGTAGGTTGCGGCCAATCCGCCGGCCAGCGTTGAGATGGCGCGCACTTCAAATTGACGCAAATTCTAGAAAAGCGAGTTTTATGCCGATATATCGTGATATGGTTCCAAATTACCATATCGGTGCGATATTTTTTGGCCAAGATATTATCGCGAATTCGCAATAAATCGCGATATTATTCTCACTTCGGTGCGATTATCAATATGAATCTTCATATCGTTTGACATCCCTATTAGGTAGGTTTGTTTGGTTTGCTACACAAACTTACACTTTACACTAGGTAGTGTAGGCTCAAAATGTCTAAAAAGCGTTTTCGTATTAAGTGTAGTGTAAAGTGTAGCCGTTTGGTTTGACTTCGTGTAGTGTAAAGTGTAGCATTTCTACACGAGCTCTAGGTCGTGTAGAGTGTAGGTGTAGAAATTTAGGCGCAACATTTGAAGAGAAACAGCTTAAAACATGATGAATGACACATTCTTTCATTGACAATCCGATATAACTCCTAAAATCAATTAATAGTCTATAATTACGTATTAGAAACTGATTTGGAGTATTTTATTTATGTGGCACTATGTTTTGTGATGACGGCAAATGCGTAGGGTAGGCCTACTCTAACCTCAATTAGGACAAGCACTATTGAAGTTTATATTCCAAATCGCTTTTCATCGTTCAGATAGTACACATTTTCTATCATTTTGACTCATTTAGTGCCTTCAACAGTAGGCTACTGTTTGTTGTTTTATTATGTTTTTTAGTTTGACAGTTCGATGTGAGCGAATCTAGTGTAGAGTGTAGCTTAAAAAACGTTTGGTTATCCTGGGTAAAGTGTAGTGTAATTTGATTTCAAGGCCTACACCTACACTACACAAATCTACACTACACTAGGTAAACCAAACAAACCTATTAAACTACATCAAATTTTGAAATACATCAGAGTTTGAATTTTTTAGGGTTTCTATAGATGGTGGGTGCCCTTCAAATTTTCCCGGCAAGAAATCATATGAAAATGATGAGATGTGTTGTTTTGAACCCAATGTATAGGAAGTTCTTCAAAAATTGAAAAATAACAATGAAAAAATTGATATTTTAAGCTTATAGGAGTTTTAAACAAAAACTGGCTCAAGAATGGAAAAAAAAATTATTTAAGCGAAAGTACTTTTCCGTTGAAAGTCCTTTATATTTAAAATAGCGACGTTAAGGTTTTGTAGGTGGAGTATTAGCCATACCCACGTCCGCTCTACTACAGTATTATCGGTAAAAAATGAAACTATATAACAGGTAGTAACGTTATAAATATAAATCATTGGACTTTTTCACTGTTAGTTAACAAAATATTTATTTTAATGTGATATTTCGATTTCTTTACAGAAATCTTTATCAAACAAAATTAAGTTTAATTAAATTATATATATATATATATATATATATATCTGACTCCTGTTTCCAACTTAAGTTAGGTCAGGGGGTGGCTATAGCCACCAATTTTCTAGGGCATTTTATGAGTTGTTAACACCGGCTTGCCAGGCCTGTCATGTCCTCTTCAGGTTCACTCGCACTTCTTCCCCCCAGTTCACGCCATCCACTTCTGTCTTCCCACAGTTTCCTTGCTTCGACTTCTTCCCACTTCTCACCTCTTTCCTGTATATCATTTCTTATTTGATCTTTCCACTTCTCTCTTGGTCTACCGACTCGTCTTTTAACTTTGTCCCCACTTTCAAATTCTGTCCTTGGAATTCTTTCTTCTCCCATTCTTCTGACATGTCCATACCATCTCAACCTTTCTCGTCCAATTTTGAATAATAGCTTCTCAACTCCAACTTTTGTCCTGATTTCTTGGCTTCTAATTTTGTCTAACTTCGATATTCCGGCTATGCTTCTTACGAACTTCATTTCAGCTGCTTGAATCCTACTTGCATCTACGGCTCCTAGTGTCCAAGTCACTGAAGCATATGTAAGGATGGGTAGATAGTATACCTTGTACAATAACACCTTGCATTCATTAGGGAAATCCTCGTTCCAAAGTAACTTCCTTACTTGCTGATAAAAGGATTCTGCCTGGGCCACCCTTTTACTGATCTCACTTCCCATCTTTGCCTCCTTTGTGATAATGCTACCTACGTACGCAAACTCTTCTGCCTCTTCCAGTTCCTCATTTCCAATTTTAATTTTCTCTCTAGTTACTTTACTTGTTCCTTTCTTTCTAGATTTTTCCATCACAATAGTTTTACTTTTTCCTACACTGATCTTTAGTCCAAATTCTTCTGTTACAAGATCCCACTTCTTCACTTTTGTCTGCACTTCTTCAGCTGTCTCTCCCCACACTAGGATGTCATCCGCATAAATCATTGTCCTTGTGCCAGTTCCCGTCTCTGGTTCCACCTTATTTAATATTTCGTCCATTACTATTGAGAATAGTAATGGGGATATTACACTGCCTTGCCTTAGGCCAGAGTTAGTGTTAAACCACTCAGTATTTCCATGGTTTGTTTGAACACAACAAGTGCATTGTTGGTACATACTTTTTATTCTTTCGATCATGCCGTGGTTAACACCCTTCTTTTTTAGGCAATCCCATACTTTCCCTTGGGGCATGCGATCATAGGCTTTTTCTAGGTCTAAAAATACTAGGTGCACCGTATATATAATTATTATAATTAATTGTTAATTTTGTTTGATAAAGATTTCTGTAAAGAAATCGAAATATCACATTAAAATAAATATTTTGTTAACTAACAGTGAAAAAGTCCAATGATTTATATTTATAATAGTATTATCGGTGTTTCAACTATAATGATATTAGTATTTGTGTAATCACCAGTGGATTTTTTGCTGGGAAAAGTAGGTCAGGGGTTGGGGGAGGGGGGAGGGGGCGCAAAGAGGTTTGTACACCACTTTATGGCAACGTTAAAGGTTTTGAAGGCTCTTTTTGTCACTAAACAGCAACAAAGACACCTACAAAAACTTTAACGTTGCTCTCGACTGGTGTACTAACCTCGCCACGGCGCAATTGTTGATATCAATGGTTGAAAGGCACCTTCTTGAACAAGGTGAGAAAATTATATGGCGTTTTTCTCGGAAAACTGTTAACCTCCCATAATTACCAAAATACCTTATTAGGCATAGCCTATTTTTGAGATCGCCGGCATTTACATCGCGAGCTCGGTCAAGCAACGTTTGATACAGCTCACAGCACACACGTGGTTCTGAAGCTGATCTTTACATTGTTCATTTTCAAACCAAAGGCAAGCAAGAATCGCAATCCACAGCTAAACTGATGCGATACCCTACGACTAGATTAGACAGTGCCGGCAGAGAGAAGCCAACGCAGCGCGACCAGCGAGGTCAGCGCAGACGACTGCATGCACACAGGGGATGAGTCATTGCGTCGAGCGAGATACGAAACTATGCAGGGACATCTACACGTTCAAACACCAGGGCCTAATTATTTTACCGGATTAAAATAACCTAAGTAAAATCATGGTGTAGCTATGGCTATTTAGCGCAAAACATTGCAGTACGTAGGGTGAAAACCTTGCACGAGGAATTAGACCGGCGTGCCGGCCCATTTGCCAGCGACCTTCACTACGCCGGTAGCAGGCCGGTAGGGCGAGGGCCTACACACAGAATAAACCAGCATCGCGTAGGGCTACGCTTTACATACGGATTAGAAAATACATTTGTCTTTAACAACGGTTGAAGTTAGCAGTAATGAGCTATGCTAATCAATGGATTCATTCCCCCATGAACAAGACTAGGCCTATCCAGAGTTAATTTTCACATATCTCCCGAGATAATTGATTTAATCTTACTTTAGATTATAACAATGAACCTAAGCGGTCTTGAAGAAATATGAAAATTGATTAAAACGTGGCTAGCAACCGGAAATGAAAATCAGTGAGAAAAACGTGTTGCGAGGACTGAACTTACCTTGACGTCTGACTCGTTCAAAGTCGGAGAACAGATTGAAGAGGGTTGCCGTGGTTGCCGCAAGTTGCCGTAGCGAGCACTTCCGCATCGCATCACGTGACGGTGACGCCCCAGCGCCATCTACACACATCTACGAACATCGCGTTTGAGATAAGGGCGCGAGATATTGTCTTCCAGTTGTAGCTTTGAGTATATAACCATCCACTCAAAGGTTGTAGGGCCAGACCAAGGCAGTTTTCACACATTTACGAGAATACACACCAAATAAAAACCGTAGCTTTTCGATAATTGTAAGAACGAAAACTAAAAATGTATTGAAAATAAAATAACACTAAAAAGTTCTCAATTTGTCGGTCTGATAAAACTAGAAATTATTCTATGACTTTGTATACAATCCGTGGGTAATGAAACCTTTGTTGGAGTTGCGATTTTACCTGTGGTGTGATTGCTTGTAGACTAGTGGGCGTCGATCCAGAGACCTCCCGAATAAGAGTCGCGCGCAAGCACTGAGCCAATCGTAATCATTCATTAACCATCATCTTCATATTTCATTGTCATAACAATAGGTCTGTTCGTTGGACCTGCTCTAAGATCACTCTTTAGAGTAGGTTGAATTTAGAGGTCTGTTCGTTGGACCTGCTCGACTTTGCTCTAAGATCACTTTAGCTCATACTGGTCCCCTCTTGCTAGATAATTAGCAGGCCTCCTTAGAAGGCTAATCACCCTGTACGTTTTCCCTAGTCTGTCCATCCTTCGTCTATCCTCCAGCTCCTCCCATCCTAGTTCCCTTACCATACCGGAGACATGCCGGAGACACTTTCATACTTCCTTACTACCTGTCCATTTATTACTTCCTCCTTCCAGGTATTGCCCTTTCCAAGTTCCCTTCTTGCATCTCTTTTCTGTATTGCCTCTATCTCAAGCAGCAAACTGCAAACAAAATATTAAAAGCAGAAAAAACACTCGAGACATTTTGTATGGGAATACAATAAACGAAAATTGTAGAGTTTTCGCTACGTTCGCTACGCTCATCCAATAAATATTATTTTCTTAATTTTATTTTGAAAAAACGTTTAAAATTCTTGTTTTTCTCTGCTTTAAAAATCCCGCAAATCTTTGCCAGTATTTGCGAGTATGGTGGGCGGTGCATCATCTTTCGAAAGTCTTCTTGTTTCTTTCGTGTGGGAGTCGAAGATATCTTCAGCTACAGGTAGCTTTCTAACAGCTTTGTCAGGTAGTAAGCAAATGTCCGATTATGATTGCAGGTGGAGAATATTTTCGGTGTTTATAGTGAAAATTAGTGCCAATTATTGAATTGTAGGCCTACTGAGAATTGAGTATATTTATTTGATTTCGGGTGGAACACCTGTATTATGCCTGCCTTCTACAAAGTTGAAATAAATCGAACAGAATGGGAAGTTCCAGAGAGATATCAAATGCTCACTCCAGTAGGCTCAGGAGCTTATGGTCAAGTTTGGTAAGAGAAAAGGTTACGTGACTTATTACTTTTAATGTTTGTATCTCGATAAGAATGAGATCCAGGCATTGTAGTTTAGCTAGGTCCTAGCTAAGACAGTTGTCAAAAGAGGATTGCCCAGAGTTGCCTAGGCCTAGGCCTAGCCTAGGCCCTAGGGGCTAGGCCTAGGCCTAGCTCCCGAGGCATTCCTAGGCGCTAGGGCATAGGCCTAGGCTAGCCCTAGGCCTAGCCTTTGCCTAGGCCCCCAAAAAGGGATATTAACACAAAGGCTAGGCCTAGCCTTACAGCTTTGTGTAGGCCTAAGCCTATTTAATAGGCCTATCCCAAATGGACAGAAGTCTGTCTGTAGGCCTAGGGCCTAGGCCTAGTTCAACCCTTCCACGGGCCATCAAATTACAACTCGCAACCTTCTCGTGGTTTGGCCTGTGATTAGGGGAGTTTTTCTCCCAGAAACTAATGGCGAGCTTTATTCCAACTCGCAACCTTCTTATGGTTTGGCCCGTCATTGGGGGAATTTTTCTCCCTGAAACTAATGGCGAGCTCTGGGTCGTCGTCGGGGAACTTTTCCCTTCCCTTTGACTACCTCCCCGACGGCGATGACAATGACAACACGAACGGATGATGAGTTGATGACACAGACGGAGACGACCACGACGTGGGGGAACCCCTGCCCTCCCCATACGCTTGTGGCTGGTTCTGACCAGCACATGCCTGTCCACCCCTTGTCCTCCCGCGTCACCCCTTAGTTCCCTCCCTTCATCTCGATTAGCCAAGTTGCATAAATATGAGACGTTAAGCAATATCCAATCCAAATTCAACCCTTCCACCTGTGCAAGTAAAGCTTATGTAGGGCTAGGGTAGGCCTACCTAAGGTTTAGGCCCCTAGTGGCTTATGACATGACATTTAGGTAGGCCTATGGTTGCTAAGTTTCAAAAGTGAAAATATGGGAATTCCATACTTTTTTACATCCTCACTAGGTGGGTACTTCTTCAGCTAGAGGGGTCCAACTTTTATATACACTGTAACGAAAAGGATTTCGGGTGCGCTCTTATCGATTATATCCTAGAACTAGCGCGGCGCACTGTAGCCAGCGGAAAGTTCGGCTAACCTAACGAAAGTACACCTTTAACATAAGTAGGCCTAGTAACAAGGCAATATAGCAGTGTTAACAAGGTGTATAAAAGTTGGACCCCCCTAGCCAAAGAAGTGCCACTAGATGTAGGTAGGGTCAAAGCAGAGTAGGTAGCATAGCTAGGCCTACCGCACACGTATTGAAAACATTTTCCGAATGTCATTGTTGGATTGGATGTGTCTGAGGACAAGCTTAAAAACTGGCTCGATTTTAATGGGTAACGGGAAATGCAATGAGCTTAAACATTCATCATCATTATCTGTTGCCACGTCCAACTCTGGGTTGGGTTAGCATTGAAGATAGGCCTCTACATCTTCTTCTGTCCTGCCTGACTCCTCTCTTCCCATCACATTTTTTTTTTTTTTTTTTATTTATTTAGTCTACCTATTCATTATAAAAACGATTTCAAAGGAGGACAATAAATAAATCTAATTAATGAGCAGAAACAAAAATAAAACTTTTCGTAAATTTTTGAAATAGTAGCATTAAAACAGCAATGCATTTAACACAAAATTTTTTGGTAACAAATTAATGATATTTTGCTTTTAAGAATGATCAAATAAAAAAAGGGTGGAAATGAAAAAAAAAGAAAAAAAAAGAAAAAAAAGAAAAAAAAGAAAGAAAAAAAAAAAGAAAAAAAAGAAGAAAGAAAAAAAAGAAAAAAAGAAGAAAAACATTAAAAAAGAAAACGGAAAAAAAAAAAAACGTTTTTATTAGACGCCCACTAAAAACAAAATATAGGTTTCCAAAAAATCAGGAACAGAAATCAGGGAGTATAATCAAATTTTTCGCGGGAAGAAACCACCGAAGCGAAATCTTTTTTCTTGGGTTCAATTTCATTTTTGTGTTCAAATCTTGACCTCAATATATAATTAATCAGATTTTAAAATTATTTAAAAATTTCATGTCAAACTATCACAGCAATGAACAGGACACCTAAACCCAAGTTGCAAGCCCCATCAGTGGGCGGCAACCAGACAATCTGGCAAAAATATATTTGAAAATACATTTTTTTAATCATAATCAAAGCAATAAGAACAAACAAAGAGAAAAGCAAAATCAATTATAAGAGCTTATAAAGGTAAATTAACTTTTACACAAACACCCAGACAAAACTTACAAAAAAATAGTAAAAAAATTTTTTGCTTTTTGATTTTATCATTGCTTCAATTTTACTTTTAAATTGTACAATTCCTAGACAAAACTGGTTCTTATATCATAAGAAAATTAAATTCCAAATAGGAACGCCTCTGTACATAAATGACTTTTCTAAATGCTTCAAAATTTTAACAGGAAACTTCCAAGGTTTTTTAAAAAAGTAGAATTTCTATCACGATCAACAATTTTAAAAATATTGGGTAGAAAATACCTAAAAACATACCTTTCAATATTTGGGTATGTATTTTACCAGCACGCTATACTTCATCCTTCCTCTCGTAAAAAATCAGCTGAAAATTTCGGGGTTTAAAGGGGAAATGAATCAAAAGATGGTCAATTTTTTTGGGATACAACATACTCAGTAGAAGGTCTTACCCCCCAAACCACAAAGCATAATAAATAACAGAGTGAATAAAGAATCTACAAGTAACCTAAACATTCTCTCGGTTAAAAACCTCTTCATTCTACTTAAAATTCCCAAATTGCTGATGATATTTATTAACCATATTCATAATGTTTCTTAAAATTTAAATTACAATCAAGAAAACTCCAAGATATTTAAATTCTACACTCTAGAAATTAATTACCATTAAAATTTAACTCAAAGAATACATTCATGCTTCTTATTGCCTTATGAAAAATCAAAAAATTTGTTTTTCTATAATTAATATAAAGTTCCTGTTTTTTAAAACAATATCCACCCTCTTTAAAACTTCTTGAAACGTCTTACGATCTTTCGACATCCACACCTTCTAATAAAAGACCAAGTTTTCAGCTATAAGATTATTTTGCCTCCCATTATATAGATAACATCTATATAAAGAATAAATAACAGGTCCAAATATGATCCTTGGGGTACTCCACAAAATATATTTAAACTTTTGAACATATTTGCAAGATTTATAAAAATTTTTCTATTTTTTTAAAAAAATCCGCCAAAATTGATAACAAATAAGGACTACGTTAAAAATGGTTTTTTAAATTTTTAAAAGAGGTAAAAAAGGGTACTGAATCAAAGCTTTCCCAAGATCAAAAAAAGACAGCTCAACCTTCCCCTTACGTTTAAACAATCCCTTTTAGATAAAAACTGTAAATGCTAAAGGGCACTTTCGTTGACCTCCCTTTTCCCGAAACCATGCTGGTTTGCACTTAAAACCCTTTAGATGCATCCATTAGTAATAAACCCCTTTTTGAAAATATTTTCAATAATTTTCCCTACCCAAATTTGGAAGAGTTGATATAGGTCGATAAAATTCCTATCACTCTTTTTTAACCCTTTTAAATAGGCGTTACCTTGCCAAATTTTAGCTGAGTTGGGGGAAACACCTACAAGAAAAATGGGAAATTAGATCCTAATAAACGACTATTGATGCGCATTTCTTAATACTATGCAGGATCTCTTGAATTTTTTCCCCGGCTTCTAATTTTAAGGGGGTTTAAAGCTGAAATGATTCTTCATTATTACTTTTGTATGCGGAAGGTTTCTGTTCTTTCTATTTAAATTTTAAACTTACCAATTTTTATTTGAAAAATCTACATCGTTCAAACAAACTTTTTTGTAACAAAAAGCACATATTGGTTAGCGTGAAGATACCCCATTCTTGTCAAGAGGCTATGCTAACTCTTTTTTTTTTTTGTTTTGTCAACTTATTATAAAATCCATAAAGATTTTGAAGAAAAATCATTTCAAAGAAGACAAAAAGCTCACGCTTTGAAAAACGAAAATTTATTTTTACCCTATTCTAAATTTCTTTTATTCCCCCCACGTTGACTGCCTTTTAAAAAAAATTTTAAATTCTTTGCGCAAGTGGTCTCTCCTATGCATGGATTTCCTAATCTTGCTGTTAACCCGGGGTGGTTTCCTTTTAATTTTTAATTTCAAAGGGGGGTGCATGTTCATTTAAAGGTTCTACGACTACTTTAACAAACTTTTTAAATTTTTCGGCTGCACTTACTGCCCCACCAATTTGGTCAATGGGCCCCTTAAGATATCTTTATCTCTGTTCCAATCAAAATTTCCCCATAATTTCTAGTATTTTCAAATTTAGAAAAAATTTTTGCTTATTTAATTTTTAAAAAACCAATAAATAAATTATGATCACTTAAAACCTACATTTTAATACCTGATGAATTATTTTCATTGTGATTTTCAAAACAGATCAAATTTAAAAAAGTGCCCCATTATTAACCCCCGTAAAGACTTTATCAATTGTACCAATTCCCCCCTGTGATCAGTAAGAATTTTGAAATTTTTACTGTAATGTCTTCTTACTCAAAACATGTTGAAATCACCCCCCAGAAAAAACAAACATTAGCTTCCAAATTTTAAATTTTTTACTAAAATATCAAAAAAATCTGAAAATTCTTCTAACTTTAGTGTGGGCTTTATAAATGCTGTAAAAAATCATTGGCTTTACATTCGGAAGCCAGAAAATTTTAAATGAAAAAGTCTCCCCCCACCTGTTTCCACTTTTTTCTCCACTTCTGCCATTGTTGTTGTGGTCTGCCTGCCCTTGGTCTCCTACCTGGAATTTCCTTCCCTCTCCCTCTGCAATCTTCTTTTTTCCATCACGTTGCGTGTCCAAACCCATTTTTAATTTTCTCCCCAAATTCGCCCTTTTAACCCTCACGCCTATTTTAATCTCGTAATTCTTTTTCCCTTTTTCGGTCCCATCTGGTCTTACCAACAATGCTTCTCAAAAACTTCATATCAAGGCCTACAGCTTGCATAAGGCTCCCATCCCATCCACGTTGTCATATCATATTCCAAGTCTCCACTGCATAGGTAGCCTATTGGAACAAAGTAGGTCTGGTAGATGGATGCACTTCTTTAATAGGTACTTCTCTATTCCATATGATGTCTTGGATAGATTAGAATAACCCAAACGCAGCTTGGGCCTTTCCCCAAAAAAAAGGAACTTTTAAAGTTACTTCTGCCTAAAAGGACTGAGACTTTCCTCTTTCCGTTTTTAAAAAAAAGGAACTGAGAGGGTTCTTTTCCTCAAAAAGGAACTTGTTCCTTTCACGTTCCTTATCCATCAAGTTTTTAAATAATAAAAAATGTTTTTTAAGTTAATTTATGATTCCCGGGTACTTTTATTTTTTGAAGTGGTCCCACCACCTACAGGGTGGCGAAATTTTTCAAAAACCAAGATGTCACAAGATATTTTTGATGCTGCAGTATACATATTAGGGACTAGAATTCGACGGGAATTACGACAGCGAAAGGAACTTAAAAGGGGCCCTTAAATTTTTTTTTTAAAATTAATTTTTTTAAATTTTTTAAAAAAAAACGCTTTTTCCACAAATTTCCTGAAAAAAGGAACGCGTTTTTTTTGGGGGAAAGCGTTCCTCCCCAAGACTGCCCAACAGCTTGCTGCGTCTTTCTTCCTTCACGTTTAATCCTTTCCCTTTCTTAATAGGGCCCACTCCCCAGTCCCGTGTAGGGAAATTAAAAATTTTCCACTGCTCTAAAATCTGTCCCAGTAGGGATTTTTGCATTCTTTTTGTGCTCATGTCTCGCATTGTTTCACTCTTGCCATTTCCAAACACCAGACCATATTCTCCTGCCACTACACTCTACACATCAACTATAGATTGCACCTCCTCTTCATCCTCTCCCACACCAAAAGAGCATCTGCAAATAGGCCTAACATTATTTTCATAGCCTACCTTTTTCTCAGATTCTCTCTACAATTTTCCTAGGATTTTGTTCATGACAAGGTGACAGTAGCCTACACTTCCTTGTTGTAACCCATTCCTAATGTCAAACCAGCTATATTTCCACAGCTTAAACATTGACAAATGTAAAAAGGATAAAATTTTACCAGGGCCCCCGCCACCTGTCTTGGTTCGGGGAGTGAAAGTTTTTTAAAAAAAACCCATTGAAAAAAGGTTTTGTTTTTGATTGAATTGGTGGTCTTGAACGCCATCGGCAAAAACGCCATGAATGCGTTGTGAGTTGAAGGAGTGTTGCAGTCGTTCGCATGGGGTGATATTCACGAAATAAGACACTTTTTAAAAAATTGCGTAGCAAAGCGCTCAAAAACGTAAATATTTATTCTAGATGGCTAAGTCTGAACAAACACGGACCAATCAAAAGTTGAGTAGGGTATTGGGATTTGCAGCGATCATACTAACAGTATAATTATGTAGGCTACAAAGAAGGTAAAAAAAAACAGAAAATTATTTTAGGTTAGGTTTTTCATCTATTGCTAGTCCCAAAGACACTTAAGCTCAACTTAATAACTATTCGGCTATTTATCGCCTTTATAGTTTATACACGTAGGCATGGCATCACTCAAGCGAATAGCTATGTGCCAACTGCCAAATGTGTCCTATTCCCTCTTAAAGTTGATGGACATTAGGTACCTGTAGGGCCTATATAGGAATTGAGTTTAGTTGGTATAAGGGTACGTCAACTGTAAGGCCATCATAATGCGCCACTCTAGCCTATGATAGGCTAGGGAGGAAAGACCCATGCTGGATCCAGCCTTAGGTAGGAAATGGAAATTTTAACGAGTGGTTCTCAACACATCCTATACTTTTGTGCTATAAAGTCAGGGTCAAATAAAAACAAACAACAACTGCTCACTCGTCCAACACACTTTGGGTTTTTTTTTTTTTTTTCTAGAATTTTTTTTTATTAAAAATATACTGGTAGGCCTGCCGCCTACCTACTGTAGGCCGGGAAGCCACACTGTGGCGAGCACTCTGTGGACTCAATTGTAACCAAAAATACCCGGTACCAGAGTTGGGTTAGTAGAATATTACGCGTAGAAAATGCGTAATCTACGCGTATATTCTACTGTAGAGTATGTACATGTAAAAAAAAAAATTTTTTTCTTTCAGCTAAAAAAATGATCGAAAAATTTTTTTTTTTTAAATTAACATAGGGCCTAGTAGGCCTAACTTGTGGTTTTCTTGACTAATTTGAAGCCTCCATCACTCGGTCACTCCACCTGCAATGCTGTGGCCCTACCTGCCATTTTAAAAACCGAGGAGGAAATAAATCAAGCAAACTTCCTGATTGGTTATGGGATTTATGGCTTAATAACCACTGATTGGCTATTGTCTTAATGGTGGCAAATTTGAATTATTTGTAATCATTGCTAACATTCAATAGGCATGCACTCGTATCATTCATCACGCAACTCAAAATTATGCAGCTTGAAATTATATTATTAATTAATAATTAATATTAGGGTAACTAGGCCTTTTATTTTTATTTTTATTACGGTAGGCCTACTATTTTGGGGCCCCCTTAAAAAAATTAAATTTCTTTACAAAAATCCCCAAAATTAAAAAAGCTTAAAAAATATAGTTACGCTTAGCAAAGGTGTGAAGGGTGTCTGCTCCAAACTTCATTTTAGTTTTTAACTTTTTTCTTGCATATATGCAAGATATATAGGCCTACCATATAGGCCTATAAACAACATATAACAAATAAGTTAATATTCTACATAATATTTTACATAATCTACGTATTCTACACTATTTTCTACGCGTAGGGCCTAAGTAGTAATATTCTACGTGTAATGACCCAGCCCTGAAAATTACAAGGCGCGTGTTTTGGTTCTAACAAACTATGCAACAAAACTAGTCAACAAACTTTTTACTAGTTCCTTCACAACTTCCATTTAATTAGGCCCTGTGTGTGTTTGTATTACAGTTCGGCAGTAGACAACAATATGGGTCTGAAGGTTGCTATTAAAAAACTGGCTCGGCCGTTCCAATCAGCTGTACACGCCAAACGAACCTACAGGGAACTAAGGATGTTGAAACACATGAACCATGAAAATGTAAGCATTCAATTTCAACGTCACCGTCGAGGAGGATGTGTACCGGTATTCAAATATCGCAATTCCAGTTTTTTTTTTTTTAAATGTGCTTCACCCTCATCTATATCACCACACATTTTGTGCCCTTACAATGGTAGAAGATGGGAAATACGTACTTAATATTTCAATCAATCGATCAATTAATTTTAAATTTTAATGTTTTTTTATATAACCTAGTGTACCTAGGCCTATATTAATTATAATAATATATTATATTGTACCTCGTTAATTATAGAGGTTAAACACATATGGTACCTGTGTTATTGCACGCTTGACGTTTCGCAGCCTACTGTCCAAAGTTGGACAATGCAGCTCACAGTAGGCTGCGAAACGTCAAGCGCGCAATAACACACTATAATTCACGTGGTAGGCCTACAATGTTCCGAAAACCGTCTAATGTTATTATTATTATTATTATTATTTTATTGGATGTATTTCATACAAACTCGGTCAAAACCGGAGCTAACATGTTGTACGGACTTACGTCAAGTACTTCCATGTGTATCTATATTACATACCTACATTATTACTTTGTCTTAACTCTAACTAAAATAAGTCATTTATAATATAGTTTGTAGATGATGTTTTCTTTCTGCTGTGTACGGTCGTGGCCGATTTCTCGTCGCCATCCTAGCATTTGCTCTTCGGACTATGGGAAACCACGAAAACCATGTCAGGATGGAAGCTGTCTCGGAATCTCGAAGTATCATTCTTAGTTTAGAAATTTACGAACTATTCTACACGTGTTGAGTATTACTGCCTTTTGAGTCTCGATGTAAATTATTATTATTATTATTAACAAGGTTTTTAAGCATAAGCCCACTTTGAGAACATTATTGGATGAGCGAAGCGAAGACTTCAATTTCACTGACCCCCCAAAAAATTTAGCTCGTTTTTTTTTTTCTGTTTGTTTGCTCTCTACCGGGCAAACGGCATATGCGATCTTGATGAAAATTGGAGGGGACCTTCGAAATCTCTGAACTTAGAGCTGTATTGTTTTTGGGTACAATCGAAGACAGTGTTCTCCCCAGAAAAAAATGTTCACTGGGTATTCCATAAACATTGCCGGGTACTATATTCATAGGGTAGGGACAAAATAGCGGGGGTCCGGGGGCTTGCCCCCGGACAAATTTTGAGATCCTAGATTCGATTTGGTGAGTTTTAGAGGTTTTTGAAGCCTTTTTAAAGTAGCTTACTTTAGCTGGTTTTGTGGTAAGAACATTTCAAATTTGATTGAAATCATAGTCTAGACCTAAATTATAATTATTTTCTCCTTTGTATGTAGGCTGTGAATTACTGTACCATAGTCCTATTGTAACAATGAGTACAATAGGCCCTTGTAAAAGTGATCCTACAACTTGAAACATTGTTGTATTTGATAACTTTATTTGTATTACTATTACCCTACTTTATAATTTGCCCTAGCAATCAATAAAATTGGAAAATTGATAAAATAAAATTGTTCACTTGTGTGTGCTCCTTGTGTGCAGTGAATGTTCACGATCATAGCGATGATTGCCATTTTGCCGTAACTTATGTGTTTCGTTCAAATGCATTCCTTGTCGTGTTCTATATCAGCGGATTAGCCTCCACGATTTTGTTTACAATCCGCGCTGCAGTTATCTCGCGTTTGAGTCACACGACTGACCGGAAATGATGCGTAATTCGTAGCGTAAGGAAAGGAATGTGCGAGAGATCTGGTTGGAGCGGAGAAGAGAGGGGAGCGCGGGGAGGTGTCAAACTACAGCTGACAAAACAAAACCACGCTCGCCGAATGAAATGTGATGCGTCAGTCGGTGTTTGTTAAAGGTGAAAAAAACCGAGCACCACCACCACCGAAGCCTGCATGTGAGCCTGGGCCCTGGCCAGACAGCGAGCGAGTTGTATTTCTCTCTCTCACTCTCTCCCTCTCTCTGCAGTGAGAGACGTTCAACTCGTACGCCAAGTCAAGTGAATAATCAGCCGCACGTTATTTTGATGTTTTGTCTAACAACATTCACACAAACGCAATCAGCTACATTTAACATTTTCTACATTGGATATTTCAGGCGTAAGAAGAACCAAGTCAAGGGAATAATCAGTCACACGTTATTTTGATGTTATGTTGAACATTCACACGAATGCAATCAGCTACATTTAAACATTTTCTACGTTACATATTCCAGACGTAAGAAGAACAACATTTTGTAGGTTGATCTATAATAATGAATGTTGTGTGATGTGTGTCCGTGTCACGTGTTGCCTTGCCTAGCACGTGCGTCGCGCGCATCGCCGGATTACCGAGCCCTCCCGACTGCAGCCGATCGTGCTTCGGCCCAGTCAGCTGTACCGGGTGCACCCCATGTGATGCACTGCTGTCCATAGAGAAATAAAGCAGCTGCTGTCTGTCCGTGACATTGGCTTGAACTGGACTATTGGCGCACAGTGCCAGGCACCAGTGCTTCTACGTGGGTGCTCGCTGACCGCACTCAAACCCCCCTCACATAAAGTCTTGACATAGAGGATGGATGGAGGTGTGAATGTGATAATTTTGAACAAAAATACTATAATTGGCGGCAGATATGTTTGCCGGGCGGTAGCTAAAAATAGCCGGGCGGGCCGCCCGGCTAACCGGCTCTGGGGAGAACACTGGAAGAAATATTTCTCATGAAGATCGTACTTTTACGATTTTTTGTGCGATATTTTCGTGACATTTGGGCCAATTCTGACCAAACGTGTGGGGCTACAACGTTCATATTATACATGGACATTAAGGTTATGGTGATGTGGTACATTTTGAAAGAAAAAGTTAAAAAGTTAGCCAGAATCTATAGAAATAAAGCTTTTAATATAAGTTTTTGGATTTTTTGTGCGATATTTTCGTGCCATTTGGGCCAATTCTGACCAAACGGGTGGGGCTACAACCTTCATATTAGGCCTATACATGGACATTAAGGTTTTATTTATTTATTTGTTTGGACAACAAATAACAATACAAAGTACAGTTAAAGTTTATAACAGTTTTCACCGTGTAGTCCATTTTTGCTAAACATAGACTAGTTGTTACATAAGTATTAATATAATATAATATAGGTATTTTACAAAATAGTGTAGGCCTATAGCCTATTATATGGTACCTCCTACTAATAATAAAATATAGCAATTATTAGGTAGTTTTGTCTGTCATAAAGTCTTTTATGCTGTAGTATGCCTTTTGTATTAGGAATTTAGTTAGTTCATTTTTGAATTTGATGTGTTCTGTTATGTTTTTTATTGATTGGGGGAGTTTATTGAATAGAGTTTTATTCAAATAATCAGAGTTTTTTTGACCTAGGTTTGTACGATATTGGTTAAGATGGAGGTTATTTTTGTTCCTTGTGTTGTGGGTGTGTATGCCACTGTTGACTGTGAGAGTGTGGATGTTTTTTCTTATGACTAAAATTGACTTGAGAATGTAAAGGCATGTAAAGGTTATGGTGATGTAGGACCTTTTGAAAGAAAAAGTTGAAAAAGTTAGCCAGAATCCATAGAAATAAAGCTTTTAATTTAAGTTTTTACGGTAAATAATACCAATTGACAAGTAGGCCCTAACAATAGAAACTTGACCACAATCACCGACAATGCGTAGGCAGCAAAACAAAGCACTTGCAAAAGTAAAGATATCCCACACAAACTAAAAACTTAAAAAAAGCTCATCCATCAACGCAGCGGGACTTTAGCATTTTCCTAGTTATTGAATGATTGTAACTAGGAAGCTTCGCCAACGCTTTTTCAGGAGCGTTGTTGAATGAGCGTAATTTTTTAAAAACAAAAAAAGCGTAAAATAGAGATTTTCATGAGAAATAATTCTTTGATTAGGCTCAAATTTCACACGAATAGGCCTATATTAATTTATAAATTAAGGTTATGTGAAAAAATCATTACAATCGGATAAAGCATGTAGGCCTAGGTGTTATAAGCCGAAGAAATTTCAAAAATCGAAAACAATCGTAAAATTGTGATTTTTATGAGAAATAATTTTTTGGTTACGCTCAAATTTCACATGAATATATTAATTCATAAAATTAAGGTTCTGTGAAAAAATCATTACATTCGGAAAAAGCATGTAGGCCTAGGTGTTATAAGTCGAAGAATTTTTTTTTAAATCAAAAAAAATCGTAAATTTGCGATTTTAATAAGAAATAATTTTCCGATGGCGCTCAAAAACGTGGCAGTTCTAAGTTCAGAGATTTCGAAGTCCTCCAAAAATTTCATCACAATTGGAGTAGGTATCGATTTAGCCGGAATCGTGTTGACAAACACACAAAAATACAGAGAAAGAAAAAGAAAAAAAATAAGGATTTGTTTTCCAGTGTAGTGAAATGGAATCTTCGCTTCGCTCGCTATGCTCATCCAATTACCCTTCTTTTCATTTCTAGGTCATTGGACTTTTGGATGTCTTTCATCCTGCTACCACTTTGGACGATTTTCAACAAGTGTAAGTAACTGTTGTAAAGATTGGAGAAGGATTTTATGTTTTCTTTGCTTTCCCAACCTGTCAAACCTTCTCCAATCTAACTAGCCGAGGCCTTTTCCACACTTAGAAGTAACTGTTGTCAATTTTAATTACCTACAGATGGAGGCCATTTTGGTTTTAATATACTTTTTGGATTCATAGGGCTCATGCCTCAATATAGGAAAATGAGGGGAAATGCACATTAATATAGCCTCATAAAAGTTAAAGGAGGATAAGTAAAGTTGATTTAAGTCTGAAATATACTTGCTCCAACAAAAGAATGCAGATGATATGTAGTGGTAGGGGTTGTATGAATGCGCGGTAAATGGAATGTCGCCTTTGTGTATGAAAGAGAAATATCTTTTACCAACGCAAGCAAAAATTATTGTGCTAGATCACGAGTTCTCCCGTGCTACATCCATACTGAGCTAGGTAATAGATTTGGGAATAGAGAATTGCATAAGTTCAGAATCGGTAAAAGTAGTGAAATATATAGAAATCGTCAAAAATGATATAAATGATTTTTAAAGGTTTTTAAAGCTAATCGTCCAATATCTATTGAGGGTCAAATTTGACATTTTAATCTCCCGCACATTTATTTTGAAAGGGTTGCACTCACCGGCCTTCTGACAAACACGGCAGCCTATAAACAACGAAATTCCTCTTTTCCCAAAGTCTTTGTTCTTACAACAATGGCCAACATAACAAAGTGTGTCTTTCCCAAGTTTTATAATCAAACTTTGTGTTTTTATTATTATCGATTAAAATCGGTTGATTTAAGTTGGGGATATTACTAAATGTTAAAATAAAATATTAAGATATTAGAACAAACTAGATGTCAAAATATGCTTCCACAGCCAAGATAATCTCCGAAAGCGGAAAATTTGATTATATCTTTACGTGATTGGTTGATGGTATCATGAAGGCTGATGACGTGTAGCCCCGTTCCCCCTTTTTTTCCCCCCAAAAATATTTGGAATTCACCCATATTAGAGCCATGAAAAAATAGCATTTATATTCTGAATATTTAGCATTAATTTTCCAAAATTTTAGCATTTTGTAGCTTTAAATTTGTATTTCACCAAAACCCAAATGTGGGAAGTTTTTTTGTATTTTAATGGGGAATGAATTCAAATTTTGTTTTATAGGAACATTTCAATTCAATGTTGTCACTTTAAACGTGAATTACAATGCCAAACCAATTCTCAATTGGATAGGTAACATTTATTTTAGTAATTTTAGCATTTTGTAGCATTTTAAGATTTATACTCCGATTAGCTCAATAACCTAAACGCAAAATTTTATGCCTCTACCCATATTTTATAAATGAAAATATTCTCAAAATCAAGAAAATAAGATATTTTTGTGTAGAGGAAGGTGGGCTTAACTCAGTAAAACCATAAAATAATGTTATGCAAATTCCCTATTGTTATGTTGGGAAAACAATTTCGAGCCATCTGCATTCTTTCGTTGGAAGTATGATTAGCGAAAACTTATTTGGTCTCCCTTTTCTGTCTACTTGTGAGTGACGTCACACTGGCCTAACCACTCAACCCTGATAGAAGCGGCATTGAAATATAATATCCAGGGCTCGAAAATTCTTATGCTCGAGTTGCCCGGGGCAAATAACACTCCAGGCACGGGCAACCATAATTTATAGTTAGTTGCCCGTACGGGCAACCAACAAATTTGGTTAAAAACTCGAATCGCGTAAGATTTCACTAAGTAGAAACCTACTTTATCGACAGGCGACAACGCTCGATGTAGTTCCAAGACTTGCCACAGGCTGCACCACGCGCCACTACAATCGCATTCCGATCGATATCGACCTATCGACTTTACCCATAATTCAGTATTCACAGCTGTCGAGAAAATGGAGATCTGAGACTTGTTTACCTTCTCCCGTTTCGTGAAATTCCAACCATTTTTTACACTTTAAAACCATTGCGTAAAATTGAACCATTCTTAAATGGATTTACGGAACTTTTTTAACTGTAGGCCTAGTGGAGTAGCTTCAACGTCTTGGCCTACGGCTACTAAGCCACTCACAATTAACGAAGATGAGATAGGCCTAGGCCCATCATTGCCTAGGCTAGGCCTAGCTAATGAACCTGCCAAAAAAGTAAAATATGACCGAGAGTATGATAAAAAGCGGGTAAGGTACGTAAAGTCGGTAAAGTTATTGACTCGTGGCTATTGTTAAAATAAAGAAAATTGTCGTACATATGTAAAAATAAAGAAAATTATTGTGTCAACCTTAAATTGAGTCTGGGCAACTAAAATTTTGGGCCACTTGCCCAGCTGGGCAAGTAGATTTTTTAAAATTTGTCGAGCCCTGATATCGCATGGCAGCAAACGTTCATTCTTATATCTGATCATCATTATCTGACGTCCAACTCTACATTGGGTCAGCAATGAAGACAGGCTACAAGATACGCCAACAATACGAATTTTTAGTGTATCGGCATAAAATTAATAAATATAGTAATTATCGGTGAATCAGAGAACAGCAGGTCTTAAAGTCCACTGTAGCACCACGGGACAAGAGTTCGATTCACACGCAAGCTATGTACTTGTGTAGTTAGCCTCAATTGACATTGAATAAATCAGCCACGTATTATATGTGTGGCTCGTTTGTCTTGTTGTTAGCGTATCTGCTTCCAATGCAGAAGGTCCAGTGTTCGATTCCCGCTAAAGTCAGTAGTTTTTTAACTTCTGATTTGGACTTAAGTCCATCAGTTTGTGTCTTAGGAGTTTGTAAACGGTGACTTTGGAGCCGTCCTAGCAACGAAGCACATAGTAAATTCAGAGTTGTTCTAAATCGGCCTTGTTGATTCTGGCGTTGATTCGCGTGTGTTCGCACTGTCCATACCACTGATTGCTATATTTCCTATTAAAAATATCGGTCTTTGGTTGGTTATCGCTCACTCGTCGATTGCGTCGGGGCCTACAGAGGGTTGGCTTGGTCGCTTTGATTTAAAGTCCTCCACTGAAAATCAGTTATATAACTGAGTGGATAGACTTTAAATAAAATTTATTTATTTATTATTTTATTTATACCAAATAAAATAATACATCTCTAGAATAAACAAAACAATGTTACTATGCAGTATGCACATTAATAAATGGTGTATGTTGAAGTGATACACGCTACTGTGCCTACACGTTGGGCACCGATTGACAAGATATGAGCTCAAGGCACTGTTAAAGCCTCACGTTGCTGTACCAATCGTAGAGAAACAGATTAAATAACTAGATTGGATTTGGAATGAAAAGCAATATTAGAATCATTTATTATCTCGGGGTCCTATTTTATTTAGAAACAGACTAAGCGTTGACACGACTCAGCTCCAGTCGGAGAAACACAGAGAGAAGAAAAATAGTAAATATTAAAATTCAAACAAAAGATAAACAAATACAACAAAAAAACATAGAAGTTACAGTATTTTGTTAAATACTATTAAAACAAAATGGTTGATAAAGGGTAAGTTGAACAGAATCAAGTTACCTACTTGAAGAGTAGGCCTTATCCAGACACAATTAAATTACTACGGGATTATTGTCAATTTGGGAACATATTGGATTTATATTGGATAAAAATAACAGATTAATAAACCTTCGAAAGAAAGTATATTAAGCTAAAAAAACACAAATAGCACACAAATGATGGTATGCCCTTTCTCCTAGCACTGATCAGTGATTTCTAATGATTACAAAACCCCCATGTTATTTAATTAGGCTCATTACAAATGCCTAAATGAATTATGAAATACTCTATCAAATAACATGTGATTAGATACTCATCGTTTAGATGTTCAATTTCGACTAGGATCAGAAAACCCCCGCTGTATGGATACAAGGTCCTTGGTTCGACGTTTTGAGTAGTTGATCTCCAGTCTTCGCGTGTAGTTAACTGGAAGCGTAACGATGCGCAGTAGTTTCCGTTGTTGTCTTCCTCGCGTCGCGCGTAAGTAACACGGAAGCTCTTGATGCGCGGTCGTATCAAACGAATTTTTCCGACGGCAGTTCAAGGGCACGTGGCAACGCAATGACGTGTCGGGTTTATTCCCCCAATGTTCAAGTATAGCTCGGCTTATAGTTGAAACCCAATCTTCACAGTATATACCCGGGTTCGCGGCAAAAATTCGATCAAACAGTTCTCCATTAATGATATGTTCACCCTTGTCCCTGGAAACGCGGAGGGATATCGTGGTGATGGGGACCACCGTGTCCCAATATGGCGTCGCTTGGTCTATTTTATGACGTAGCTAAAAATGGGGGCTAACAATGTCTCTCTCTCATCCGCTTCACGGAAACTATCACTCTCAAAATGTCCAATTATCTCACAAAAGAATCAAGCTCGGTTTCATCTCTACTTACAAATGTGGCAGAGTCGTTAAACTCGCAATCTATGCTTTCCCCGAAAATGTACGTCAGTAGTACAAAAGTCCCGGACATTGCACACAATGTGGGGTGGACTGCAAATCCGGCAATGCGGCTAACAATCCGGCAATTGTTCCACCAAGATATGAACACTCAACTGATTTAACCCGTAATTCAAATCAAAATACGCCGTTATAAGCAAATGGACCACTCCACTAAACATTGATTAGATAGATAGGTTCTTATCAATACCTGGTTTCAAACGCCTCTGGGCTAACTATTTAGCTACGTCGCACTAGGCCTACAACGTGGTAGCCAACACGAAATATACCAACTGGATAATCGGGCTAATTACCGCTTAATCCTTCGCGATCGCGTAAAACTTGATTATACCAAACACGAACCGCACTTAGATCTTTCTAGATCTCACTGGTTTTAGTGATTTAGCGTCGTATTAACACTTTTATTGATTAAATAAATAAATAAATAAATTTTATTTAGAGTCTACCCACTCAGTTATATAACTGATTTTCAGTGGATCGCCTACCATGAGGCGTCCACACACACAACCCCACGCCGATCAAAGATGGCTTGGCTTCCTTGTTCACAACGACTTCCGCTTCCAGTTTCTCGCACATAGTTCCATAATCACGCCGCTAGGAGCGCAAAACCATCAAGTTCCTCATTACACAAAATAAGTGATTAACATAACAAAAGGTCTGATAAGAAGTTAGATAAATTTAATAAAAGGATAAATTAAAAACATAATGACCTTGTTCTTTATACTCATTCATGCTGTTCAACAGAGGTGATTTCAAAGCTACTATTAACCCAAAGCACATGTATGGTCTCAAGTCACACAAAAACGTGATGCTACAGTCGAGATTAAAAACACACCTAGTTATTATTATTAACAAATGATTAGAATTAAACAAATTCCCTGATCGGGAAAATCATTAGTTTGATGGAATGAATTATTTAAAACTACTAGGGTTTTCACAAAAAAAACACAGAAACGGCAACCATAAAATTCGGACGGGCACTGTTGTTCATGGACAAATATTTGAATTTATGAGCGGCAAAAGGTGGCGCCGTCACAATGTAGCCTGCCTGTCCCAACTAAATCAACACATCTTTTCCACATTTTTTTGCGACAAAGCAGGTTTTTATGCAGTTC
The DNA here is from genome assembly GCA_024449915.1 of Sweltsa coloradensis. Taxonomy (NCBI): domain Eukaryota; kingdom Metazoa; phylum Arthropoda; class Insecta; order Plecoptera; family Chloroperlidae; genus Sweltsa; species Sweltsa coloradensis. Next base: position 537,399 of record JAMZAV010000334.1, read on the forward strand.
CATTTTGCTCGCACTATAAATTATTTTCAAAACAGCCTGTAGCGAGCGCCAAAGCTTCCAGACGAGGTTCAAACCATTTTGCACCAATGGCAGGTCGAAGCGGGGAGACAAAAGTTAAAATCCGTGTTATTTTTCAATAATTAATTACCAAGTCGCTAAAAGACATTATTCCAATCTGTTTGCAGCATGATTGTGCACGAATATTCTACTGTATGTATATGCATTTTGGTTATCCTGCCATTCGATGCGCATAAGCTATTAGTATAAAGAACGTTTACTTCCGTGTGGCATTGCATTATATTGCCGCCCCGACCATCTTCTACTCTTTTAGTGGCTAGGCCAGTATGTCGTCTCACGTTAATAGGTACGGAAAGGTGAGCGCAAACGGCAGGTACTTAGATAGGTTACTGACAACTCTAATGTTGGCACATATTGTCGTCTAGAATACTATATTAAAATTTACCATCACCTTATTAGTCCTCCTTTAAAAATATAATGCTACCCTATGCCGTTCTCAATAGGTATGGAAAAACATATTTTTAGTAAAATTAGCATTTTGTGAAAAAAATATTTTCACCAATTTTGCATCACAAACATGAAAAGCTAAAAAAAAGTATCTATACCTATTAAATCTTATGACACTTGGAATTACAGTTATGTAAGTTGTACTGTTCTGTTACTGCAGGTATTTAGTAACACATCTTATGGGCGCTGATCTCAACAACATTGTCCGAACACAGAAACTTTCCGATGACCATGTGCAGTTTCTTGTCTACCAGATACTGCGAGGTCTTAAATACATCCATTCAGCAGGGATCATCCACAGGGTATTTTAGCATTTTTTATTTTATTTGTATTTATTTATTAATTTAACGTCTATCTATCCTGTTCAGTTAAAAAGTGATTTACAAAGGACAATCAAACTTCTAAGGAATGAGTAGAGACACGTAAAAATCGCGTTACGAAATAAAACGAAATTTGAAATTAACCCCAAATAATGCAAAATGTGGACGAGATGTTAGTTCAGGATCCCAATTATACCAAAATTGAAACGCAAAATAACGCGATTTTGACCCTTCACCACGAAATCTACAACTTTCCTGTAAATTCGCGAAATAACACCGAAATTGACGAAAATCTCATCAAAATACAAAATTACCGTCCCACCCGGGTTCCGTCGGCGGCATCTCGTGATCTCTGTGCTTGAATCCAATCTCCCACTCTCCATGCGTCAGGCAGTCAGCTGTGCCTCGCCTCTCCGCCCACGCGCACCTTGCATGCGCACTGTAGTCGACCACGTGACAATCCGAACAAACAATTGCCGAGGCCAGCCGAACTCTGGCCTACCGCCTTCGGCGGCCTTCGGTATGCAGCCGACAAACGTGATCTACTTCCTAGTCACAGTACAGTCTCAACATTTCGGCCTACTACTGCTACGCGAGCTCGGCAAAATGCCTAAAGTGTCTGTGTCAGTTAAAAAACGCGCAGAAGAATTCGACAAGGAAAGTTTTTATGTTCGTAATGGAAGTAATGGAAGACCGACCACATTGACGTGTGCCAGATTCTGTGCTCTATAAAATCCGAGTATCCCGCATTTTGTACGAACGCCTTGAAGGCAATATGGTTGCCTACTTCAAGTGTCGATGCTGAGAGGTCTTTCTCTAAATACTCTGTTGTTGTGACTGACAGGCGCAGATACCTGAAGCCTGAAAATGTTGAGATTGTTACCATGGTGGCATTTAAGTAAACCATTAATGTTTCACTCCACCAAAAATGGACAGTAGTTTTATTTAGTAGTTTGAGTAGGCCTACCATGGTTGCATTAAAGTTAAATAAATGTTTCACTCCGTGACTCCACCAAAAATGGACAGTAGTTTTATTTAGTAGTTTGAGTAGCAGTGGCGGCGCTACGGGGGTGCATGGGGGGGCAATTGCCCCCCCAAAATATGGCCTGCCCCCCCGCTTGCCCCCCCAGTCGTAGTACACTGTTCTAAATTAATGTATATCGATTGCATTTTATAATAAATTGTTCCTACCGTAATTCCAGTAATGCTTATAATTATAAAAGAAGCGACTGTTCCAGAACGAGTTTTTTGTTTTGTTTTGTTTTGCACTGTAACATTACTAAAATTAAATCATCAAATAACAAATTAACCCATTGGAGCCGACTTACGGAACCGTTCCGTATTCCACGAGTCTGGCCCAAAAACGGACGTACGGAACAGTTCCAACGTCCGTTCCGTTCGTCTTTGAATTTGCGCCAAACCGGCGTAGTTCAGTCAATCTCACACAGATAGCAGCACTATATGGAGGCTGACTCTTTTACCGACGTGGTTGAGTTTTTTCCCCGATAAATTCTCGAACACGGCCATTTCACAGACGACTACAAATAACATGAAGGCCTACAAATTGTCAAGGCGGTGCGCCGTAACAGAAATAGGCTTTTCAGCTGTTGTTTACTTCGTAAAACTGACGTAAAGCTCCTGAATGTTACGAGATGGTGAATCTGAAGGCGATTGTGCTGAATTTTCAATAAGCGTGATATATTGTGAGATTCAGGAAGTGTTGTTGATTAGCTTGCAAATGATGCAAGCGATAATAATGATGTGGATGAAGACTAGAGTACCGGTACTTCTAACTAAGATAAAATAAGACGATGACACAAGTAGGGTTAGGCCTAGGGCTGGCGGGAATATAAACTAGAAAAGCAAAGCATATGAACTAAAAACAAAAGGCCTAGGCCTTAAATTTTGTGCATTCATGCGATTTCGGCCCGTAGGCAGGGTGCGGCAGGGTGCCATCCCCCGTAATACGGATTTAACTGGATCCGTACAGGCAAAATAAGCAAAATCAACTGGTGGCTCAATGGGTTAAATACAACAAACTGTACATATTTGTGTTTATTTTACCAAGTGTTTATCCTTCATAAAAAAAAACGGTAATCCCCACAGTTGCCATTTTTCAGTTAAAACATGACGAAATAACTGTAGTATGGTGAAATTTTTTTCGCATTCGGCGAAAGAGCCTCCGGCGGCTGGGGCTTCGCCGCAGACCCCAGCTACCCGCCACTGATTGCCCCCCCACTTTATTACCTTGCCCATCCTCTGCCCCCCCAATGATTTTTGTCTGGCGCCGCCACTGTTGAGTAGGCCTACCATGGTGGCATTAAAGTTAAATAAATGTTTAACTCCACCAAAAATGGACAGTAGTTTTATTTAGTAGTTTCAGGAAGCCTACCTAAAATTTTCCTCCTTTTTCCTTTTTCTTTTTCTTTTTTTAGTGTTTTATGAACAATTGCACCTTAAAAATAATAACCCCGCCAAAACGCGAAATTTCAAGTTTTGAAAACGAAATTGGGATAATAATAAAAACATTTCTGTAGGTCTCTAGGAATGAGTCATGTAAACTGTTTTATTTATTTAATTCACACAATAGCCTACATGGAATTTGACTTTTAACCATAAACATAACTTACCTAATTATTAACGCCGAATTCATTAGACGAGTGAGCGAGCCATGTGTTGAGTACCCGGAAACATTTGCATTTGAGTTGATAGATCTAAACTATAAAGTCGTAATGATCAGGTTTTTGAGTGTAAGTTGCTTTAAGAGTTTAAGGGCAGGTCAACTATAAGGCCATAATGTGCCACTCTAGTCTAGAGGATAAAGGGGAGAACCCATGCTGGGCAGAAAAAGTTATAGGCAGGGGGAGGAAAGGGTAGTGGATTTTCTCTTGTCAGAAGGTCGTCGTCACCTTTGCCCAGCACGGGCCGTGACCACACATGTTTTTGCAATGTTTATAAAATGGACTCATTTAATCTTTGTTGACAAAGACGGACACAACATGAGAACCCCTCCCTTTCCTTCCTCTGCCTATGGATCTGGCCAGCATATGGCTATTTCCTCCCTAATCCCTTAGGCTATGGCGCATTATGACCTGATGGTTGACGCACCCTTAAACCAACTAAACTCAAAAGTCAAAACCTATTATTTAACTGTTTATATCAACTCTAATGAAATGCAGATGTTCTCGGATACTCAACACATGGCTCGCTCACTTGTCTAACAACAACATTGTGGTTTTCCTAGTATGAGGCCTACCCTTTGATAACATTAGCACATATTTTCATAATAAGCAAGCTTTTGAGTGTCTTGGTCTATCTTTGGGACTTTGCATAACAGAGTAGGGTCTACCACCTGCTCATAGTTGAAGAAGAATGCATTACATTTTTGAGTTGACTTGTTTTATCATGGATTTACAAGGCGCATGGATAAGTGTGTCTTGGTTAATTCGTATTCTGCAAAACTAGCCCCGAAAAACAAAAACTCGTCAAACATTGTCGCCATATAAAACCTATTTCATTCCGATCCTTACGTATACAGCAGAAACCTGGACAATAAGAGATTGAGAGAAGAGTAAGATGCAGGCGGCAGAGATGAGATTCCTGAGGAGCACAGTGGGCAAGACAAGGAGGGACAGAATAAGAATTACGGACATTAGAGAAATGCTAGGTGTAGAGAAGTTAAGTGACATGATAGGAAGGACATGGTTGAGATGGTATGGACAAATGAAATGAATGGGGGAAAATAGGATGCCAAAGAAAATGTATGAAAGAAGGATTGAAGAATAATGAGAAGACGGTGTAGACCAAGAAAGAGATGGAAGAATACCACAGCAGGAGACTTGGAGGCAAGAGGAGAGAGCTGGGAAGATGTGGAAGAGATACGATTGTGGGAGGATAGAAAGAAGAAAAATTTGGTTGCTAAACCCAAGCTGACCCTGCCAGAAGCAGAAAACAGCGATGGATAATGATGATGATATGAGGTAGTTAGAGGAAATGAGAAATAGTGATATAATCCAAATTTCGTTTTATAAAACCCAAATTTCGCGTTTTTTGCAATTTCATTTAAATGGTCAAAAACATAATAGGCCTACTTATCTAAAAAAAAAAAAAATGAAATGAAATGAAAATTTAAAAAAAGGTTTCAATGAAAATGAAAAAAAAGCCCTTTAAGCCTTTTCAGTAGGGATGACATAAATTCCAAAAAGTTAGAATCGATCATTGTGACCCACAAATCTATTCAGAATCGATTCCCAAGCAAAAATAAATGTTTGTATGCACCATTATTTTGGTGGACTATTGCTGCGGAATCCGTGATACGTGTCGTTATTTTGGCGGTCTATTTCCGTGGAGCCCGTGACGTCACAAAACGATGTACCGCCCGCTGCGCGAGTAATGTTCGGTCTGGACCGGCACCTCCACCAAAATTCACAAAAATTCTGGACCGGCACCTCCACCATCCCCTCACATTTTGAGCTCAAAAATGTTTAATTTCGCGAGTTAATTCGCGTTTTGACCAGTTTCATACAATTTCGTTCGTTATTTTGTGATATAGGGCCTACACGAGATTTCGCGAAATTCGAGTTTTCAAAATGTGTTTTTTTCATCTCTAAATGATGTAATTTGCCGACAATATTACATTTTAGGCAATAAAATGAATATTGAAAAAAAATCGCGAATTTCGTTATCACCCTTTTTCACTATGGTACCTCTACTGATAGTAACTAATTTCAGAATTATTTGTTGCCTAGGCTTTGGCCACAACCATATCTTGTGAGTTAAACTTTAAATTATTATGGATGTTGCTGAAAAATTTTTCAGCACCCACAAAACTGGTCCCGTATGTTTGTTTAAATTTCAGTTTAGCGCAATCGGTTCAGTGGTTCGGCTGTTTTTTAACACATGCACACAGACACCTACTCAAAAAAAGAGATACAGTAAGACCTCGTTCATCCGAGCTCCGATTAACCGAGATGCCGTGTTATCCGAGCTGGTTTCAGGCGCCCGTTCCTTTTTTTAATTAGGCCAAAATGTTATGTTCTTTACATCGAATGTCATGCAGTAGGGCCTATGTTGTTTACTACAATGACGTGTCACGTAAGAATTGCACAGCGCGTGAATTGTAAGGGGGGTTGGGGGCAGGGGTCGAGGGTAGGGTGCCGCAGAGTGTTGAGTCAGTGTCTTTGTGAGTGCTTGCCGCCGCCGCGACCTTGCTCAAAGACGGCGGATGAGAGAGAAGAGTGGGAGGGAGAGTAAGAGACAAAATATGGCCTTGAAGACGACATGATAAGAGGCTGGCTATGATTATGAAGAAATAAACATTGCATCGGGACATCTGGTCAATGACAGACGCGGAGATAACCGTCACCCCCCCTCCTCCTCCCAAGCCACAGATTAGGTATAGTCAGTCAATTGGCTTCAGGCTTTGTTTACATTATGAGATAAGATAATGAGACCAGACATTCATTCTATCAACAAAGCAGTTGTTTATGTTATGAGATAAGATATTGAGACAACACATTCATTCTATCAGCAAAGCAGTGGGCAGCGGATGTAATCACTAAGAGGCTGTTTATTTATGTTCTTTTAATGGTATGTATATCATTTTACCATATCAGAATATGCTACGAGAGCAAATAAACAAAAAAATCGCGATCATCCGAGTTTTTCGATAATTCGAGCTGCACCCGGTCTCATCGACCTCGGATAATAGAGGTTTTACTGTAGTCATTTGAGTTAAGCTGTACATTGAAACATCACATGCTGAAAATCAGATCTTGTTACTTATTGAGGGAACCTAAGAGGACTAAAGCCCTTAGCGCTCAAGTTGAAAACGTTCTGCTAAAGGCATGTCTATTATCTTCAGGAACTATGATAGGCTACAGGTAATGCATTGAAGTGATACGTATTTATCTTTCTGTAGCCTCCAATACACGTATTTATCTTTCTGTAGCCTCCAATACTTACAGGTGTAGGAATAATAGTCCAATACCTTAATAAGTTTTTAATAGTATTTACGGTGGGGGGAGCATGTGCAGGAAGTTGTTAGGAAGGAGAACATGGACTTGGGCTTCATTTTGAGGAATTTAAGAGAGTCCAGACTGTTAAAGATCGAGCATATAAGGCGGTGGTTAGACGTGTCCTGGAGTGTGGGGCGGCAGAATCCAGGATCAACTTTGACTGAGACAGGTGAAGTTTGGGGGACAGAGAAGGTGCAACGTAGGGGAGGGTTAGGCTGTGGAGGTGGGAGGAAGATTATGGGGTGGATGAATGTAGGGAGGGCTACTACAGCATCACTGGGAGTTGGGAGAGTTGGGTCATTAGAGGGAAGGAGGAGGGTGGGTAGGTTATTAAACGAGTGAGCGCAGCGAACGTAGTCTACAACGCTACTCGATCGGTCCTTGGTCGTGATTAATTCTGTATGTTAAATGTTAAATGTCTGTCTGTCCAGTCCCATACGGCCGAACGGCCAAATAGACTGAGCTGAAATTTTAAACAAACATCCGTGACCAGGTAACTGAGAACTGCTAACAAAATGAGCACAATCTGTTGCGATTTAAACCTACAAGAAATAAAAAACTGAAAAATACGTTGAAATGTATAGGAATTATTTTAACGACAATGGTTTTCATTTTGATATGATATTTTTTGTTTGTTATTTACCTGGCTGTGAAATGCCGTGTCCAAGGTTAATCGAATGTTGGACGTCAAGGTACCCCCAAATTCCACTCGTAGATTGAGTAAACCTTGCAATATTTTCATGTATTTCGTACTGGCTATGTTTTCCATAGTATTGCCACAGATGATGGACTACACTGCGTTATGCATTTCAAAACATGTTAAATAATTTAAAAAATACAATCCAGAAATTAAAAAATCTTTTCCGACCGGGGTTTGAACCCAGGTCTCCCACATTTTGGGTATAAGGGCGCCTTAGCCCTCTAGACTAGGGAAACGCCAAAGTCGTTGTTGGACGAGTGAGCGAGTCATGTGTTGAGAACCCGGGAACATTTGCATTTAAAATTGATTATTATATTTGTATAAATAATAGAGTTTTTAAGTTTAGTTGGTATAAGGGCGCGTCAACTGTAAGGCCATAACGCGCAACTGTAGCCTAACATAGGCTATATAGATAGGCCTAAGGTAGGGGGAAGAAAAGTAATGTTACCGGGTACTCAACACATGGCTCACTCACTCGTCAAACAACGACTTTGGCGTTTCCCTAGTTTATCTGCAATATGTACAGGGCAGTCAAGGGAAATGGGGGGTGGGGAGACATCTGCAATTAGCTGCAGGAGATTCCAGCGTAAGAAGCATGCAGTAAGAATCGATTTAGGCAGGTATGGTTTCTTGTAAACGGTAAAGGGCTGTAAGGGAGAGGAATGACTCGTCTGGGGATGTTGTGGCTAGTGGGTCTTTAAGGGAGTTAAGGTTGGAGGAGTGAGGGGTTAATTAAGTTTGATACTAAGGGGACTGGGCTGGTGTATTTGGTAAATTATAATACTGTTGTCTCTTTCTTAGGATTTAAAGCCTTCCAATATTGCCGTAAATGAAGACTGTGAACTGAAAATCCTCGACTTTGGTTTAGCTCGACCAACTGAGAACGAGATGACTGGCTACGTAGCAACGCGGTGGTACCGCGCACCTGAAATTATGCTCAACTGGATGCACTATAATCAAACAGGTAAATCACTCGATTTAATCAAACTAGATGTTAGGCCAGGGGTGGGATGATTAAATGTTAAATAAATGTTGTAACCGTGTAGGCTGTGGAACCTTTGAAGCAGACAAATTTAGAATTAACCGATTTAGTGATTAGTGTCCCTGCTTTTAATGCAGAAGGTCCCGGGTTTGAATCCCGCTCTGGGTAGAATATGTTTAACTTTACTTCTGATATAAACTCAAGTCCATCAATTCTTGACTTAAGAATGTGTAAACGGTGACTTTAAAGTCGTATGAACGACAAAGTACAATAAATTCTTTGGTTGTCCCGAATTACTAATTGGCCTTGTTGATTCTGGCGTTGCCCGTAAGTGAAATCGTGTCCACCTTCTTTAGTCAGTGTTTTCTAAATTTAAAATGCCTGTCATTGTTTGCTTGTCGATGGCGTCAACATTATTGGTATGGTCTTCTAATAATTGCATATGTAATTAACATTTTAAACATAATACTTTTTAAATAAGATTTCCAGGGTGGCAGAAAGAGCAAATACACTTCAAAATTAAAATTCAATGTTTTTATTTGACCTGTTTGAATCCCTCATTCGTAAACTCCTTGTTTTCAATTTCCCCTCATTTGTGTTTTAACTTTCAAGTCACTATAAATCTTCCTTGCCATTTCAAGCTTCTACATACGAAATTGATCCATTGTTCGTTCTTCTCCCCACCCACCCGGATTAACGTACACAATACCCCACTATGTTATTTATGTTGTTTGTTTTGTTTGTGATAGTGGACATCTGGTCCGTGGGATGCATCATGGCAGAGCTTCTCACAGGAAGAACACTTTTTCCCGGAACAGATCGTATCCTTTTTCTTAGCGTAGCTTAATCATAAACATAAAGTAGTGATATTTTACTGATATTTGGGATAAACATGTGTGTAGCTTACCTTGGATTATCCTATAATGGACAAACTATATATATATTCACATCCTGATTCAGAGCATTAGCAATGACTAGGATCTATGGTGCAAATTCCTCTAGATGCATTACACCGCACCCCATCACCCCAAACTAAGATAATCGCTAGGGGTGTGCGGGATCCCGACATTTCGGGATCGGGAAATCACCTTCCCGATCCCGTTCCCGAAATAGTTTTTTTCCCGAAACTCGCCGGGATCGCGTCAAAAGTCGGGAAATTGAAATTCCTGCCTCTTTAGACTATATGAAAGCAGTTGGCAAGGTGCCTACTAGATCGCAGCATTCGCGCATGCCTGCTTGATGCATTAGCATCCAGAGTGCAGTGCTTCAAAAATCGAACTAATTTTCGATTTTCGACCTGAAACAGCTGGGAAATAGGCCTCCACCAAATTAATCGCAATGACTTGACTTACAAATTGACTTTAGGAAAGGGCCTAGGTCCCTACTTGTATTTATATTTGTCTAAGCCTAGGGCCTAGGCCTACCCAAAATTAATTATTTGGTTAGAAGAAAGGCCTGTGGTTTAGATAAGCCCATGGATGCTAGCCTAGGCAGGCCCTAGGCCAAATGCATTTGGTAAGTTGAAAATTGTTATTTTGTAGCCTAGGCCCTAGGCCTAGGTACAACTTACAACTAGCTAATTTGTAATTTGGCCTCTCTTCCCAGTTGGTCCTAGGCCTAGGCCTAACCTTCATGGCTAATCTAAAGCACAGGCCATTCTGTCTTACCTAATTATTTCTAGGGCCCTAGGCCTATTCGTTTTGGGTAGGGCCTAGGCCCTTCAAGTAGTTAGGCCTAGCTAGGCCTAGGCCCAAGCCTAAAGTCAAATTGTGAGTCAATGTGATTAATTTGGTGATCCTTTGCAATTTTTGTTCTTGATAAAGTGATATAAAGATGCTGCATTTAATTTATTTATTTGTCGGAAAATTTCCCGATCCCGTCCCGATTCCCGGATTTTGTAATGTAAAATTCCCAATCCCGTCCCGAGTCTGAAAAATCCTTTCCCGCACACCCCTAATCATCGCAACCATTTCTACAATGTAACATACAGTCAAACACTTGATTTGTTTTCATGTTCCCCATTAGGACCTTTTCACGTCCAATTAAGAGTTGTTCCATAAGAACAACTAGTGCAATTTTTTTACGTTTGCCGTAAGTTCGTTTTCAAACTTATGATCCCATAAATTTGTGGCCCCATGTTGTTTTTCATGGTTTTTACAACATTTTTTAGGCTTTGTATTATCTTACCTTTTGGAATTGTTCTCTTTTTCAAAATAACGTTTGGGAGAAAACGTCTTGCATTTAGTTCAGAGCATAACTTATTGTACCTGATATACAATACAATCATCAATTTGAGGACTTTTCATAGACACACTCACTAATTACATACGGTATGAGTTTTGTGTATCAAAAACTTTGAGATCGTAAAAGTGATGCGTACACCACATTTTACATGTGGGATTTCACTTGAGGGCTGGCAAGTATGAATAATCGTGATATTCAAGTATTTTTAATTTTTCCAGTAAATTTGTATGTAGGCCTGCCTAATTTAGGATGCTCATTTTGCATTTTTTTTAAATCGTTATGTTTTCACGATTACGATGTCCACTGTTCCTTGGTTCTTCAGAAATGTCCTAATGAAGTTTGACTGTACTATTATTGAAATGGTAGAATTAATGAACAAAACTAGGTAATGACTTTGAGTGTCAAAACAACAGCCAAAAAGGTCAATTAGTACAAGGTTTACAGCTGTTGCATATCATCAGATGTCATGTTATTACCTAATATTAGTGCTTTGTTTTCATACTATTTAAAGCGGTCTCCATAATGGCAGATTTGGAGACTTCATGATATTTTTATTTGAAGTTTGCATGATTGCCACTAAAAGATTTCTATAGGACCTTGTTAGAATAGGCGTAGGAGGCCCTACCTATTACCATATACATATCCTATATTGAAGGTGAGAAAATAAATAGTGTAAATGAGTCCCAGAAGGACGAAACGCGTTGTGGATTAAGGTAACAAACAACTTTAAATTAGCTGCAGTTGTCATCAGCAGGTGAAAAGTTTTGTTGCCCCCAGCCCTTCAGGCTGGGTTTTATGTTCTCTATGCTTTCCCAACCTGTCAACCCTTCTCCAATCTATACTAAACTAGCCGATTGGCCTTTTCCTATTTGTAATAGTTAAATAAATGTTGTGATCAGAGAACATTCCAAAATTTCAAAAATTGTCTTAACTCAAACTTTGACAAATACTAAAAAAAAACTCTTGATGACCTATTTTGTGGTCATTTACTAAAAATGTAAACAAAATTTTGTGAATGTTCTCTGACAAACAAACAGTATAACTTCTTACATAACACATTAGTGCTAACCACAGTCCACAATCCCATAGGACAATCGATAGACCTTCTAAGTAAAAACATACATTCTGCATTAAACTCCATAAAATTATATACCATATGTATCCAAATAGAAAACAACTCCCTATTTTCAGGAAGTTAAAACTGGAAAAATTATTCTCAAATTTAAAACGACCCCCAATTTCAGGAAGTTAAAACTAGGGATGACGAAACCCGACTTTTTTACGACCCGGGTACCCGTCCACATTACCCGCGGCCGCGGGTTACCCGGGTAGTAACACAAAAAAATCTTGTGGGGTGTCTAATGAACTGTGAAGAAACGCGCTCATCAATTATCGTAATATCTCGGACGTAATGCTGTTCTATAAACAATGACGTTCCGATGAAGTAGTATTTCATAATCACGAAAGAGGAACAGCAGCGGGCCATTAAGATAACACTCACTTTTTGTTGCATCTGCTTTATATCTTGTCACAGTCAAGTCAAGGTCACGACTCACGATGCGTTGGCGCAGGGCGTGGGAGGGGGGGGGGGGAGACTGGAACCCGAATGAGAGTAAACAAGATTTGGAAAGTTTTATCACCATGGGTGATAGCTTTTAAGTTTTGATTTCTAGCAGATTGAAAACATAAGTGATGTTGTGGTGATTATTTACGCGGTATAATCTCTGGAAGATTGCACGAGTGGTTAGGCATGAGGATTGGGGGGGGGGGGCATACTAAGCACACTGCCACAAGTCGGCGGCATGAACAAAGGACATTATTATTCAAAAGAAAAATGCCCCCAAGCACAAAAGATATGAGAAAGCGCATGTTTACATTAGCCTTCTGCCTACAATGTGACACCTCAATTCAGGAACTGGGTTTTACGAGTAAACGGGTAGTGGACACATACCCGTACTCGACTTCGTCGGGTGCGTACCCAGGTACCCGTCGTCTTCCCTAGTTAAAACTGGAAAAATGATATTTCAACACATAGTACACAAACACACACACACACATATAGTACATCGATTCCAAAATATTGGAATCGATCATTGTGAGCTGTGACCTAAAAATTGATTCGGAATCAATTCCCAAGAAAAACCTTTTTATGTATTTGTACGCGACATTATTTGATGGTCTTTTTCCTTGGAGCCCTAGATGATGTCGCCCGCCTGCGCTGTACTATACGCCTCGAAAACATCGCCCGCCAGATTCGAAAAACATCGTATTCACTATAATTTTCTAGATACGCGAATTTAAGACGACCCCCACTTAACGGTACAACAAACACCATAAGACCTACAAAATTAGCTTACACCAAAAGATGTCCGTGGTCCCGTCCGAATTCCTATTTTAGTATTTTGTAATGTTTAACAAGAATCATTAAAACAAAAAGATCATTTTAACATACTAAAATTGTTTTGCCATGACTAATCAAACGTTTTTACAAATAATTTTTTTACCTGCATTGTGGATTTGATAGGATTCCTAGCAGCTTAAAACGGGTTTCTCCGCCTGTGATCTATTTCTCGCAACAGACGGTATGCAGCGTCATTACCCCTTCCTCTCTTGCATATGGTCGGCCGCTGTGATTGTCTCATTAACAATGCTGACTATTTGTCTTTTGCAGTGGATTTCTGAAAGGTGTTCTTCTTGAAAGTCTTGGCTTTTCCAAGTTTGATTTCAGCAGATGTTTTGATAGTTCAACTTATTGTGTCTTTTATTTAAATTGTTATTTAAGTGTTTGACATTTATTACGTGACATTAGGGTTGCCATTTGATAATCAATATATCGATCGATACGATTATTTCCCAAAACGATAAAAAATCAATTCAGTCTTCTTGATTTGATTATGGATGAATAGTTTGCCCTTCCGAAATTTTGTAATTAACTGCTCGCTCTGCAGAGTTTTATAAAATATTATTTATTAATTTGTAAAAATTATTAATTTATAATTTGTGATATCATATTAAACTATACACAATATGAAATTTGTAGGCAGGTAGTAGTTTGAAAACCACTCTATCTTTTGTGCTTCACACTTTAAGTAACGTCATTCATTCGTGAAGGAATAATGTGTAATATAGGCCTATGTAGGTAATTTAAATGTAGGCTGCATTATATGCTACCCTAGATGTGTTAATTGGGGTTATCTTAGCATGCAACTTCATTATTTGGTGTATCTATTTGCTAGCAACATTCCCATACCCTGCCTATTGATTGCTGTTACTGTGTATGCAAAATGAATGTATACTATACTTCATACCTACCAACTTATTGTACTGTATTTACTTATAAGGTTAGTGTGGTACTGGCCTATGTGCATCCCAAATACCATTGTAGAGAACAACATTGATAAAACAAAAGTCAGTGTTGCAAACTTAAAATATGTAGTGGTAGGTAGGATAATGCTTTTAAAATAAGTATTTTATTTTGCTCTTTGTATTGAGCTTTTCATTGACATCAATACCTAATTACATATTAATTAATTATAAAACAACTTACAACATAACTACAATCTACCTTTACCAATAAATAATAATTTCATAAACCAGCATTAAAATATGAACATTTAATGTTTTGTTATACTGTATTGGACCGAATATACGTAGTACGATCTCAAATATATCACGACCCCCAATTTTTCGGATTCAAGAAAAAGAAAAAGAAAATAAAATAAAAATGTACAAGAAACATTTTTTATTGACAATATAATGAATGAATATTGAATAGCCTAAAGTGCTGCGCACAATTGGCATAGCATAAGCGTAGCGCAACGCAAGCACAACGCAAGAAATATAAACAAGTGCACCTGGCTGCTTGAACACACAATTCACGTATGCATATCGTAGGCGCGGAAGCACAGCGCAAGAGATGGTTATATTTTATATTTCTTATGCTTGCGCTTGCGTTTGACCAATAGGAATCCAGAAACAACACGACTCAACACAAACGCCCATTTTCAGTTAAATCAAATTCACAACTATTGTTGTTTGTGTCAGTCTAAAATTATTAATCAATGGACGAACTCACAAAAGACGACGTCATTATCGAGTATGAAGTTGAGTCGACGTCTAGCGACGAGCTGCTAATTACGTATTTTAAGCAATATCCGCATCTCTATGGCAATAGGCTACTGCAAATGGTTTCAAAGACGAAATGTCAAACGCAAAGTTGACATGCAGTCATCTGATCACGAGCCTTCTAAAACTTTGCACAGCCATGTAGTTTCTTTACGCCACTCTTCCGTTATGACAATTGTGCACGCCTACATTCCTTGTGTTGCGCTTATGTTGCGCTTGCGTTGTGCTACGCTTATGCTATGCCAATTGTGCGCCGCACTTTAAGTTTCACTCTCACAACAAAACATTTTGAACAATGTTATGGTGTAGTCCTATGTTTTTTAACAGTGTAGGGCCAAGCACAAGCTCACATAGGCCAACCACAGTTCACCAGTCTGATATAGGGATGACATCGATTCCAAAAAATTGCAATCAATCATTGTGACCTAAGAATCAATTCCCAAGAAAAACTTTTTAAATTGTGCTCGCAGTTATTTTGTTGGTCATTTTCCACGGAACCCGTGATGCGCAACATTATTCCCGCGGTCTCTTTCCGCGGAGCCTGTGATGACGTCACCCACCCGCCTCACGTCGGCTGGCGTCGAATGGGTGGGCATGGCGATGCGCGCGAGTTGCATTGCGGTGGCCTATGTTCAGGCACTATTTCAAATGTAAGAGCGCCATAATAACGCAAGTGCTGTTTTTGAGATTGTATTTTTGGAAAAAAACATTGCGCTATATTCGGTCTGATACAGTACTTGTGACATCTAAAATAAATATGCACGTTGATTGTTGTAGAAGTACATAGCTAAAAGAGGAAACTTCCATGTACATTCTATATCACTATTAAAGGTTAATGAAGATATGTGAAAAGTAGAAAGTTATATATATATAAATACTGAAATGATTTGACAATTTAATGCTACATGTTTTATCAATGTCTATTTACAAAACTTTTCCTTCTGTACCCTATAGTAGGCCCTACTATGTATGTATGTATTGTATAGTGTAAAATGGAGCATGTTTAGCATGCAGTACTGCATTGCACTGTTGTGAGCCCTTAGCACTGTGTCTGTAGATATTCATCAGCTAAACCTAATCATGGAGATCCTGGGTACTCCAAGAGAAGAGTTTATGCAGAAAATATCGAGTGAATCGGTAAGTAACAGTTCGTGTACCACTTTCCATTACTTGCATGCATTATATATCTATGTTTTTATCTCCAGCATGATGTAGTGTGCTCTTTATGTGGGACTGTTGAGGAATTGATGTTTCTAGAGGAATGGTGGTTACTGGTTAGATATTAACTTGAATGCTATGCATACCTAGGGCCAACTAAAATTTGCTTTGTTAAATAAAACAAAACTGGCATTATTTTGTAGCATACTATATTTTGAATACTGAAATACTTTAGTTCATTATTTATTTATTTTTAGCCCTAACCGCGTAATCCACGAAATACGTTGGTATTCGTCAAATAAACGTAAACAAATTACGAAATAATGTTTACAATTTACCAAAAACCTGCGTCCTGACCAGCTGAATCACCAGCTAGAAATTCATGCGGCGTCAAGAAAAGTCCGCACTAGAAATGCTGAATGAATGCTTGAAAACAGTAGGCCTATACTGGTACTAAAATATCTTTCAGTTCGGCTTGTCAGCGCCTGAGGCTACGTTAACCTGGAGAACCTCCCTTAAAAACCTGTTTTACTGCCGATAGCCCAGAGTGGAAGATATTATAGTGCTCTATTTCCAGTTTGAAACAGTCTAGATGAGAACAGTGTAACTGGTTCAGTACATTTTTTGTAAGAAAAATAGATGCCACACAATATTGGATGTAACAAAAAAATAAAAAATGCACAAACTAAACAATTTGACTACAGTTAACCCGAGAGTAGTCGCGTGTGGTCTTTTAGACCGACTTTTTTTTCAACAGTTGGTATTTGTACAGCGCGCATGCATGGTCTAGTTCCGCCTACCTTCCCGAAATAGATTTCTGAAGCCAGTGTGCAATACGCGATTCAGTGTTCAGCAGAACTTCCAACTAAGATAAGAGGTCCTGTTCGGTTGCTTGGTCTTTTCAACCGCTGCGCGACTACTAAGGGAGGCAAAAATATGCATACTCAATCACTATTATGAGACATGTATTTTTTATTGTAGGTTGATTATTCTTCAATATACAGTGTTGGCATAATATTACTGTCTTGGTTTACTAATAATTTGAACTACAGGGTGTTTCAAAACATTTTTTTGTACCTTTTTGTAGGTTTGATTGATTATTTATTGATTATTGATTGATAATTGATTAATTATAACCATGTATG
This sequence comes from Sweltsa coloradensis, assembly GCA_024449915.1. Lineage (NCBI taxonomy): Eukaryota > Metazoa > Arthropoda > Insecta > Plecoptera > Chloroperlidae > Sweltsa > Sweltsa coloradensis. Next base: position 554,615 of record JAMZAV010000334.1, read on the forward strand.
CTGTCACATATATGATAAATTATCTTATATTGGTAATCAAAACGTCATCCTAACGTTATTAGCCCTTAATAAATAATGCGGTCTAAAGGACCGGGCGCGACTACTAACGTTACAAACAGGGGCGCGACTACTCTCGGGTTAAACACACAAAAGTCATAACAAAAAATAACCATCAAATAAAGCTGACATCTAAAACTACAGCCACAGCTTGTGTCGCATGTCACAGTGGCAAAGTCTCCTCCAAAGGAGTTGTAATTTATGTTGATAATATCTCATTGCATTTGTTAGTGGTATGCGGTTTGCCCTTTGTTGTCACTCTTGGTTTTACAATATTTCCAACATTCCTTCTTTCCAAATGTTAGATCTTGTATAAAAACTTCCAAGCACCAGACTTGTTTATTATTCACTTACATCGCTATCAATAAACAAAATAAATAAATATTTGATAAACAACTATGGCAGCGAGTAACTGCTAGGCTAGAACTTAGGCCAAAACCATATAGACACTATGCCGATTTTAGACCGAAGGTCCAAAACCCTGACCCATTGCTTGAATACGTACATCATTACATTGAATGATCATATTGATCCAATTTTAATTTAGTTTTATCCTTCTGAGAGAGTGAATAGACATGTTTCAATGGCTCTGCCACTATCATAATCTTAATTCAAACCCAAAGCCACACCATTGGCAATAGTGACACGTGTGCATTTGATTCCAAGAAAATATATTATTGAATACTGAATAGTCAAAACCATAGCATCTAAAAATGTAGAATCAATTAGCTTTGACTGTTTGTTGTTAGTTGTTGCATGTTCATAAATTGACACATCTCTTGCAAATCCTGCATGTTTCTTCAGGGAACTTATGATTGACTCCGGTAGATTTTCTTCTAGTAGCACTTGCTGCATGGCATTTATGGTTTCATAATAGTAATAGCCTAATAGGTCTTCTAGTGTAAGTTACATTTGTAAATCAGTTTTTTAACTGAAAAGGATAGACGTTAAATAAATAAATAACTGCTGAACTCTGTAATAATGAGGATGCCACTAACAGAGACTATGATTGAGTTTGCACTTAGTCTTGATTTCAAATTTGTATTTATTCGAATATAGGCCTCCGGTATATTTGAAAATATCTTGATAAAAATTGGGGTGCGGCCATTATGCGAAGTATTTTGTCAATATTATTTAGATTCAATTTTTTTTTAATTGAGTGGTCAAAATTGGGGTGTGGCTATTACTCGATGGCTGCCTATATTCAAGTAAATAAGTACTTGGTTTATATATTATTTTGTCAGAAACACTCAAGATTGTAGATGGAATACTTTTTAGTTTTTACAATGTGTTACTAATAATTCACTACTAGTTTGTTGAAGAGTCTGGTTTTAGGCAATATACTACCACAGTATAACAATAATATACAGTAGCGAGACTAGCTAGCAAAACACGCTCATAAACCATCACGCGCGCCCCTAGCGAAACCGAGACTCAACTAACGATGACTGTGCCACCTAGACTTGCTAAAATCAAAACGATGTCAATTATTATGACGTGATAATGCAATAGATGGATATAAGTTTTGTCTGACGTTATTATTTTTATTCTGATAATATGTTTGTCGTTTTCAAAGAAAGACTACGGCCTAGCCTAGCCTAAAACCCCTAGGCCCAGCCTAGGGGCTAGAGCCTAGGTAGGGCCTACCAAGTGTTAGTATTGTAGATTGTAACGGAAAATAATAATGGTTGATAGGCCTACATAATACAAAATTACCACCATTATTACTTGTAGTTGTTTTGCCTGCAATTTAAATAGCTTAGCTAGGCCTAGCCCTTGCAAATATGATTAGCTTGACTTTCTTCGGCATTCGTCAATTGTTTGTTTGTTTACATTTTGAAGTCGGAGGCTTTTATTTGAGTCTCGGTTTCACCATGCGCGCTAGTGTCGTGGCAAGATGCTCTATCTATAAGGTCGCTACGTAGGTTACCTACACGGAGAGTGGTAGAGATAGCGCTTTCCACCGCCGTCTACAATTTGTATCTTTTAAAGCACTGACTTTTAGACGGCGGAGAGCTTTTAGTGAGTCTCGGTTTCGCCATGCGCTCTAGTGTAGCGGCGGTACGCGCAGCCGACCACGACAGCAAATCACTTGCAGGCAGTGCATTGAAGTTTCTCTACTGTAAGAGATGGTTTATACTGTGATACTACTGTGCATTTTTTTAAATTTTCTAGCCAATGGACCTACCTTGCAAGTGATAATGATCATATCACACACTGTGTGCTATTTGGAGAAAATGTTTGTAAAAAATGTGTAGAGGCTTTCAGCAATCTGAAAAGTCAGAAAAATTAACAATAGTTCTAATAGAAGGTCGGGGAAATAGAATTATGTTGTGACTAGTTACCAAAAGAACGCCCAATCATGTTCCAAAAAAACGGTATTGTGGTGGGGGCCATAAAAAGAAATGGCATGTTTAATTTTCTAGTTGTAGCTTGAAGTGTGTGGTAGGTTCCATGCCTACAGAAACTTAATTTTTACATTTGGCTTATTCACAATTTTGTTAAACTACGAGTCAATTTTTCATTGACATAATGGCATTCTTTTACAACATACAAAATTCACACTTCAAGCCAGTGTGGTGTCACAAAAATATCTCGTGATGTCCCTCCGTAACGGGCTATTACCCCAAAACATTATTTTTTACCACATATTCTATAGCATAATACTACACTAAAATGACCGTTTAAAAAATGATATCTTATGGCTGAATTCTTTTGATCCAGAAATTTGAGTTTCTTAAATCAACTTCAACCTACTTCTTTTTTGTTCCACATAAATACTAGAACATCAAACCAATCTAAAATGGCCCTTTATAACTTCGTGTCTTGAAACTGTGCACAAATATACTCTCAAACACGCATAAATATGCATTCCAAAATCACACCCCTTCTTGGTAATCGGCATATTTTGACCGAACCACTTGCCCAAATTACAAAACAAAATATAGTTTAGATTGGAGAAGGGTTGACAGGTTGGGAAAGCATGGAGAACATAAAGCCCAGCCTGAAGGGCTGGGGGCAACAAAACTTTTCACCTGCTTTTTTTGCCCCCGGCTTTCGGTTCTCTATGCTTTCCCAACCTGTCAATCCTTCTCCAATCTAAACTAAACTAGCCGGTTGGCCTTTTCCACACTAATTGAAAACAAAATATGTAGAGGATTTACAGAAAAAGCTACCGAGTATGTCAATAATAACCAATATATTTTTGGATCAAAATCCTCGAGGGTCACGGGGGCATAAAGATCGTTCCCATGTTATTTCTTATGGGAGATTTTTGCCGGTGGCACTTAGCTCGAAAAATAACAAGTTTGACAATTTTTTTCCGGTCATGGTGGACCCAATAATTTTTTTGTTAATTTCTTAATTCCACTAGTTAGCCTAAATAAAATATTTTTTTGAGATTAGTGGGTGAATACCCATTTAACGTGTTCTACTAACTATGGCTTGGTGTATCTAAGCAGCAAAAAAAGAACATCATTTCACACTAAATTCATCCACAAATTGCAGTATGTTAAATGGTATTTTGTATGCTTTTCATTATTCGAGTTCATATTCAAATTTATATTGAAATAATAATAATTTGTTGATTCAAAGTTTCAGCTATATTTATTGGTAATCGACTCTAGTGTAAAAGTACCTAACTCATCCGTTCATTACAATGAGCAGCCTTACACCAAGCGATCTTTCGTTTGCGGTGTTCCGCCTTGTCACAATAACACACAATAAAGAATAACCCAGTGTGTATCATGATTCATGATGTATTTCAACTTTGTTCATAAGTGGGCATTAGCTCACACTTTCTGCAACATATAGACTTACCAGATAATAGGGAACCTAAGTAGCGTGCGCGGGAGAAAATTCTGATAACACTTGGATCACAAGGCAAAGGCATAGGAAAATAACCTGTCTTCGAACTTTGCCCTACCGTATCTCCCGACTGCGACCAAAATAAGGCATTTCAAAGTTCAAACACACTACAGGAACACTTCATATTTTCACTACGTATAACAGTTAACAGATTTTAACAACTTATACCAAATGTAAATGAGAGAGGGTTTAAAAAGTGCCTGTAAGTGCGGCAATGCAATATCTCGTGATTTAGGGGCGCGGCTGTGCTGCTGTAGTGCGACATCGCGTGAATGTGGCATCGCGGCCTCGTCGTCAAAACTCAATGTTGCCTGACACTCCCCCCTCACCCCCCTAGACTAGGATGCAGTCCATGTCATTCAACAATGCGCCTATACCTTTGTGCGCATGCGCGAGTACTCTTATCTCTCTCTGCTGCATGGAGACGTGTTCTCTTTCTATTTTTGTCGTAGCGGACGGACAACACCGCAATTACACATACTTTTTAAACTCGCTCTCATTTAAATTTGGTATAAATTGTTGAAAATCTCTCGGCTGTTATACCTAGTGAAAATATGAAGTGTTCTTGTCGAGTGTTTGAAATGCCTTATTTTGGTCTCCGTCGGGAGATACGGTAGCGCAAAGTTCAAAGACGGGTTATTTTCCTATGCCTTGTTATCAAGTGTGTTCCGGATTTTCTCCTGCGCACGCTACTTATGTTCCCTATATGATGTTGGATTAGATTTCTGTCCATGAGTAACTTGCACATGCAAATGTATTTGTAGTTAGTGTTTGAATGTTACGCTTGGTTTAGTCCTTAACGCAAAGTTTTCTTCAGATATTGACCACTTAACACGCATCTTAGTACTCTGTGGCACTCCACATAAGGATACCATTGACAAAATAACTAGTGATGAGGTAATGCAATGCAGTTGTAGTCTAACATGTAGATACTAAAAGGCCTCCTGAAATCTGAAAATACTATGTATAGGTCTGTCAGACTAACTTGTCCAATGAGTAACGGTACAAATCCATTAATCACTTTGGGGGAAAATGGCTTTTTACTGAGCGGCAGGCAAGTTCACTGTATGGGCCTTTAGTTATAGTTGACTAAAATAAAATAATATGAATTTACGAACAAACTAGTTTTTGGAAACAGTAATCCAGTAGCTTTGCTAGTAGTTAAACTGTTTGAGATCACTTGCATCTCACAATGAATTTGATTGCTTAAACAACAAAGATATGTCAAATATATAGCTTAAAGAGACAAAACTTAAATATTAAACACAAGGTAATAAGGTTACTATGTAGGGCATATGAGTAATATTCGGCAGAGGCTATTCAAGATGATAAGTGGTGATAGCAGACAATGAAGGACAATTACAAAAAAATATTGCCTTACGTGGGATTCAAACCCATGTTCTTCAGAGCCATATGCTTTGGACCAGCGCCCTAATCGTATGTGCACTCGGATGGCTTAGTGACTTGAAACGATAACAAAGTAAAGTAATCAGACGGGTCCAAAGGGATTCAAAGATGATCAGAATAATTTTATGAAGTATCATGGTCATAGCAAAAAATTAAAAACATCTAGATTTTTTAATTTTTTTACAAGACAATTGACAAAGTACCAGGGGGGCGTTAACCTCCCAGGCGTGTGCGACGCCTTAACACGTCCTCCCATGAACCGGCGGCCAGCGTGTGCGACGTCCTGCAAGTTCAGTTTCAAATAGCCGCGCTTCTAATAGGTTCATCAAGTTGCTACTTGCAGCAGCACTAGGATATAGCTAGTACAGTTAGTATTCATGATCGCTGTGAGATAGCAGCACGCGTAATGACGCGTCATAACCTGTTCGAGTACACTCACAAACTCTGCAAAGTAGCGCGCAAAAACAAAAACGCGCAAAAACATTCAGTTCAGTTTCTGCTTTGCTCACCCAAAGATGACATATTGCAATCGTGTCTTACAACAGCAGTAAATATCAGATTGCCCTATATTATATTATATTATATAATATAACCTATATTATAATATTATTATTATAGCCTACATAATATAATATATAGTATAGGCCTATACAGTATATTTTGCAGATTGTATATTTTTACGCTTTGTAGGCTACTTTTTGGGGGTGTCGGTTATTTATTGGGGAAAATAATAATATTTTGTTAGGCCTACAACAATGTGTACAATACTTTTTAAGTCAACAATATATCTATAAATAAACTTTTTATTTGAATCATTGACAAATTGGTCATATTTTTTACAATACCAATGTATTTTGGGAAAATTTTGTTTTTTGGATGTTACATAATTTTTGTTTGTGACAACAATGGGTACAATATTTTTAAAATATCAATAATGTATCTTGTAATTAACTTTCTTCATTGGCTATTCAATGTGAAATTACTTGCATGTCTGCAACAATGCCATTTGCTCTCAGTCTTATTTTATTTATTTTTTACAACAATTTAAGTTGTTAATATAGCAACAATGATGTATAAATATTTATTTTTACATTCAACAATACCTTATTGGCATTTCCTGAAAATCTCAGGAGATTTCATCCAATAGTTTTCAAGATAGTGTTTTTATGAAAATGCATTGCAAATTATTTAATTTTTCTGAAAAAAGAAACCACGCTGGGGTAAAATTTTACACTAAAAAAACCACGTCTGGGAGGTTAACCCTCCGCAGCAAAGTACAGTTATCGCTTTGGCTTTGCGAAAGGAAGCCACTAGTGCAGCATCAATGAAGCATTAGGCGTAGCCCAAACGAAGGCGACTCCTGGGATGAACTACTTAATCTAACATTTAAATGGTACCGTAGGCCTATCAGATTACCCATCGAACATTATGACTTTGTAACATTCTCTTGCCTTAATTGATGGAGACTGTTGCTTGCGCTGTAGCGCTGCACCTTGTGTTTTAAACATTTTTAAACTATTTATAATTATAAATCATTTATAGCCTTAGTATCAGTTATTGTCTTTTTTTAATTGTATTTGATTGATCTTACTGTAAAGTGAATATCAAAGCACATAAATAACCACAATGATGGTAAGAATTTATAGGATACATCATATTTTGTTATAGATAGTCTATTTCATTTAATTTTATTAGATACCCGCTATCGTTGTCCCTATGCTGGGTAAATTTATTTCTGATTCTTATCATTGTCTACATCGCAGCAGTTGAAAGCACCTCTTTAATTTAATGTTCTCGCCCAGACAAAACTATCCAATTAGCTTTGTGAATTAATATGGAGTTATCCAGAAATAGCAGTTAAAAAAGTTCTTTAGCCGGCTTTACATACAATCTTTATGTGGGTTTTGAGTTCGATCCCTAGGCGGGGCAAACTCTTACATCAAATACTATCACAAAGTAACTTTTCTCCTCTTTAACTCATTGTACCAAAGCATTTTTTTGTGTTTTAATTTTTAAAAATTTGGCTTTTTTCTGTTATGCTGGTAAATTACAATATCTTGATTCTATCTAAATGGGCAGGAATTGCTTTTCTTCTCACCTTCCTTTTCTATATACATAACAAAAACTTGTACACAACGTGAAGGATAAACTTTCAGTGCCTAAATTATATACTCCCGAGAGGCTGACTCCAGCAGTTCTTTTCACTCTACACCATAATAATACAATGAATGATAACAGCGTCCGTATTGTTCATGATACATAGTTGACAATTTATGCTTATATTATTCCAGGCTCGTAACTACATCCTTTCATTACCACCACTCCGGAAGAAGGAATTTAAAGATGTCTTCAAAGGTGCAAATCCTTTAGGTAAATATGTATATTATTTTATTTATAACAATGACATTTAAAGCTGCCTCTGAACTGATTGTCATAGGCCTACGACGATTAAAAATTAGTGTGTTGTCTTTCTTGCGTAATGTGTAACGGAATCAACTTCAGTCAAACTAGCATTTTGTAAGCTGAGAATGGTGATTGATGGTGAATACTATCTACTAATCAAAGATTTGATTAAGAATTAAGATGTTTTCAATTTGTTACACAGTGGTTGGCAATCACTCGGGAACAGTTAATATACCTAGGGCCGGTATTACAATCAAGGAATAAAAATGTTATTTGTAGCAAATTAATTAACTAAATCAAATAACGTTGTGATCATTGCCACATGATGAATACACCGGTTCTCGGCTTATCACCGAAGTTTAATCATAGACCTAGCAATGGATGGACTGGGCGCTCAGTTGTTTCCGTGCAGCCAAGCGGAGTCGGAAAATAAGGGCAAAGCAAACCGCATGGCCGTAAGGTTAACATGGTGAGCTCGTGTACCGCATATAATTGTACGCCAAAAGTCGGGCGTGGAATATCATATCACTGCTAGTGTATGTTCTTATTTAATGTAATAAGAGTCTAATAGGGCTATAATAAATAGAGCTTGTCTATGCCTGATAGTGATGGGTTCAACTTTTAAGACAAATAAATTTGAATGATAAACAATAACGATCTTTTCAAGGCACAGTCTAGTCTACATTGGATGAAACAGTAGTGATGAATATGTATTGATAATGGTTTTAGACTAGTGTTAAATGGATAGCATTTTAGTCAATAAATGTAATATTTGTAACTAGAAAAACGCTAAAGTCCCGCCGCGTTGATGGATGAGCTTTTTTAAGTTTTTAGTTTGCGTGGGATATCTTTACTTTTGCAAGATGATATACATACATGATGAATACATGAATACATGATGAATGATGATTGATCATTGATGTCCTGGTTTTCTTGCTAGCTATCGACCTCTTGGAGAAAATGCTGGAGCTGGATGCAGATAAGCGAATCACAGCAGAGGAAGCCTTGGCCCACCCCTACCTGCAACAGTATGCAGACCCGTCCGATGAGCCCACATCAGCAGCTTACGATCAGAGCTTCGAGGACATGGAGCTTCCTGTCGACAAGTGGAAAGGTAGGTGCTCTTTTCACACACAACTCTTGATGCTTTGTAAACCAATTTAACAGAAGTATCAGAGCTACCAGGTTTAAAGTTTAATCATGCTGTATTAAGTGTTCTATTAATGGAAGTTTTATGACCATAAACAAAATGTTATTCTTACTGAAAAAACACTATCCCTTTTTTTATTTATCAAAAAGTATACTTTCACAAAGCAATGGAACTAATATACTCATGGCCTCTGCTGTACATACTTCAACGTGACTTTTGTGTAATGTTCTCTAACTTTTATAGGTTCATTTCTCAATAATAAATCTTGTTGGAGTTTAATTTAAATAGTAGACATCTGGATTTTCATGATGGTGGCAGCTTGCTATGGTCATGAATTATGATTTATGAACCATAATGAGCGTAGAACGTAGGAGTCATTGACACATTGTTCACCTCTTAACTCCACTCTGACAACTGAAATGTTTGTTTATTTACTTTTTATGTTTCTATATTACTATTAACTAATTCATTGTATTGATTCACTAGTCAGGTGGAAGAACAATCTTGCCTTAAACAATGAAGCTACTTACTAAACCATGAGGGGGCAACACCAAAGGTCATTTAAGAAGCCACTGTTAATCTTTAACTCAACAGTTATCACACAAATCTCTCAACAGTTGAGTATTGAATTTGTAACATCATCAGTTTTCCTTTCCTATTCAAATGAGTGCTAGTGACCCAAGACCATGGTTCTACATATCTTTAGGTGATTTCATGAGCATGATGAGTTCAGACAGATGCGGAGTGAATGCGCCAGGGGTTAGGATCTAGGCTGATGCACAGCCTACTGTGGAACATTACTGGCAGCTGGAGAAGTATACTAACCAATCAGATCTCACCAGCCTAGAACCTATCTCGTAGCTCATTCACACGGCGTCTGTCTGAACTGCGTTCATTATGCGACAACAAAAATAGCATTGCGGCATGCACACGACATGACCTTAACATTGACTTAACATGACCCCTCACCTTGCCTAAGACCACACATGTATAATATTAAAACTTTCACTAGAACTTTTCTAAATTGTTCTGCAGTAATTTGGTGTTCTGCATAATTTAGGATAAACTTTAAGCTATTATCTTATCTTATCTTATCAATAAATGATCTTAAAAAAATTAGGTATTTGTTTAGCTTCCTTTTGTTTCCACAACTTGACCTATCTTTTCAGTTTTCACATCGTCCCATCTAATATGTTAATTCTTTTCCAGCTTGTCTCATCTCCCCTTTTATGACTGATATAAGTAACCATAAGCAACCAATGTTTTAGAACCATTACTATTATGTACAGGGCTACAAAATTGACGCCCGCAAAGCTTTTCCAAGTACTCTCGCATAAAGTCGTTTTGAAGCCGCTGCTCAATCATTGAGTACAGTATGTCCCCCCTTTTTTTTTATTCTTTTTGTCCATGGAAATGTCAAAGCTAGAAATTGATACAGAGTTATTTGATTTAATTCTCGATTACATTTATCAGGAAACACTCCCGTAGGTATACAGTAATTGATTAAATGGAAATCTGTCCAGAAATTACAAAATCCAGCTCAGCCGAGTATTTAACCTGGGTGTCCCGATTCCCGGTCGGATGCTTTAACCCTAAGCTACAGAGACGGTTAACTTGATAACTTCGATGTTATTGGAACATTATAAATCTGAATGGATTAGAACAGTACTGCAATGATTCTGCTGCCTTTGGGATTTAGCTTTCAGAAACCGACTCTTGCTGCCACCTATTGAGATTTTGTGGTATTTATGATGTCCCATTGCAGCATTCAACCAAGTGTAGCAACTGTTGAGTGTGTATGTTTATTCTTTGGTATAAACAATGACATCTGTTAATCATAAAGCTTTGATTTTGAATTTAGTAAATTAGTCTATTTAGGCTTATTGAGTAGGATTCAGAAGATGAATTACTGTTAACTAGGAAGCTTCGCAAACGCTTTTTCAGGCGCGTTGTTGGATGAGCGTATGTTTTTTTAAACGAAAAAAGCATAAAATTGCGATTTTCATGAGAAATTATTTTTCGATTGCTCTCAAATTTCACACAAATATATAAATTCATAAAATTAAGGTTCTATGAAAATATCATTACGATCTGATAAAGCATGTAGGTGTTATAAGTCGAAGATTTTTTTTTAAACAAAAAAGCGTAAAATTGCAATTTTCATGAGAAATTATTTTTCGATCGCGCTCAAATTTCACACCAATATATTAATTCATAAAATTAAGGTGCTGTGAAAAAATCATTACAATCGAATAAAGCATGTAGGTGTTATAAGTCGAAGAATGTTTTAAAAACTAGGAAAACGCTTAACCCATTGCCGCAGACATACGAGTCCAGCTCGTACTGCCGTAAATACGGCAAACCGTAGACATACGAGCTGGGCTCGTACCACCGTAAATACGGCGCGCCGCCAGCTCGTTCCGCGGACCTGTTTGAATCTCCCGCGCTGTTAGTTTTCGAGCTAGCGCAAAGGTAGCAGCACTGTGATCATCAGCGTAAAATTCTGAACAAAACGATATGAAGAAGTTCAATATTCGGCCACTATGAACGATACAATCACAATGAAAGAAATGCACAACAGGTGGACCAACCTACAAGTACTTATTACTCTGCATCAATGACATTGACACAAATTGAAGATGATCTTTTGTACGATTTATTGAATAATAGTGATAATGAGCTTTCAGAGCCTATTCATAATAAATTTTCCTTTGTAAGTTGTGATAGTGATAATAGGCCTACACTCGTTGACAATTCTAGTGATAGTAATGACAGCTCTTAGGCCTAGAAATAGTGGACAAGGCATTGTTTTATAGACACACATATGCCTCAAAAAAAGATATTTATCATTTCCTTTATTGTTTCAAGTCATATGTTACTTAAAACCTGTTAAACATTAATTATTTTAAAAAACGGAAAAAAAACACCCAAATTAATTGGTTTTCCCCTGCCAAAACAACGAAAAAACAACTCGTATGGCAATGGGTTAAGTCCCGCCGCGTTGTTGGATGAGCGTAATTGGTGCATTGAGCTGCCATGTGTTATGCGGATTTTCCGTTGTTCTGTGGAAAGATCATTACAAAGTTGAAGATTTTTTTTAAATTTAATTAAATTTAGTACAAAATTATCTTAAATTTTAAATTCTTTTGATAAATCGTCATTAAAAAAAGATAATAATCGTAAAATTGCGATTTTTATAAGAAATAATTTCTCGATTGCGCTCAAATTTAACACTTATCTATTAATTCATAAAATAAGGGTTCTGTGAAAAAATCATTACAATCGGATAAAGCATGTAGGTGTTATAAGTAAAAAAATTGTAAAAAAAAAGAAAAAACCGTAAAATTTCGATTTTTATGATAAATATTTTTTCAATTGCGCTCAAATTTCACACGAATATCTTAATTCATAAATTACGGTTCTGAAAAAAAATCATTAAAATCGGATAAAGCATGTAGGTGTTATAAGTCAAAGAAATTTTTAAAAAAACCGAGAAAAATCGTAAAATTGCGATTTTCATGAGAAATATTTTTCCGATTGCGCTCAAAAACGTGGCAGTTCTAAGTTCAGAGATTTCGAAGGTCTCCATAAAATTTCATCTCAATTAGAGTATCGGTTTAGCCGGAATCGTGTGGACAAACAGACAAAAATACAAAAAAAAAAAAAAAAAAAAAAACATTCCGGATTTTTTTCTCCAGTGTAGTGAAATGGAATCTTCGCTTCGCTCGCTACGCTCATCCAATTAAAAATAATCGTAAAATTGCGATTTTCATAAGAAATATTTTTTCGATTGCGCTCAAATTTCACACGAATATATTAATTCGTGAAGTTAAGGTTCTATGAAAAAATCATTACAATCGGATAAAGTATGTAGGAGTTATTCGCAGAAATTTAAAAAAAAAAAAAATTTAAAATTACGATTTTAATGAGAAATAATTTTTCGATTGCGCTCAAAAACGTGGCAGTTCTAAGTTCAGAGATTTCGAAGGCCTCCAGAAAATTTCACCGCAATTGGAGTATCGGTTTAGCCGGAATCATGTTAACAAACAGACAAAAATACAAAAAGAAAAAAAAAAGAAAGAAAGAAAGAAAAAAAATATTCCGTTTTTTTTCTCCAGTGTAGTGAAATGGAATCTTCGCTTCGCTCGCTACGCTCATCCAATTAAGATTGTTATTTAGCACCAAGTGATGTCAATTTGGGCTTAGGCCTTGGCATACAAGTGAGTAACCCACTCTTGTGTGTACATAGACACGTGAAACGTAATACATATGTAATATGCAGTAGGGCTGCCCAACGATAAAAAACATCATATCGATATCGTAAGGGGATATATCGATATCGTGATTCGATATCGAACTTTTCAAATCGAGTATCGATATTGTTTTTTTTTTTTTTTTTTTTTTTAACGTGTTATTACGTTCTTCGGGCGTAGCCATGGCCCCGCCGGCAATGCAGACATGCCACTGTCCGTCCCATGAAGAACAATCACAACAATACTTGCGGCGGCCCTGCGAAGAGATAGAAGCTAACTGACTTCTCTGGCTCTACCTCTCTCTCCCTGACTCTGTCTGGACACTACTCTAGTGTAACAACTTGAGCTGCCTCTTATGCTTTGCTGATATGAATGAGATTACACATGTGGTCTTGTTATCTTATCTCATAAGATAAACAAAACAAAGCAGCAAGAGTCTTGGCCCGAAGCCAAACTGACTTATCAATATGTAGTTGGTGGCGTGGGAGGGGGGGGGGGGAAGGAACAGCGCTGCAGAACCATAACTCACTGCCACACCAACAAAACAAAAAAAAAAATTTTAAATCAAACGATATACATTTCCATATCGATATCGAATTTTTTCTTCATATCGATATCGTATCGAATTATCGATATTGTTGGGCAGCCCTAATATGCAGTCACAATTAGCCTGATTTAACAGAGTTCTTAACCGTGTTACTTACATTTTCAACAGTCACCAAAAGTTAAATAATGCTGTTGTCATTGTTTTTGTACTACAGTACTAATGATTTATTTATGTATAATCAATTGAGTTTTTATTATGGATGTCAACGATAATTGTATATCTATTATTTATCGATAATCGTACGATATCAATATTGCTAGCGATATCGTAATAATTATTAATTCAGTAGCGTATACACGTTTGACTAATTGACGCTGCTACATCTATGTTTTTCTCCTAAATTCTGGATTTCATAGAATTCCCAGCATCTCAAAACGGGGTTTTCCGCTCGCGATCTATTTGGCGATACCACTCTCCTCCCCTCACTCCACCCCCTACCAGCGCGCCAATCGAGGAACAACACTCGCCGCTAGCGCACTTTCTCTCTCTCTCTCTCTCTCTTTCGCTTCACTGCTCCCTCTCGCACACTCGCTCGCGGGAGGGGCATCGAGGGGCCCGTTGTAGGTGGCGGCCAATCCGTTGATCAGCGCTGAGATGGCGCGTCAATTCAAATTGACACAAATGCAAGAAAAGCTAGTTTTATGCCGATATATCGAGATATGATTACAAATGATTGTATCAACACAATATTTTTGGGCACGATATTACTCTCATTTCGGCGCGATTAACAATATGAATTTCCATATCGTTTGACATCCCTAGTTTAGTTTTTATTAATTATATATTTTCCTCTTTTTAGAACTGGTGTACAAGGAAGTGATTGGCTTTGTACCACAGCAATTGCCCCAGGCACAAGAGGCAACTTAACTACTGCATGCTTAACTCTGGTCATTGTCATGGCTAATCATTGGTTGAGCTAGCCAAATCTCCCAGACTACGCTACCTGCCTTCCGTGTTTTCAGTGTGAGATTGATTGTAATTGAATTTATATTAAGCTCGTTCTTCAGTACGTATTGTGCATGATACAATCGATTCATCGACCCAATAGTATTCCAGAAAGTGAAGGTGAGGTATAACATGTGCTTCTCTTCTCAACATAGTACACCTATGTGAATTTACCCAGTCATTAGTCTGTAGTACTTTCATGGTGTCTAGGTATTTTGTCTGGAAATATTCACTCAAATTAGTAAAGCAGCTTGCATATTTTTCTCTGTGGGTTTATGGGTCATTGTTTTGGATATGTTTCTGGTTGAAATAAAGATTTATTTTTTGATGTTGTGAAGAAAAATTTTAGTCTGGAAATGGAAAATATAGCTGACGCTCTTCTTGACTCCAACCGTTAAAAGGTGATGTCATTAAATACAAGAGGTTATTTGCTGCTGGCAGCACAAGTTTGTATATAGGCCTATCATGGAAATTCATAAAAACTAAAATGCCCTTTATTTTGGAGCCTTGGATGGAAAAGCAAACGTTTTTGTAGTGAAGAGGTCTTACATATCTTTTGAGGTTTAATGATGTTGTTCTACTTTACTTTGCCATAATTAAGCACACTTGCCAATTAAGCATCACTGTTCATTTTTCCCTGTCGACATCATGGAGCGAGCCTCGAGAGAAGTCATAAATTGAAGTGTTGACCTTCCTTTACCACCAAATATATTGACTTATGATTAGTCCTAAGCTAAACCGATAATAATATCACTATCATCAAAATACTTTGTGATTTAGTATCTCTTCTAAATAATTGTAAAATGTGCCATAGAAATAGAAATGTATAAATTATTATTTTATGAACACAAAATGAAGTACCGGTATTATCAATTATCGTGAACTGTCATAGTAGTTGTTTGGCCACAGATTCTTTCACGGGGTATTTTTAATGTAGGTAGTTACCCTCTATGTAAAAAGCTAGCACAGTACAGTACCTACATATATATGCACATATGTACACAAATTATTGCTTAATCTAGTTCAGTATTTCGAGCCTCTCTTCATAGACAATACTCGTTCAGTTATTATGTGCCAAGAATTTATTATTACTTGACTAGTATATTATCACTCTTCAAAATTAGTTCTTCCACCCTTACATCAGCTCCCTGTGTGCCCGGGGCACGAGATACCAGAAAATCCACCTTTAGAGATCCACAAATAAACTTGCCATAAAGATGGTGAGAAAACGAGGGGTTTTGGGCAAATCCCCATTGAAGGGAGAAAATTTTGCAATTTTTTATGCTTTCTTATAACTAGAGATGTTCAAAAATAGTTTTATTGTTATTCAAATTTAGCTTCAAGATTTTAAAATGTCAATGTTATTTTGGTGCTATGTTTTTCTTCCATAAATTCCCCAGAAATGTAAAATAAAAGGCCAGTAATTTAAAAAATAGGCTCTTCACAGCAGTTTTTGCATATTTATTTCTTATGTATGTACTAGATTCAAATTGACTGACAGTCCACAAGATGTAGGCCTATTTAACAGCTGAACACAAACAAATTTATTGGGAAACAGACCTTGTGTAAAACTGTAAATAACTAAAATGAGTGGAATCTAGGGCCGATTGATTGCATTGACTGTCGAGTGCTAGCGTAGACACAGACTACAGCTGGTTGTAGGCCTACTCGTCGGCCATCGCATAGACTGTTAATGTTGAGTGAACCAAGAAGACGCCGCATTCTTCCGCGAAAGTCTTTGTTGAAAAGACTTTGAAAATGAGCAAACGCGTGTTTTTGTAAGCTCGGCTCGAATAAATCGCGCCTAAAGCCAAGCTCAGCTCGGCTCGAATAAATCAAACCTAAAACCAATCTCAAAAGTTCAAAAATGAAGCTCGAAAAAGCTCGATAAATCGAGTACTCGCACAGCCGTAGTGAAATCACATAAGTTGTTCTGGAGCCTGATTGACCAGAAGACCTCGTTTCTTTATATTACTAGCGTTCGACGCTATTTGGTGGGTTACATGGGTCAAATTCTGTGTTTAAACGGATGTGGGTTGCTATGATGGTTGAGTTTTCAATGCTTATTTCAACCTGCTGTCTAACTTGCCTCCCAACTAGCATCGAACACTCCTAATATAAACAGGTTCTTCTGTTACTCAACGTAAATTATGAGAATCTACTATAATATTAAAATTGTGCTCAAAAAGTACTAGATAGGTACCTTTCATTGCAAATCACAATTTAATGAATATATATTTGGGTAGCCTTTGTCAATACTAAGGTTGGAACTTGACATCGATGTCGAAGCAAAAATTGACTTTTGATTCGGGGGGGGAAAATCAATAAAGGGAAATTGCTCCTGAAACCATGTAAAAAAACATCTATTTTACTTCTTACATCATTACATTACCTATTTTATTTTTTAATTAATTAAAAAAAAAAAATGACAAAAATAGTTTTGGTGTCGAAATTATTGGTTAGACAATTTTTGATGTGACTTCAAAATCATTGTTTAATGGTTTGACATCGATTACGAATTTATAATCAAATTCCAACCCTAGTCAATAGATCAAATATATCCCTTCTTGACAATCTCTCATTTTGTGATTTACATACCGGTAAATATACGGTATTGAGAATAAATTAACCTGTAGGGCCTATGTATTACTTCCTATTTTTATGATTTCATATTTTCATCAAGCAAGAGCATGCAAGAGTATTATGATAAATATGCCCGGGTCCCTAAAAATAACTACTATAGCTCAATTCAGTTCATATTATGGTACACTGGTACAGTATAGACAAAACAAAATGTAACATAAAAAAATCTTACAAGATTTCTCAAACACTTAGCTGTTTTAATAGTAAACTGGACTTTTTAGTTTTTATAATGTACATTTAGTAGGAAAATAACTCTCAACATTTAAAAGTACTTACAGAACAACAAAGGCATCTTTAAAAGATGGCATATTTGAATTTCTAGAAACTGAATGGGCTGTGTAGGGGATCCCTGTTAAGCTTGCACCATCTGAGGGAACTGCACCCTCACACTATGGCCACCTAATTGGCAAAACATAATAAACGTACGCTCTCTAAAAGTGTTTCCGAGGAAGAAACACCACTATTTTTAAATCAAGACTTGTGTTTAAAAATCTTAAGAACTGGAGAATCTAATATTTAAGAAGGATACAAATAACTTGATGCCATTTGGTGCACCTACCTAAATCTTGACATATTGAAACATTTAACATGGTTGGCCCCCTGCGGAAAATTGAAAAATATAATTTCCAACTAGAAAAATTAAATTTTATAATTACATTTCTTAGAATCATTGTTATGTTTAAATTAAATTATAATACTATAGCATTAAATACAATGGCAAGCAATAATAAATACTTATACTAGGCCTACATCATGAAATATGAGTGACATGACCAAATTGAAATATGTTATCGATTGTGTGTCAACATTGACTTACGTGTTGTCGCTTATTCTCGGCCAGTGGTATCTAAAATATTTTATTTATCTGTAGGCTAAGGGTAACGCAGTACTAGCATTTGGAGACCTTTAGATGTTGTGGCTTTATGCTTGTAAATACAAATTTTCGTGGCTGACCTAAAAACAAGAGATGTGCTTGCATCTTTGTTCTCCGGCCTAGGCCTTATCTAAATGTAACAAATTGTTTGGTGGTGGGAAGAATACCTATGCCAAAAATTGGATTACTGGATTACCGTTATTACTCGATTTTAGGTCGCACCCCAGTTTTCAGTTATCTTAAATCAAGAAGCTGGTTTGTATGCAAATATAGGTTGCACTTCTGTGGGATTGTGGGTATGGGTAGACATTTGACAAATATCATGAAATTCTGCTTTAACCCTTTTACTGTTGTCAAAAAAAACTTAAGATGTACTGTAACTAATTTTACACACAATCATTCTAAATTTTGACTTAAAGATTTAAATTTGGATAATTTGCATACCCTACCACAAAAGTTGTTAAAAGTCAAGATGATTTTTCCTACAGACAATATTTTTTATAAATAGAATAGGTTATGTGATACTAATATATTTTACTAGGAAAACGCTAAAGTCCCGCCGCGTTGATGGATGAGCGGTTTTTTTGTAAGTTTTTTGTTTGCGTTTTTTGCGTTTGTTTGCACTTTTCCTTTGCAAGTGCTTTTTGAATGCATTGTAGGTGATTGTTGTCAAGTTTCTATTGTTATACTTGTTAATTGGTATTATAAACCTCAAAAAAACTCATATTAAAACCTTTGTTTCTGTGGATTCTGACTAACTTTTTCAACTTTTTCTTTCAAAACGTACTACATCACCATAACCTTAATGTCCATGTGAAATCTGAACGTTGTAGTCCCACCCGTTTTGGTCAGAATTGGTCCAAATGTGACGAAAATATCGCACTAAAAATTGAAAAACTAATATTAAAACCTTTATTTCTATAGATTCTAGCTAACTTTTTCAACTTTTTCTTTAAAAGGGTACTTCAACACCATAATCTTAATGTCCATGTGAAATATGAACGTTGTAGCCCCACCCGTTTGGTCAGAATCGGCCCAAATGTGACGAAAATATCGCACTAAAAATCGAAAAAATCGTAAAAGTACGATATTCATGAGAAATATTTCTTCGATTGTACCCAAAAACAATACACCTCTAAGTTCAGAGAAAACGAAGGTCCCCTCAAATTTTCATCAAGATCGCATATGCCGTTTGCCCGGAATCGAGCGAACAAACAGACGGAAAAAAAAAAAAAAAAAAAAAAACATTGGAGCTAAATTTTTTGGGGGGTCAGTGAAATTGAAGTTTTCGCTACGCTCATTCATTAAT
Organism: Sweltsa coloradensis; assembly: GCA_024449915.1. Classification (NCBI taxonomy): domain Eukaryota; kingdom Metazoa; phylum Arthropoda; class Insecta; order Plecoptera; family Chloroperlidae; genus Sweltsa; species Sweltsa coloradensis. The sequence continues at coordinate 574,130 of JAMZAV010000334.1, forward strand.
TCTCAACAAAATTCCAAATTTCTAAATATTCCAAATTAAAAAAAAATTGGATAGAGACTAAAAAATTAGATAGGCCTACATTACTTTTTATTTTCTTCAAATAAATCTCCAATTTCAAATTTCTCAAATTTTCAAAATGTAGTAGGCTTAGTTTATGAGTTACGACTTCAGTGATTGCCCGACATATCTAATACGTCTATAACACACAGCGGGCGGCGCGCATGGACATATTAGATGCGTCCATAACAGATAAAGGGTTCAATAAATATCAAGTTAAAAAATAACAAGTATTCTAGTATCTCCCCCAACATCACATCAACCTAGTATGAATCTTGTAAAAATGTCCTAGGATGCTGCCAAAAATTACTGTTCTAAAGTAAGGCTTGAGCAGTGGTATAATTGTATCACAACTTGGAATTCAATATCACTCAGTAAATTCTTATTATTGCATACTAAATTTGTCACTCTGACTCACTATTGATTTTCAATTCTATGTGCAACCTACTTTATTTTTATTTATTTATTTGTTTAACGTCTATCCTATTCAGTAAAAAAACTGATTAACAAAGGAGACCTACAATCGAGAAAATATGAATCACTTGTTATTTTTGAGTATTTTTAAGCAACCTTGTGATTCTTTGGCAATAAATTCAAATAACATCAAATTTGCCATTTTTCATTAAGGCATAAATAAAAATTAAATTTAAAAACATTCAAATTTAAGTACATGCAATAAATATTTTGTATTGGTAAAATTAGGGAGAAAGTGATAGGCCTAAGTAATTTGTGCAAGAAAATTCAATACAAAAAATATTAACACATCCTAAATTTATGACTAACCTGTTTTTGTTATTATTTTTTGTACTAGACTAGTGTATTTAATATTTATTAACTATTTAACATTTTTATCGATTTTTTTTTATCTTCAAACGAATGAATCTGTATATCTCATGTTGTATTAAGCATATTTATAAAATACTGTGTGATAACACATACACATACTTTAATAAAATTAAAATGTATGTGTAAAAACTAAATCACTGGCATTGCACAAAGTCTGACACTCTGGCAGCCTTACTTTTGCATGTAAATACCGTAACACCAATAAAACAAACAGAAAATTACCCAATATAGGCCTACTGTAGTTAGTTAGGCCAATGCATGGTGACCCTAGTATATATTTTTGTTGAAAGTTATAGGTGGACTAGGTACCTAATTAACCGCTCAATAGCTCAACTAATTACTTTAGAGTTTAAGTGGTTGTTCTACTACTGAAAATACTATTCTATACTTATATTTACTTTATCTTTCAATATATAAAATCATTAAAATGAAATGACAGTAAGTGCTCAGAAGTAGGCCTAGTGGTAGAATTTAATTTAATTTTATTAAATTATTAAGTATTTAGTATTTACTGATAATACCCTTTTGTAACGCAACGTTAAAAATTAAAATGCATTATATTTGTGGCGTTTTTTTTTAAACAATTAATTGGAGAAACTAAAAATATGATTCATTATTCAGTATTGTAAAATTACATACCACTTAATTATGTTCTAGTGAATTAATAATATAAATTTGTATTAATTTTAATTTGTTGATACTGTAATAGGTTTGGGCCTTTAAAGGTTGTGAAAAATCCTTACTAAATTATTATTAGTTGTTATGTACTGTACTTGTTAGTTGTTGCCCTAATTAATTTCATATTGCATGACAATAAATTAAGAGACAAAATTGTTTTACCATTACCAGCTGCATGCATTATAAATTCATTAAAATAAAATAATATGCCACTTTAATACAACTGTTTTCTTTGTTGACGCAATAAAGTAAAAGTATACTAATGATGATAGGTATTTTTCATGTCCTAAAATCTGGAACCCTTGTAGGAACTTTATTATTCGAGGAAACAAGAGAATGTAGATAGCGCGCGCGTTCGTCAATATGGCCGCTCGTTCGGGGGTAGTCTAGCTGACGGCATAGGCGCAATACATGTAATAACGTTGAAAACATTGTGTTTGAACGCATATTAAAAGCGGTTTTACGCTTTAAAATGGTAGTAAATACACGAAGTTAGTATTCGAGCCATTATGGATTGGAGAAGGGTCGCGGACATTTATTGAGGGAGAAGTAGTTTTTAATGCAAACCAAATCATCTTTGTGGTTGCACAGGCAATGATGGCAAAACTATGAATGTGTGGCCTACAGTGATGTGACTGGTCAGTTGTATGAATGCGGAGAGGTGTGTGTTTTGGTTTTATTTAATAAAATCAAAATAGCACGGCCAAATGGTTAAATAAAACCACATTCTGCTATTTGCTTTAAAAATAACACAGTTTATTCTATTCTTACTTCTTAAGTCACATTTCACTTCAAACTTGCCGATAAAAACAAGCACAAATGAAAACAATACTTGCAATATATATTTTTTTTTATATCCTTCCCCATTTCCAAACTAGTGTTCAGGTTGGGGGAGCGTTTGCTCCATTTATTCAAGCTATTTTGGCTCTTAGCTGCCGGTTAGCCAAACCTGACACAACTACTTCAGCCTCCTCTTCATCGGACAACTCTTCCATATCCTGCTGCATTTTTACCAAGTCTCTCCATTTCTTCCGATCTTCCCACCATCTTCCCAATTCTACATCTACCCAAGATACGTCTCTCTCTTCTACGCTTTGTTTAATTTGGTCTATCCACCTATCTCTTGGTCTTCCTACTTTTCTTTTATTCCCTGTTAACCTTGCAAATTCTCTTCTTGGTATTCTTTCATTTTCCATCCTTTTCATGTGTATATATATATATATTTAAAAAAATTCTTCTGATTAAATAGTGCTAGTATTGTGATTCCACTTTTTACCTTCTGCAGGAGCAATCACTAGGTGGTTTATGCAAGATAAAAACTGGGGTGCCTTTTTTTGAAATTTACAATTAACTATGGATTTTATTTTAGGTAATACGATTGATTATATCACTGTATTGCAATGTGTCCGTCCCGGGACAATTATTATAACAAGTGTAGGCCTAAATTATAAATGTAGGTACCGAGTAGGACTATTGGGCTAAATATTTAGAACTGTCATAATGATTATATATTGGCGTATTTGAATTTATGTAGGATATTCCTAGTTTGAGAGTGTCAGGACTCAGGACACCACACCGGCTAGACACACCAAGTAAGTCTACCAAAAAGTTTATTTTACCACAACACCTTCAAACGTTTTGTGCATAATATAAAATTGACAGAAAAATAACTCGCCGGTAGTATAAGCATATTACTCAGCAGAACAATGTTGTTCGAGACCGCAAAAGTACAGACTGCAGACACACATGTGTTTAGTGATTGGTTTCGCAATTAACAGCACCCTTTTCCACTCATTCCTCATTTTGTATCATTCGGAAATAAATGAAAGTATATATTATCTGTTTTCTTTGATGAGCACTGTGGCACCGAACATTATTTCTTTGCGTAAGGTCGGGATATATGTGAGAAACCCCTACCTCTTGCATGATGTTCCGCGATCAGTACCCCCGAAATAATAGTTCGCGGTTCGACCACTTGGCTGCGCTAGTGTTTCTTGTTTTCTCGAATTATCATTTGGTGATAATCTTATTGACAATCACTGCAGTGTTTTTCGTTAAGTGATTGTTTAATGTTTATATATAGAAGATTGATTGGCAATAATTGATGAAACATCAGTTAGTAAAAGATTTTAATCAACTACAAGTTTTTATGGGACCTTTATAGAACCCGCTAGCTGCCTCATTAGTCATTAGTCATTCAGTACAAGAGTAACCCAATAGTATGCTGTATTATAATAGATTTGATATATTTTAATGTGCTATTATTAAATTAAAAATAAATGATGAAATATATTTTATTTTACATGTAGAGCCTAGGCCTATTTGTTTGATGCAATAATATAATTTCAGCTTTGAAAATTTGTGAGCATCAAAATTGTCAATGTTTAATTATATTAGGATTCATTTCAGATAGCCAAACATTATTATAATGCCGGATCTTGACTTTAATAAAAATCATTGACTTGGCCACTTGAACTTAGATTTACAATTTTAAATTAATAACTTTGGGTTTTAATATTCTTCTAAATGTAATAAGCTTTCTTTATATGTGAATATAGGCTACAGACAGTAATTGTTTGTTGGCTGTATTCTTCTACACGTCAAATAGTACTTCTTTAATTGAAGTAGAGACATGCGTTGGGTGTTGACCGTGTTGTAATGTAATCTATTATTCCGTTGCTCACTCTTGGTATCACCTACATTTAAGTTGAACAATTTTAAGGCTTTTCTGTTGTTGGCAATCTATAGTTCACTTAACAATATCCCTAGGGCCTACATAAATTTAGGGATGGACAAACCTTTTTTTTTAATTTGAACCAAACTTTAACTTTGTCTTCAAAAAGTTTCAAACTTAAACCAAACTTTTGCAAATCTGTTCAAAACCAAAAACAGGTAGGCCTACAAGATATGGCAGGAAGAATGGGAAATTGTTACAACTGGAAATATTGAGTTGTAGACCTTAAATGAAATTAACAGTGATGTGCGACGTACTCTGAAGTAGGCCATAGTTTCAACAATGCAAAGTTCGAGGGACCAAGTTTTTAGAAGCTATTTTTGCAATCACCTCTGGAAACGAGTGACTTGGAGGGTCACGTGACTGCAAGTTTTTAAACGAAGTTTGAGTTCCAAATGCAAGTTTCTAAATCGCAACGTACGGTTCAAAATGTACGTTTCATAGAAATTATCAAACCACGAGCTTTTCTGCCCTGGGTGGAGACGTACTTTCTAACCGTACGCTGTGATTTAAAACATGCTATCAGATCAAAACGTACCTTTTGGTAGTCACGTGACTCTCAAAAGTCACTCTAGGCATAATAATACGCAATTCTGATTGGTTGGGGGCTGTTTTAAATTCACAAAGCTTCTACTCAACACACATGTATCCCACAACTTACATTTGTGTTTGTGGTTTGGGAAAGAAGAAAGGAGACCAACAGCTTACTTTAAATGAGATGGGCAGCTGCGTGAAACTGGCTGGTTAACATAAATATTTACAAGATACACAATGTCGTACGTTTCGGCCAACGCGGCCTTGGTCACCGACCGTTAGAGAAGAACTAAATTTAAAAATATTTACAATATATTACAAGGCGCTGTTGGGGGTGAGGGTGGGTGAAGGTGGCGGTGCAACATGTGGGAGGAGTCAGGTGGTCTAAGGAGGAGGGCCTAGGCCTATCGTAAATTGAGGTTAGGTTTTTTGCGCGAGCTGGTGACTATTTGGTGCGCTAATTCCCATTGCCTTAAGTGTTCCTCGTTGCAGGATGGGGGTAATGACTTAACAACAACTTACATTTTGATTTAAAAACATGCTTTTTTTCAAGTCGCCTAAATGAGGTGAGATAGGTTTACGTTTTGACTGTGGCTCGTGGCTGCAAACGCATTATAAAAACTTGACTTCTGGGTAAAGTTTAAAATTTTAATAAATCCCGAACTCGGAACATTAAATTTAGAACGTTCGTCCATCCTATTACATAATTTACTGTCTCATTCAAATTCAAACCAATCAGGAATCAAATCAGTAATGATTCACCCAATTAACTAGACACATCTGTTGTACATCTTATTTCCGTGGCATCGCAGCGCTAAACTTGCCAAGAATGTTACAACCTTGTTTACTCAACAATCGACTTGACAAAACACACTGCAAGTAGTGTCCTAGTTACAGGTAAATTATTGTAGCATTCTGATTAGCAAGCTAGTGATGTTCCTAAACCCAATGCTTCAGTATTGTATGGTGATGATCACCGACTACAATGTTTTGCTGTGGGTAATCAGGCTGTTTGTATGTACGTACCTCATACTTAAAATAAATGGACACTTTTTTTGGAAGTATCAATAAAAAATGTCTGAAGATTGATTATTGTTATGTATTTTGTTCTTTATTTAATGTTATGTATGGAAGTTGTAAGTACCTCAATAACAAGTTTGAAAATAAAAGACATTTTAAAACACATAATTTGTTTAAAATTGTTTAATTGTTAACTATATTTGGGACTAATAATAACCTGATAATTTGATAAACCTTTGTAAATGTATAACTATAATTTACTTTTTTTGTGTGAAGACCTATGATGGAGAAAGATTGTATGAATCAACAGTCCATCTTTTAAGGGATTGGCAACTGAAGAGTTCAAGAGACAAATAAATGAGTATACATAGGTATGTCAAATTGACAAAACATTTAGGCTCAAGCAGCCTTCCCTAGTTCACTAGTTGGAGTAAGAGAACTAACTCAATGTCCTTTTTATTTTAGTTTTGGCTAAAAATGTTCACATATTATCAATCTTCTAATCTATCACCTTTTGTGCCATTTTCGATTTTTTAACGCGTTTTTAGGTCGTCTAAAGTTGTAATTTCACAAATTTTCTCACTTTTGGCGATAATGGGCACCAACAACCAACTTAAGAACATGCCCTGGTTTTATAAAACCGAATTTGCTCACTCTCCCTCTGGATACGTAGATAATTTTGTTTTATAATTATATGAACATCTTGAAAATTAATCCCATGAATCAGGCTATCTGCCACTGAATAAAATGTACCCAAATCATGACAATTACAAAGGCTAATTTCATTACTGATACAATTTACAAAACATTGCAGCAAAAACGTTTTAGAAAATCACTGAAGGGCAGTTTTGAAGGTTGTCCATTGCCTTCGAAATGTTGGGGCACCCCTCGTAATTTAGAAAACCCGGAGCCCCTGAATATATATGTACTGCATTATGAGCTGGTGTGTGCTCGGCAAACTTAGCTCTTGGTTATGACAAATCTAGTAGTCTCGGCTCACCCATCTAAAATGTCATTACTAGCTGTACACCCTCGACCAGAAGTAAATTAGGGGCTGGTATTGGGTGTAGTAGATACCCCTTGATTTATTTATGGTCGATGGTGCACATTGTTGTTTAAGTTCTGTGCAACAATTCTGCAGGTCTACACTTATTATTATTGAAATTAAATGTGTTACCAATTTTGATAAAATATACAGTATTGCTTTTCATTGCACTAAACATGTGTTTTATCTAGTTTAGACAATCTTTTGGTATCCCTCCTAAAAATGTGATCAAAATCGGAATTGACTTTTATCTGTTGGAGAATTAACAAACTAAATAAATACCCGATCTATTTTTCTATTGGTATTACGTATAGTTTTGTCAAATTAACTTTCTTATGTTGAAACCAAGAAAAAACTTAACTTCCAGCTTTTTGTTTTTGTTTGATCTAAACCATACTTCAGGGAGGCTTCAAAATATTTACCCATGGACCTACTACTTTATGATTGCAATCAAAGAAAATTCTTGTGAAAATTGCAGTCACATACATATTTTTAGCACCATACCTTCTCATTTGCATGCAACATTTTCTAGCACTATTAATTTATTATGAAAATAATGTTATTTGCAGACAATCTTTTGGTGCGGGGAGAGGATGAAGAGGAAGTTGAATCTCAAGTTAATGTGTGGAGTGTGGTGGCTGGAGAATAATATGGTCTGGTGTTTGGAAGTGGCAAGAGTGAAACAATGCTGATGACACCAGATATGATGAAGGATGTCAGAATTCTACTAGGGAGGACAGATGTTATAGCAAGCAAAGAGTTTTAATTTTTAAGTATACGTGGGGTATCAAAGAAGTGCAAGGTTACCATCTAAAAGGCCTACTTTGTTCCAATACCAGATATGCATCGGAGACGTGGAATATGATAACAGTGGATGAGAGCCTTGTTCAAGCTGTAGATATGAAGTTTTTGAGAAGCATTAAATAAATAAATTTGTATTTAGAGTCAACCCATGTCAGGAATAATTTTTATAATTTTATAATTTTTATTGGACATTAGAAAATATATACAGTATTTACTAGTACAAACAGTTTCCACCCTGTTGTCCAGGATAGGATGTCTATGCAAAACTACTAATGAAGAAAAATGTATATCTAAATAATTTGAATACCAGCAAACCACAACAATCAACATGTATGCATACTAGGTAGGTATGTATGTACAAAGTATTCAGTAAGCATTCAATGTTTAAAATAGGCACTTCACTTCATATAAGTACAGTTTATATTTGTTAACATAATGGTAATATTAATAATAATTAACGTAATAAATATGTATATTATATAATATATAAGATAAGATAGGTAATATAATTGTAGTTATACTTCATTCTGGTCTAAATAAATAAAGTTAATGATTTTTTTAACATCAAATAAAATATAAATATAGCATCAAACAGAACAACACATTACACAACACACATACACACACACATATATAATATATATATATAATAATCTTTATTGTAATTCCAATATATAAATTACAAAAGGTGATATTCATTTGAGAACAATTACAGAACAGATGACTGTGCTATTTACCGGTAATCATAAAAAGAGATATAATATAATAGTATACTTTAATTATAAATTATTGTATTATATACATTCATATTATATTCAAGATGTTTATTGCTATATAGAAATATATACATTTAATAACTACTAAATGACAAATTTACATTCATACAGTACACACACAATACACAACAATACAGTTTATGTAATACAAATATGCTGGTTGTCGTTAGTTTTCCTTTGTTCATATTTTGTTATTCGTAATAGTGTACAACATAATCATTTGTGTAATACAAATTTTCAAATATACTAATCATTAACATTGAAAAATTGTTATGTTTAATTGTTTATAATTATAATTTGTTATTGTTATTTGTTTGTTGTTCCTTTGGCTTTGTTGTTGTTATTACTAGGGCCTTGGCCATAATTATCGTAATTATCTATTCAAAATGCCAAATTGCCGATTTGCTTTCAGGCTCGGTTTTCTCCATCGAGCCACCTTGGTTTTCCATTTGGTTTTCCCTCGCTTTTCAAGTTTGCAACGTTCAAAAATGGCGGCGTATGGGCGGCGTGGACGTGAAATGTTGAACACGAGCATGAACACGAGTGATTTGTAAGGCAGTGTTAAAAATTTCAACATGGCTGCAAGAAAAGTACCACTTTCGGGAATTGTAAAATTTATTTCGTATAGGCCTAATCTTACTAATTGTGGAAGTGCACCAAAGAGGTGAGGCTATTTTGTTGGATTTGTTTACTTTTATTAAAAAAATCGGCGTAGCCGTACCATTTTTCTACAGTTAAATAGACGTAACAATAATGAAGATTGCGTGTGAAGCCCTAACCTTACTTAGTGCCTAGACGTAGCCTAGGGCCTACCTAGGCTAGGCCTAGGCCTACTCTTGGACCAAGATATTACATCAGCCTACTAGGCCTAGGCCAGGCGTAGGCTCGAGTCTAGCATACCGTAGCCTAGGCCTAGTCTAACCTCCCACAAGGTTGGTTCAAGGCCTAGGCTAGCCCAGGCTAGCCCTAGCTAGACTTAGGTCTTACAATTGGGCTGAATTCTAGGGCCTAGGCCTAGGCCCTAGCCTAGGCTAGGGGCCTATGGATGTAGGGAATTTGCGGTTAGGTTAGAGGGCCCACTAGGCCTATCGTGCTAAGCATAGGTAGGATGTGGTAGGCCTATTCAAAGCGTCATTGTTTAATGGTCAAGACCCAACGTAGGCCCTGCTAATAGGCCTAGGCTAGGGTCGAGGCCAAGCCTAGGCCTAGGCTAGGGTCGAGGCCAATAGCCTAAGGACGTGTCTGAACTAGGCCTAGCCTTTGTTCTCAGTCTCAGTCTCAATCTTATTCTCATTCTCGGTCTCATTAAGAATGAAACCGAGTGTGGTAGGCCTAGCCAATTTTCATTACTGGCCCCAGGCCTAGGCCTAGGTTTCATTCTCGTTCTCAGTCTGGATCAGGACCCTTCGTACATTGCTTCTGACGGCACCGATGATTGATGACATCAAATTGAGAAGGTATAGGCCCTAAGGGTAATTTGACGGAAATGTTATTTTGCATTAAATTTATGATTTTCCTTCTTCTAACTGAATATTATTATGAATTTACTTGGTTTTAGGCCGCGGAAAGTAGTTTCTGGACTTATTTAATCACTTTTAGTTTGCTTGAATCGGTCGTTTTGGTACTAGTTCACTTGGTGCGGTCCAACTTTTCAACACAACTTTTTCAAAGAAAACAATAAAAAAACAACTTCAAATGAGAAATAAATTCAGAACTCATTGTTAACGATTTATTTTTACTAATCACTATGAAAATATACCAATTATATAGAATAGTGAACACAGATTGAACACAAACACTCGCTCATTTCACTGTCATTTGGTCGCCATGTTTGCTATACGTTTTGATGTTACTTAGGTTTACCAACCTTTTTCACTAAAATACTCCACCTAAAAAGCCTTTAACGTCGCTATTTTTAATATAAATGACTTTCACTACAAAAGGACTTTCGTTTAAAATAGCGACGTTAAAGATTTTAAAGTTTTTTTTTGTTACTATAACAGCAAAAACGTGATGATTTTATTTTGGATTTTTTTTATTATGTTCTTGTAAAGTTATTTGCAGTGAGTCAAAATCTCAGCAGGTAGGCCTAGGTCTAGGCCGCGTCACTCCTCGCTTCGTTTTTTCATGTTTTTTCTTTGGAAATTGTCGGTAAAAGTGGGTTTCCGCGTGTTTATTTTTAATTTACTAGTGATTTTGCATGGTTTTGAACAACAACAAAAAAAATTGGTGCAAAATTAGCCATTCCGACATACTACCCTTGTTCCAATTGAGAATGAGAATAAGAATAAGCCACGTTTTTCAAGCAATCAGACACGTCCTAAGACAGTAAAGTGACTGATAAGCTGAACACCCTCCTGCTGCCATCCCTCAGTGACCAGATACCGTAGCAATTTTATTGAACGCAGTGAATAATCATACAGTTAGCCGTAGGCCTAATAATAATTATATGCACTAATCAATACCACCAACAATGTTTTTAAACGTTTGATTGTAGGTCTAACCACAGAGCGGTGTGGCTGCCAAAGAGTGGTAGGGCCTAGTAGCAGGTTCAATTTCAGTACAAGAGGATGGTTCAAATCTCCATTGTTTTTATTTTTTATTTTACCATTCAATACCTAGGCCTTGAACGTGTCTGAACTATATTCTCATTCTTATTCTCAGTCTCAGTTAGGGATGGGCAAATGCGTGTACCGGTACTTTCCTAAACGTGCACACTTTTGTCTGTCAGTGCGCCCCGTACACTGTGTAGGGCCTAGGCCTAATGTTTTCCACTTGCTAAAAAAAAATTGTGTAGGGGATATTTGTAGGCCTGTTTCACACACGTCATGATGTAACGGCGAGAGACAAACGATAAAATGCCGACCGGAGCGGCCGAGCGGGCAAGCACATGCCTGGAGACGGAAAGTCTGCTTCTTGTATCTGTCAGTTGTCGTGACAGGCGGGGCGGGTGGAGGGGGGATAAGCGGTAACGATACCAGAACATCTCGCGAGGAGTAAGCAGAAGGCCCAATTAATAACAATGCTACCGGTACAATCAATTTGTCAGCTGCCGTGACTTGCACCGATTGCACGGCGCGGCGAGATTTTGGCCCGCCAGCGGCAAGCTGCATACAGCATAGGGACACACACACGTTTATTATTTTCGTAGAAACAGTAAACGTGTAAACGTATTAAAACGTGTAGTTCTACACTATCCCATCCCTAGACTCAGTATCGATACTAGTTCTTACGCGAAGTGAAGCTTTTGGTCGTTTGATGGGAGTATCAACAACAACCGTGGAGTTGACACATCCAGGAGGCCGACTGATTGTGATCTTCAGTACCGGAACTTTAAAATGTTTACATAGGCCTGATATTTGCATGTCCTTGACATGTAGGGCCTACATGAGTTATTTGTATGAAGGCAAATAAATAAATAAATAAACGTTTCCATATGCTACCAAATTTGGTTCTGTAGGGCCCTACTATTAATTAGGCTAGGCAGTACTTGTTCATTAACGGGACCCCCCTCAATTTTTGTAAATTGGTCCTCCCCATTGTCGTTTTTTTTTTACTTAGTATTTTGGTTTCAATAAATAATTACAACTTGCGAGGAGTTGAATATGACTCTGACAGTGAACTTGACTCACACGTTCAACGTGACTCAGGCGAGTACAGTCCATTGGAACGCGTAGGCCTACATGAGAGCAGTCGTCGCCTTGCAGCTGACATTGACATTCACGGACACCAAATGAACCTTCAAAACCTTTAACGTCACTATTTTAAACGAAAGTACTTTTCCATTGACAGTCCTTTATATTTAAAATAGCGACGTTAAAGGTTTTGTAGGTGGAGAATGTTGGCGTAGGCCGTGTCACTCTTGGCGCAAGCCCGGGCAAAGTATGTAGCCGGAAAGGATGTTATCGAGGCTTTGTTCGAAATAATTGTGTTTTCCTTACCTCCTGAAACTCAGATGGAGTAGATGTAGTAGTTATAACTTGTCTAATGAAATGTTTTTACTGAATTTTAACATTTTTTGGAGGGGGGCCCGTTAATGAACAAGTACCGGCTAGGCTATTATTAATAGGTAGGCCCTAATAGGCCTACCCAATTACATTTAATTTAATTTTAATTGTAGGCCTATTTATTTATTTAACGTCTATCCTATTCAGTTAAAAAAACTGATAGGCCTACAGAGGAGGACAATAACTTAGTTGGTTAGGTAGCTAGGGTAGGCCTAGGCCTACTCAAACGTGATTTGAAAGTTGAAACTTTGAAGTGTTTTATTTCTATTCAGTAGGCCTAAGTTTTTTTACTGAATCTTGTTGCCATTTGAATAATATCTAGTAGGCCGGTAGTCTACCGGTAGTATTATTTTGAGATGGTTGAGCCGTGAGCGGCGGAGTCATGCATCTAGAACAAATAGGCCCAATAGGGCCTAGAGGCTATACCGGTACCTATACGTATTCGACTGTGTGACCTTGTCAAAATCTGCTGTTGTGTGCTTATGACAAGCTTATGACGTAAGGCATTTTGTTGTTTTTGTTACGGCGTGTCGACAGATGCAGCAGCATGCCACCCGCCTAAAGATCTTTAAAATTAACTTAGCCCTACTTAGGTTAGGACCTAAACTAAAAAGTTCATTCCCCAAAAGAACCTTTAAACGTTTATGTCTCTGATAAAGGCTTATCTGTTCGAATATACAGGTGGTCAACTAATCCTGTATGCCTCGATGTATGGCGGCGGCATGGCCAAAAAGCTATGAGCACTGTGACAGAAGAAGCCAAGTCAAATAACAAACCTCCTCTATCAGATGAGTTGGATAAGGAAACCGCTAAATTTAAATCAGATATTGAATCACTCACCAATGAAACAAGAATACTTACAGAGAAGACACAAGACCTAGAGGTAGGTAAATTTAAAAAGAGCCAAAAAATCATAGTAGGCCTTGGTACCGGGTCGGGTAGTTTATAAATATAATTTACAAAGTGAGAGTATAAGCCTAGCCACTGTAAAATACTCAGCAATTAACCAGAAATCTAAATTTAAGTTAAGGTACCTAGCTTATTTTGTGATACAGGGGCGGATCCAGTACCTCTGTAAGGGGGTGGTGATCGAGTTGATGTAACACAACACAACGCTGGGGGTCTGGGGTAAATGGCCCCTCAGCTCAGCCCCACAGGGAATATTTTTTATGGAAGCTTTGTCAGAAACGTGTTTAAATGGCTTTAGAAAGGGTATTTTTCAATAGGCCCTATATTTACCATACAGTTTGGTATGTTATCATCACCTTGCAGGATTGTTATAATCATAGAATAAAATGGGCAATTCCACGGTAACGGAATTACCAATCAGACAGATTTAACATACTGGTACTATTATTAATCATAGCCTACCGGTACTGATTATTGTAACTAGGGGAGGTAGGGGTAATGAGGAACAATGGGTAAAGGGGAACAAGGGCTGTAGGTACTGTAATTCTCTCATTTGAATTGGAAAAAATAAATATGTACTACCTAATAGGCCTAATGTTACTGTATAAATTGATTTAGGTTCATTACAGGGCAAATACAAAATAAGCATTTTTAAAATTGTAACACATCTAAATTTTGTTTTTGTACCAACCTAACAAAAATGTTTGCTTCATGTTTAACACTTTTAATCACTCTTGTATTTTTTTCTTTAGTGTAGGCCTACTGTTTGAAATCCACAAAGTGTGGTTTCAAAAACTTCCCTTAAAGGAATTATCTCATCTTGGTTGCACTCCATAGCATATCTTTAACCATTCAATTTCACGGAAAAAGATGTTAGATGCAGCTTGATCGGACATCTGGTTGCTAAGTAAATAGAGTTTTAAAACATCACTGCACGAAAACTAGTGGCCTAAAAATGACGTCACTGTACGGCCACTCATCGAGTCGACCCGAGCGTGTAGCCGGCTCGCGGCCGGCTCGCGTTACGAAGTGCTCGGCTTTCAAGACCCAATCAGTCGATTACTCGCAGCTGTGCGTTTCGTTTGTAGAGCACCAATTATGATGAAGATGATGATATGATGATGATGATGAATTATTATCAATTATGATGATTATTGATTATGATCAAGTATAGCGAGTATACCACGTGCTTCCATTCCTTCGTATGGATAGTGAACTCGCTTTGGAAGAGGCACCTGTGTAAAACATGTTATTTTGTATGTCAAATTCACATTACAATATCATCTAGGTACCAAATATGAAACAATTGCAAAATACGTTTTAGCAGTACGTTTATGCAGCAATATAATATTCATGATGTGAATGTGTGATTTGTGCGTGTTTGGGTGGGGGGGGGGGGGGGGGGGGGCTGGCATCTCAATCTATCGTCATCTGTGTTTTCTTGAAAAGAAATGATCTGTATTTGTTTGAATACGAGTGCGTTGGTAAGTGCGTGGAAAGAAGTATCCTCAAGTATCGCATAACTTATCACGTATACAACACAGATTGCGCGCTGGGTGTTTACGACCGCTCAGATAAATGTGAGTGCGAGCTTGTGTCATGTACAGTCGTGTTAGGAAGGTTCTATTTCTAATGTGATTGTCTGCTAGATGGTTTGGGGCTTAAGTTGGGTTGAACCTCGCGCACAACGCTCTTCTATAAAGAATGACTGTTTATTATCATTGATTTTGAATGATTCTACATATGATGGTTATTGCATAAACATGCATTTGCTCACAATATTAGGACAAAATGTGCACGGAAAAATATAAAATAAATATTTTTTATAAAAAACAAAGACATGCATGACAATAGTTGCTGGTATGCTTATGGTAACTTATCACAGTTTGGAAACCGATGAAATGATATCTGTTTGTGTAATTTATTTTCTATTATTACATTCATATCCACATGCACTTGATCACCATTTTATTTAGACTAACATACACCATTATAATATAGCATCGATATTATTACACTATTACTTCAGCTGATGCACATTCTTTCACCGCACTGTTGAATGATGAAACTATACTGCAATGTTATCTCTTAATGCGGGGCGGGGGACCGAGCGCGCATACGAAGCTCAAGTCAGCCAGCGAGCCGGGCGTACAATGACGACAGTCCACGTTCGGCCGGAAAACCACTAAAATCGCTGCCGAGCGCAGCAGAATTTTTTGGGATTTTTCCCCTTTTAACCAACGTTCTAAAACATCAACACCTTCAACATATTAAAAGTTTTTTCAAGTTGATATACCGACTTTAAAGTAGGTAGGCTACCGGTACCACATAATGGTGATTTTGTTATTTTTTTAAATGTTAAGCATCCCCTTGAACTCAGCCTTGTTCCCCTTTACCCAGGCGTGAGCAGCCTCCAACATTAGACCCGGCACAAGGGCATGGGCGCCCGCAGGAATTTTGTCAGTGGGGGCTGGGCAAAAATTACAATTTGTACTTATGTTGGGCAAGTACAAGGGGTTTGGGGGCAGAGCCCCCCAACAATAGTGCCGTAGGCAAAAACTTTGAAAATCAGTTTTTTAGAATGCATTTGGTGTGGCTGAATACAATGCCAAAATTATGTCATTTTTGTGCAGTCGATACTCGAAACTAGAAAACCACCAAAAGGAAACCTTCAAAATATTTTACCTCCCATTTTTTCATTTTAGTTTTAACATATAGGTAGGGCTTTTGATATAAATAATGAAATTTTTATTTCGTGTGCTTTGTCCAGGGGGGAACAACTGCCCCCCCTGTCCCCTCCTGCGGGTGCCCATGCACAAGGGTAAAACTAGGTGGCGCGGTTTAACTGGGGTCTGGGGCAAAGCTCCAGCCGGCGGAGGAGAAATTTTTTGGGGTTGATATTTTAGCTTTTTTGACCTAAAACGCGATTTTAGGACGGTGCCGTGGAATTTTGTGGCCCTTATAGAACTATTTGTCTCTTTTAAATAAAACATAGATTACAAATTATTTTGGGGGATCGCATCCCGGCATTTCTTGTCAGTACCCCTCTGCTCCTTAGCCCCGCAGGGAATGTTTCGATTACAAAAAATGCATTTCGTGTGTTTTAACGCATTTTAATGTATTTTGATGATAATGAACAGAAAAGAAGGACAGGTTTACAATCAACAATACATATGATAAGAGACCATTGAAAATGTTTTATTTTGAAATATGTTACCCGTACGCATACAATTTTTAGTCAGTTAGGAGGAGTTAGTGCGTCTCTGATGTTATTACAGTTATTTCCGATATCATTTGTACCTGCCAGGATTATTACTGCGTCATCTTCAGTTAACTTACTTAATTCACCCACAATTCCTTCAGTTACTTGTATAGCTCCAGCACCCGGTTTAATCGTCGCATCTATTTTGTAGTTGTTTTTAGGGCCAGCATGTGCAATGAGCTCGTGTTTAATTAATGTCGATAAGAAACGACCGTGACTGTCAGCCCTGAGCATGACATGTCTTTGGGCCTCCACTTGTAGTACTTCTTCAGTGGTAGCTCTGAGGGTGCGGCTGGGCGCGTCTGGGGGGCGTTTCTTGTTTATTTGTGCAGTGGGCATTGGCCTAGCTATGTCAGGCCTAGTCCAAGCATCTCTGTGGGTTTGCATCGTTTACATAAGTTTTACAATTTGACTTTTTTTGTTGGCTTATTACTAATTTCAATCTACATACTTCATCTTTAAGACAGTTTACCTCATCAAGATACCCTTTAATTGGTGTATTTATTGATTGGCACCAATGTTGGTACCCACCCATACTGTTGTAGTAGAATAGAGTACTTTGCTTCCCTTTTTGTTCCATAATTAGTTATTAAGTAGGGCCTAGCTTTAATATTATGCTCACTAAGCCACAACAAAAACAAAAAAAACTTTTCATTCAATAACCCACCAAGGATTGTTCTTTAACACAGGGCAAAAACAATTTTCTAATAAACGTACCTTAGGTAGCACACAACTACTGGGAACTCGTTAGGATATCAGTGAGAAATATCAAGATTTTTTGAACGGCAATTGGGAACTCTGGAAAAAGGACTCTCCTGTCGGGCTAGTGAAATGAGATTTTTACTAGCCCGACCAAAGTTTCACTAGCCTCGGGCGAGCGTTAATTTCGATCCCTGAATGTAGGCCTATTGTGTAACAGAATTACACTTGTGATAATAGCTCTAGGCCCTATGATGTGATAGGAATGAAATGAAAATGAAAACACAATTTGATTTGTGAATCAATAGGTACGGCACATTTAAACGTAATTTTAGTCGTTTTAACAGTTAGCCCTAACACTTTTTTTACACTTTTTTTACTTATTTTTTAGAATATGTTTTGATACAAATTGTCAAAAACTTATTTATATGGTTTAAAAAACAACATTTCAAAGAAAAATATGATATAGGGTAGGCCTACATGTAAGGTACTAACTTTTCAAGAAAATCCTCTGTGATTTTTCAAAGTGAAAACTTGGAAAAAGTGTTCCTACTTACCCCTATGCTAGAAATGTCATTGGAGATTTTAACAGTAGGTACTGGGTATTACTTTTTTCAGGACAAATATAAGCGTGCCTTGGCAGATGGCGAAAACATGCGAAAACGACTTATGAAACAGGTAGATGATGCAAAACTCTTTGGCATACAAGGATTCTGCAAAGACCTTCTGGAAGTTGCAGACATCTTAGCAAGAGCAACTGAGAGTGTTCCAAAGGAGGAAGTCCGAGATAGCAATCCTCACCTAAAGAGCCTCTATGAAGGACTCATGATGACTGAGGCCGAGTTACAGAAGGTGTTCAAGCGACACGGTCTGGTGCCAGTAAGCCCACTTGATGAGAAGTTCAATCCAAATTTACATGAAGCTCTATTCCAGCAGGTATGATAAGAATGTTCCTTAACTTTTTTTATCACTCCACTTACACTTCATTAAGGATTTCATTCTGAATATGTTTATTATATTTCTTTATTATTAATAGTGTTTTCCAGTGGCAAGCACTCAAGAGTGTACTGAAACGTCACTGCACTTTTCTAGTTTTGCTCTCAACGCTATCTTCATGGGAACACGGCGACAGGGTGAGGGCAATCATGGCGTTCGCTGCAAGTAGGGTTATGTTATATGGGCGTTTCCTTTATTATATTGAAAACCGTGCTTTATGGACTAAATAGCGGCAAAAAAACTATACTACCGCTACCGAGGCCTAATTTAGGCTATGCCTGTCTAGGCCTATAAGCTTTTCAACCTATTACAATACAATATAATTAGGCCTACAGTTTACAAGAACAAATTTTGTGCGTCTTGCCGGACGCCATAGGCCTATTTGCACTTGCATTCTTGCACTTGCCTCCTCACTCAGTGCGGTCCAGTGCAAACTCGTTTCGTGCGCGTCGCTATTGGAATATGAAACACTGACTCAGTGCGGTCCAGTGCGGCCATTGGAAATCACCATTATTTAGTAGATAAGATTTTCATTTATAAAAGTAGGTAGGTCTAGGTACGCTGAAAGTTGCATCAATAATAATGGTGGGAAAAACGAGCCAGTACGTCACTATTAGCTATTGTTACAAATCGGCCAATAAGGTAATGCCAAACAGTGATATTAACTGTGTAATCTAGAAGACGGTATAGTTTATTCATTGATCCAAAGACATTAAACAGCTTTGCGCATTGGTCAACAAAACTCTACCGTGCTCTAGACTTAAATTCTTGACGTCAAGTGCTGTTTGCGTGGGAAATAAAATACTTCAAACTTTGTGCCTCAATTGAATTTAAAATATTTACTTTAAATTGTTTGGTTTTAATTGCAGTAATGGTGTTTATAAATGTTTTTCTATTCATTTCTTACACCCTTAGGCTACATATCGTAGCTTAGTCTTTAGCACCGGTGATGCAGTACCTAGTAATAATGTGTGGGGGGGGGAGTTATGGAGTTAACTTCCCACCCTGAAACTATCTCAATCCTAATGTTTTAAAGAGCACAAATAGTAGTTTGTGGCGATCACTTATACTATTCAACAGTTCCTGTAGCAAAGCAAAAATTATGTGCGTATGTTTTAATGCTAATAATTGTCATTAGTTCAGAATGTAAGTTTGCCCCTTGATGTTTACAAAACTCATAATAGGCTATATATAGCCAACAGTTCTGTAATTAATTAATAAATACAGTAGTTCATGTTTTACATGCAAAAGTATTAGGCTACATGTAGGGTAACGATAAACATACATTCAAGCACTTTAGGATGTTTGCAAATGATGACATTTGGCCTCCTACTAGTAAGTGATTGCTACAAAATAAAATGTTTTGGCACTTTCAGGAAGTTGATGGAAAGGAGCCAGGAACCGTTGTGGTTGTTTCCAAAATTGGTTACAAGCTTCATGAGCGAGTTGTTCGACCTGCACTTGTTGGTGTTGCAAAGAGCCCATAACTTGAGATCAATCATCATACATGGATACATTTTTAGTTTTTCTAAATGAAAATTGATTGGGTAATGAATGAAACAGAATGTCATGCTTGTATGGTTTGTAGTTGATCTGGGGATCAAAGATTTATTGTTGTTGGTATACTCAGTCCTTACAAAGTTGGTAAATATACTATGTGTGTGTAGTTACTGACAATTTTAATTATGTACTATATTATATTAATATTGTTTTTCCAATCAAATCTGTAATATTTACTATTCAGGCCTAGTATCCTACCTAGCCTTATGATATAAATTATTTATAACATACTGCCAATGATTGGTGAGGAAAAAATTGTTCATCATAGATTCATTTTATATGTAATATTTCCTGCGTCTTTAGGCCATATTAGTTTAGGACTTTAGGCCTAAGTTGCAAGGTGTAGCAATAGTGTAGGTCACAAGGTTGTTGTTCTGCAGTGACAAAAGGAAGTAGTAACCTACAAGTATTCAATGTCTAGGAGTAAAAAATGTAACAACGCGTGTTTTAAGTGAATATAAATGACACAATTTTCATTTGAAAAGTTGCATTTCGAAAAGCACTTAATAACACACCGCCTACAGTATGTATAATAACTAAGGACATTGGTCTTGGTTGATACGTTTTGGTATACAGCAAACGTATGGTATCGTATCAGTATGGTGACTACTGGGACCAAAGTATTTACATATTATGGTAGCAGTATATTTTACTACTAATACATAGACCTACCGGTACTTAAATAAAAACAAATATGCCTATGACCTACATAAAAGCAGTCTACTTAGACTAAAACATACTTACTAGCTGTTACTGCAACTAAAATGTAATTGAACATACATGCCAATGGCCTGCATAAAAGCAGTCTGCTCTGACTATACCCTTTGTAACTGTAATTCCACTTGTTTACTCACATCTCACACCGTTGAGTCCTGTAGTCAAATCACTGTGGAACTATCATATCCAATTCTTTCCAAAATACTAAGACATTTAGAATATTTTCATGCCAGCACCTTGTCAATTTGAAGGGCAGCAAACATTTAAATGATTGTTTTTATATTTTATTTATGTGTTGCAGTGAGAAGAGGAGTATTTAAAAGTTAACACAAAATACAATGTAGCATAAATATAAGTGCTATTGTATGTAGTATGTATGTATGTGTTTGTATATTTTCAAGGTGTCACCCAGACTTCATGAAATTAAATTAGAAACTGCCATAATGGGGGGAATTTGAGTACTTGACAGTACATGCACATTTTTGTTGGGCACCAACATTCCTTCGGAGTGAAAAAAGGGTTGAAATATGCTAAAAATATCTTTCTGGTCGGTTTCTAATGAAACTTTACCATTAGGCCTAATCGTCTGGAAATTGTTAGAAAGCAAGTGTTGAGAACATTGTGTATTTTTATTTTATGTTCCTGTCTTTTTGAATGGTACTGGTAAAGACAACATCAAATTGTTTAGAGGTACGCATATTTGGATCAATAATTAAATTGTTTGACATTTCTAGCCTTTCCCATGTTAAAAATTTGTTATAATCAATGCAAATTTAAGGCTTTCGCGGCCCGGTAAATAATTAAACGAGGGAGCGGACTACATACACATACAGACTTAGTACTCCATGGTACAAACTATTTTATTTTATTTTCAACGATGAATTAATAATAGTATTATTATTATTGATTCGAGTACAGCTGGTATCCATGGGGAAGACCGGGAATGAGCTACTGGCTTCGATGTAGGCCTACTGGTCTGCTCAGGAAGAGTATGCCCAACTTGAGAGTCGTCGTTTGTAAACTTACCGTTATGTTTTTAATATGTCTCATCTTGTTTGTATGTTTTTATTAATGTTAAAATTGTATTTTTTGAGGGGTGACGAGGATCGCCAAAGTGTGCCCCGATAGTAAACGATCCTTGTATGTCGTCACTCGTCACCCTTTGCCGCTTGCAGAGAATAATGTAAAAACATGATCTGGTGCTATAAAAAAATTTAAAAAATGATTACATGGTGGAAAATCGTTTCCGCTCACTCCGTAGTCCTCCACACCCACACGTCAAACCCGGCGAATTTAATTTGATTGTGGGCTAATAAAAATGCTCTCTGGCTAGAGTACTATTGTTGCCAGTGGCAAAAAGGTTAATGTCAACCCCTGCGAGTAGCTAATGCTAAACAATTAAAAATACACACTCATCGTAAACGTATACAAATACGTGTTACAAATCATTAAATACACAAACAAGTATACAAGGTGAATGAAACAAAATAAACTAATGTTTAATACAAAACTAGTGAAAAGGTGATGGTTACAAGAATATAAGAGAGTCATATTGCTAAACTAGCATAGACACCTGCTTTAAAAATGTGGCTCGTTCCAGTGGTAAGAGTCTCCCCTTCCAATGTAGAAGGCCCCGGGGTCAATCTCCACTTCAGGCAGAAGCTTTTTTTAACTCCTGAAAAAGATATAACAATTCTTAGGCTAGTAATATGTGTAAATGGTGACTAAAGCTGCACATAATAAATTCTTTGTTGTTGTGAATCATTGTGATTCTAGCGTCACCCACAGGTGGAATCGTGTCCAACGAGTTGGGTTGGTGTGTCCTATTTAAAATACTGGTCTCTGGTTGGTCATTGTTTATTTGTCGATGGCGTTGGCACCGACAGGTGGCTTCGTCAGCTTTAAAACTTGCCCCCCACTGAAAATCAGCTAGTATGTGACCCAATGGGTACTATAAATACAAATTTAATTATTTATATTTAAGGTATTTATTTTGTGGGAATAGGCCTATCTTTGATGTCACTTTCGACATCGAGTCAATTTAAAAAAAATAAAAATGATGTTGGAAAAATGGAGTGAAAGAGTGGGAAATTTGCCACCAACCACAACAATAATGCACTGCTCTCAAAATGTTTTATCAATGTCCAGACAACACATACAAACTGTTGTCTGGACGTTAATAAAATAAGAATTTTTACAACATTTTCACGGCATTGCATTATTAATTAAACACAAACACACGAACAATAACCACGGTCAGAAAAATAAAACACTTACCAAAAAGTGCGTAAATTTTTGGAAGCTCCGCTTCCTTCCTCAGACGCGAGGGAATTGTAATTGCATTATTGTTGTGTTAGGTGACAGATTTCCCACCAGAGTGCAGAACGATCGACGTGTGATCACCGCCATGTGTAAGTTCCACGGGACCATGCACGGGACCCACAATGGAAACGAGTCCTTGGACCAAACCACAATCATGCGATCCTGGTGGAGAATCCGGACGAACCAGCTTGGCATTGCCCTATGCGAAGTGTATAATAGTATCCTTGGCCCTATGCAAGTAATCTTCTCACCGCCGTCTGGATGTAAACGTACATCCAGATGGCGGTGGATCTTCTACTTCTGTTTATTTATGGAAACAAGTGAAGGGCAAATAATCCATCATGTTGCAGCTGTTTTGCACATCATCCTTGGCTCAATCCTTCTACTTTTAATGTGATATGTATTTAAAAAACAATTCACCATGAATCTTAGCATACCAGAAATTGAAACAGTTTTTAATGAATCACAAGGAATGTACAAAGTTGATGAGTTTACTAAATCATGTGTGTTAATAATTGGACCTCTGGTTCAGCTCTTGCAAGAGTTCATTTACAAAACTATTCCAACATCTGGAGGTAAGTAAACAGCACATCTAGCAAAGATTTTATAGAGATTTTCTTACTAAGGAAATTCAGAGAACGTATCTATATGATATGTTGTACTTGGTGTGTATGGCAATGCTGTATGAACAGGATATCATAGAGAGAGCATGGAAACCCCTAAGTAGGCTATGCCCACTATGTAGGGAACTTGTTTGGTTGGGTGGGCTCCAAAATAAAATCATGATTTTGCTGTTTTAGGAAGTTCCTAAAAAACCTTCAAAACCTTCAACATTTCATTTTGAACGAAAGTCCTTAGCAACGTTAATGATTTTGTAGGTTTTTGTTTGTTTTTGTTCTCACAAAAAACATTTTATTTTGCCCCCCCCCCCCCCCCCATGTAGGGCTAACTGTGGGTAGCACAGACAAAAGCCCATGAAAGCCCCCAAACAATAATAATAAGCTTATACTTCTGCCTACTCAAGGGTTACTGTGATTTTGAGTGTCTTTAGTCGTGTCAGTAGGCCTACCGATGCTGTGGTACAGTCTTGCTGCATAAACCAGGATACTATTCAATCAATTATAGCATTAAAGTAGTGAAAAGAGTTTACTTAAGCTCATTTTGGTCAATAAAGATTACATTAGGTACATTATCATGTTTGTAGGCCTACACGGTTAAAATTTTTGAAAATGATGAAATGGTTTGTGAAGAAAACCCTCTTGTATACCTAAGAAGGCTTGATCCCTATTTGTTATGTTCATGTGTCAATAAGAATAAATTGTTTTCCTTTTGCATTCCAGGTTTTGTTATGGAGGGATTAAGGGCCCATTACGACTTTTATAACTCTACAGTTATCAAAGACGGTTTCAATCAAACACTTTACCATATGATGCTGGGATATGGCTTTATTGTGGCCAGTTTGGTTACCTTAATATGTAAGAAAAGCGTTTCACACAGTTCCATATAAATTGGTACAGTAAGCATTATTAGCTTGTAATTAAATCTCTTTGTATCATTATTAATTATCATTTGCAGTGTTACCCATGGCATGCTGTATGAAGTTTTGCTCCAAAAGCAGCATTAATTTATATAAATACCAGATATGTTTCTGTATGGAAGGATTTACATTCATTTTGGCATGTGTAGCCCTGTTGTGAGTATGGACAAATACCTATTACCAATTTGATACATATAGTAGGCTAATTGCAGGCTTATGCTGAATTCCTGACATGGACTTTGAAGCTCAGAAACGTGTGTTTCTCTGTCTTCGTGCTGTAGCATCTAGTCAGAGCCTCCTAAATGTGATTCAGAACCTTCTATATGATTCTGTGTGACGCATTCGGGAATTCCATAACACACGGACTTTTTTAGATACTAACTTGTTGGTTGGTAAGATTGATTTCAAAACTTACATGTCATCTTATATCGGCATTTATTGGAAACAAGTTTAAATGAAAATAAGGTTTAGACTTTCAAAGTCATTGTTCCCACACCTGTGTTATCAATTAAACTCCATTCTACCCTCACCTTTCAATTACATTGGCTTGAAACATTTTACACATCTGAAACAAAATTGGTAATTTTTAAAGACTGAAGTAATTTGGTTGATAAATATTGTCTTGCTATAAATTATAAAATATAGGCCTACATAGTCCCTACACATAAAAAATATTATTGAGACAAATTAAATTTTTAAATGGCTCCACTATTGAACTAAACCTGGATCGTCTACTTGCTGCTCTTCCAGTTGGGCTGTGGAGGCGACTCACTTTTCCTTTCCCTTTGACTAACTCCCCGACGACAATGACAATGACAATAGGGACTATGACATAGACAAAGACGACCACGACGTGGGGGAACCACCAGCCCATGCCCTCCCCATACCCTCCCTTTTCCCTCTGTCCTTTGCCTGAGCCCGGCCTGATTTCGTCACAGAATACAGGCCGACCCGACCCCGACCATGCTCCCGTCCCGGCCCCTTGCCCCCGGCCACCTACTCACATGCCCTCCCCTTGCTTGTGGCTGGTTCTGACCAGCACAAGCCTGTCCGCCCCGCGTCTCCCCTTACGTTCCTTCCCTTTTGAAAATATATATATATATAGTTATATATGATAAAACAAGGATCTGGGTAAACCGCGTCGAAAATAAGATGACCAGGGCAGAACCTGGGCGTCACCGACTTTCGTCTGTACTATACGTCAACATTTTCAAGGTTGACTGTAACTTCTCGGAGGTTGAGTCCAATTATATATATATTATAAACTACTATAACTAATTATCACAGGAGACACAATATGACCTAAAGGTTGACGCACCCTTAAACCTAATAAACATCAACATCAACATCTGCAGGGACTTTCTTTGAATTGTTTTAATTTGTCGTATGTGCAGTGATTTCTGTGTGAATATTTAGTTGTCTTTTTACCCCCATTTTTGTTCTGTATTTATCAATGTAATGTAGTTTTTGTTTTTTATATTGTAAGTTGTATTGACCCTGAAGGTAGTAGTGTAGTAGTAGTAGTAGTAGTAGTAGTAGTGAGGGTAGTGGTAGTGTAGTGTAGTGTAGTCGTAGTGGTATGGTGTAGTGGTATGGTAGTGTATGGTAGTGTATGTAGTGGTGGTAGTAGTGTAGTTGTAGTATGTAGTAGGGTATAGAGTAGTAGTATGGTAGTATGGTGCTAGTAGTAGTAGTAGTAGTAAGTGAAATCTCATCGAAACTTCGGCCTAATGAAATCTGATCATCGTCTGGACCTGGGGTAGAATTGGCCCAGAGCATGACTCTGCTAATCGTAAATAGCGATTCAAGAGAAAAAGTCCACCTCGCAAACATCAGCTAGTAAGAGTGGAGTATATAACTCCCCAAACAAAACTAGAGGCGAGCTCTGGCAATCGTCTTCGGGGACCTTGTCCCCTTCCCTTGACGACCCCCCGGTGACGATGACAATGACACAACGAACGATGACAAAGACGATGACGACCGCGACGTGAGAAACCCCCCCTTCCTCCCCTTTCCCGTGGCTGGCTCAGACCAGCATGGGCCCCTCCTCCCCCCCCCCCCCCCCCCCCCTAGGTTAGAGTGGTGCATTATGACCTAACGGTTGACGCGTCCTTAATCCAAATAAAAAAAAATAAAAAACTTGAAAGTATTTATACAAATTTTGTCGATATTTAAAATTTGTGTGAGAACAAACGGGCCTTAAATTACGGTAAATAAACAGCCCATGTACAAGGATTGATATCACCTTTTTGAGTTTACACACAAAATTATCTTGATTGATGGAAATATGTAGGCGTAATTCGAAAAGTATGGATGCACACTTTTGCATTTTCAACCTTGTCCAGTTATACACAAAACTGTTGTGTTTTGCAAATTGTACATGATATAATTTTGTAATCTTAAATCACCTATCTGTATAATGTTTTGTTTTTTCCTTTTTAGTCTTGGCGCAGTTAGCTCTCTACAAACTGTTGTCCATGTGGATGAAGCCTTACAGTCTCATCCAGAGTTGGGACGTAACATTATTGATGACTTACTATTGTACCAAAATAAATTACAAATCCAACTGATCCATTTAAAACATGATTTTGACAACCTTCTTGAATTCAATTTGAATTGCATTGCTGGTAATAATCCTGCCGAGTAACTGTTTTAGACAATTTTGTTTTTTGTGTTTTGTTATTGCCTTTACAATATTGATTTGGTGCCTCAATTATTATTTTACAGGTTTACCCCGTAAAGCAACCGTCATTGCACAACAGTCATTTTCTGCTGAAATTTCTGTAGCCGAAACAACTTTCACTCAAATAAACAACAAGTTTTTGACAACTTGCATAGACTCAGGTAAAGTAACATAATTTATTGGCTTTTGTACGGTACTATTTGATGCAAGCTAGACAGATCATGCCAATGGAAAATACATTACATACTGGTTATTATAGATTTATCAAAAACATCTCCTATGGCTAGACAAATTGTTGTTGGGTGATGGTACAATCTAACCAATTCAAAGTTACCTAGGTACCTACTGAAGTCTTTAGCTTGCTATGCAATGAGCTGTTCAACAAAGTGCAGAGAAAAGAAAATCAGCTAGGCAATACTTACAAACAATCTCTTTAATGACCCCAACATGCAATGAGATTTACCAGTAGCTAAGGGAGTGTTACTAGGCAATTATTTATGTTCCAAGGTCGGTTGGCACTGGCACGGTTAGCAAGACAACAAATGAGTAAGATACACTGATAAATTAATTTAGAAATAAATAGTACTACATACAGACGTAGTGATTACCAAAATAACTAATACTTATGGCTTTGAAACTTAGTTGAGTTATAATTATATAATAGAAATTCAACCGTGCAGAAAGTATTGACTGGTTTGTAGTTCCATTAGTTAAATTGTCCGTGCTTACAATGCAGAAGGTCCTGTGTTCAAATCCCACTACAGACAGAAGATTTTTAACTTCTGATATGGACTTGTTCATTATTTTTTGTCTTGAGAATGTGTGTGGCGCCATCCTAGCAACGAGGGTCGTGCACGTAATAAATTCTATGGTGGTTTCAAATTAGACTAGTTGATTCTGGTGTTGCCAGCGGGTTGAATCTTGTCCAACTTGGTAGGTTGGTGTTTCCTATTTAAAACATTGGTCTCTGTTTGGCCATTGTTTGCTGTAGATGGTGTCAGTGCCAACAGGGTTTGCTTGGTCTACTTGTTCCCCAATAAAAACTGTCACAGGCCTAACTGATTTTTACAATAATAATAATAATAATAATAATAATAATAATAATAATAATAATAATAAAAATAATGAAGATTTTTAAGCATAAGCCCGCTTTAAGGACATAGTTATTGATTCATAGCAGTTGTCAAAAAAGTTTTCCCCGACTGGGGTTCGAACCCAGAACCTCCGGCTTAACGTGCCATAGCTCTACCAATTGCGGTGGATTTATCCATGTGATCTTTCAGATTTGACGGGTACATTGCAGTCTTCTGTTAGATTTGTCATGGAGGTCAACAATCACAACAAATAGCAGTTTAGTAAAGGTTTGTTCTGTGGTCCCGGTAGCTCAATTGGTAGAGCTATGGCACGTTAAGCCGGAGGTTCTGGGTTCGAACCCCAGTCGGGGCAAACTTTTTCGACAACTGCTATGAATCAATAACTATGTCCTTAAAGCGGGCTTATGCTTAAAAATCTTATATTCATACTACCCAACTCATGGGAGATGAGATGTGTTTGGATTTATCCATGTGATCTTTCAGATTTGACAGCTACATTGCAGTCTTCTGTTGGATTTATGTCATGGAGGTCAACAATCACAACAAATAGCAGTATAGTAAAGGTTTGTTCTGTGGTCCCGGTAGCTCAATTGGTAGAGCTATGGCATGTTAAGCCGGAGGTTCTGGGTTCGAACCCCAGTCGGGGCAAACTTTTTCGACAACTGCTATGAATCAATAATAATAATAATAATAATAATAGTAATAAGGTTATGTTAACTATTTTTTACATTTTTGTATACGTATTTGTAAGTAATGAATGACTACGTATATCACGCACGTTCAAAGCGCCATGGTTGAAATCGCCTTGGTTCCGGCCGATTGCAGACAGTGATATATGCGTTGAATTTGTCTCGAAGCGCTTCCGTTCAACTCGCTTTTAGAATCGACTTGGAGGGAACCAAATCGCCTTGAAATTACGTAATATACACTTCAAAACGACTTCGTGCGGCTTCGTGCAGCTTCGCGATATCTTCGTGTTGTGCGTGCGCATCCACAGCCATATGTATATTTCCGTTTTGAAACACACCGCCAACTCATGTTAATGTCGAACGTTCGCCTAGCGGAAATCCAGTGGACCTTGTCTGCAACCGATCTGCAAACCGACTTGAAAGAACGCGCTTTGTAGTGGCGTGATATATGGGGAGATCAAAATCGAATTCGTTGAAGGCGATTTCAACCAAAGCGCTTTGGCAGCGTGATATACGTAGTCATCTTATTTTTATTCTGTGTCCTTGTGGCAACTGTATTTGTACAACAGAAATTTGTTTTGTTAAAAAATAAAAGTTCTCTCTCTTGTATTCTATATTATTACTAGAAAGCTTCGCAAACGCTTTTTTTAGTCGCATTGATGGATGAGCTTTTTAATTATTAAAAGTTAATATTAATTTAAAATAATAAAAACATATTAACACGGCCCATACAAAGCAATCATGAGGTCTGTTGGATCTTTGATTGTTTGTAACAAGGCTGTGAGTAAGGTTTTAAAATCTGTAAAGTTTTCATTCAAGGCTGTGAGAAAGATCTAAAATCTATATTTTCGTGTTATTTGGGCGGATTCTGACCAAACGGGTGGGGCTACAACGTTCATATTTCACATGGACATTACGGTAAGGGTGATGTATTGACTTTTGAAAGAAAAAGTTGAAAAAGTTAGCCAGAATCTATAGAAACAAAGGTTTTAATATTTAACACCTCAAAAAACTCAAATTAAAACCTTTATTTCTATAGATTCTGGCTAACTTTTTCAACTTTTTCTTTCAAAAGTCAATACATCACCATTACCTTAATACGCATGTGAAATATGAACGTTGTATCCCCACCCGTTTGGTCAGAATTGGCCCAAATGTCACGAAAATATCGCACTAAAAATCGAAAAAAAATCGTAAAAGTACGATATTCATGAGAAATATTTCTTCGATTGTACCCAAAAACGTAGCAAGTCTAAGTTCAGAGATTTTGAAGGTCCCCTCAAATTTTCATCAAGATCGCATATGCCGTTTGCCCGGTAGAGAGCGAACAAACAGACAGAAAAACAAACAAAAAAACAAAAAAACACCCGAGCTAAATTTTTTGGGGGGTCGGTGAAATTGAAGTCTTTGCTTCGCTCATCCAACAATAATCATAGTGTTAATTTCTGGAGAAGCTTTTTCAAATTTTGTAACATTCATAAAATGGCCAATTGAAGCCATATTTTTGTTGAACATTTACTATTTAAAATGTCATACCTATATCATAAGCAAAATCCAGGTTGTCATTGTACTTTTAATAGTGAACACAGCTAGCTTTTGCTATGCTCATTGCCATTAAATACCACTTGAAGTCGCCGCACACATACAATTCTCAAATGTCTGTCAAGAAACGTACCCTACAGCGCTTTCGATTTTGTTCCAGACAAAGTTTACAATCATTCATTCTAAGGGGTTTTAGCACATAATTGGTCTTATTTAATTAATTGACAGTGTTCTTAACAATCTGTTGTTATGAATCTTTTTTCCTCTACTATAGGTAATGGCTTTGCAAATGGTGACAACCTCAAAAACAAATTAAAATGTGTAAACACACTAGCAAATGTGGGGACGGAACTGATATACATGAGACAGCATCTGGAAGATCTTGTACAAAAAGTCTTACTGGACAGCAAGATAAATGCACAGGAGAGGGAGCACGTGGTTTCTAAATTATTGTCTATACAAAATGTGTCCCTTGCATACTTCCACCCTAAAAATGTAACTTAAATTAACACTTTTTATTTTGTGAACTAAGTTGTCTTTATGGAATCAAATTATATTATTGTTCTATGAAAATTAGCTATAGATCAAGAGTGCCAATTGAGTAATAGGCTATGAAGTTTTACTTTCATATGCCAAGGTACATGTCTTGAAATGATCCACTAAATTCTATTATTTAGTCATTGGACACTTAAGTTTGTTGGAAATTCATGTAAAATGGTGATCCATATTGTGTAGATCCCTGTGTTAGAATATATCCAAAATAGAAATATCATATTTCTGTCCTAGTAGGAAATCCATATGATATAATGCCATGACACTAACAGTGGTGCGTCATTGAAATACAAAATAAACGAATGTGTTTGAACAATATGAAAGTCGCAAATTCAATTCAAAACAATTCAGTTATTGACGTGGTATAGTATTGTAGGCTTGTGATACGTAATATGTTGTAATCTCTCCGTACGTTGTATTTTTGTTACAGATATCAAATTGGGAACTCCTGTATGGTGAGATTTCAGATGTTTTAGATGACTTGCCAAAGGCAAATGCATCTGTACACTTCTTAAATAATATGACCAAGCAAATCTATGATTTCCTTCAGCCAATAATTGACAGTTCTACAGACCAGTTAAACAAACTTAAATCTTGGTCCAATTCAAGCTTAATTGAATTCACTTTGATATCGGAGAAAGTATTACCCAATGCATCACTTCAGAGGATAAAGGAAGAACTGTATCTTGCTGATCAAATTTTAACATTCCTGGATGTAACCAGGCAGGTCCATACATATTTCAAAAGAAATCAGCTGCTTAAGTACTTGGGGCACAAGTAACGTGTGTGTTGTGTGCCCTTCAACCTAAACAACGACCTAACTAATTAAGCATTTTTTCTAGTGATTCCAATTTTGCTGCCTTCAGTGGTCGGGCATTTCTTGCATTGGTTCCTGGGCTACATAGTCTGATCCTGTTGTTAATTTTGAGCATAGCTACCATATGCGGTGTGCGCGAGATCAGCCTGTTGAATCATACAGGATCTGATAGTGTTCTTCCTGCAAAGCATCCCAGCTTTGGTGCAAATCAATTGGTCTAGTAGATAGTTACAATTATAATAATAATCAAACACGTTCAACATTAATTTGCAGCAATCTAGATCTCACCAATTTTCGCGTTCTACGTACCAGTTAATCAGACTTAAATCTGGTCAATCAACTTATATTCGTTCACTTTGATATCGAGAAAGTTTCTTACCCAATGCATTCCATTCATAGGATAAGAAGAACTGATTCTTCTTGATTCATTTCAACATTTCCTGATTAACGTCCAGTTCTAATTTTCCACAAATCAGTGCTTAAGTACTTGGGGCACAAGTAACGTGGTTTGATGCCCCCTTCAACTTAACACGACAATAATTAAGCATTTTTTCTAGTGATCCAATTTTGCTGCCTTCATGGTCGGGCATTTCTTGCCATTGTTCCTGAGGCTACATATCTATTCTCTTTTAATTTTGAGCAACTACCATTCGGTTTGCTGATCTATCGTTTTGTTGTAATGCATCAGATTCTGATAGTGTCTCACTTCTAAAAGCATTCCCAGCTTTGGTGCAAAGCTCTTATATGTGAGTTCTAGTAGAATAGTATACAATATATTATACAATATTCATATGATTTTTGTGGTTTAGAATTCACAAAATCCTACTTCAACCAGGGATTTAACCCATCTCCCGCTTACTGGGCATACATCATAATTTCACTACTGGGACCATGTTGTACTAATAACTTAGTATTTTGGCACCTTTGTTCAAACTCTGACCTCAAAATGTGAAAAATTTTTTTTTAAATAGTAATTATAATGTTTTCGGATCACTGCGCTGTGTTAATGAGAGTGTAATTTTAATTTAATGTGTTTCATATACTCGGCACCTCCACCAACAATGAAGTTTGGAAGCTGGGAAGAAATGTATTACTTTTGCTGTATTCTACTTTGACGATCTGTTGATGAGTAGCTTTGCTCCCTCATTTGAGTACTCTCATGCCCGTGCTTGTTATAACATCTTGTTTGTACAAAGTAGCCAATATTGTCATGCATTGGTGGATATATTTGTTGCTAACATATTGTAATTGGGATGTTTTTGACCACTTTTACAATTCGTTGGCTACATTTTGACGATATGACTAGGACCACGTACAGATTACGTTAGGAGTGTGGTCGGGCAGGTTTGGTTAGCAATACTAGTGAGCATTGGTTATGTAATGCATGTAGGCATGTGCAAACAAATTTATGGCAGGATTGAGCTTTTATTTGAATTTACAACATGAATAATTGGATGAGCGTAGCGAAGATTCCATTTCACTACACTGGAGAAAAAAATCCGGAATATTTTTTTTCTTTTTGTCTGTTTGTCCGCACGATTCCGGTTAAACCGATACTCCAATTGTGATGAAATTTTCTGGAGGCCTTCGAAATCTCTGAACTTAGAACTGCCACGTTTTTGAGTGCAATCGGAAAAGTATTTCTCATGAAAATCGCAATTTTACGATTTTTTTCGATTTAAAAAAAAAATTCTTCGACTTATAACACCTACATGCTTTATCCAATTTTAATGATTTTTTCACAGAACCATTATTTTATGAATTAAGACATTCGTGTGAGATTTGAGCGCAGTTGAAAAAATATTTCTCATAAAAATCAAAATTTTACGGGTTTTTTCTTTTTTCAAACAATTCTTTGACTTATAACACCTACATGCTTTATCCGATTGTAATGATTTTTTCACAGAACCTTAATTCAATGAATTAATACATTCGTGTTAAATTTGAGCGCAATCGAGAAATTATTTCTTATAAAAATCGCAATTTTACGTTTTTTTCCTTTTTTAACAATTACGATTAATTTTAAAAAATCAAAAAATTAAAGTTAATTTTTTATTTAATTTAATTTAATTTTAAAAAAATCTTCAACTTAGTAATGATTTTTTCAAAGAACAACAGAAAATCCGCATAACAAATGGCAGCTCAATGCACCAATTACGCTCATCCAACAACGCGGCGGGACTTAAGCGTTTTCCTAGTAATAATAATAATACTCTTAACTCGGTTCCAACTATGTCGGGTTGAGTGGTGGCTTTCCACCATTATCTAGGGCATGAAACTGTAGTTACTAAGCTTGCCAGACTCAGTGTTTCTTCTCCTTCCTCTCCACCAATTTGCTCCACTCTCTTCTATCCTCCCACAGCTTTACTTACAGTACAGAAACTATTTGTTAACTAATTTTTTCACTTTTGAGGTTGATCTATCGGCCTAATAAAAAATTTTCCTAAATATTATTTTTGGATGAGCGAAGCAAAGACTTCAATTTCACTGACCCCCAAAAAATTTAGCTCGGGTGTTTTTTTTTTTTTTTTTTTCCCGCTCTCTACCGGGCAAAGGGCATATCCGATCTTGATGAAAATTTGACGGGACCTTCGTAATCTCTGAACTTAGAGCTGTATTGTTTTTGGGTACAGTCGAAGAAATATTTCTCATGAATATCGTACTTTTACGATTTTTAAAAAAAAAATTGTGCGATATTTTCGTGCCATTTGGGCCAATTCTGACCAAACGGGTGGAGCTACAACGTTCATATTATACATGGACATTAAGGTTATGGTGATGTAGTACCTTTTGAAAGAAAAAGTTGAAAAAGTTAGCCAGAATCCATAGAAATAAAGCTTTTAATATAAGTTTTTTACAGTAAATAATACCAATTAACAATTAAACTTGGCAACAATCACCTACAATGCGTAGGCAGCAAAACAAAGCACTTGCAAAAGTAAAGATATCCCACGCAAACTTAAAACTTTAAAAAGCTCATCCATCAACGCGGCGGGACTTTAGCGTTTTCCTAGTATCAAAACACCAGGCATAGTTTATCAATTATCATCATTTGACATTGCCAAAACTATTTTTTTATTTATTTTTCGGTTGAGCGGTACGCCCAATATAGACGTTCATAGTGAAATTTATGACGTATACCCCGGACATATTCTTGCTCATAATTTTTGGGCTGGAAGGCTAATTTTTGTTTCTATTTGTAACACGTACTCTTGCCTACAAACTGACAAAATTGATATAGTGGTCTCGTTAATATCTTGCACGGTACTATTTTTTCTTCTCCCGGTACCGGCGGGGAAAAAAGTGTGTAACCGTGCGAGATATGAACAAAAAAAAAATCCAAATATGTTAGTCAATTGGCAAAAGTACGTGTTACAAATAAAAACAAAAAAGAGCCTTCCAACCAAAAAATTATGAGCAGGAATATATTTTTTTATTTTTTTATTTATTAAGGACAACAAATAACAATACATAGTTACAGTTCAACAGTTTTCACCGTGTAGTCCTTTTTCGGTTTACACACTAGTTCTTACTTAAGTATGTAACATAATATATTTTACAAAATAGTATATAGCCTCTAGTATATCTAGGTGCCCGTTAGGGCGCCGCAGCCAAGCCGTGGCGCGCTACACACTCAAGCACCTTATACACCAAGCGAGTTGGGTGATTTCGAATAATACCTACTCATAATAAAATGCCATCCACCATGGCCATGTCAGTAATTTTTCATCACATTGTCTCTCATATTAATACGTAGGCCTACATAGGCCCACTGCTAAAATCCAATGATACGGTACTTAAAATTATTACATTATTAGGTACAGTAACTTGCGGATAAAAATGAATTAATAAGAACCTTAATTTACAAATTTCAAATATTGTACCATAAACAATAAACTGATCTTTATCATTACGGTAGGTCAGATTTCTGTAATAAAGTCATTTACTGTACACTGTAGTAAGCTTTTTGTAGTAACAATTTTGTCAGCTCAGATTTGAATTTAATATATTGAGGTATATATTTGATTTCTTATTTGGAACAAGGTTGTAGAGAATTTTATTTATATAAACAGAGTTTTTCTGGTGATCAATGTGAGTTGACATTCCCCAAAATTCTGTTCCATACCTCAGATGTGATTTAAATAGAGAAAAGTAGCATAATTTAGCAGTTAATACATTGCTTATTGTGTTTGATGCTTTTAATTGCAAAACAAGCAGAGCTGAGTTTTTTAATTAGTAATAGCATTTATTAGGTAGTTTTGTCCTGGTTATACGTCATAAATTTCACTATAAACGTCTATATTGGGCGTACCGCTTAACCGAAAAATATGTTGTACAGTTGTAAATTACAATATTAATGGTTTTAACTTTAATGTCAATTTCAGAAGTAGAAAGAAACAATTCCCTAACTAGAGTTTGAATTTTTATCCCTGTGTACAACTGGATTTAAAATAAAACTGCAAAATGTTTATTACAAAATTAACTCACTCTTAACCCTACTATACATACTAAATTGCTATTATTAGTTTTTTAAATTTTTAATAGCCTCTTATCAGTACTATTAGTATCCTAAATAACAATTCAATAATTGCTATTATAAACTAGGAATGCCCACGATAATAAATGTTAACGTTCAATAATCGTTTCTAAAAAATTGAAATACTATTAGCAAATTGTAAGTTTCCTAGAAACAAATCTCAAAAAGTGTTGTGTAATATTTTTTGCGCTTATGGGCACTACCATAACACCGCTATCCAATTAATATCTTGTCTTAACAATAGAAATTTACATTTTGCCATCACATTGGCTCAAAGATTATTGATTATTTTTTAACCGAAAAAATTTACTAGTCTTTGACATGTCCCTTTGGCGTGGAAAAGTGGCACTGTTTTGACACACATCATCGATCAATTATGTACCCACGTTTTCGGTTATCAGTAATATTTATTTTATGGTTATGTATATCTATTAGAAAAAACAAATAATTGGATATTGCCATTGGCAGGGCCGGATTCGCATACAGCGGCACAATGGCATAGGTGGCATTTGTGCTTGGAGACTCGGTTATTGGGTTCAGTGGGGCTATATTCAAAATACATGACTTCAGTAAAATATAACAAATTTAGCTATCAATCATTCCCCATTTATAAACAAAAAAGTTGTATTTAGAGTCTTCCCAATCAGTTACATAAAACTATGACCAGCTAGAGACACCTAATTTGAATAGGAAACACGGACCACCAGGTTGGATACGATTCCACTCCACCCGCGGACGGCGCCAGAATTGAACTGAAATTGAGAAACTGACCCCCACTGAAAATTACTGTCCCCCACTGAAAATCAGTTATATAACTGATTGGATAGACTCTAAATACAATTTATTTATTTTTATAAAAGGCTAAATCGGAACAACCATAGACTTTAGTACGTGCCTTGTTGCTAAGACGGCTCCAAAGTCCGTCTGTTTGTCACCATTGCGCTCAGTCAACCTCGTGGTTTTATTACACGAGAAGAGTAGGACATGGTTTTTTCTTTGATTTAATCGTTTAACACCAACTAAAGTGCATACTTTATTGATAGAAAATGGAATAAACCTTCGGGAAGGAAAACGGTAAAAAATAAAGCTCTGATAGAAGAAGCCCATATTTTAAAATGTATAATGTTGAATTTTTTAACATTCTCATGTTGACACTGAATACTGACCCGGAGCACATTCCCTTTTATAACTAAAGTTGGTAAAATGGTATTCTGTATTGGGGCATGAATTATCCCTTGGATGTTTTTTAAGGTAAATTATGCTACACAAAAATTATGTTGAAATTTATTGATATCTCATCTTGAAATAGACCTATGTGATTTTTAACAAGCTACCCTCAGACGGAAATATGATAAAAAACACAAGATTTGCTTAAATAATGACCGTGATGAAAATTAACCCCTCAATTATTTGTCCCTACCCCCATTATATATAACAGGCGGCATTTTCATTTACCGTGTACTCGAGATTTTACCCGTAAGCCGGGCCTGGCCATTGGTTCACTGTAATAATCACCCAAAGATCTGCAGTCTGCAAAAACCTGCAACTTAATCATGTTGTTCTCTTTTTTATAGTGTGGGACTTTGTTTGGTCTGTCACTTCTGTGGTTGAATTTCCTCATTGCTGGAATATTTTACATTACATCCATTGTAACATCGATGGTGTGTCGACCAGTTATTGATTCAACTATTTTCATCAATTACATAGACGATACGCAGGTAATTTTAAATTACAAAATGTAGCATAATGGTACAGGGTTCCCAACAGCAACCATGGAAGTGGAGGTTTTCTTTTAACACATTATTTTCACATTTAAGGGAGATTAATGGAATGTTTTGTCACATTTTTACTTTCATTTTCTGTATTCCATTTCCTTGAAAATTCACTGGGCATATTATAGTTTGTCTATTATTAGATACATATCGGTAGTAGTGCATAACTGTAGTGCTCTCTCCTGACCAAGTGTGTAGTTTATTACATACATTCTAAATTTGGTGGCAAGTACAGTTTAGGTATTTTTCATACTATTGCACATATCCCCGCCATGCAACTTTCACATTTACATACGACATTGCCCCTAGCTTTAGACCAAGACCTCTTAGTCAAAAACCTGTGAGGTTCATAAAAACTTTGAAAACAATGATCTTAAACAATCACTGTTTTGTTCAACAAACATTTCCAGGACAATGAACTCGATTTACAGTTTTTATATTGCCATTAAATTAAAGCACTATTTTGTAGGTGTGGGATGGTAATACATGGATTGACACACAAATGAGGACTTTTGTTGACAATAACCAAATTCACATCAAAATGAAGGATGTTCTACAGCATTGTGCCCTTAATAAAACTATATACAATGCATTTGGTATAGATCAGGTATAGTACTGGTAAACCATAATTGAATACATTACTTTTACCAACAAAGCAAAGTAAGCTTTCAGAATATGCAGTAGGCCTACACCTGACATGGTTTGATGAAACGGTTTGTTTGTGAAAATGAAATGCTCAATGCTTGTTTTTTAAATGATTTATTTCAATGCATGTTTATGTTCTTTGTAAACATGACCCCCCGACCCCCACCCCTGCATCATGGGTCTGTAGAATCTTGCTGTTTTGTAATGAGGACCAACAGCCTTGCCATGTTGAATACACCGGTTCCCGATTGGTCACCGAAGTTAAGCAACATTGGGTGTGGTCATTACTTAAATGGGTGACCACTTTGGTATACCACATGCCGTTGGCAAAAGGGGGTTGTGCCTCGATAGAAAAAGATCTTGCAAAATCACCCTTAGCCACTTGCAGAGAACAATGTAAATATAACAAGTTCCTGGTGTTGGCAAAAAAATTGCTTGTTATGTCATATATACATCACATATATAACTAAGGTAATTTAAAATTTTACAATATTATGGTACCTGTTTGTTTGTTTGAATATAATACTATAATTATCATTTTAACCCTAATAGTATATATTTTTGTCTCTACTAGTTGTGGAACATCTCAGAAAAGCTCAACATAGATACAGTGATGCTAGATGGAACAGAAATACAATTAAAAGTTGAACAGGCAATTACTAGTGTAGATTTCCCTGATGTTCTGCTAATACAAAATATATCGAAGAGAATAGAGTACATTGGACAAATACTGGACATGGTTTTGGACACCAAGGTAGGTATTTGTTATTTTATACAAAAATGCTTATTTTTCAATTTAATTTGTACAACACTGCTCTAATTGGAATAGATAACATTGAATCAATGAATTGATCATACCGAACAAAGTGCTTAAAAGTTACAGCTGGACCAAAATTAAGATGTCTTCCTGGTGACCCTGCTTAAATCCATTGTTGAGTTGGATTTTTTTTATTTCTGGATTGTTTTAAATTTCAATAGCAGTGGCGGATCTACACTTTGTCTCACCATATCCTGAGCCCGGCGTTTTGTGGGTTCAAAGAGCGCAGGCTGTGGTGGTCGCATTGTAAACGTATCACAGTTTGACAGCTGAAGTGGACTTCGCAGAGCAGTAAAGTAAAGTCACGTCCAGTGCGACCTTGGCCCTATATCATGTATGGGGATGATATTGATGGAGCGAGTGTAATTGAAACGTTGATCTTGTGCGGCATTATAGTAATGTAGGCGCAGCAAGAAGAGTAAACCACTAAACCCAGGCATACATACAAGTGGTTTTCGATACTCGGGAGGTTGCAACCAACTTTCATCGGATGTGATTGTACTTTGTTATTACGGAGAGGCCCATTCTTCCCGTCAAATTCGGACGGGTTTACAACCTTTCATAATAGAGCAGGCGACATCCTAGTTTCTTTGAACCCTAAAACGCCAGGATCAGGATATGGTGAGACAAACTGTAGGACATAATCATGGTGGGGGCGATTTGCGTGTGCATGTACAGTCGTGAGAAAGGGACTTAGCGCGGACGCACAGGGGGTATGGGGGGCAGAGCCCCCCATTAATTGCGCCGCAGGCGAAAATTTTGAAAATCAGGTTTTTAGAGTGCATTTGGTGCGTTTTAGAAAAAAGTGGTGGGCGGAATGTAATACGGAAACAATGTAGTTTGTGTGCACCAATTTGTTTTGTCGTCATGTCGAGCTTACAATTTACAGCATTGGCCTAGATTGCAACATTATTATAAACGTTTGATCTTATTTTCAATTCATCATTTTATTTATTTATTAAACGTCTATCCTATTTAGTTAAAAAACGATTCACATAGGAGGACAACTTAATAAATCGAAGTACACTGATGCAGACACATTTCAGAGGCAAACTGATTATTTCTGACAACATAAAGGAAAGTTGATTTTTATTGTGAGTTTTAAATAAATAGCGCCGCAGGCGAAAATTTTGAAAATCAGGTTTTTAGAGTGCATTTGTTGCGTGCACAATAAAATAATAAAATCATTTTTTTTTAACTTTTAAAGAATCATGGGGGGGGGCGATCGCCCCACCGCCCCCCCCTGTATCCGCCACTGTTCAATAGACATACATATTTCGTTAGTAAATAAAAAACAGCAAAACAAATGTAAAAACTACATGCTGTACAGTAGCAGTCAGTTATGTTAACTTATTTTCAAAAACCAGTGGCGGCGCTGCGGGGGGAATGGGGGGCACTTGACCCACCCCCAAAATATGTGTGGAAATGTGCGTGGTATCAAATGTCTGCCGACCACGTAATATTACTAAAATTAAATGACCAAATCACAAATTTAGTTTTGGTAATTTCTTGGGATAACGTCCATATATAGGCCTACTGTAGGCTGTGCTAGTAGGCACAAATGTTAGAGCGATAGATTTGTTTCAACTGTTCAAGTATTACCACAATAATTATCACCAAGATTGCAGATAGTTGCTGTAAAACGTTTACAGAGTCCGAGTGCTGGAAGTTTACTTTTTGTTTTTGAACTATTAATTTCAAGTTATTCCAAAACTGCCTTTATTATTGTGCATAACATACTTCTACACATGATGGTTTAGTTGAGCAATCAAACTGAAATTTTATGCCCAAGATCAACTAAGTGTACATCCTTCTTAATATACAAAACGGTAATCCCTTGAGTTGCCATTTTTCAGTTAAAACGTGACGAAATAACTGTAGTATGGTTTTAAAAAAAATGCCTTTGGCAAAATGTGCCTCCGGCAGCTGGGGCTTTACCTCAGACCCCGGGTACCCACCGCTGCGTGCCCCCTCACTTTATTACCTTCCCCTCCTCTGCGCCCCCATTGATTTTTGTCTGGTGCCGCCACTGGCCAAAACCACCAACTATATAATGTGAGTGTGTGAGTATATAGTGTGAGTGTGAAAAACTAACAAATATGTAATTAGAGGCAATAACATGATTGATGTTTGGCCTAAATCAATTGCCTTTTTTCAGTCTGTAGCAGAAATCGAAAAATTGCAACATTTTAATGTAGGAAAATCCTATATCTTGAGTTTGATAAGATGGTTACGATATGACACGAGATATAATTATGTAACGGGCAGTCTTCTACAGATCTTAAGTAATATGTCAAGAATTAAAAGCCATCAAATCTTGGAATCCACTGCTAAACTAGCAACTCTTAAAGATGGTATCAGCCAGTTTACGGTAAGTTTTTCTCTACTTTGTAAATTCTTCTCTGGGCTTATGCAGATCAATAGGGAATGCTCCTAAACTGTGTTTATTATTCTCCTGAATTAAGGACTACTTTCTTACCATGCTAATACAAATTTATTTTTATTGTTTAGGTAACATATTTATTCATAAAAGTTAGCTGAAACACCTGATACGAGTTCTTTAATCCAACAGATTAAGGTCAAAGATCGTGCACTGTGTGAATTGATAAAATACTTTCTAGTGCTTATGCACTTCACAATAATCTTCACAATAATTAGTAATGAATAAATAACTTTTGCATACTTACGTATATGGTACCTAACTAAAATGAATGAGTGATTATAATGAAAATGAATGTTAACAGTTCCTAACCTAGCTAATCAGGCTTAGAATGCCATATCACTTTCGTGACCTACAAATGAGTTAACATAGATTTTAATTTTGCAATAAATTTGCTAACATTGTCAAATGGAATATAAATATTAAATAAAGCTGGAATTCGTAAAATACTATTTCATCTTGTGTTTTTTAAGTTTGAATACTACTAGCGTGATCAAACATATCAAGCCAATTGCTATTGCATTTTGAATAATGTTGGATTTTATTTTTTAATGCTATAAAACACCATCTCTAATAATTATAATAATGACAGTCTAACCTGAGCTAAGTCAGCTTGGAATGCCAAATTTACTACAAGAGTACATATTAATTTGTAATAATTTTAAAAATTGTCAAATGACATATACAACATAAATATAAGACTCTCAAATCTATTCAAATTGTGTTTTTATTTTAATACTCTAGGTGAAACTAGAATTCAACAATAAATTCAACTGTAATGCCTCAAATTAACAACCATGTTAACTTTACAATCTCTTTGGCAAATAACTTATGTAAAAGTTATGTCAATCATGCTGAGATCAAAGTGACGTCTGAAGTTGGGAACTGCAATGTGATTTACAACTTGTACAGAAAATCTAAATGGGCGGTCTGTGACAATGGACTGGCACTTGTTGTAAGTTATCGTTGATATAGCTAAAATACAATTTTATACTATTGTTTATATAAAGAGTACTGTGTGGTTATACTTTACCTTGTTAACAACTTACTAAAGAGCGCTAGGTAGCTAAACTCTTGAAACTATAGATTATAGAATAGTGTTTGTCTAATTCACAGTTTAAAATAATAGCTTGGTACTGTAAGTCTTTTGATAGAGGAATACAAACCATGCATTTGTGATTGATAAACGGCTTATACAAACTTTCATCACCGACTGACTGGACTCGTTTGTGAATCAGAGAAATATTTTTTTATAAAAAAAGGTTTAAAGGTACACCAAGAAATTGTTTTGTTCACACTCTGCAAAGTCTGGTTGGACTTAACAGCTGCATATTAAGATGATATAATGAGGCCCTATAATCACAATGAGCAACTTTGGTCATTTTTTCTAAGTCTTCCATGCCACTGCATTGTGCCAATCTTTCATGTTTTCCAACCCTACCTCAAGTTTGTAATAACTGTGGCAAGTGACATCTTGGTTAAAAATGTGATTACATTGTCAATAACTCCATTAATTTGTATTGGTATCCACATGTGTATTGTTCAGAATGCAGTATGGACTTCTCATGCCATGATGGCAGTTTCCATGACCGTTCTTCTTCTACTTTCCTGCCGGATCGCTAGCTACTTGAGAGGAGCTCACAGTAAGTCTAATTAATTAAATAGTATCTACAAAATATTCACAATCACTCATGATCACTTCTTATAATAACATTCAAGTTTCCAACTACATGTAAGTTACAAAATAATGATCTCTCATCTGTTCACTTATGTCATCATCATTATCCATTGTCATTTCCTACTTCTGTGGCAGGGTCAGCTTGGGTTTAGCAACCAAATTTTTCTACACTTCTTTCTATCTTCCCACATCTCTTCTACATCTTCCCAGCTCTCTCCTCTTGCCTCCCAAGTCTCAGTCTCCTGCTATGATTTATTTCCATTTCTTCCTTGGTCTACCCCGTCTTCTTCTTCCTTCGTCAATCCTTCTTTCATACATTTTCTTGGGCATCCTATTTTCCCCCATTCGTTTCATATGTCCATAACATCTCAACCATGCCCTTCCTATCCTGTCACTTAACTTCTCTAATCTCATCTCAGCCGCCTGCATCTGACTCTCCTCTCGATCGATCGCCAAACCCAGTGAATATTGTGATCAACTTATGTAAAATATGACTAGGAAAACGCTTAAGTCCCGCCGCGTTGTTGGATGAGCGTAATTGGTGCATTGAGCTGCCATGTGTTATGCGGATTTTCTGTTGTTCTGTGAAAAAATCA
Source organism: Sweltsa coloradensis (assembly GCA_024449915.1). Classification (NCBI taxonomy): domain Eukaryota; kingdom Metazoa; phylum Arthropoda; class Insecta; order Plecoptera; family Chloroperlidae; genus Sweltsa; species Sweltsa coloradensis. The sequence goes on from JAMZAV010000334.1 coordinate 618,495, forward strand.
TTACTAAGTTGAAGATTTTTAAAAAAATTAAATTAAATTAAATGAAAAATTAACTTAAATTTTAAATTTTTTAATTAATTGTAATTTAAAAAAGGAAAAAATCGTAATATTGAAATTTTCATAAGAAATAATTATTCGATTGCGCACAAATTTTACACAAATATATGAATTTATAAAATTAAGGTTCTGTGAAAAAATTATTACAATAGGATAAAGCATATAGGTGTTATAAGTCAAAGAATTGTTTTAAAAAAGAAAAAAACGTAAAATTTCGATTTTCATGAGAAATAATTTTTCGATTACGCTCAAATTTCGCACGAATATCTTAATTCATGAAATTAAGGTTCTGTGAAAAAATCATTACAATCGGTTAAAGCATGTAGGTGTTATAAGTCGAAGAAAGTTTTTAAAAATCGAAAAAAAATCGTAAAATTGCGTTTTTTATGAGAAAAAATTTCCCGATTGCGCTAAAAAAACGTGGCAGTTCTAAGTTCAGAGATTTCGAAGGCCTCCATGAAATTTCATCGCAATCGGAGTATCGGTTTAGCCGGAATCGTGTTAACAGACACACAAAAATACAGAAAGAAAGAAAGAAAGAAAGAAAGAAAGAAAAAAAAACATTCCGGATTTTTTTCTCCAGTGTAGTGAAATGGAATCTTCGCTTCGCTCGCTACGCTCATCCAATAATATCCCATTAAGGGTTCAAAACTCAAAACCAACAAATTAACCTTTTTATTTTTAAAAATTTTTGAAGAAGCAGCTGTTTGTGCCAGTTTCATGATCTCATTTATCACTCTTGCCATGCACCTTATCACCTTTTTACCAGTTTTGTATTTTATAACCTCAGTTTTGTTTCTTCTTCATTCACCTTGGTCTTTCAAACATTTTTTATATATTTACTTTTGTTATTCAAGTTTTTCTTGTTGTATTTGATGTAAAATATTAATTTTATAGTATACGTAGTTGTTCATGTATTTAATGATTTGTATAACGTATTTGTATTGTTTTGAATTCGTATTTTGAATTGTTTAGTTTTAGTTACCTTACACTATACCTGTTGTTAGAGATCAATAAATACTAGGAAAACGCTTAAGTCCCGCCGCGTTGTTGGATGAGCGTAATATTGGTGCATTGAGCTGCCATGTGTGATGCGGATTTACTGTTGTTCTGTGAAAAAATCATTACTAAGTTGAAGATATTTTTAAAATTAAATTAAATTTAATAAAAAATTTAATTTAATTTAATAAAAAATTAACTTAAATTTTAATTTTTTTTAATGATTCGTAATTTTAAAAAAGGAAAAAATCGTAATATTGAAATTTTCATAAGAAATAATTATTCGATTGCGCACAAATTTTACACGAATATATTAATTCATAATATTAAGGATCTGTAAAAAAATCATTACAATCGGATAAAGCATGTAGGTGTTATAAGCTGGAGAAATTTTAAAAATTGAAAAAAGTCGTAAAATTGCGATTTTCGTAAAAAAATATTTTTTTGATAACGCTCAAATTTTACACGAATATATCAATTCATAAAATAAAGGTTCTGTGAAAAAAATCATTACAATCGGACAAAGCATGTAGGTGTTGTAAGTCGAAGAAATTTTTAAAAAATCGAAAAAAATCGTAAAATTGCGATTTTCATGAGAAATTTTGTTTCGATTGTGCTCAAAAACGTGGCAGTTCTAAGTTCAGAGATTTCGAAGACCTCCATAAAATTTCATCGCAATCGGAGTATCGGTTTAGCCGGAATCGTGCTAACAAACAGACAAAAATACAAAAAAAAAAAAAAAGAAAAGAAAAAAAAAAAAACATTCCGGATTTTTTTCTCCAGTGTAGTGAAATGGAATCTTCGCTTCGCTCGCTACGCTCATCCAATAATTTGTTTTAGCCTTTATCCGTATTAAGTTTGAAGGAGGTAGTCACATTCAACATTGTGAATAGTTTTTTACCATACAAATAACCAACGTTATTGATTCACAAAAATCCAAGGTCCTTGGATCACATAGATTATTATTATGTAGGTATTTGCAATCTAATCAAATAATTTGGTGAATTGTTTTAGGGGCACAGATTCATTGGCAACAACGGCTGGTGCTTCGAAGGCATGAAAGAAGCCTTGTCAAGAGCAAGGCTCTTATGTTTAGTGCCAAAGGAGAGTATGGCGGAAAGGCTGTACTGCTGCGAGGGAGACGAAAAAGACTAGAACAACTTGTAACAGATGTGTCGGATGATAGTATGCCAAGGGATTAAATTAATAGTAGTTCATATCCCTTACTATTGTGTGCTGCACTTAAATTATTTGTAATTTCAACTTAAATTTAAAAGTTTTCTGTTAAATACATTTTTTTGAACCAGTCTTAATATGTTATGTTAATGGTGTGATATATTAAAGGGGCTAGCCTATTAACCCCCATTTTTTTTCACATAATCTAGAGCATAATGCCTTTGATAATACTATCCTGAAATGCCAGTTTAACGTTTTTATCCTGAAATTTGCAAAAAATTGAGTTTAAGTAAATTTCTTAAATCAGCTTCAACCTGTTTATTTTTTGTTTCGTATTGATACTAAAGCTTCAAAACAATTTACAATGGGCATTTAGAAATTTTTATGTTGGCCATCAATGATCATTGATGGCCAATATTTGTTTGAGCTAAAATCCTCCAAGGTTGCTAGGCATAAATAAAGTCTCATGTTATTTCTTATGAGAGAATTTTGCCGATGGGACATAGCACATTAATTAACAACTTTGCCATTTTTTTCGGGTAAGGGTTGATCCATTATTTGTTCTGTTACTTTGTAAATTCATAATTAGTTAGCCTAAATGAAATATATTTTTGAGTTAGCGGGTGAATACCTCTTTAATTAATATTAAATACAATTCAGAATTTGAAATTAAAACTGCTTTATTAGTCTATTATTTACTACAATTCAGAAATTAAAAAAGTCCGCCCCAACCGGGAATCGAACCACGGATCTCCCGCTTTCCAGGCAGGCGTCTTAACCACTATAGTCTATCAGGACGGGTACATTTTAAGCTCTGAATTGTAATTGATTAATGATTATAAGTTTGAAAAATGCAATGTTAGCATTATGTTTGAAAGTTATTTATGCTAAAAACTCACCATATAAAATAATGCAATATCCAAACATTTACGCCTTCAGCAAAAGTGCCTCCGGTGGGTAGGGTTGATCTGAGGTCCCAGCTATTCCACGTCACATCGCAGTGATTTTAAGTATCACAACCATTTTTCTTAGCAAAATTATATTATCAATTCTATGGAAAGGAGTGTTTCCCAACTAATTAAATCTAGAAATATATTTTATATTACCTACATAATATAATATTGCAATAATATGGAACCGTGGTATTATTCAATTCAATTCAATTTATTCTGCCAACTGACATATACATGGTGTACGTATATGACGGCACACAACTTTCAACATGCCGGTAATATAGTACAAATATATACAAGAAATGTTCGATATTACAAATAATATTACAAATATTATATAACATACCGGTATCATGGAATAAAAACATAAATTCTACAAAAAAAAATAACAATTTGTTTGCCAGTCACATGATTAACAAAGGGGTTAATATTGCAATAAAAGAGAGCAGTGGTGTTGGAAGTGATATTTTCTATCAACACCTGATCAAGACTACAAAAATTTATTTCATATTTTAAAGAGATTTTCATTCATAAGAGCTAATCATATCTCATCATTTTGAAAAAAAATATAGAGTTTGAGAAGTGAAGGTGTTGCTATATTCAGCCAAACACAGTAAGATTAAATACGTAATGTAAAAGTTTTTCCCTATAGCGTTAGTTACGATTAGCCTGTGTGTGACGTCATTGCGCATGTCTCGATCCCTGCAGACAAACAGCCAGGACGCTGTCTGCAATCCCATTTAAAACCATGCAGAACAGCCGTCGGAATTTCGTTTGTTCACATCTTTAATTGCAGATGATTCAACTTTTCGGATATTTATAATATACATTCTGTAAGGATCAAGTGATCTTGTGAAACCATTTTACGTGAGAAACTAGCTATTGGTATATGTTTATCTCTACATTTAAAACCCCCTATTTTCAATGTTGAGCATAGGCATTTTGAAAAGCTTGTCTGCATCTGTCACCAAGTTCAAGCAAACTATCAACAGGTAGCGCTAGCCCTGCGCTAGTGTAGGAATCTAAATATAGAATCGTAACTAACGCTATTGCTGCAAGTATTCAGTAGTCACTATTAGCTTGTTTCTTTGTACCGCACTGCCATCATTGGTATCGAAGAGCATCGACATGTTACTTTGTTCCAGAGCAGAGAACACTCCTGTGTTATGTTACCTAGCGTAAACTTACACTACAACCCTGGTGTAACACCCACTCCTGAGGTGCAGGTGGCACGGTGTACAGCAGATGGCCGCAACTTAAAATTAAACTTTTTTTTTTATATTTCGTAAATTCTTGTTGGCTTTACTTCAACAATAAGTATGTTAATTGTATATTATAAATAAAGTAACTTACTAATAATAACTTCTTTCATGCAAACGTAAAAATAAAACAATAACTGATTAAATGAGGCTGATGATGATTTTTTTTGTCTTCCTATAGTGTTCGTACTTCACTACACTATCGATGGTTTTTGGCACTGCAGTCTTGGACAAAAAACAAACCACCTATTGTATAGGACTTATGTTCTGGGGAACCTCTACCCACTTGAACAGAATATTTATTATTGGATGAGCAAAGCAAAGACTTCAATTTCACTGACCCCCCAAAAAATGTAGCTCGGGTGTTTTTTTTTTTTTTTTGTCGGTTTGTTCGCTCTCTACCGGGCAAACGGCATCCGATCTTGATGAAAATTGATGGGGACCTTCGAAATCTCTGAACTTAGACTTTCCACGTTTTTGGGTACAATCGAAGAAATTTTTCTCATAAATAACGTACTTTTACGATTTTTTCGATTTTTAGTGCGATATTTTCGTGACATTTGGGCTGATTCTGACCAAACGGGTGGGGCTACAACGTTCATATTTTACATGGACATTAAGGTTATGGTGATGTAGTACCTTTTGAAAGAAAAAGTTGATAAAGTTAGCCAGAATCCATAGAAATAAATGTTTTAATATAAGTTTTTTGAGTTGACAACAACAATAGAAACGTGACAACAATCACCTACAATGCGTTCAAAAAGAACTTGCTAAAGTAAAGAGATCCCATGCAAACTAAAAACTTATTAAAAAAGCTCATCCATCAATGCGACTAAAAAAAGCGTTCGTGAAGCGGCCTAGTATTTATAAAAGAGCTATCCGCACGTGGTGCAATGTCGAACAATGCCACTCGTATAAACCTCTATTCCTTTTGAACAGCTTAGGCCTAACTGTGCCATCAATATTTATCTTTGAAACAGACTGTTTTGTTAAAAAAATATGGTATCATTTACTCTAAACTCAGAAATTCACAAAATTGTGAATTTTACTTCACCAGACAAAATAACATACACATAATAGACAACAACAAAATACCGTAATATTACGGTATTTGCCACAACCTTTCATTATTTAGTTGTGATGCACTGCCACCCAAATATGGAACAAACTGCCACATCAAAAGAATCTATAATATCTTTTGATTTAAAAATGAACTGAACATATTGAAATACTCCTTTTATTCAATCAAGGACTTCCTTCAATGGGTGAAAATCAATCGGTAATAGTTTTGTAGTCTATCCTATTCTTATAGGTCTTGATAGTAGAAAAGCAAATCCTATATCTTGTAGAAAGATCTTTTGGATGGTAATAAATACAAATGGGTTGTAAGTCTATTGTAGGCAGACTTATCTAGGTGCCCGTTAGGGCGCCGCAGCCAAGCCGCGGTATGCTAACACATATGGGCACCTTAACAGCAAGAAGAGTTGGTGTGTTTTCGAGGTGTTGCCCAATTACCATTAAACGTGATTTATGAACCTCAAACTGTCATAACCGGAGGTATTTAGGTACATGACAACACATGCCAAATTTGATTGGGGTATGGTATGACCATTCCTTCTTGGTGAAAAAAATGATTTAAACATGCTCAAAATCCCTTTGTCAGTTTCAAATTGCCTAGCAATTCTGACCAAAACGGGTGGGGCTACGTTTGTATTTTACATGGACATTAAGATCATAGTAGTAGGTTTTATTTCCAATACAAATCATGTTACATGTATTGTACATACATTGTAATTTTTTACCCTTTTAATCTTCCGTGGATGGATTACTATACAAGGGTATTTGGAAAATATTTATTTAAAATTAAATATATTGAATAAATTATTAAATAAACATAAACTAAGAATATAATGCAATAAAATAATGATGTAGTGTCTTTTGAAAGAAAAAGTTGAAATGGTTTTAATATACTAAGCCTTGAACAGGTATTTAATTAACAGTATAATTAAACTTGGCAATAACCACCTACAATGCGACAGTGGCGTGCAGAGGTTTGATAGGGACCGGCGCGAGCGCGATCATACTGGTGGGTACACCCACCCCCGTGAATGTATTTCCGGTGGCCACACGGGGTCTGGGGCGAAGCCCCAGCCGCCGGAGGCGAAAAATTTTTGGGTCCTTTTTTCCCTTAAGATAGCTTGTAGTGCGATCTGAGACACGGAGGGCACTAAATTACTAATTGCAAATTTGCAATATTTTATAGGAAACTTTCCAAGGATTTGCTATATATGCTATATTTTTTATTTATTTCAATTTTAATACGAAATTTACCAATTATCATTTTCAATTTGTGGATATGTTTAAAATATACTGAGAAAATCATTATGTGGATATACAATTTCGAAATATGGTCTGTTTGATCATAAGGTAATTAGAACACAGAATGTAATTGAACGCAATTCTTGGTCGCGTACACTTACGAACATAACTACCAAGATATTGCTATACAACTATCAGAGTTGGGTAAGTTCCTTAAAAAATGGAACTAGTTACAGTTACAAGTTCCTCATAAGAAAAAGGAACTCTTTCCAGTTCCAAGTTCCTCTAAAATAAAAGGAACTAGGGCGTTCCTAAGTTCCTTTCCAAATGGAACTAAGTTCCTAAAAAGTTCCTTTTTTATAAATAACCATTTTTCTTTAGATCTTCTCGAGAGGGTCAATGTAGGTATCCAAATTTCTACTTAAAACCAAATATTTGCAAAGAATGCATAAACTCTGTTTGAAATTTGGAGGAATTAAATATATGGATGAGTATGTAGGCTTTCACGACTTGTGAATAAATTTTGAATGATCTTTGGGTTGATGATGCACTGCTCCACGTTTCGCAACCAACAAGGGTGGTGAACACGACACAACGCAACAACCCAAAAGATCATTCAAAACTCAAGGGTGAAATTTAGCTGGCGATGCGACTAATAATGGTGAGAACCCATGGGGGATGGGGGTTGACCACTGAGTGTAGGAATAGGGATGGGGGTATGACAAGAATTTAGAACAATAGAGTCGAATTTTAGATTTCCTGGAAATGGAGTATTTTACAATCCCTTCATTTTGTAAGTAGACTATGATTTGACTCTTTCATTCCTTAAATTTGTACAGTCAAGTTATAAAAAAGGAACTTATGAAAATAAGTTATAGTTCCTGGAAAATTGGAACTAGTTCCTCCCTTAGTTCCTGTCTGGAAAAAGGAACTAGTTCCTCCCTTAGTTCCTTAAAAAGGAACTATTTCCTAGGAACTGGAACTGTTTAGTTCCGTTCCTACCCAACACTGACAACTATACACCATTACATCCAGCTTGCAAACCAAGTGAAGTTATAACTAATAACAATTTATCTTGTATTACCTGAACATGTTATATTTTTTAGAGGTGAGTGGGGGTGGGTCACCCAAAGCCAGGGGGTGGGTACACCCCTTGGCTTTGGCACCGGCGCGGCTCGCGCCGCGGAACCATAGTCTGCACGCCTCTGGTCCTCGTCTATGATAATTCTAGTTTGGTGTTATTACCGTATGTGAGTCATATAGGCTACCCAAGTCACACGTCCGCACGGGCTTTGAAATCGGTAATTGTAGCGACTAAAACACACAAAAAAAGATAACGACCTTAAAGAATTCGAACTAATATAATAAAAGCAGTCGTTTTCCTTCTTTTCACTAAAATCAAGCAAAGTCTGCAATCTACCTGTCGCGTAAACAGAGCGCGTCCCGGCGCGCGGTGACACTTGAGGGGGGGGGGGGGGGGGGGGGGGGGGGGGGGGGGGGAGATGAGAGGAGGGTCTCCGTCAGTCAGTCTGTCAGGAATGCTAAGAGGAGTCACCTCTCTGACGCTCGTGTCGCTCCTGGTCGCCGTTCACACCCACCCTCGAGAGGAGGACGTCGTCGACCACGTCGTGACGCTGCAGGACGCCAGGACGGCGGCGAAGGGCGTCGACCAGGACCTGCTGGAGAGAAGTGAGTACTTAGGCGCTTTGATGTGCACCATCTTCTCCGCCACCGGCATAGGAGACAGTGCATAGGATAGGTGACAGTCAGTTAATAGGTGACAGTGCCTAGCATAGGCGACAGTGCATAGAATAGGTATCAGTGCATAGGTGACAGTCAGTGCATAGGTGACAGCGCAAAGTTGACTGCACAAAGTATATCGTTTTACTAAACAGGGTGAACTTTGACGATTTTTATTACCGATCTCAATCTAGTTTTAAAATTATATCATATCATAATAAACTATTGAGATATGTTAGTTTAAAGAAATGGAATAATTTTAATCAGTGTTGATTGGAGTAAATAACAATTGGAAGAGATATACAAGTGCTCAAAGTAAACCAAATATCGAACCGTATTTTATCACAAAAAATAGTAACACAAACCAATAAATATGACACAGGATCTTTGTCAGTGTTGAATACAAAACAAAGGCGCGTCTCTCGCATCCTTCTGAATATGACACGATTCGAACCCATGGTCTAAATCTAAACATTTATGAAGATCCTTACACCGTGGTTCGAGCCTACACCAGTTAGGTTCTGTCACACACGGGAACAATACACGGAGCCAACTGGGTGTACCCCTTCACGTACCGGATGAGGGAACGCATGGCAGACGCTATTTCCTTCTTGAATAATAATATCTCATTAGAGAAACTTTTAAATAGTACGCGAAGTCCCGTTCAAGCGAAGGCATGTTTGTAATGTAATAATTCGTAGTTTTCTCGCTTGTTTATTATTTTGTTTGTGTAGTGAAGATGTATTGGGTTGAATATGTGTAGGTACTCGGAAGTACAAGGGATAAACCAGGTACACATATAAGACCCTCTCCGTTCAATGGTGACTGTTCAGGGTATAGGTTAGAGTGAAAATAATAAATACCGGTACCAGAATTTAAATTCAAATATGTCACCAGAGCCACATTCATTTTTGATCAAATAATTATTGCACAAAATTAGGATCAAAACCACAAAATAAATATTTTAATATTGTTTCTTGAGGCTGATATTGTAAGATTACCTTTTTTAAAAGCAGAATCAGAATAGAATACAATAAAAAATCACTGGCTCTCGCTCGAGAAATTAAATAAGGACAAATTAATTATTATGTTTTAATTGTAATTAACGGCTTTTAGGTTCGAGCCCCCGGCCTGGTTATTATAGCATGGATGCTAAGTATCAGTGCTATCGGAGTCAGCAGAGTTGCTAAGTATAGAAGCCATCAGCCTATTCGTATGCAACCAAATAGAACAACAAAATCATTGCATAGGCCTAAATACATTCCTTTTCGGATCCCCACCCAAAAAAAATCAAGACCCAAACTGTAGAAACTAACAATCTAAACTTATCAGATACAAATTCTATCAAATCAATTAAATTACAAAATTTCTCCCCGAACAGTTGCCTCACTAAACATATTATAAACAGTGCCCACAGTTCACCAACTCAAGAATGCCTCTGATTAGAAATCCCAAAATAGAAACAAGTCAATTGACCAATTTAGATGATGAACATACTATTTCAATAAATATACCTATAGGCCTATGCCTACAAAACCATCTACACCTACCATCAAAAAAATCCTTAACTAACAGTATTAAATTAATGCACCAAAATATGCAAGGACTAGTCAGCTCAATAAATGGTTTAGAAGTCTTCCTCAATGACTGCTACGTGAAAAATGAAGAAATCAGCATACTTTGTGTTTCTGAACATTGGTTAAAAATGACGAAATAGATTCGGCACAAATATGTAATTACACTAAAGTAAATGCCTTCTGCAGATCAAAATATCTAAGGGGTGGAGTAGCTATTTATGTAAATAATAAAATAAACAATAACAGCATAATAATAAGACCAGAAATCAATTCTATAAGCACAGAAAAAGATCTTGAAATAACAGGAATTGAAATCAATCTAGGTAAAGGATCGTTAAAAAAGGAACGCTTAATCGTACTCACACTCTACAGAGCTCCATCTGGTAAAATAGACATATTCATTGACAGACTACACGACTTACTTCAAAAACTGATAAAAGAAAAGAAAAAAATAGTCATACTTGGTGACTTTAATACTGACTTTAAAAAAGATACAATAAACAGAAATAAAATAGATGATCTAATGCAATCGTTTAACCTTAAATTCACAATAACTGAAACAACACGCTTTGATCAGCATCACAAAACCGCCACAATTATTGACAATATTGCAACAGACCTACCATCAAATACATTCACTACAAAGGTAATGCAAAACTGCTTATCAGATCACTTTGGACAGCAAATCACAGTAGAAAAGGTGTCTGGTGACATTAAACCAAAAACAGTTACAAGAAGGAAATTTAAGGATATAAGTATAGATGCATTTAATAAAACAACTTTTAGAGGTAAATTGGGAAAATGTGTATAAAGCGGAAACCTCATCGGATAAATATAATGTATTCATAGAACAATTTACTGAAATCTTTGATCAATGCTTTCCTGAAAAAACGTTTAAAATTAAACAAAAATTTATTAAACAACCATGGATAACAAAGGGAATAGATACATCCAGAAAAAAACTTAAAAATTCTTCTATCTATGAAAAATCACTATCAAAACACATTTACAAATGCCCTATACAAAAATTACAAAAAAATATACAAAAAAATACTAATTGCAGCAAAAAATCTAGAAATTAACAATAATATTTCGAATAGTAATAATAAAACTAAAAAAATATGGGAAATTATAAATCATTCAAAAAAAGGTGTCAATTCAAAACCAAGCCATAACATGTTATTGATGACTCCTGACAAACATAAAATCACAAATCAACAAGAAATATCAAATATTTTCAATCATAGTTTTGCCACATCAGCCAGTAAACTAACTACTCCACTTAGCCAAAATCAAAGTAATAATCCTAGAGATTTCTTTAAGCACCTAGTAAAGACAGATTCATCTCCAACACATTCAATATACCTAACCCCCACAATAGAAACTGAAATAATAAAACTTGTTTCCCAAATGAAAAACAAACACTCATGTGGAATGGACAATATTCCATTTTCACTCATTAAAAAATGCATACATAACATAGTTACTCCTCTAGCACACATATATAACACATGTTTGGAGACGGGATGTTTTCCAAACAAATTAAAAATTGCAAAGATTATTCCTATTCACAAGAAGGGAGAAAAAAGTTGTGTTGACAATTATAGACCCATCTCTTTACTACCAGCATTTTCTAAAATTATTGAAAAAATTATCTATGATAGATTGATATCCTTCTTTGACAAAAACAATATTCTATCCGACCATCAAAATGGCTTTAGAAAAAAGCGGTCAACCATGAAAACAATAGAAAATACTATTAAAAATATAATTGATGGCTTAGAAAATGGTAAGCAGACTATAGGAATATTCTGTGACCTATCTAAAGCGTTTGATTGCATATCCCACAGAATTCTCCTACAAAAATTAGAATATTATGGGATAAGGGGAATTCCACTAAAACTTATAAAATCATATCTAGAAGGCAGAATGCAACAGGTTCAAATCTCTGCTGTATGTGACAACAATATAGAGAGTAAATACCTCTCGGATCCAGAACAAATTACCCGCGGAGTACCTCAAGGTTCAATTCTGGGACCACTCTTTTTCATTGTATTCATGAATGACCTACCTGTGAACATACTAGAGTCTGAAATGTTCGCTGACGATACTACCTTTGTAGTTAAAGACGTTTCAAATGATGCTGTCTTCCTAAAGTCGGAAGAAAAGGTAAAAATTGCCACTATATGGTTTTAAAGACAATGAACTCATACTAAACTCATTAAAAACAAAGTTTATAAAATTTCAATCATGTCACAGCCAAAACGCTCACGCTCTCACAACTATTCAAAATACCGAAGATAACGCAATTATCAATCAAGCTGAAAATACCGGATTCCTAGGCATAACCATAGACCGACACCTAAATTGGAACCAACATTGTTTAAATTTAGCAAAAAAGCTAAACTCAGCAATCTTTTCATTAAAATCAGTCAAAATACAGACAAACACAAAAATAGCTAAACTGACTTATTTTGCAAACTTTGAATCCCACATGCGCTATGGCATCGAATTCTGGGGGAACTCTACTTCTGCCAACAAAATTTTCTGTCTCCAGAAAAAAGCGTTACGTGATATTCTTAGCCTGGTTCAATCTAAAGATACCTACATTAAACCACACTGTAAAATACATTTTATAAAACAAAAAATACTTACCTTTTACAGTATGTACATACTACAGTCCCTTCTGGCAACAAAGAAAAACTTTAACAATGCTATGTTAAATAACGCCATTCACCAACACAACACCAGACAAAATGAAAACATTCATGAAGACTTTCATAATAAGAAAATAACCCAACAAAATTCATCACACATACATATAAAACTTTTTAACAAACTTCCATTAACATTAAGAAACCTAACCAACCTAGATAGATTTAAGCAAAAAATCAAAAGTATACTTCTAAAAAAAGCATACTACTCAATTGCTGAATACCTTCAAGATACAGACTTCTCACTCTGAATTCAATCTATAGGGTTGAGTTAATCAAATGAAATCAAATTTATAAAAAAAAAGGAAACCTAGACCTAACACTGGTAGGCCTACCTAATTTATCCCACATTGTTATCTAAGTCATCTGATTTATGTTATTATAATGCTGCATGTATTATAACATGTACAATTTGTGTTTATTCTGTTGTGTTGTGTCAAATGCATTAAGTTTACACATGGCCTATGACAGTTTAGTCATGTTTAGTCAGATGACAAAAAATTGTTAATATATGCCTAATGTAGACTTTTGTATAGACCTTTATATGTATATATTTATATCTAATTTATTATCTTATTGTGTTATTTAATTAATTTTAGATTCTTTCCATAAACCCTACTAAAACAGGTACAGCACCGTGCCTATGGGTATTTAAAAATATACCATGTATATACATGTACATTTTATGTGGAAATAAAGCAATTATTATTAATGTACTATATTTTATCTTCATCTATCTCCACCAACAATAGTTAGTGTGTTATCGCCAACACATATCATACACTTTTACCTTGCGCATAATATCTAATAAGTCAGTGCAGGTTGTTGCATTCTATGAATTATTATAATAATATTGAGGTTGAACGTTTCTCAACGCAGTGAGGCGCATAAAGAAGAGTGCATTATTTTAATTTTAACAGCAAAATAGCTAGAACAAAAACAATTATTAATTGCTGATAACTACTTTAGTCGAGAAGTTTTAATTGATAATCATTTCTCTCATTCATAATCATTTCATAAAATATATCTGAAATCTGAAATCTGTGAGCACCATTGCACTTCTATTTTGTCGCCTTGGTGCTATTATTACGCGTGTAAATATTGGACGTTCCATGACATTCCTCTAAAATAGATTACGTAGTCAATGAGTTATTTAATAATGGAACAGGATCAAGGGAATATAATCTAGTGCACATTTTTTGCCGTTCCCTTGAAGTTATAGCATGTGCCGCACATTTTCTGCGCATGTAAAAAAAAGTGTCAGGCTTATGTTGTGACGCACTTCACTTGAGAATTCCATGTGCTGGCTATTTCGTATTAGGTTGCAAAAAAAAAACTGCAGAAACATTTCCCTGGTTCGGTTCGTGAAAACAAGACGAGGCCAGACCGAAACTAGGCCAGGCCGTGTTTTACCTTGCGTTTCTTATCGTCTTAGTGTGTGTTATCTCGAGACAAGGAAAGAGGTTTTAACACGCGAGTCGGGGCGTTGAGCGGTGACACAAGCGTTTCCATGTTCAACCGTGCAGAAAACAAAGCAGAGTCGTTACACGTGATCGCTCTTGCTAAATAATGCAACTTCCGTTTGAAAAACTATTGGGCCTGTCTGATGGGCTGACACAAGGCGTCTTGAGACAAACGTTCTGTATACTGTGGCTCGTGGCATACACCGTGAGAGACGCCGTTTGACACGCGCTATTAAACACTTAACACAACGAAGATTAATCGCGACGATTAGCTGGCAACTCGAGCTCTCGGTTGCTCTAAGTATCTGGATGTTATCCTGGAGTCTAGACAATGAGACAATGAGTGGGGATCCCGGATCCGTTTTACGGGATTCGAACCCACGCGCCACGGTTCTATACGGCTCGCACCTGCGTCTCAACCGTATGAGCCACCGTGGACGACTCTGGCAACTCATTCAAAGCAGCAGGGGAAAATTTTGTACTTCTATATTACCATACTGATATTTCTTACAAAAAAAAAACAAAAAAAATCACTATTAGGCCCAGTTTACACAGCGTCACAAGGAAATGAAATAGTCATATAGCCATGGGGATCGGTCTTGTCGGATAGTCGTTGAAATATTAGTAAATGCGATATAAAAAGCAAGTCTTTGGGCAATAAGATATGTCACATTCTATTGTTAGTTGGTAATTCCATAGCAATTACTTATTTTTTTAAATTGAATTTAAGGAACTAGGTATATAAGTAGTTGTAAAACCAGATGACCAACCAAGTTTTAAATTGACTGGAGTGCCAAAAACATCAATTCAAATTGGTGACATGGCAACAAAACTGCGTCTTGCATCTTCCTCGAAGGTGACACTGCTGCATCTGGCTATTACACCAGCTATCTAAAACTATAGGCAACAGTTGGATGTGTGCAAACAACAAAATTGTCACAAGGAAACCCTGGCCAAAATTTTCAAAAAACATCATTATGCTTGTTTTATGTAAAACAAAATTGAAAACTGAAATCAACGAGCATCAACAATATTTCATTGCATTTCACTAAGAACTCTAAAATAATTTCCAAAACGTCCATGTTAAAAACCAGCAAAAACGCATTAAACCGATACCTCCTTCAAAACAAATCAAATCAAATTGATAAGGTGATGTGAAAATTTGTTAAATAATTAAAATTAAATATTACAACTCTTTAAGAATACGAAAACGAAAAATAAAGAACAAAATTTGAAGATGACAATGTCTACTCTCGTATCAGTATTTGATAATGGGCAATCCCCTGTTTGAAGATATGAAAATAAAATAAATAAATTATTAAAATAATGTAAAACATCAATCATTTTCCATTGAAATATCAAGTCCTTGAAGTTGAATAAATAATCATCAATAAATTGAAATAAATAATCACATCTACACATAATTCAATAGTAAATTTGAGGCTATTATTATTTTTTTAATGATGCTAGACTATACACTTTAGTCACTTTACTTTAAAATACTTGTACAATACCTGAAAAAACAATGTAAATATCTACAATCAAGCAAGAGCAACAAAATGTTGCTATCATCTTATGTCTGCCTTTGTTTATACACTATGACATTGCCGTTGCTGCAATGATTTTTATACCGTACCTTATACTGTTATACTATTGTCATGTTAAGAAAATATGAATACTTAGGTCAAATATTAGTCAATTTTTGCTTAGGTGAGTAAAACTGTGGAAAAATTAAGAATCACAATAATCTCAAAGGGGGTCTAGAATCACTAAGACAAAGACGTAGGGTCACTGACGAAAGAAAGTTTGTGTTTGACATACACCCATTTCTGCTACTGTATTTTGGAGAAATTAACAACGACCCAGCAGTAGGCTACATATTTTCACAGTGCTCTATTATATACCATGGCCTTAATAATTGCCTGAAAAGTTATGAAATATGCTTGGTAGTTAAGTTAATCTTAATAGTAATACAAATTATGTAATAAATAGTACGAAAACAATATCACTTGCAATTAAGTGAATATAAAGTATTGTTGGCAAAATGTAACGTTAGCATAGGTGATTGCTTGCCTTCATGAAATTCTTGTGTAGGCCTACTGTAAAATGCATGAAAATTAAATATTTTTTCATGTTTAATTTGAATTCATTCTCTGCTTTTGTCAAGGTCTTTTAATTTATCTGGTAAACTGTTAGGCCTATAAAGAATCACTCCAGCCTTTACAGGGTCTCTGTTTGACAGATTTGACAGTTTGCTCTGATTGGGGATCGCCTAACCTCCGGCTTTTTGAACCAATGCTCTATACCAACTGAGCTATCGATGCAAGACAAACTTTTACCAAATTGCTATATAATATAGTGATTGATGTAGATATCAATCAAACAGAAGATTCACTCAATTCTATCCTATGGAATACTTTCTTGGGGAACAACGTATAAAAACTTGATTAATCGAGTGCTAATTTTGCAGAAACGTGCCATTAGAATATTAGGCAAGCTTGGGCACCGCGCTAGCTGTCGCGATATGTTTAAAGAGCTCAAAATACTAACAGTTACAAATGTCTACATACACAGCGCAGCTTGCTTTGTGATTGACAACCCGGAACACTTCAAAACTTAATTCAACATGACCATAATACAAGACACAAAACCTCACTTCAGTATCCCTCCCATAAAACCACTCATCTCGAAAAACATATATACTATATGGGACGAAGAATTTATAATGCTCTTGCGACTAAAATAATAAACCTTGATATATTAAGACCTAACCTTCGAAAGAAACGAATAAAGCAGTTTCTCATAGAAACCCCTTATTATAATCTAGATGAGTTTTTCATGTAAATACATCTTGATACTATACCGGTAGTCTATTGTCACACACTGTCCCGATTGTAAATACCATTTCCTTTTGGCAGAATAACTGCACAAACCCACAGTCATTTCAATGTATCAAGTACACATCTACTTAACTAAATAGGTATCTATTATGTTTCCTTTAATTAATCTTCCATTTCTATGTTTAAATTTTAGAATATTATTTGTATTGTGTATTATATTATTGTTTGTATTTATAATATGTAAAATGGTTAGGTGGAAGAACAATCCATATCGATTGAACCTCGCCATTTTTGTTGTAACCATAATATTGTAACAACAGAATAAAGAACTACTACTACTACTACTACTACTACTACTACTACTACTACATGTTGATGCTGTCATTACTGAAAGGCAGTTTTGGGTAAGAACTTTTAAAAAAAACGCGTTCCTTTTTCGGGAACTTTTTAAGGAATGCGTTCCATTTTTAGTTTGAGAAACTTTCAACTCAAATGTTACAAATTTTGGGTAACTTTTTATAATGTTTTAGAAGTTCCTTTCACTCTTAAGAGATGACAAAATTCCCACCCGCGACCTAAATCCTATGTACCATGTTTATCTGATAAAGGAACTGTTATTATTTCAGGAACTCAAAAGTTCCTTTTTGTGTGAAGGAACTGTAACTTTTAAAAGTTCCCTTTGAAGGCCAAGTAACTAAACTTTTATACGTTACTTTTTTGCGGGAACTTACGCAACACTGCTGAAAGGTAACATAGTTTTTGAGCCAATCACTAGGTACTCATCTACCATGAGTTGGGTGGATGAATACAATGTTTTAAAGCATAAGCCCGCTTTGAGGACATTATTATTGAATGATAGCAATTGGTACTAAAAGTTTGCCTCAACTGGGGATCGAAAAGAGAACCTCTGGCTTTTCGAACCGATACTCTACCAACTAAGCTATCAAGTCCCATATTGTTTAAACTAAACATCAATCAAGTTCAATGCTGACTGAAACACTGCTATATCCCTGTTCTGGAGTTTTACTATTAAAACATCATTATTTTGTGATGTGGGTGGCAATCTTAAATGCAGACCTGTATGCCTGGGGATTTTTCAACAATAATTTAGCTTAATATTAAGTTGATTTTAAACACTTAAAATTAGGGTATATTTGGACATCTTATCTCATATGGTTTGTAAATTATCTACCGTACAGACTATGAATGAATAAATAAATATAATGTTCAATTATTCATATTTTTGAATTCTCCCCCACAAACCAAAACCAACAAAATAACCACAACAAGGCTGTGGGATCGACCACCATATATTTGGTGGGCAGTAAAGCAAAGCAAGCAAGCAATCATTTTTGGAGCAAATTTTGTGTACTTTTTGTGCGGCGCAATTGGTGTCTGTAAATTGTGTTCAATATGTCAAAGCGACGAATTGAAGTTATTGATCCATATATCAAGAAAAGAAGGTAACAATGAGACATTTTAAACCAGGAAATAGTTACATACACGTAACTAATTATCGTAGTTTGCGATCTAGGCCTAGGCCTACAGTTCATCAAGGTCCACGCCATGATGGTTCATCAAGGCTAGGGCTAGGGCCCCCTAGCCTAGTAGGGCTAGCCTAGCCCCTAGGCCTAGGTCCTAGCCTTTGAATATTTACTATAGTTCCAAATCCAATGACCTAGCCCTAGGCTAGGCCTAGGCCTAGCTAGGGACTAGGTTTTATGAAAAATTAATATTCGTTTGGGAGCCCTAGGCCTAGGCCTAATTTAATCAAATTCGCTGTAGGCCTAGGGCCTAGCCCCTAGTCCTAGGCCTAGGCCCTAGTAGGCCTACTATACTTACTTCTTAAAAAACTGCTTGTGTATTTTGCAGAGAGAAGGATGATCGTAAGCCATCCCTTGGTGTGCCATTGGCGAATTATCCCAAACCAAATCTTCAGGTCAATCCATTCACGGGATTGCCGTACACACCCAAGTGAGTATGCACTCTTTGTTGGTTTGCTGTTAAATATAGACTCTAGGCGGTAGGGGCCTAGCCTACTTCGTCGGTTGGTATAGGGCCTACTACTCCAACTTTTTAGGCCTTGGATAGTCGTACGGTCAGCCGTATTACTGGTGCAAAATTAGTCGTACGGCCAATGATTTGATTGGATAAAAGCGCGCCGTAATAAAAGTGTCGTCCTTCGTCGTTGTTTTTTGCTGCTTTAACAACAAAAAATCTTCTAGACCTTTAACGTTGCTATTTTAAAAGAGAGTCTTTTTTGGTAAATGTCGTCATCATTGTCCTTTTTGCTGTTTTAGTAACAAAAACCTTCAAGACCTTTAACGTTGCTATTTTAAACGAAAGTCCTTTTTCG
This sequence comes from Sweltsa coloradensis, assembly GCA_024449915.1. Lineage (NCBI taxonomy): Eukaryota > Metazoa > Arthropoda > Insecta > Plecoptera > Chloroperlidae > Sweltsa > Sweltsa coloradensis. The sequence goes on from JAMZAV010000334.1 coordinate 637,948, forward strand.
GTTGTCGTCATCCTTTTTTGCTGTTTTAACGTTGATATTTTAATCAAGAGTCCTTTTTTTGGCTGCTTACACGTTAAGGTGTAGAGATTAGGCTTTTCCTTCAAATAAGGGGATAGGCCTAGCACTTTTTAAACCTCTGATCTTTTATTATCTCTGACTTAGAATTGCGTTCACGACGGGGCCGAATGTAGTGAAATCATTTGCAGAAAAACATGGACCTTAGGGCTAATAGAATGGTTAAAAAAAAAAGTTCTATGGAAGATTTGGATCGCCGTCCTTTCGCATAGAATTTGGACGCGCTACCACTCTGCCTCACTGCACTGTGACATTTGAAGCTATTGGCCTAGTTTGGTGGTATCGTCGATGACACCGCCGTCTGGATGTATGTATGTAAGATACAAATTAGACTGCTTGTCACATCTCCGATTTCCCCATGTTAAATAATTGACATGCAAAAGGTAGAGCTTTGTCAGTTTTCCACTAGATAGGGTTAGTTAAGGGGGCGGAAGCCGGAAGTAGAGAGCGTCTCTAGGCGGAAGTAGATTTATTTATGGTTTTTTATGGGCTTTTAATTAATAAATAATAAGGGTACTAGGCCTAATAATGATATTTTAATTACCTATGTTAGAACATTTAATATTGAACAACTGTTTACTTTTCATGCATTATAACAACAAACTAAAGTAGGTGAAGGAAGTTTCAGAGATTTAGTTCCAGATTTGTACCATAGATGGTGTTAGTTTAGGGGGCAGGAACTTTTTTTGTCGACTGAAAGTCATGACCAAATTTTGTTGGTAGGCCTACTTCTGTCGTTGGGTTGGGCCAACTTTTTAACACTGTCATATTCCACGAAAAGCTTAGGTACGCGGGTGGAAAAGGATTTCGGGTGCGCTCTTATAAAAAATATCCTAGAACTAGCGCGGCTCACTGTAGCCAGCGGAAAGTTTGGCTATCCTAACATAAGTAGTTTTGTAACGGAAATCATAGTGTTAATAAGTTGGCCCACCCCAACGACAGAAGTGCCGTTTTGTTGAGACATGACAAGCAGTCTATTAGTATTTGTATCTTATATAGGCATCCAGACGGCGGTGGTCGATGACCCTACGACCAATTTTGCACTAGTAATACGGCTGACCGTGTGACTATCCACTCCAAACTTTTTAACAAGGGGTAAGTAAAGGCCACTTTTCGGTTGGTATGGACAGTTTTTTAACACAGATACTAGGCCTATTAGGGGAAAAGTCTAGGTTACGTGGAGTGGGGGGGGGGGGGGGGGCGAAGCGCGTATGTTTAAATAATACATAATAATAATATAATAATAATATTGTAAAACTGCGCTTCACCCCCCCTCCCCACTCCCCCTTACCAACTTTTCCCCTAATGTCCATCTAGTACCAACCGAAAAAGTTGGCCCTAAACCCGGGTAAAGTAGGTTACATAATATGTGCTTTGCCCCCCCCCCCCCCCCCTCCCCCAACCTACTTTTCCCCTAACATCGCAGTGGTGTTAAAAAGTTGGTGTAGGCCTATACCAACCGAAGAAATGCCCTCTAGGCTGGTTTGTTTACTTGCCTAGGTGCTAGGCCTAAGTATGTATGTCCTTTGTCATTATTCAGGAGCCAAGGCCTACATTGTGCAGGGCCTAGCCTAGCTAGGGTCAGCTATAGGGTTGCCATATGTTCCGCTATTCATTTTAAGTCTCGCGTCCTGCCAATACACCAAGCAGGACACGATTGTTTCACAATAATGTTAAGGTATTTTTAATGTGAGTAAGAAAATTTCCACCTAAAAACGACTTTTCATCACCATGAGAAAAAACAAAAAGATTTAGTCCTATATTTTTTCAAAAAAATCCGGGTTTTCCCGTTCTTTTATATCACATTGACGTCAGAGGTATTCTATAATTATGGTCGATAAATATAAATTGGCTATCAATGTGACACTGTGAAAGTACGTATTTGTGGTTGCAGGTATCAAGAGTTGATGCGGAAACGCATATCTCTTCCCGTGTGGGAGTACAAGGCACAGTTTATGAAATTATTAGAAGAAAATCAGAGAATTGTACTTGTTGGAGAAACTGGATCTGGAAAAACAACACAAATACCACAATGGTGTGTTGAATTCTCTCGGTCGAAGGGAACGAAGGCTGTGTCGTGCACTCAGCCCAGGCGAGTAGCAGCCATGTCTGTAGCTCAACGTGTGTCGGAAGAAATGGATGTGTCATTGGGACAAGAAGTTGGCTACAGTATCCGTTTCGAGGATTGTTCTTCTGCAAAAACATTGCTCAAGTAAGTATAGGCCCTAACTTGATTTATAAAGCTTGGTTACAATTACAAATGCTTTCACTCCCATGGATAGGGCCTACCTAAAATAACATTGTCATTGATTGTCACCAGATACATGACAGACGGCATGTTGCTACGTGAAGGAATGTCTGATCCGATGCTGGAGAACTACCAAGTGATTCTTCTAGATGAGGCTCATGAGAGAACCCTGGCTACTGACATACTAATGGGTGTCCTAAAGGAAGTGATAAAACAGCGTTCAGACCTCAAGTTGGTTATCATGTCGGCTACTTTGGATGCTGGAAAGTTTCAACAATATTTTGACAATGCTCCATTGATGAACGTGCCCGGCAGAACACATCCAGTTGAAATCTTCTATACACCAGAACCTGAGAGAGACTACCTTGAAGCTGCCATTCGGACAGTAATTCAGATTCACATGTGTGAAGAAATAGCTGGTGATGTTTTGCTGTTTTTGACAGGTCAAGAGGTAAGTAGGTAGGGTAACTGCACCTAGGCCTACTGTAGGTCTATTTTCAACTGATAGTTGCCTTAGTGGCCAAAATGGTAGGGGTGTTCGGGATCCCACAATTTTGGGAACAGAAAATTGACTTCCCGTTTCCATTTTAATTTTATTCTAAAAAAATAATTTAAAAACGTGTAGGCCTATTTAGTACTACGCCTAGTCTAAATAATTCTTTAGGCTTTTAAACTGGTCAGTAAAAATTAGAAATAGTAGAAGTTCCATCATCACTTTAGAATAGACACCGAGATTTCATACAACTAGCGCTGTGAGCGGACAAATCTGGAACAATTTGTGTGAAGATACGGACGGCCATCATCCATCTTGTTACATGCTATTTTTACTTCTAAATTACCGTTATTATTCCTATTAGTTGTAATGGATATTGAAAATCGTGTAAGAACATCTAGAAAGTCGTGATGTATTGCTATGTTAGCCAACATAGGAGAGGACACAATGTCATAGGTATTTAACACTTTTGCTGGCAGATCCCATGAGAGAGAAAGGTGTGAAAAAAATGAATATCCAGTGTGCCTACCTATATTACTGAATCAATCCAAACAATTATTAATTTTTGAATAGACCTACCCTAGGCTAGATTGATTAGGGATGACGAAACCCGACTTTTTTACGACCCGGGTACCCGTCCACATTACCCGCGGGTTACCCGGGTAGTAACACAAAAAAATCGTGTGGGGTGTCTAATGATCTGTGAAGAAACGCGCTCATCAATTATCGTAATATCTCGGACGTAATGCTGTTCTATAAACAATGACGTTCCGATGAAGTAGGCTAGTATTTCATAATCACGAAAGAGGAACAGCAGCGGGCCATTAAGATAACACTCACTTTTCGTTGCATCTGCTTTATATCTTGTCACAGTCAAGTCAAGATCACGGCTGTGTTGGCGCGGGGCGTGGGGGGGGGGGAGACTGGAACCCGAATGAGAGTAAACAAGATAAGGAGCTTTTAAGTTTTGACTTCTAGCAGATTGAAAACATAAGTGATGTTGTGGTAATTATTTACGCGGTATAATCTCTGGAAGATTGCACGAGTGGTTAGGCACGAGGATTGGGGGGGGGGGGGGCGCATACTAAGCACACTGCCACAAGTCGGCGGCATGAACAAAGGACATTATAATTCAAAAGAAAAATGCCGCCAAGCACAAAAGATATGAGAAAGCGCATGTTTACATTAGCCTTCTGCCTACAATGTGACACCTCAATTCAGGAACCGGGTTTTACGGGTAAACGGGTAGTGAAAACACGTACCTGTACCCGACTTCTTCGGGCGGGTACCCTAAGATTGATAATATAATATATAGAGGCCTCAGCAAAATATTCATGTGGTTTAGCTCCATCGTTGTCATCTTCCATGCCAGTTGACAGACGACATTATAAGGTTGTTTACTTACTGTTTAATTTTCAATTTGAGTGTCTTTTTTGATTATGGACTAAGGTGCTGTTTTTTATTGAATTTGTCAGTTTAACCTTTTAAATAAGTGAGTTCAAAATGAGGGTAGCCACCCCCAAAAGTGAGTTTCCTACGGTATTTTTTAACTAAGTAAAAGTTATTTCACACAAAACATTTAATTTAAAAAAAAGAGCCATAACAAATAATTACCAACAATGATGCATAGGTAGTAGGGGTGGGCAAACCCAGGATTTTTAGATTCAAAATAAACTCGAACTTGAGTTTAAAAAAAATTCGAACTTCGAACTCGAACCGAACTCTAGTACGGTACCGCAGTAAAATAGTAGGCCTACTTTCTTCAATAGATATTTTATAGTGTTAAAAAATTTATGAAATTATTTATCATGAAATGTTTCAACATAAAAAGTGGTAAGGTTTGCTTATTGGTCCGTCCCAGTTAAAAAAAAACAACTTCGAACTTTACAAAAATTTCGAACTGTATCAAACTCGAACACAACTTAAAGGTAGGCTATATCAATCCGTCATAATAGGTAAAATAGTGATAAGTCTGGACTGGCACCTCCACCAAGAAAGTATGTAACTTCTGGGCTGGCACCTCCACCATCCATTTTTTTGTTTTTAAATTTGTACCTGTGAACTGAGAACAATTGTTTCACTTATCAAACAATATGTGACCGCACACCACTACAAATTAGTAAAAAAAAAAAAAAATTGAACTTCAAACTTTTTTTTCGAACTCGAACTTAGAAAAAGTTCGAGTTTGAATTTCGAACGTTGGCCCACCCCTAATAGGTAGCCTCCCTACAATAACATAAACAGATGCCAAAACACGTTGCTGGCATGCACCGGCTATGCATGTGTTTACAGAACACCTATAAATTTATAAATTACATCCCAGAAGATTGACCAAATAGTTGAAGATGTTGTCAATAGGTAGCACTACTATGTGGTAAAGCTAGGCTAGGCTAGATGCATGCCTGTCCTGACTTACTAGAACTCAATAACATCACACCGTTTATAAATCATCATACTCTGCTAGGCCCCCCTAGGCCGCTGGCTAGGATTTAACCCAATCCTACCAACCAACACTCACTGCACTGCACACTATACCACTATGCGTACAACTGATCTGCACTTGTCGTAAGAGTAAGGCAAACTGATCCCACTCACGGGAGGTCGCACCACTAGCAGTCCACTTCCGACCAACCCCATCCCTCTCACACCCTTGGCCAATCCACCTGGTGTGGAGAGAGCACAGTCACAAGTGTAACCAGAGCAATGGATAGCCATCCGTTGCAGCGCTCAGTAGCTTATCTCGGTGCCTATGGATAGTGCGGGGTAAAAATCAATATATTGAAAGCAAATAAAATTTAAAAGACTAAAAAAAAATGTAAAAAATGTTCTTCCTTGGTGGATGTTCCGGTCTAGAGTTGATATTTGTGTAGGGCCTGATACAAGATAAGTAATTTTGCTTGTTGCAAGGGTGGTCAAGACTTGGCACCTCACCCTCCCCCCCCATGAAATTAAAATTGGAAGTCTATGGAAATTGATTATTTTTAAATTTTGCTTAATTTTTCATTTTTATATTGTGATTTTCAAATTACTAAATTTATTGATATTGAAATTAATTTGGCAATACATATCTATATTTTTGACCATATTGTTTGCCTACAGTAGGTAATCCAAAACAAAGTAACTTTCCCAAATAGTAGTCGTAGGCCTACTGTCCAAATGTCAAATAAAAACAAAATTTGAATTCCCAGCATCTAGTGTTTAGTATGGTAGGTATTTCAAAGTTTAAAGTTATTTAAAAAAGTGTCAATCAATTCATCAATGTGAGTTTCATTAGTTAGGCCTATGTTATCTTAAGTTGTCTGAATATTAGAAATATAAAGTAGCCTACCTAATTTAGTCACATAAAATGTTTCCGATCTTGTCCCGTTTCCTGAATTTGATAGTAGGCTAGGCCCTTTACAAAATACCCAGTATCACAGTAGCCTACACAGCTGCTTTGTGTGCTTGTGTGATCTTATTCTGTTTATTTTGATTGCAGGAAATTGAAGAAGCATGTAAGCGTATAAAACGTGAAATCGACAACCTGGGCCCTGAAGTTGGCGAACTCAAATGCATTCCTTTATATTCTACTTTACCACCTAACCTCCAGCAGCGTATCTTTGAGTCAGCACCGCCCAATAAATCGAATGGGGCATTGGGCCGTAAAGTCGTGGTATCTACCAACATTGCAGAGACATCGCTCACCATTGATGGGGTGGTGTTTGTGATCGACCCCGGCTTTGCAAAGCAGAAAGTGTACAACCCGCGTATTCGGGTAGAATCTCTCTTGGTGTCTCCAATCAGCAAGGCCTCTGCCCAACAGAGGGCTGGACGAGCTGGTCGGACCAGACCTGGCAAGTGTTTCAGACTGTACACAGAGAAAGCTTTCAAACACGAGATGCAAGATAATACATACCCAGAAATTCTGAGGTCCAACTTGGGATCTGTAGTGCTACAGCTGAAAAAGTTTGGCATTGATGATCTTGTGCATTTTGACTTCATGGATCCACCTGGTGAGCAATTCTTTTACAAAATATCTGTACAGGGCAGAGTGGTGTTTGATGTACCAGTATTTAAATCAGATTCAATTTTAGGCCTATCTGGGAGGTACCGATGTATAAACCTCAACAGATAAACTCTGACTAGTATTTAAGTCTAAATGTAGGCCTATACAGTACCTTAGGACTTAGGTCTATGGTAGATGATAAATCAATCATATCATTGATCTTTATTTACTTCATTTACCATAATAGTTACAGAATTACTCTGTGGTCAATTTTAAGTTTTTTAACTTATACAGTAGGGCCTCGTTAATTCGGGCCCCGGTTATTCGGGTTTCTGGATAATTCGGGCCGGGCCGAAAAAGAATTAAATAATTAAATGAAAGGTACTCAAGTCTTGACGCTAGCCGTGCATTATGGAGCGAGTAGAACGCCGCAGGCCCACAGCTGACTCAGTGCTGTCTGTACCGCTCAAGCGAGACGAGGCTAGCCGGCCGGCAGACTCCCCTCCCTACCCCCCGCCACCAACGCGCCCTTACAATGACCGAGCATCTACAGACGGCCTTGCTAGTGCATTGCCCCAGCATTCTTCAGTACAGTCACATCCCCTATCTGTGGTAGTGTGTTTCGTAACTCGTGTTTGTTTTTATTACGCGCAGTGCAGTGCAGTGCTATTGTTTAAACAATGGATAAGGCAAAACGACGTAAATATAAAAGTGTTTGTAAACACGTCACGTCAGTAAGTAAGAATGGTACTGCTATCTTTGATGACCCATACTCAAGAGCCACGACTATTTTTTTACGTAATAAAACTTCATATCTCATTGGGACAAATCTTTGTTTTGTTTATTTTACAGTGATAACTCAATCTCCAATTCACTCCGATTACACTCCTCTCTCTCTCTCTCTCTCTCTCTGCCTCACGCGCGCTCTCGCTTGCGCGCTCTCACTCTCTCTTGATGCATGCAGCCAGCCACAAGGTCGTGAGCACGGGCCATAAAGAGAATATCTCTTAGTCGTAATCGCGCTCACTCTCTTTCTCTCGATGTATGCAGCCAGCCACAAGGTCGAGCTGGTCTGTTCTTATCGCTTTTAAAGCCATAAAGAGAAGTATTTATGACAGCGGAAGGGTCACAAATGATACATCAACCATTAATGTATCAAAATACGCGATAAAAAAACATTTTCCGTCTAATCCGGGGTTTTCACTAATCTGGGCTATACCCGGACACAATTAGCCCGAATTAGCGGGGCTGTACTGTATTTTGACAAATAGGCCTAGGCATCCTAATAATTTTATTTTATTTATATATTTTTTAAAAATATTTTTTATAATAATTTTAGGACCAGACTTTCAATTGGTGTTTTTAATCACTGATGAATAGAGGTGCGTGTAAATCAGTGTAGGCGATGGAAAATATCAGTACGTGATTTCTTCCTATCCGCCTATCGTAGCTATGTTAAAATTGCATTCTTTTCCCGCCAGTTGCCCGAAGTTAGTAGATACTGCACTGCCAAAGCCTTCCTAAAACTCTCGTATAGCACCCAACCAAACTACGGTTCAATTAAGTCGGTGATTAGATTTAGAGATTGAAAGACCGGGCCTTACTCTTCTTGGATTGACAATTGAGAATGTGCAATATGCTATGGTTCTTTGGATGGATGTTTGTAGCACCGGAGACTTTGATGCGCGCACTCGAACTACTTAACTACCTGGCCGCCCTTGACGACGACGGTAACTTGACCGACCTTGGAGCTGTTATGGCCGAGTTCCCCCTGGACCCACAGTTGGCCAAGATGTTGATTGCAAGCTGTAATCACAACTGCTCCAACGAGATCCTCTCCATTACAGCAATGCTGTCAGGTAGTACATGATGCAGGTTTGAGTATATGTCGAGATAAGATCGGCACTGGTTTAACTTGAAAGGCTTACATCATACAGCAAATTAGTCCCTGCAATTTAGATGTATGTTTTATTGAACATTTTACTTGCATGTGTGATGAATTAATTGCAGGGCTGCCGTTTTAACTGATAGGCCCTTATATCAATGTTCAGATTCTCAATTAGGGATTTTCAATTTTGAATACCAACGCATTTCAATATTTTTATTTCCACGCTCTTTCAACTTTTTGGATTTATTAGCACCTACCATGGCCAGTTTGCATTGAAAATATTGAACGCACAATTAATTCAACTTTAAGCCTACCTACCTTAATTTAAATTTTTAAAGTTTTAGGCAAATTATTTCTATGTTGATCGCTCGATCTCGAATTTCCTCAAAATGTTTGGTGCCGTTATTCGAGTCGATGCTCGTGCCATTTTTTATGTTATTAGTAAAGGTAGTGAGAAATGGTGATATAAAAACTCAAATTTTCGTTTTATAAAACCCAAATTTCGCGTTTTTCGCGATTTCATTTAAATGGTCAAAAACATATCTTAGAAAAAAAAATTTAAATCAATTTTTTAAATCAAAATTTTGAAAAAAGGAGCCCTTTGACATCAATTGCAATGAGTTAGAATCGATCATTGTGACCCACAAATCTATTCAGAATCGATTCCCAAGCAAAAATAAATATTTGTACGCACCATTATTTTGGTGGACTATTGCTGTGGAGTCCGTGATACACGTCATTATTTTGGCAGTCTATTTCCGTGGAGCCCATGTCGTCACGAAACGATGTACCGCCCTCTGCGCGCGTAATGTTCGGTCTAGACCGGCACCTCCACCAAAATTCACAAAAATTCTGGACCGGCACCTCCACCATTCCCCACATTTTGAGTACTAAAATGTTTAATTTCGCGAGTTAATTCGCGTTTTGACCAGTTTTATATAATTTTGTTCGTTATTTTGCGATATACCGAATTCGAAATTGGCGCTTTAAAAATGTGTTTTTTCCATCTCTAAATGATGTAATTCGTCGACAATATTACATTTTAGGCAATAAAATGGATATTTAAAAAAATTCCAAATTTCGTTATCACCATTTTTCACTACCTCTAGTTATTAGGCTGAACATAAATATTGTGTTTCAATAATTTTTAGAGGTGCATGAGAGAAGTTGTGTTTTTGTACTCTAGGGGATATGAAATATTAATGCAGGGTTGCCGTTTTTACGGATTTTATCCGTTTTAACGGATTTTGAGGGTGCAAAACGGATACACGGATTTTTAGTCCAATTTACGGATTTAAAAAAAAAAAAAGAAAAATTTTTTTTTTTACGTTTTACGCCGTTTTTAACTAGGGCTGGTCAAAAAATCTATATTTCAATGCGATATTGATAAGTGGGAATATTTTCGATGTATAAATATCAAAATTTACACCAAAAATGCAAAATTTCGGAATTTTGGTGGAGGTGCCGGGTAGGTAGTCTAAATAAAATTAACCTGGCTGGTGCATATGGTGGAGGTGCCGGGTCATAAAACGCGGTTGTGAGATCGTAAAAATATGCATTTATGGTGATACCTTATCATTCTATCAACCCTATTTGGCCTCGAATCATTTTTTTTCCCGATTGATTCGGGGCCTAGGTTGGCTTGGTCGCTTTGATTTACTGTCCCCCACTGAAAATCAGTTATATAATTGAGTGGGTAGACTCTTTAGTCTTTAAACATTTTTTAAAAATTTATTTATTAAATAGGCCTACCTACTCTATAAAAAAATTATATATTCAGTTTTTTTACAACAATTACATTATGATATATCGATATCGTATCGAAATTGGTACATTTAGGCATCTTAAGGATTTTTAAGGATTTGGGTGTTTCATTTAAGGATTTCTAAGGATTTTTGATCTGCTCAAACAGGATTTTTATTTTTTCTTGGTGGCAACCCTGTATTAATGTATTTTTATTTTTTAAGAATATTTCAGTTCCTCAAACAGGATTCAGTAATATTTTTTTATGGCAGCTCTGCTTAGGGGGAGACCTACTTTTCAATGTTTTGTTGCAAATGCTATATTATTACCCAGTACGAAAAGAAGAAAAATTAAATTCATTATAAAGGGTGGTTGATTATGTAGTTCAGATGACAATATAGGCAAAGGCCACTAATTAATAGAGATTTGCAAGAGTTTTGTATATATTGAGTAAGTAATTTAAATTGATTTGCTGCAAATTAGTACAGCACTAAGAGCCTCTATGCTTTGGCACCTAATAATAGAATAGGTCTGTTATATATCTACTAATTTGTTGTTCATTAATATTGCAAGTAGGTCTACTCTTCTTAAAACCTTTTTAAGACTGGTAATTAATTGCAAAACCAGATTGTAGAGTAACGTTTTTGCCATGATGCTGCTTCTGGTAGGTAGACATACTTTGGACCTGCCTATATGTCTCAAAACAGCAACACAAATGCTAGTACGTTACCTTTGCACACTTGCTACTGACACTGGACAAAATAATGCTTGAAATTGAAGAGGGGAAATTTAAAAGCAAAATTTTGAATATGCCTATATTTGATTTGACCTTTGACATATTGATGTGATGTTTGTATGTAATGTTAAGATACTACTACTATACATACTAGCATACTAGTACTAGTGGAATACTACAGTTCAATTACATAGCAACAATCTCAAACAGTGAAATAGAAATGAAAGTGTACACTCACCCACTCAGCCTCAGAACTGACTTTCTGTGGGGACTTTAATTTACATCAAGAGGACCTTCTCCCATGGAACAGGGACTAACCGCTAAAACAAGTCTTTTTTTCTACTTCAAATGTAACGCACGCTTTAAAATTTGTTATAGGCCTACCATATGTTCGGCAGTATGGGCCAATGGGATATTGGTTGCAATTGTGTTTTCTGTACTCGCTGCAATCTGGCTGTGTAATAAATTGCCAGCTTATTAATAGAAGTTTGGACAATCTTGAGTAGGACAAAATTAAAATAAGTTTGACATTCTTGGATTCTTAAAATATGTTTTACAGATTCAGTAGTATTTTATTTTTGTTATTTATAGTTAAAATTCAATTCAGAGTGGCTTAACTAAGCCACGAGTGACCCTCTCATCTTCACCAATCTCTACATTTTCTCTTTGTTGCTATGTATATTTCTATGTACTATATTAATGCAACTATGCTTTTCAAGACAATGAGTACAGTAGCTTTCATGTAGATATACTAATACAATGTAGCTACAAATTTGATTTTTGCCTTGGAGATTATTAAGCATGTACAACATTAACATGTCATTCATTGGATAAGAAGAATGCTTTCAATTAGGCCTCCAATTTTTTCCCTTTGGTTCACATGTGTAATGGCCGTCGAGAAAGGTCAAAAAGTCGTTCAAAGTACCTAAAACTGACTATAGTGTAAGGTAGGTTACACTGAAGGGTAGAGATGGGACGTTTAGTGGACGGTCAGAGGTTATTAAACTTGCAAAACATTTAGAATTTTTTCTTTAAAAAAAAATGAAAATATGTTATTTTGTTATCACTTTTGGACTTTTGGAGCCTACACAAACACGGGCTAACAAATTAGTCCGATAATTTTCTAAAAGTTCTTAATTTTGGTGGAGGTGCCGGGTCCCAGGCTGTATTAAGACATCTTGTCTGTTACACATGGTGGAAGTGCCGGGTCATTAAATGCGAGAGTGAGAATAAAACCGTTGTTAATTATTCGTCGGCCGGTCATAAGTACAAAATTACTATTTTTATTGTAAAACCTAGGCCTCCACCTACCTAAAATGTATATATATATTTAGAAAATAGGGCAAAAATTTCAAGGGGTTAAACATTTAGGAAATTAAACGCTTTTTCAGTTTTTCCCATCCCTACTGTAGGGCCTACAAAAGAATGTGATACGGTCAAGACCTAAACAAGTGCTACACTGGATTGTGCGAGTGTGATAAACTACGTCTGTTTTCTCTAATCTTCATGAAGGCAGGGATCTCATGGATGGAGTAAAATTTATTTTAATTACTATGTTGTAATATATATCATTACTCGTTTCCTTGAAAAGCGTTGTTGCATAAATATGCCTCAAACAGACCCATGGAGAACACACAAAAGCTCTTTGTTCAGAATTGAAGTTACTTCACATAATAATGAATTATATTATGAGTACTGTTGACCCCACCAATAGCAATTGTCATTCAGTGAAACCATGATGCATTGCTTTTATTTCTTTGTATGGAATTGTGCCTTGAAACTGTGCACAAATATACTCTTAAAACACACAAAAATATGCATTCCAAAATAACACCTCTTCTTGGTAATCGGCATATTTTGACCGAACCACTTGCCCAAATTACAAAACAAAATACATAATATAGAGGATTTACAGAAAAGGCTGCCGAGTACGTCAATAATGGCCAGTATTTTTTCTGATCAAAATCCTCCAAAGTCACGGGGCATAAAGATCGTTTCCATGTTATTCCTTATGGGAGATTTTTGACACCTAGCTCGAAAAATACTAAGTTCAACATTTTTTCCCCGAGTCAAGGTGGACCCAATAATTTTCCCCTGGTTTTTTAAATTCATAACTACTAGTCAGCCTGAATGAAATATATATTTTTTGAGTTTAGCGGGTGAATACTCCTTTAATGCTACCAATTTTGTTCAAGTGTGTTTAGGAGTAGGCCTAGTTGTGTTAAATTCTGGCTTTAAATGCAGAAGATCGATGGTTCAAATTCTGGTTTAAGTGATTTAAAAACAAAATTGTTTGCCTACTAAATAATCAATATTGAAATCAATTACAGTAAGATCCCTCTTATCCGATCTCCTCTTATCCGATGTTCCGTGTTAACCGAGCCGCCCAAAAAAAAAAAAAAAAAAAAAAAAAAAAAAAAATTAAAGTTTTAAATACGTAAATAAAACATAAAAATAATTACAGACGCCGCGCCGCACTTTTTTAAATGTACTCGCATACATTTGTAGGCATGCCTTACGAGTAGGGATGACATCGGGTACCCGGTTCCAGAAATTACCCGGAGCCGATTTTAAGATCCGGGTATATTTCACGGCCGTTTTTAGGCTAATTCACCAGTTTAAATTACGCGCTACGTGGTTGCGGTCTTTCCCGCGGAGCGTGCCCGCTGCCTAAAGAGTAATTGGAGTTGACGACAGAGGGCGTTGTAAGCTATCACGTGCTTCCGTCCGTCTCGGCGAGTCGCGCCCATGCCACGAGTGAGTGCAAGAGAGAAAGATGCGGCAATAAATCTTGGACACTGCCGTTGCGCAGTACGAGATGCGCGTACGATCCAACCAACTCACACTCACAGCTGACTGACAAAGATGGTTGGGTGTAGAAGTAGAATTCGCAATGCAATCATCTTTCAACCGATTCACGAAATTCGTTATCACGACGCATAGGATTGTTATTCCTGGGCTTATGTTCTTTCTTTCCCAGGCTTATCTTGCGACGAGAGCTTCAGCGCGGGATATAGTAGTGAGAGGTTTTCCCACATGAGAAAGAGAGCTAGGCCTAGGCCTATGTTTGCATTGTAGGCCTAGCCTAGGCCTACTGCGTCGAGTTTAGGCCTAGACATACGTTTTTATTACGACATGTAGGCCTAATTGTGTACGTGTGTTTGTGAGCTTGATTTACAAGCTATTAAATCATTTAGTATACCCTGTATGAAGTGTATCGTGTGTATTTTATGTTCCTTTATCCATTACATGTGTGGCTAGGCCTATGCTAGGCCTACGAGAGCAAATAAACAAATGAAACGCGCCATCCGAGTTTTTCGCAAATCCGAGGTGCCCCCGGTCTCATCCAACTCGGATAAGAGGGATCTTACTGTAGTTACTAGCATTTATGTTTAGGGTACTAAAAGTAAAAATCAATTGTAAAGTTTTGTTTTTGTTATCTACAATGCAGCAATGCCATCAGGATTTCACTGTATGATATAATGATGTAATAATAGTAATAGGACATGCTCATTCAAGCAGGATACTTTAGGCCTACCTAATATAATATATTATTACTTGTGTGCTTATAGTCAATTAGAAAAATATATATTATTGAAGTGTCGACAAGTTAGAATCTTCATTCTTTATCTAAATTATTTATCAGTATCACTTTGTTTCAATGCAAATTTGTAGAATTTCCAATTAAACAAGGTAAGCGTGGATGAATTATTATGGCATGAAAGATTCTAACTTGTTGTAGCTTCCTTAGGTTGACACTCTGCCTCTGGCACTCACTCGCCGTTATTGCGGTGTGGTGTTTGTGGGCACTACTAAATTGGTTGGATGCGGGCTCCCCCTCTCCTCCACTATTTAGTCCCGCAGTGCTTCGTGCGCCCCAATGAGTCGAAGAAAGCAGCAGACGATGCCAAGATGAGGTTTGCTCACATCGATGGAGACCATCTGACATTGCTTAATGTCTACCATGCATTCAAACAGAGTAAGTGTGATATTATTTTTACTATGGTTGTATCTAGATAATCGATACATCGATCAATCAAATATTTCCACACGAGTATGGCACAAGATCCAAAGTGCAACGCATTTGCTCCTGCAGTGTAGGCAACTTGCATGGCATGCATGTGTTACCGGGCAGCATCATTCGTCGCATCGATTGCACAATCTTGCCGTGTCACGAGCAAGACGCCTCCCTCCCTCACCCCACGTCAACTAAGTATTGCTTAACTTCATTCCGTAGTGCTAGGCTCCGAATATTATTAATATTGGCACGTAATAAATACCGAATCATTGAATAACTGATATAACTTGCAAATGAATGAATGGTACTTTTGAACTATGACAATAAAAGCTGAAATGAAACTTGACAGAGTTAAGATTTCCGAGAAGTACGTCCTTCACAAAAACAAGGGTTACGTCCGTTTACGTGACCTACTTAGCGCGCTCTGGTAATGAGGGCTGAACCGCACTCTTGAGACATCGTTAATATGGAAAAATCCTGTATTGAGCGGCTGGGAATACAAATATAAGCAACAAAAGGATTTAGTTGCATAAGGTCCGCGGACTGTCTCCTAAGCGAGTACACTATAGGCCTTATTTTGATTTGATTATTGTTTGACGTTAATGATATTGATTGCTCATGAACGTTTATAGATATTAAAATTCATAAACAAACGGCAACCCTAAGTTTTACCGTTTGACTCTTGCCTTACTCATACATAATTATAAATAATATTATACTAAAAGATATAGTAAATGCACTAGGTCAAAATAAATTTGAGTTGGATAAAACCAGTTAATTTATTTTTGTTTACATTTTTGTACCTCAGTATTCAATTATGTCTGTTTTGTTGGTGTTTTGTTTCTTTTTTCAGAAGTGAGTTGAGCCATTTTTTTTTTACTCTTTGATTTTAAGTAGGTTATATGGTGTACTGTTGTTAACATAACGATTACAAGACAGCTGTGGCTAGAAGAGCTGAGTGTGTTTTGCTACTCATCTTAGTCCTATGGTAAAGATGCTAAAACCCTTTTATGTACTAGCTATTAATCATCTTTGTTTTGATGTACCTGTGTACGTTCTCACGTCATTATTTGTCCCACTTGAGTTCCACAAAAGCAATGCATTTTCCAATCTATTATATTCAATGGCTACATGTTTTCACGCATAGGTAGTAAGTAATGAATGACACAACTATTTTGTGGTTCCGTGCAGTCTGTTTGTATTTACTACTTTTTCGAGGTGCTGTGGCATTGATCGATAAATAGCATGCCTTTACCCCAAATGACCTACAGCCAATCGACAATATTTTTTTCATCTATCCGGTCTTTTTTCCTTTTGCATAAGGATTTGTCGTGGGTGGTAGGCTTATTTTTAAAATATGTTTACTATCCAAGATAACATACGGGAGGAAGCTTCCTGCCATCAGCCATGAACACTTACTTATTCTACTCTGTGGGCTTAAACGTACGTTATGTACAACCCCAACCCAACAAAAGTGGGATCGTAAGAGCAAAACTTATGATTTGGGGTTTGAAGCACAATTTAAGTCTCTAACTCGTCAATTGCCGAGGACTAGGCGGCCAGTGGCAACAAGCAGTTCGGGAGTAGATAGTGGCTGTGCAATGCATTGTGGGAGTTGTTTTGTTTGGTGGGCATTTGGCATCACACTAAATTGCAGAAGTGGTTGCGCCTTTTTTAGGCTATTAAGTTCATGGTAGGTTAGTTTACATTTTGAAATTACAGTTCTGTGGTGTAAGTCTTCACATTATATAGGCCTGTCAATTTAATATTCCTGACTTTAAAAATGACACAGTTTGGCAATGAAACCTAGTGTCACACTGAAATTTCAAGTTATTAATATTCGTTGGTTCATTTTGACTGGAACTGGTTTAATTGCTTAATCTATTTATATTTAAACGAATAAAATAAAATATTAAAATGGTATAAAGAAAATTGTCTAGTTTGCCTAATAATTGCCTATCTTGATTAATATGTTGAAAATATATCACTTGCTACAGTAAGTAAGCTCGACCCAGTGATAGTAAAATCTGTTTTTCAGATGCCACGTCCCTCAGATTCCACGCCCCTGCACAATACAAAACTTGGTGCTCGGAGCGCAAATTTTAAAACATTGTAGCCTATGTGACACTTGTTATAAATAAGATAATAAAATAATATTCAGAACCGGCTTCCAATTTCCCTTGCACGAAATTAAATAGTGTTAATCTAAATTTATTACTATTTAATATTAGTAAACTTTCAATCATATCAACAACAAAAATGTTTATTCACAAGAAAATGCTTATTACATTGTTACATGGCTTATTTATACAAAACAAGTTAATCAGTACAATAAAAGCTCATATTGAGGTCAAAGTAATAACTAAAATGAATGAGTGAAACAAATAATCTATGAGTGAATGATCAATAGTTAATGAAATAAATTCTATAAATGCATTATCATTTGAGAAGCCCACATAACGCATAATGCTGCGTGGGCAATTACAGGACATATTAAATACATTATTCATATCAACAAGATGATGGCTAGAGTAATTTACTTAGTTTAAATAGAGAAGAAAAAAGTATGTGCAAGGAAGAAATGTGAATGGTTACCCTAACCTTATATTAATTCACATTTTCAAGCTACCCTGTAACTAATAGGTTACAAGGTTCCTAAGCTAGAGACCTAAAAACTATAGATTAAAAACTAAACTTAACACTAAACTATTACTGCAAATAATAAGTTAAAACTGATTGGGCATTCTGTATTACTGTTAAATCCTTTTTCGAGGAGCCACCTTTTACATTCTTTTTAAAAGTTTTTAGAAAGAGAAGAGAACATATTTTCAGGTAAGGCATTATGAATTAGGGCCCAAGTAAGGAGAATTTAAGAAGAGAGAGAAGAGAGAGAAGAAAGAGAAATTATGATAAAATGTTGTGGCTTAATTGTCTTAACTAACCTGTCTGTTAGACAAGGCAGGTGACACATTTCTATCGTTTGCTTTGTAGTTTATTGTTTCTCAATACTAGTAGCAGATTAGTTGGATGCATTTCAATAATGTTTCTGAGGGGTTGTACTTGTAAAATATATTCAGGCCTATTATTGTATACAATATAGTTCTGTATATATTATGTGGATTTATACCTATCTTATATTTATGTCACATTCTGAATTTAGACTCTGAAGATCCCCAGTGGTGTTACGACAACTTCGTCAACTATCGGTCGCTCAAATCGGGCGATAATGTGCGTCAACAACTATCTCGCATCATGGACCGCTTTAACTTGAAGAGAACTTCGACAGATTTCACCTCCAAGGACTACTATATCAACATTCGAAAAGCACTTGTCACAGGCTTCTTCATGCAGGTAAGCTGTTTTCCAACGCTACCCTTAATTAATTTACTAAGTCGAAAGGGGTCATTCATTAGGTCAGGAAAAGTACATTATTGCATTTGTGGAACCAGCAGCAAATGGCGCGTTTTATTTCACAGATTGGTATATATTATTATTTATTAGTATTATTATATATTATTGGTACAGTCAAACCTGTCAAAAACACCTTTCATTACGTTTTCCCGCTGGCTACATCCAAAAATCTAGAACCCAAAAATCCATTCATAAGTGTAATGTTAAAATTATCCGTGCAAAACGTTCCTGTACATTGCATTGAGTAGGGGGCTCCATTAAAAAAAAATTAACTACCTAACTTTTTTTTACGTTGAAGAAATTTTTGTGAAATTTAAAAAAAAATGGGTTTTTATATCATCATTTTTCAATTTTCATTACGTCTACCCTTCGCTTTAGGCCCATGTCGGCTTCAAGGTTACAGTATTGCTTGCGACGTCTATGTCAGTCAGTATTTAGAGGTAAGCGGGCGGGACCCTCGACAGCTTCTAGCTGGCAGTCGCCATGTGCTTCATTTATTCAAATCATCAATTTTAAATGTGCAAATGCCAACTTCCCTTCCCTATCATATTCAAATGAAATTCCCCTGTTCCCCTGAATATAGCATAGCAGATGTATTTGTACAGTGAATAAAGAAATACTTTCCTGTCAGGTTGCACACTTGGAGAGAACTGGCCACTATTTAACCATCAAGGATAACCAAGTTGTACAACTCCATCCTTCTACCTGTCTCGACCACAAACCAGAGTGGGTGATATACAACGAGTTCGTACTGACAACTAAGAACTACATTCGAACTGTTACAGATATCAAACGTAAGTATTGATCACTGGTTCCATTTAATTTCCATGAACTATAAAATTTGGGAGTTTTTAATGTTCTTTCTTATTCTTGCAGCTGAGTGGGTGCTTAAGATTGCACCTCAATATTACGATTTGAACAACTTTCCACAGTGTGAAGCTAAGAGGCAACTAGAAATTCTTCAAACTAAAATGGATTCAAGACAGTATCAAGAGGGATTCTAGGGTGTTATTAAGTGATGTATGGACCGAACTCTGAAAATATTGATATATGTACTTTTTTTTACAAGAATGCCTCTCAAAATGATTTTAGTTGGTCACCTAGAATGTAAGTGCATGGTGGTAGATTAGAGAAGAGAATTACGTACTGCACTATTACAAATCTGCATTAAACCTATAATTTTCCAGTATGGTAGAGAGAGATGCTTACCTCATCTGCCATATCAACAACAAGTCAACAACAACAAGTCTGACAAAGACAACCATAGAAAACAGCTGATGCCACTAAGTTCAAACGGATCATCACAATTTCAAAACGTTACTTTTTTTATGTTACCTAAGAAACTATCCTATGGATGCACACTTTTGTCAATGACCCACCATGTTCAATAACTTTTGATATCGGTAGCCAGTTATCGAAATATCGAAACACATGACCCTCGCATGAAATATGTAGCCCACTACGTATTGTATTATTCTGAATAATATAGGTAGTGCTGCCCGAATATTATTTAGTGTTAGTGTTTTTGAGAAAAATTATAGAAAAGAAAAATAACCTAAAATAATTAAATTAAATAAAACTTTGTTTTAAAATGCATTTTACTTGAATCTGGCAAGAATTATGATTCATTATCATTATCCATTGCCGTTTTCTGCTTCTGGCAGGGTCAGCTTGGGTTTAGCAACCAAATTCTTCAACTTATTTCTATCCTCGCACAACGTATCTCTTCCACGTCTTTGCAGCTCTCTCCTCGTGCCTCCCGTATCTTCTTCCTTCTTCCATCCTTCTTTCATACATCCTATCTTCTCACTTTCATTTCATATGATGATATGACCTTACCATCTCAACCGTTTCCTTCCTGCCCCTTAACTCCTCAAAAGAATTATATTTATATATACTAATATATTTTCTATTTATTGATGGTTAGGCCCAATGCCTAGACATACAAATAGGCCTGGACGTCACACTTTAGTCTTTACACGTAGGAAAAGGAACCATACCTATGCCTAAAACTTGACATCCTGTACAAGTGTAAGTATACTGCAATGACAAAGGTAGGCCTAGGCGTATTTATGGGCTGCATGCATGCAGTAACTTCAAAGATCCAGTTAAAGGTTTTCATAAACTATCACAGCAAACAATAACTCATTTGCCTAGGCACTAGGCTATGCCTACTAGGATGTGAGAACAAAGAGAAGAGAATGCAATTTCATGGCCTCTAAAATAAATATTTTTTACTGGTTTGATTGTGTCCAAATCACTATATTTCCGATCAAATATCCTGTCGGTTGGAAAAGAGATGTACTATTGCCTTGAAGGTTGAAGCACTTTCACTTATTAAATTGTAGCTGGCATGATGTAATGATTTGACTTTTGCTTTGTTTTCTACGCATGTTGAAGGTCAAGTTCTGGAGTGTCATAACTATCAGAAACGAGTTGGCCCGAGCCGAACCAGTTGACCAGCACTCGGTCGGCCATCGTTTCAACTGGTTTGATCTTAAGATTAATTTCATTTACGTAGATTGAAACAGTTCTCAATTTTATTAATCAGGAAACACTCGTAGGTGTAATTGATTATATGATGATTATAATATATATATATATATTATATATATCAACCCTTTTCAAAATTCGTCGGTCGGGTGACGAGTCCCAGTTCCGGGCTATCATCTAGTCTGCTAGCAGGTCGCACCTATCATCATAATATTATCTATTATATTACTATTATGAATACAAGGATCTTAAGTAGGGATATCAACTATAATCGTATATCGATATTATCATAATATAGGTGGCTATATCGCGATAATCGTACGATAACAATATTGCTAGCGATATCGCAATAATTATTGTGAATCCGATTTTTAATAGCAAATTTAGTAGCGTTACAGCGTATACACGTTTATATGACTAATCAACGCTGTTACGATATTTTTCTCCTGAATGGTGGATTCCATGGAATTTCCAGCATCTCAAACTGGTTTTTCCACTTGCGATCTATTTGTGGATACCACTATCCCCCACCCACTGCGCCGATCAGGAACAGCACTAACCTTGCTGCTCGTGCTCTTTCTCTCTCTCTCGCTTCACCGCTCCCTCTCGCACACTCGCTTGTGCGAGGGGCCTGTCCGCCGACCAGCCGAGTTAGGCAATTACTGATTACAAAGTGACCGTATCGGCGCAATATTTTTTCTCACAATATTAGATATTCTCATTTCGGCGCAATTATCGATTTGAATTTTCATATCGTTTGACATCCCTAATTTTAAGCATAAGCTTGCTCTGAGGACATTATTATTGAATGATAGCAATTGTCATAAAAGTTTGCCCCGACTGGGGATCGAACCTCCGGCTTATTATTTTTATTATTGTTATTATTATTATTATCATCATTATCATTATTATTAGATTGAGTATCAACGTTGTATTCAGATGCACCAACAATCCAGAAGTTACCGTCTCGGTAGCTTAGGGGTAAAGCACCCGACCGGCAATCGGGAGACCGGTGTTGTTGAGATGGATTTTTCTCTGGATCTAAAGATTCAAACATGTTGAGATACTTCCTAAATTTCATTAATCTGGAAACACTCTTGTAGGTGTATTTTTTTCATTTTTAAAAGAACCTACATGTTTTAAATAGCTTAACAAAATTTTGCAAAAGCCACAACTTGTTTGCAAAGAATCTGATAATCTCATTATAGGGATGACATTGGGTAGTAACATTCCGAATTGGTTCCGGGATTTGGATCACACATCTTAGCAACAAAACGTTTGATCAATCTATTATTAATAATAGCCTCAAATCAAAAATAGTTCTTCATGTTTGCTCATTCATCAGTCATTATTAATTATACCCAACCGTAAGTGGCCCATGTAATTTAGATTCATGTAATAATGCTCAAATTATTTAACCATGCACATACCGGTAGTACTAGGCCTATTTTAATGAAATAATGTTGTAGTTTGGATTGGAGTTGACAAAATTGCACCATAGATCGCATGCTCCATGGAAACTTAGCTCATGAAATTATGGTGTGCATAGAATTATCTCTACATGGTTCTCTACATCCAGGAATGTAAAAACAAAATTAAAACTGTTTAAGGAAAGTCATGGAAATGAACAAAAATTGCTAGAAGCTAGTACTAAGTTATTGTTAGGTGAATAAAATTTGTTGTGTTTAGTTACTATTTTAAATGCTAGTATATACCTCGGGTAGGCTATACTATTTAAAATTATCAAGTTCAAAAGGTGGGGTGCAGCCATTATGTAAAGCATTTTAACAAAAGTATAAATATGTACATCCTACTCTTTGAAATTTGAGTGGTCAAAACAATAAGGGTACGGCCATTACTTGGCCTTTAATCGACTAAATACGCTATTCTATTATTACATGATGCTAACCTTAAATCACACATGTTAGTAGTATTGTCAAAATTACATAGAAATTGAAAACTTTCATTACTTTTAACTTTTTTGTTGATAACCCTGTTACTAATTTGTAACAAATGAAACCCAAAGGAAGAAACAAATCTCAAAAACTTGTAATTCTAGGATTTGGGTATAACCCGGGTTCTTGATGTCATTAGTTTCAACATAATTTGCCTTCTTCAAAACCTTGAAGGGTTGAATCCCTTTCATTAGTGCAATCTCACATAAATTATATACATTACTGTATGTATCTTGTGACTTAAACCTTCGTGAAGTTACTGTTGCATCGTATTGTATTGTTTTATTAGTCACTGGATTACATGGATATCAGAAAAACCAGACATAGAATATAAATTATAAACATATGCATTATGTCCTCCCAACAGCAATATGGACGTCATCATACATATTATATGTATATATAACTAAATTATTTGTTCGATTAAGCAATTATAGTAACAATAAATTCTAAAATATCAAAGAAGATACTGAGACGTATGCACTAAAGATGTTTTGATGTAAATTAGAAGAAATGTCTGTGGCTGCCCAGTTTCTGCACTGGTTCAACATTCCGATGCAGTTTAATCCATTAACTTAGTATTGTACCTTGAATACCGTATTTACCCAAATAGAAAAAGGAGTTAAACTGGAAAAATTATATTCTTGAATTTAAGACAACCCCCAATTTCAGGAAGTTAAAACTGGAAAGATAATATTTCAACATACTTAACTAAGAATATTTATTGTTGTTAACATCGGCCTACACTACATTCATACCCTAAACCCGGTCTCTGTCTGCCATTGCGTGAACAAAAATGCACTAGGCCTACTTCTCGACGCGAGCAAACAACAATAGCGACTGACTCACTGGCACGTACGACTCACTGATTTATCGCGTCCTTGGCCTAGCTTCAGAGGTCGTTCTCCGCTCTACTACGTGCCTCGAAAACATCGCCCACCAAATCGCAAACATTGTACTCTATAATTTTCTTGATATGCGAATTTAAGACGACCCCCAATTTTTAAAGTACTATCAAAAATTTTAATAAACATTAACTTATTTTTGGGTAAATACGGTATTTATTAGATGTAAATACCTTTGTCGTTAAATCAATTGAAGCCCTGGTCGAAAGGTTAAGAATTAAAACTACAATCTAGTTTGAAAAAAATATTTGTTGCAATTGCAGTGAGATTCTCTTTACATTGATACCAGGCCTTAAACTTAAATGGAATTAATCACGTTGAAACAACTCGTTCTGGCATCGTTTGTACATCACATAGGCCTAATAGCAATTCCTGCCATCCTACATTGCAATAAATATGTTTTAGTGCAGTATTTTGTACTTAATCAATTCTACTCTACCACCATGTCATTTATTAATCAAGATTCAAATTACATGACATTAATTACAAATCCCATAAATATATATATTATATTATTCTGACTCAGTCCACCTAAATTTTAGAAACATATAGTACCTTAAAGTGTAGTTGTACAATTTCAATGTTTATTTGTGACAATGATATTTATTATCCTGTCTGTGTAGATACAAGATAGCTAAACCTGAGAATGGTGACCAATAAATCTTTCATATTGGCTCAGCTAGATGCATTAATTAATAATTGTTTGTTACTTCTTATGATTTATACCTACTATCAATCTCCATTTCCACTCTGCAATTGCCATAAAAAATGCATATTATGAAAAATGCAACTATCTTATTTCATCTATATGCAGTACGTTTTACAAGTGTAACGGCTACAGTTACTCTATCTTTATAAGAAGCTTTTTACTTTTTAAGCTACTTTAATTCTTAAGTAGTAGCTTGCTTTTTTGGAGCTAGTACTTTAAAACAGTAGCAACACTACAGTTACTTTCATTTTCCCCCATCCATTGAATACTAAAGAGAAAAACGTTAAGAAATTAACTAAATATTCTTTGTCTATGATGCCAAAAGGTAAACTACCTTCCAGGACAAACTTCTCTACTGCTTTATCAACCTTATCTTGTGATCAGTGACAGCTTTTCAACTCTTTATTGGGTGTGTAATTTGTAAGGTTGATTACTAGGGTTGCGTTTCGTTAACTGCTGGACGTACTGAACCAGTAAGCCAGGTTTACTGCATCCGTTTCTTAACTGCTCTCAGCAGTGAGCTGAGCGTTCCATAAATTGCTGGTCCAGCGCCTTCAGTAACCAGACCTGGGTTGTAACGTAACGGAAGTAACGCGTTACTGTAACGAAATTACTTTTTTCAGTAACGAGCCAGTAATTTAATTACAATTTTCTCAATGTAACGGAAGAGTAATTTCACTACTTTTATCATTGTAATTTGGCGTTAGTAACGCGGTTCTTTTGCCGCGCGGCCCGCGCCTTTGTGTATCAAATATCAGTCACTGTGCCAGTGCGCCTGCTACCTTTCTACGTATCGCCCGCTTGAACAATGTGCATGCAGCATTTCCGATATTTCGTAGGTCTGATCGAGAGATTTCGAGTCCCGAGTTTTTATTTCAGAACCTAGCCATGTTTACTTTTGGTACTTCCGCCTATGACAAGCGCCGCCGTTGATGACGTAATTATCTACTTGACATCAAACATTCAAGTCTGTGTCAAATAAATCGATAGTCGAATTGTTACACTTGTACTGTAGTTACAACATTTCGACGATAGATGTCACCCGCGTAATCAATAATTTTCTATACGTCAATATCTACAATATCTCTGTGATAGGCCTCCGCTGGTTTTAAAGTGTGGGCGTGGATAACACCCTGTCTGAGACCCGCCATCGGCAGACAAAGCACTTGCGTCATACTCGTCAGCACGTCAGATACATTTTAAATTAAAAAGTAATTTTTGAAAGTAATTTCACTACTTTTTTTCATAAAAAGTAACGTAATTTCATTACTTTCTTGGAAAAGTAACTAAATAGTAATTTAGTTACATTTTGGCTGAAGTAATGAGTAATGTAATTTCATTACTTTTCAAAAGTAACTTACCCAGGTCTGTCAGTAACTGGAAGTGCTGAAGGTTTTTTGCTCAGTATTTGTCAGTAAACCCTCTAGTGTCATGGCGGCATTGAAATGTCGGTTTGCTTTCAAAGGGAATAAATTGCTGTATTTGTCCAGATGAGATATGATGTACTGGTATTGCAGTGGTCTAAATAATATTACATGAAATTTTTTTTAAAAAAAAAAACAACACTCATATTGTACTAAAAAGTAAGAAAAAATTTTCGCCCAACAAATTTTTGCCTTACTCGGAAAATAAAAGCGTTGGGCGCTTTCGGTATTGACATAGATTACAGAATTTTGTTGTTCATGGAGGGAAAGCGCCCAACGCTTTTATTTTCCGAGTAAGGCAAAAATTTGTTGGGCGAAAATTTATTTTTTACTTTTTAGTACATTTAAATATGAGCGTTGTTTAAAAAAAAAAAAAATCATGTAATATTATTTTATTCTTTTTAGTCTTAACGAATGTTGTAATCGAATGTGCTCACTGGACTCGTCCGAATTTCTGCATATGGTTGGCCCATCCTCACTAGCTGTGACTAATTTCCCACATGAAGCTTTGTTTGATTAATTAATTATGATGAATTAATTGATACACCTATAGTGAATGTGATAAATTGATTCATGTATTGTCATCAAGAATATACGTCTGTGTGAAAAATTTCAGCTCGATCGGACATTGAGAAGTGGGTGAAATATCGATTATAAAATTCCGTCCAGACAAACACATGAAGCTAATATAAGCGTTGTAAAATAACAAGAATACTTTTATGAGTTCACACATATATTTTAATTCATAGCTTGCAATTAATGGGTGATGGCTTTAGGCCTGTGCTAGATGACGTCTTTGAATATTCCGCCAAGAGAATTATTGATTTATTAAGCTCATAATCGAGAATAAACATGAAATCTTCTCATTTCTTGTCAAGTTTACCCTAAATATGTAATGTCATGTTTAAAATTGACTCTACGATTATTTTTCTGACATTTGAATTGCTTGTGCTGGATGCTGTAAGCTGGAACCATTCCGTTTTCTAGGCCACTGGACCGCGCAGCCTAGCACTGTTGTTTACCATGCTCCCAGTAGAGCCAGCAGGTAACGAAATGCAACTTGCATGAACAGGGTTTTGTTTGTTCAAGATCTTTTGTTTTTTCTCAATTAAAGCCCATAACAAAAATATTGTATATTTTTCTTGCATCTGGATTTTTTTGTGTAATTTTCGAGGTACTTACGCTAAAGATATTAAGAGCAACTGAAATCATTTGTGCGAGATAACAATACACGGTCACAGAGGCGTGTGGCCAGTGTAGCTCATCATTTACGTGCCTAATTTCTTCTTGACTTGTTTTGGTGTGGGCATGGGCGTCATATATTTTCTAAAAAATATAAGTTTCAATCATGTCATTTAATTTTGGTTTGTAATGCTGTTTTCCTAACTGATCAGTGATCAGGTGTGCAATTGTCACACTTGCACACCAAAATAACTCTCTGATTAATTTTGATGGAGGTATGTAATTAGCATCTTCTTTTCATATGCCCACAAGTGATATTATTCATGTCATGCGTTTTCTAGTTGCCCAGTGGAGATATTACTCTGGTTGTCTCCGATCCATGCCATTAGGCATTTTGTCCCGTTCAACCTTGATATAATGTACTACATTCAAAAAAATGTTTTCTGTCTTGTTCACCAGCTCCACACATCCAACAGACACAAATTAAAAAACTCCATACCTCTTAAGAGGTGCTTTCCAAGCAAGTCCTGTCCTGATTGAAGCCGGAATTGAGCTGTTTCTATTCTTCTACTGTAGCATTACGTTTACCAGTCAGACTTGTTTTAGTATACTCTTCCCACAGTTTATTCTGCCCCTTCTACTGCTATTCCTTACGGACCACTTTTCATGTCGATGCATGTAGGTAGGTAAGATTTGAGATATTTGTGTTGGAAGTTTTTTGCTTCCTAGTGTGGCTAGGTAGTCTGCCTTCTCATTACCATACAGGTAAGCCATATATCCCTGCACCTGCCTTTCCTTCCCCTGGTGATACTGATCCATCTGTAGACAGGTGTAGCTATTCGTTTTCACGGTACTTCTGGCTTAAGCGAATGTATGCCAATGTCAATTTTATGTCTGATATTATTGTCAATGCATGTAGAATTTCTAGCAGTGCAACATTTATGTTTGGTAGTAGGAGCTCTTGTCTATTACCTATTAATTGTATTATTCCCAATTAAATTATCATTGAGCTTGTTGTGCCTTCGTTGCGAATGTTGCACTGATTTTCAGTTTTTCACATGGTTTCCTATCCCAAAATTGGCCCAGCCTTAAAAGTTTTTTATAATACCTAGGATATAATTTTTTTTTTCTCTGGGGGACCATGAACCGAAGAAGTTCCCAATCGCCCCCCTGCCCACCTGTATCAGCCACTGCCACAGGATCACCATACCAATGGGAGAATGGCGGTGGAGGGACGGGGTCTGCAGCCGCCCGAGTCGACATTTTTTGGGGCTTAACGTTTTGAGGGAGGGCTTAAAACGTATTTGAGATTAAGAATGACCTCAAGACCTTAAGGCTATTCCACCGCGTTTTTCTATTTTCCAAAATATGCTACTAAGTTAAAATATAGTGAATGGCTTTGAAACATGGCTATTTTAGAAAATCAAAAATATTTTTTTCAAATTTTTCTGATCCGGTACACGGCCAATATAGCCACCTCAAAATAATTTCAAACTTCAATTCGCCAGGGCACACCATTCAACGTACGGTGTTGTGCTTTTGTGACATTAATTTTTAACTGTTTTTCTATGGACTGACTGAGAGAAAACAGATTTATTTTAACAATTGTCTTTCCAGCGAATTTTTTCGTTTGGCGGTATCTTTTTACCGATTTGTACCGCCAAACGAAAAAATCCGCAGGAAAGACAATTGTTAAAATAAATCTGTTTTCTCTCAGTCAGTCCAAAGAAAAACAGTTGAAAATTAATGTCACAAAAGCACAACACCCTACGTTGAATGGTGTGCCCTGGCGAATTGAAGTTTGAAATTATTTTGAGGTGGCTATATTGGCCGTGTACCGGATCAGAAAAATTTGGAAAAATATTTTTGATTTTCTAAAATAGCCATGTTTCAAAGCCATTCACTATATTTTGACTTAGTAGCATATTTTGGAAAATAGAAAAACGCGGTGGAATAGCCTTAATGCATTTTTGTTATAAAACTTATTTAAGGTGTTTCAGAAAATAAAGATTTGTAATCAATTATACGCGCATGCATTATGTTGTTTTGGTTGTAGATGTTCAAAGTTTAGGTTTGTTCGACCTTTAGATCCTTACATGATCCGAGTTCAGACCGGCGTAAGCCAGCTGTCAATTCCTATCCTTATGTTAATTATAATATTTTAGTACGAAAGGACCAAATGTTGGGTATAATGTTTCTTGGGTTTATTGATTGATATTAATTTCTATTTTGGCAGATAAGTGCAATGGATTTAGGATCCATTTATGCCTACAGGGTTGGCTTGGTCGCTTTGATTTAAAGTCCCCCACTGAAAATCAGTTATATAACTGAGTGGGCAGACTCTAAATAAAATTTATTTATTATTATTTATGTAAAGGTATTTTTTACGGATAAAACTTGTTGTGTTGTGTTGTGTGTGTGTGTGTTGTTGTGCGTCGACTAGTTTATAACACCATTGTAGCTCCACATTTCCACTATTGTCCTACCATTCTTATGGACATAAATAAAAGTGACCTTGATATTCTCCAAAAACTTCAAAACAAAGGTATGAGAGCAACTCTTCAATGTCACAGACTAACACACAGAATGGACATGCTCGAGCAACTTCAATGGCTTAGTGTTGAACAATTAATCAACTACAAAGTTTTATGTTTCATTCATGAAGTGATGTGCAACCAAGAGTACTCATACTCAGAATTCTACAAATAATAATGATTTGCATGAACATCATACTAGATCTGCTCAAGATTTTTACATGCCTAATCAAAATAAGTGCTGTGGGCGAAAATCCCTGTTTGTAAATGGATTAAAAAAATTCAACGAGTTACCTAAAAATCTAAAAATGTTGGTGGGTAAAAAAACAAACTTCAAAAGTGCTATACAAAATTGGGTGCAAATTAAGTTTCCACTTGTCTAAAGAAGAAAAATCAAGTTATGTACAACCAGAAAAAAATAGCAGAGTCTAGCTGCTAAAAAGAAGATGTGCCTCATGATGTACTCCTTGACAAGATAAATAAGCTAGGCCTGGATGGTCGAGTGGTAAAATGGATAGATAAATGGCTTACGGGGAGAACTCAGGTAGTAAAAGTTGGGGATAAATACTCAAATGAGCTAGAGGTTACTTCAGGGGTACCTCAGGGAAGTATTCTAGGCCCATTACTATTCCTTATTTTTATTAATGACATAGGAGAGGGATTGGATGTCAATATCAAAATCAGACTTTTTGCAGACGATTGCATAATATATATGGAAATCAGAAATGAAAATGACTGCCTTAAATTCCAAGCAGCAATTGATAGAATAGTTGAATGGGTGCAGATAAATAAAATGAGCCTTAATGGAGAGAAAAGCCAACTGATTAAGTTCACAACAAAGCTAAAACCTGTCAAGTACCAATATATTATTGACGGCATTACCCTTCAGTATATGGAATCTTGTAAATATCTGGGGATTATTCTAAATGCAAAACTCAACTGGAGCAATCACATAAACAGTGTAATTGCCAATGGAAACAAAAGCCTCAATTTCGTGATGAGAAACCTTAGAGGAAGTAGTTCGGTGATAAAAGAAAAAGCATATTTAGAAATAGTGAGACCGGCATTGGAATATGCAAGTTTGGTTTGGGACCCACATACAAAGTCCCATGTACATAGCTTAGAAATGGTCCAAAGAAGGGCAGCAAGGAAGGTGCTAGGAAAATTTGGTCCAAGACACAGCCCTTCTGAAATGATTTTAGAATTGGGTTGGGCACCACTTAAAAAACGGAGGGAAACATCTAAACTATGTGCAATGTATAAATCATTAGCAGGAGAACTGGCCTGGGCAGACATCAAAGATCGATTGAAAGCTGCTACACATAAAGGAAGGCAAGATCATGATCAAAAACTGTTCTTACATAGGTATAATACGGAGGTTGGGAAACACTCATTTGTCGGTTCGACAATTAGAAGTTGGAATGACCTAGACAAAAACATATTTAACCCTAAACCCTCAAGTGTTGTCAATTTCAAGGAGAGAATAAATCTTAATAGGTTATGAAAGGATTGTATTAGGTTATGTATTAATTGAAATAGGCTATAAATTAAATAATCTAATTTATACAAATACTGTTATGGGTATAGTATATTTCCTATACTATACTTATATGTTTATAACTAATCCTAGTAATTTGCTCTGTAACAGTAATTATAAGGAATATGCACTGTGAAGTATAAAATGTCAATATTCTGTATCCGAGCAGAAGAGCTCAAAACATGAATTAATTAATAAATACAAATACAAATACTACTACTATATAATATGATTGTGTCTTGCCTTTAGTTCGTTCTTTAATTTTAATTATTTGTGTTCTAGTGGGGGTGGCTTTTTTGATTACTTGATCGTGAAGTATTAGTATATAATATTATTCAGGATAATAGTATCCTTGACCTTGACCACGGTCCCAATGGGCTCAAATATTCGCGCCAGAAAAATGTAAAAGTTCAGGACGAAGAAACCACTGCTGTCTGGACTCTGGATGTGTGTCCAGTGGTGTCCAGATAGCGGTGCATGAAACATGGCGACGAAACAAGGCAAATCTACCACTAATATGTCTGAAAAACAATCTTGTAATTTCCACGAGATGGAATTGGACGATAGAATTTTAAAGGTAAATTTGTTTTTTACGTTCTAGCTTGATTTTATAATGACAATCTTTGGTTTGTTAATTAGATCCTGGGGCTTAGACACCTAGGGACTTACAGTAACCTCACAAAGCTCACATGGCCAGCAGCTTTTGGGCCTCAAGCCAACAGCAATGCCGACAGTGAACCAAATAGCCCTAGCTAGGCCTAGGCCTACAGTATTTTGAATGAACCTGGTGTACTAGGTTAGAGCCTAGGGCCTAGGCCCTTGGCCCTAGTTGCAGACCTAGGAACTTCTTCGGTTGGGATGGACCGGTTTTACAAAACTACTTGCGTTTGGCCGCGTTCACACCAATTGGTTTAGTTAAAAGGGGATAGGAAATACCTGTTAAATTGTTTACGTTTTAGTCTTAAGAAATTGTTATAACAAAGACAAAATTATTACGACGGACCAATCAGCCGTTTTGTTACTTATACGACAACCAATGAAAAGGAGTAACTTCATTATGACAGGCCACTGAAACATTACTAACCAATCAGGATATCGGATTTCTTGTTACCATAACAACCAATAACAATTTCTTAAGACTAGGAGCTATCCGAATAGTGACAAAACGCGTTCATTCCCTGGTCTTATTCTCGTTTTACGTCACCGTTACGCGTCATGATATCCGTGACGTAGCTAGTAGCATCCGAATAGTCGAGCGCACGATCGAGACTCGCCGAAATCTGGGAATGAGAACAAGAATCGGAAAAGGACACCTGATCTTGTTCTTAGTACTTGAACATGGCGGCTGTTTACGATACGTCTGATAAATTGCATAAATAAATAAAAGATAAAATGCATGAAGCAATCTAGTAACAAGACCAGGAATCAGACCAAGAATAAGAACAAGACCAACTAATGAGACCAAGAACGGCAAAGAACACTATTCGGTTAGGTCCTAAACCAAAGTTATGTGAACGCGGCCTTAGGTTAGCCGAACTTTCCGCTGGCTACAGTGTACCGCGCTAGTTCTAGGTTATAGGCCTAATCGATAAGAGCGCACCCGAAATCCTTTTTGTTACAAAACTACTTACTGGTAGTTATTTTTTAATGTATTGAAAAAATAACAGTGTAAAAAACCGGTCCATACCAACCGAAGAAGTACCCAGACCTAGACCTGCTAGGACCTACCTAGGCCTAGGCCTCTGCCTAGCCTCAGGCTTTAGTTAGAGTTAGAGTAGCCTAGTGTGTAGGCCTACTGTGTAGGCCTATCCAATCTCTTTGCCTAGTAGGGCTATCTAGCAAGGCTAGTGTAAAAACGTGTCTGAACTATATTGACTGCGTATATCAGGACGTTTAATCCGCATTTAACGAAAGCACTTTGGTTCAAAACGGTTTCCAAGGCTGATTTAGGCCTACACATCGAATTTGACCCAAAGTGATTTTGATCCAATTCACTTTAGGAAGCGAGTTGAAGCATTCGCAGTGGCAATTTTAGGCTTAGGCGCACTAGGCGCGCGCCTAGGGCCCCTTGATCTAGGGGGCCCCAAATAAATATATTTCCATATTGTTTTTCTGTGCTCGTCACTGCCAATATACTTTCTTGGGTATTATTTCATTTAGTAACTTAATATTATCATCTTCGACCAATTAATCGCTTTGGTAAAATGTAGATATGCATTGTAATAATATGTAGCTACATATTCTTATTTCTTGATTTGTCTTTAGGCCTAGTGTATGTGTTTGTGAAAGTTGATATTCTGCATCTGGGACGCAACGATAACACCTAGTAGAGATAATCAATGGTCAATTTTTTTTATTTTTATTAAAGCAAAAGGGGGTTATTCCATACCAATTCACCAAACACCTGTTGCAGCACCATTTCAGAAAAAATTCAAATTTTACACACTTACTACTACATGTCTTAAAGGCACAAAACCAATTTTTAATAATTTTTTGGTCATGACCTCAAGGTCGCAGCGCGTTGTAAAAATGGCACTTTTAAGGAGTAGGCCTAGCGGTAATTGGAATAACTCGGAAAGTACAAGTCGTAGGAGGATGGAACATACACAAAATTAATCGTCACAAACTGAGCTTTCATTTGACATATATTTTTATAACCTTACTACTAGGTACTTAACATCTATGAGTACGATTAGTAGGCCTACAAAGTTTTGACGCAAATGTACGATTTTTGCAACTTCCGCAATAAGTTTTCTCATAGAAGGGTTGTGATCACAATGCCCATTATTTTTTTACAGTATATTTGGGTACCATATTAAATGTGTGTAAGATAAAAGCTGTTTTTTTTTTAAACCCTTTAGCTGTCACAAGCTTTCAAAAATGTCAAAATTTGAAAATTTACCGTTTTTGGGCCCTCGTAACTCCAGTGGGAGACCTTTTAAAAATCTGAAATTTTTGTCATGAAAAGTTATGAACCCGTTAAAGACGCAGTTAAAATTTGGAGTATGTGTTTTTCTTCGTTTGGAAGTTACATCACACTGAAGTTGCCCAAAAATTACCCTTGCTCGCTCCGTATTAACAAGTACAGATTGGTGCATTGCTGCCATAGGCCTACATTAATGTCTAATTTGTTGATACCTAATGAAAAAATCAGTTAATAGTTGTAGATTTAATGTTTTACTTGCACAGCATAGGCGTTACATGAAAATATATCCTGTCAGTGGCTAGTTGAATAGGGCCTACATAGGTAAATTACACAGCCTACGTCCCTTTTTTCACTGGACTGACTGAAGAATCCTAATTGTTGTCAGTCTTACCCAGTATCAAACACAACAATTATTTATGAAGGTGTGTTGCATGAAGGTCTCTACTTCTTAAGTTCTTGACTGAGGTCTTCATTAATGTTGTGCACTCGAGCGGAGAAAAAAAAGAAATTTCATTGTTGTGTCTGCATCTATGTAATTAGATTTATTTAGTTGTCCTCCTTTGTAAATCAGTTTTTATAACTGAATAGGATAGACGTTAAATAAATAAATAAATAAATAAATAAATAAATAAAATCCATAAACATGGTACATTAGTGACCCAAGACTTATCCTCCTTTCAAAACTTCAAGGCTGTGCTGAGAAGAAGTGTACAAAGTTGTCTCCTTCATTGATGTCGTTGGACTCAACTCCAAGCCACCACTTAGTCATAAATGCATACCGGTACCACATAATCATTTACTAAGTTGCTTGTTTGACCTAATTTTCACTATTCGAACTTCTTTGTAGTTATTTGAATCGGATGTTAAGAAACATTTGACATTATTGCAATCAATCGGAATCGAGCAATGTTTTTCTCTAGTATGGGGTACCCTTATAGCATTTTCAAACTGATCACTCAAACATGTTTCTACCTCCATGGGTGTTCTTACATAGATAAATGTTATCCCATGAATATTTGTTTGCAAAATTCAAACATATCTTCTAGTCAAAATTTTATTGTCTTTTGTTCTCTGTAAGCTGGCTTTAGAAATTAGACGTTTTAACAGTTTCTCATATGCCGTCACATGGTCATTTCCCTGTGACATTAAAAAAAGTGCCACTGGGCTTGAAAGCCAAAATATGCTTGATGATTGTTACAGTTTAAGAATATTTTATACTGTAGTTTTTATACTGGCTTGCTGCCCCATCAACAAAACAAAAGTTTAGAAACATTCAGAGCTATTTTTTAATTTCTGGTAGAAGGTGTTTTTGAAAAGTATACACCGCTGGAGTGGCGTGCTTTAAATGGTCACTTAATGATTGCAATAATGTCAAATGTTTCTTAACATCCAAATCAAATAACTACGAAGAAATTCAAAAAGTAAGAATCAAGTCAAACAAACAACTTAGTAAATGATTATGTGACATGCATTTATGACTAATTGGTGGCTTGGAGTTATCGAGTCCAAAGACATCAATGAAGGAGACAACTTTGTACACTTCTTCCCAGCACAGTCTTCAAGTTTTGAAAGGAGGATAAGTCATGGGTCACTAATGAAAACATGTTATGGATTCTTTCTCCGTTCAAGCTATCGACGGCAACTGGTCGAGTGCACAACATTAATAAAGACCTCAGTCAAGAACTTAAGAATAAGACCTTCATGCAACACACCTTCATAAATAATTGTTGTGTTTGATAATGGTTAAGACTGGCAACAATTTGGATTCTTCAGTCAGTCCAGTGAAAAAAGGGACGTAGGCTGTGTAATTTGCCTATATTCAACTAGCCACTGACGGGATATATTTTGATTTTCATGTAACGCCTATGCTATGCAAGTAAAACATTAAATCTACAACTATTAACTGATTTTTTCATTATCAACAAATTACAAATTAATGTATGGCAGCAATGCACCAATCTGTACTTGTTAATACATAGCGAGCAAGGCTAGTGGGAGATTATTAGAAAAAGTAACTTTTTGGAAGTTGAGTTAGCAATGTAGCTTACGGGACTTTTCCCGTTGCTGTCACACTGGGAAGTCGAAAAGTAAAAACTTTCCGAACTAGTCAGACTTGGTTCGATCAGTGAAAAGAGAAACGTAAAATAACCTTGAACAGTTTATCGTGATTGGTTGGTAGGCCTAATGTTGCCATTGACTACAAATTTTGGAATAAGTCGAAAGGTATAGACGTCCCTCTGCCTTTCCCGGAGACGTGAACGTAAACGTGGCGGTGGATTCGTTTCCAAACGGAAGAAAACCTCAAGAAAACATTGTCGTACCTTAGTACACACTCTTGCCACAACAGCGCACAATAGTTTTGCAGGAAGGTGGCGCCACCGCCACGCGCACACTTTTTCTTTTCGTTCTGAAGTGCCATGTGTGACGGCTTCGAAAAGTTATTTATCTCTTTACTTTTTCTCTTTTACTTTCCTAACTTCCCAGTATTTTGTACCAATTTGTATCGCCAAACAAAGAAATTCGCAGGAAAGACAAAATTAAAAAAAAAAATCTCTCAGTTGGCCTATAGAAAACTAGTTGCAGATTAATGTCACAAAACACAACTTCCTATGTTGAATGGTGTGCCTTGGCAAATTGAAGTTTAAAATTATTTTGAGGTGGCAATATTGGCCGTGCACCGGATCAGAAAAAAAGTTTTGATTTTCTAAGTGAGCCAGGTTTCAAAGCCATTCACTATATTTTGACTTGGTAGAATATTTTGGAAAATAGAAAAATGCGGTCGAATAGCCTTAATAAATTATTTTTTATATCAGCCAATGCATTCTATTAGGTTAGGCCTACCTACTTAAATAGATGCCTACATGATACATGGATGTGGTATTTGAGATGCTATGTCCAGGGCTACATGTTCCTTTATTTTTTACAGGCTATTGCAAAACTAGGATGGACTGAACCTACTCTTATACAAGAGCGTGCTATTCCTCTACTGTTGGAAGGAAAAGATGTTCTTGTTAGAGCCAGAACTGGATCGGGTAAAACAGCAGCTTTTGCTATACCTGTTATCCAGAAAGTTTTGAATTCCAAACTGGTAAGGGAACATAGATTTACGGTAATTTTATTGTATATTATGTAGTTGTACATTGCAAGACCACACTTGATGACATTTACTGCAGGCCTACAACTTGTTTTTGTCGGTTACGGTGCCGGTGGGGCCTACCGGTATATGGAAACCTAGGCCTATCTGTAACTATTCTTGGCTGCTATAATTCTTTTAAATCAATGGTGTGTTGTTGCAATTTACTCCACAAAATGTTCTTTGTTAACACATTACAAGCTTATGGTTCAGTATTGTGGTAGGCCTAATTTTTTATTTTAAAGAAAAAATGTATTTCAATTTTCAGTTAGTACGCGAACAAGCCATTACTACTCTTGTACTTGCTCCCAGCAAAGAACTCTGTCAACAGATCTATTCAAACTTTATAGAACTTACTACAAAATGTTCACGAGAAGTTTGCTGCATAGACATCTCACCACAGGTACCTACAAAATATTATCAAAGTTCAGTATTGAGGTCACTAGCCTTACTTTTCAAAAGTTGTGTGCTATTGGATTGCTAGTGCTGCTTGTCCCAAAAAGTAGCTTTCAGTAGCTTCGCTTCTTAAATTGCTAGTTTCCTTTAAATATAGTGCACTACTTTTCCGCTACATGTTCGTGTTTAAAACTACCAATCAAGTTTTAAGGCTTCTTTTAAAAGCTTGTCATTGAGCCGAGATGGTTTTGGTTCGAATTAGGTGTCGATTAAACGGTTAGAACTATATTGTAACGTTGCCTACAATAGTTTCATTTCACTTTGCTCATTTTCAGCACAATAGATATTCTTTCAGATAGTCTCTTAAGCACTCTAGGGCTAGGCCAAAAAACATTCACATTGAACTTGTAGTCAACAAAGGGTTTCTTGCGGAAGCACAGTGAAAGAATGTAAGTAGCCAGTGAGGATCAGAGCACTGGACAGAAACGAGCTATTAATATCCTAGAATGTCCCACGGGAGGGGGGGGGGTAAATAAGACACCTGCAAACCGGTAGCGGTAATTATAATTTGATTACGATCCAAATCAATAATCTAGCTTCTACTACTCAATATTGAAACCTCTTAACCGGCTTTTTGAGTTACATCCCTGAAAAAGCAAGCAAGATGCACACTAATTTTAAGCTGCTAAAATTCAAACCTACATACTTCCGATGTGACAGATAGCTAGAACTTGTCACTGGTCATCTTTCCGCGATGCAGAGAAAGAAACATGTTTGCTCTCTAGAGCAGTGGTGCCTAAACTTCTTGAGTCGCGGGTCACATAGTCTAGAAAAGTTGTGCGGGCCTCGATCCAAAAATAGGAAAAAATATCTTCTCTCTTGCCGCTCCGCCTACTGTCCTCGCTACTGAAAATAGTAACATGTTACAAGTAGCGCGCTACTAGTAGTGTGCTACTTAACAACACTGCTACTTTCAACTGTCAAGTAGCTGTAGCTGTAGAAGTGGTACTGTTTAAAAGTAGCTTTAACAACGAGATGGATGTGCCTGTAGCCGACCTGCTAACTTTTTATGTTTGGTTCAAAGCTAGAGACACAAATTCGAAGAGCGTCCTGAAGATGAGTCAGTTAATCTGATACACTGCTTATTCATATTGCTGTTATTGCCGGCTATCCGTTCGTGTCTCCTAGTTAGTTACTGTTTGGCTGTTTGGCTCAGGACACATTTCTTCAAGCATGGTTTGAATGCATGCACTGTTTTACAAACTCGCCTTCACTTAATGGTTTGTTGGCTTTTGCTATTGAATATGAAACTCAATAACTAGCCCAAATCTGTAGATACATTACTTCAGCAGCGTAAAAATATTTTGCCAAGCTTGCAAGCCTTTTTTTTTTTATCAATTCTACTCTTGCATCAAAGCAATGCACTGTATATTTAAGTAATCACAATGTATTTTTATTATATTCTTTTAACACAGCCATACTT
Source organism: Sweltsa coloradensis (assembly GCA_024449915.1). Taxonomy (NCBI): domain Eukaryota; kingdom Metazoa; phylum Arthropoda; class Insecta; order Plecoptera; family Chloroperlidae; genus Sweltsa; species Sweltsa coloradensis. The sequence goes on from JAMZAV010000334.1 coordinate 677,222, forward strand.
ACCTTGCAAATTTAACATAACACTTTGTTATTGTGGGAAATGCATTTTCTATTTTAGTCATCACAACATGTAATTGGGCCATTTAACGTGTAAATTGATATTGGTTCTGCGGGCCACATGGAATGCATCTGTGAGCCGTAGTTTGGGCACCACTGCTTTAGAGTCTAGAGCAGGCAAGGGACAGTCCGCAAACAACGTATGTGCAAGTGAGACGAGATTACTAATTACTAGCCTACCAAGCACAAGCAGTGAAACTCGGAGACTCAGAATGTTTGCGACACTGCTGCAGGACAATTAATTTGGCAATGCTGACTTTTTACAACACGACGTGATTGTGCTACTTGTGAAGTACCAAATACAATGAATAGTTGAATAGGTCCTACTAATTTTTAATGCCATGTTGGCATGTATTTTCCTTCCACCTTTCACTAGGCAAGTGCTATTGGTCGCCACAGTGGTTTTGAGGTTTCTTTCTTTTTTAAGGATTAAAGCAAAGGCAGAGATCTTCTGTCAGACAAAAATATGCATAGGCCTACTACCGTATATGGTAATTATGATGTTGGGTCCGTAAAGTTCAACTGGTTCCTTCACGCACAAACCGTTTTGTTATGGTGAATTTTTGTTCAATTTATAAGCCTTACGGGAGTGTTTTTTCGGAAGCGACTATGGCCGGGTGAGCTGGCTCTCGCACCCGAGCTTTGTTACATAGGACTGCCGACTGTCAAGTCAAGTGTCATGTAGCAGGCTCAGGTGGCAAAGATCAGATGATTGATATGATAAACGTCATGCAGAAAAGGGTAGACCCTGTGGTTAAAATGTACAGAAAAAGATGGATATACACAGTGGTAAAATTGGAATAATTTCTTTAGGGGGGTGGGGGATGGTTTAAATTTGGATAATATCGACGTGCATGGACTTGCGTGTGCTGTAAGGGGTCTGGGACAAAACCCGAGCCGGCAGAGGCGAAATGTTTTTGGGGCCTTTGTTGAGTTTTTCCCTCAAGATAGCTTGTAGTGCGATCTGAGACAGGGAATTGCAATAATCTATAGGAAACGTTTTGATAGTGCGTTTCTTTCTAAGGAATTAATATTTGCTACATTTTTGTTTTGTTTTAATAAAAGGTGGGTATACTGCGTATAACCACGCTCCATTACAAATTAAGAACTGGGGTAGACGAATGTCTACATTATCACGGGCTCCGCGGAAATAATTGTTGTCCTTTGTAAATCAGTTTTTAACTGAATAGGATAGGCCTAGATATTAAAAATAAATAAAATAAATAAACCACTCGTAATCACGGTGTGTAGAATTAACCATTTGTGTGTTTAAAATGTGCTTGTAGTCCACCGGCATATACAATATCAGGCCATGCGTGTAAACTATAAACAGTAGTCTAGGTATGTTGTCTAATCTGTTTTTTTGCGTGTACCCAGATGGATGTGAATGTTCAGCGACCTTTGCTGATCGAGCGACCTGATATTGTTGTTGCTACCCCTGCGCGAGCTTTGGCCCATCTGAAAGCAAAAAACATGGATTTAGCGAAATCTTTGGAAACCCTTGTCATTGATGAAGCTGATCTCATCTTCTCATTTGGATATGAAGATGAAGTAAGAACACTTTTGGAGTAAGTACGGCACTAATTTTAAGCCAAGCAACAATTTATGATTTACTATTTTTTTTCCATTTAGGTTTCAAGTAGGCTTACATTATTTATTTGAAACTACAATCCTAGTAGTGTCTTGTCACTCTTGTGTAAAGTTTTCCTTTAACTTTACAAACAAAGGAAGGTCTATCTGTTTGCATTTATGTACTATACTAATCCTGATGGAAAAGCCAAATGGGCCTACTGATGATCTATTAATATTATTAAATGAAGTTAATTATCCTTTTATTAAATTCTTTTCAGATATCTTCCAGCAGTACACCAATCAATTCTTGCTAGTGCCACTCTCTCGGAAGATGTACTCGCGTTAAAGAAACTCATCTTGCACAATCCCGTGACCTTGAAACTGGAGGAACCTGACCTCGCACCAGTTGCACAATTGTCTCATTTCTACTTGGCAGCTGAAGAAGAAGAAAAGGCCACCATACTATATGCACTACTCAAACTACGCCTTGTCCGAGGAAAAACTCTCATCTTTGTCAATTCTGTAGATAAATGTTACAAGTAAGAGATTGTATAATTAACCTACTTGTGTGACACACGAAAAATTTTGATTTGATATCGATCAAAATGTAATTGTTTGTAGGCCTCAAAATTTTTTTTTTTCAAAAATTCAAAAATTATCTATTTTGTGGCCAAATAGCGTTGATAAGATATCACATCACTATAAATCCATTTAACTATTTTTACGGTCTCACAATCACGTTTTATGACCCAGCACCTCCATAATATGCACCAGCTAGGTAAATTTAATTTCGACTACCTCCACCAAAATTACGAAATTTTGCATTTTTTTGTGTAAATTTTGATATTTTGATATGAAGCCCGATATCAAAAATATTTCCACTTATCGATATCGTATCGAAATATCAATTTTTTGCCCAGCCCTAGATTTTACTAGAAACAAAGTTGGTCATTGTGATGCTTTAAAACGCACAGATTTTCACCAACATTACCTTGAAGTAGGGATGACATGGCAGAATCAATTAATCGATCCCGGATTGATTCCTGTCTGCATCGATTCCAAATTGGAAGAATCAATTTCTCACTAGACAGATTAAATGTTTGCGCGTCGTGTTTTGGGGCGTGGCAGAGCGATGAACCAAGAGTCTACTGTCCCTCCCTCTCCCGCCAGACGTCAATCGTAACACAAAGGCAGGCAGTACGGTCAACAGGCGACGGCACAATGTTGCGAAATATATTCGTTTCGTGACGTATGTCTGGCGAGTCGTGAGACACGCCTTCACGGGCTCCACGGAAATATCGCTGCGTATCATGGGTTCCGCGAAAAATGACCACTAAAATAACTGTGCATACAATTAAAAAGTTTTTCTTGGGACTCGATTCCGAATCTATTCTTCGGTCACAATGAATGTCATTCCTACCTTGAAAGAGAAAAATTTTGCGGGGGGAAAGCCCCCTGACCCCCCACTTAACCTTTGGTACATTCATTAATTAGTTGAACCCCCCCCTTATGAATTCCTGGATATGCCACTGTCTATATAGGCCTACTATATCTTCATTAGCTTCTTAAGACTGACTCAAGGAGGGCCTCTAGTTCTCTATGTCATTTCATTTCTTGTTTTATATACCTCAGCATTCAATGTTATTAGAAACAATACATAAGCCTGTATTAAACAATGTCTTTTCAAAAGACTTAATAGATATTGCATTTGCATAATAATAGAAACAGAAACATTCTTGTCCATGTTCTCTGGTACTTCAAGAGTGTTCATTTTCTCTATGAGTTTATTACGATACACCAAGTCGAATGCCAATTTAAAGTCAATGTACGTCACCGAAGTGGACATCTTCATGCTAAAACCTTCCTTTACATCTTGCTGTAAGTAGGTATGCTATTTGATCTAGTGATCTATAGTACGTAGTAATTTATGGAATACAGTAAACCCTCGTTAGTTCGAAATTGAAGGGACCCCAAAAAAGCCATTTCGAAATAAAAAAATTCGAACTAAGCATATTATTTAAAAAAAATATATATATATATATATATATTTTAAAAATGATTTGTACCTAGGCCTAGTTTTTTTGTGATTTTACAACTGTCTAGGGGATAAAAGACAGGCTAAACTAGGAGCTAGGAAAAGGCTAACAATGTTATTACCTGACACAAGTTATGATAATAAAAATGTGTTACCTACACAAATTTTATTAATTAATTTGCATTTACATATTGTGCTGAAGGCTATGTCATTTTTCTAAATTTACAGTTCTATGTACAGTAGTATTTAATATGTAGGCCTACATTATTTACATCTTGTTGCTTGTGTACCCAGTAGGCTAGGCTAGGCTCGAGGAAGTTGTCATTCCTGTAGAAAGAAAAACCGTGGTTAGCACTAGGCCTAGGAAAAGCTATAAATTTCATTGTTAAAGAAAGATTGGATTTAAATTCACATACCTCACGTCGAACTTGAAGGTCGGAAAAAGTCTCCCATCATCCTCTGCACTAACTTCTGTCTCGAAGTCTCCCGAACGAATTTCGCAAGTCCATCAAATTGCTCCAAGGTCAGCTCTGTGGTATCCTTCGTCGCGATGTAGGCCTCCAACACAGCAAGCGCGTTGCCGACTTCTTGCCTGGTAGGGGCAGGGCGCTCGATCTCGTCGGGTTCATCTTCATCGTCGCTAATAGGCGTGCTGGTACTAGCCTAGGCCTATCGGATGGCCCTGGTTCCGACTCATTTGAAGGCTGGTCTTCAGGCTCTAACTCCACGGCCGAAGTTGCAATGTCTTTGTCTACATTCACGTAGTCGTTGAAGCTGGCGCCAAACTGTGCATGGTCACAATTCACAACAAACACTCGCAAAACACGTAGTCGGCTAACAACGGAACAAACACTTGGCGATGCAACTGTCGTGAAAGCTTGAGACGTAGGCCTACTGTGCAATGCCACGGGCGCGTCGCCTAGGTGTTGATGTCGCCAGGCTGCAGTAGCTGCCGCCCGGCTGGGCCAGTCCAGTCACGTGGTGCGTGCGCATCTCCTTTGTCGTCGCTGCAGCTAGCCATCGGTTTGTTTTCGTGCGGCGTACTACAGACCGTTCAAAACACATTTTCCGAATTCGAACATCGGAAAAATTCTCGGAAAAGTTCTTCGAATTAACCACACTATTTCACACGTAAATTGACCGTTAAGGCCAAGATATTCTTTCGAATTACGAAATAAACCGAATTTCGAATAAACCGAATCTAATACACTGTTAAATCCTATACTGACCGTCGGGACCGATGTTTTCGTTCGAAATAAAGCATTTTTCAAAGTAACCGAGTTGGAAGTAACGAGGGTTTACTGTATATAACTATTGTAGTAAACCTTATAACAGGGGCAAATTACTGAAAAGGGATTGTTTTACACATGGCTTATTGGCTTGGCAAATATCTTTTGTATACAGAGGAAATGTTCTGAATGAGGGTTTTGTGTTAAAATCTATTGTTAGAGACTTGTAGGCCTGTCTATAAGTATTCTTTAAGTCGTCCTTTCCAACCCCTTTACTGGTACTCTTTTACAGGTTTTTCAAGAAGTGGTAGGCCCTACTGTATGATATTAATTGAAACACTAATGATAATTTGTTTGGTAGGGAAAGATTGATAGGAGGCTAGGAGCCGACAGCTTACCTTGAAAGAGTTTGGTGGCTGTGTAGAGTTGAAGCTCACATAAATATATTTACAAATAATATTATGACGAAACGTTTTAGCTTGATCAGCCTTCTTCACCCACCGGAGTTGAGAGAGTAACTGACTAAATAAATGGTTACTATTTACAAATATGTTGGCTACAAGAAGTGCTGTGGAGAGGGGAACTAGAGAAGGTCAGTCAGGTAAGGTAGTTCCCCCTAAGGTTAGCATAGGTTGAGATTGGGAGGCTCACGGGAGCCGATCACCATTTGGTGGGCCAATTCCCACTTCCTGAGCTCTCCTTAACTGTAGTTTATTGGTAAGGCTTTTTGAACAAGTGAGCGTAGCGAACGTAGTGATTTCCATTCGACTTAAACGGCCCTAATTGTTTTTCTGCGTGCGTGTGTGTGTGTGTGTACGTTGAAAATCAGCCGAATCGCTGAACAGATTGCGCTAAAATTTTAAACAGACATCCGGTACGAGTTTATTGAGAACTGCTAACAAAATCAGCAAGATTCATTGCGATTTAAACCTACAAGAAATGATAAACTGAAAAATAGACTTCCAATGTTTAGAAATTATTTTAACGACAATGTTTTAGATTTTGAAAAGATATTTTTTGTTTGTTTTTCGCCTGGCCGTGAAATGCCGTGCCCATGCAAGGTCTGTCGAATGTTGGACGTCAAGGTACCCCCAAATTCCGCTCGTAGATTGAGTAAACCTTGCAATATTTTCACGTATTTTGTACTGGCTATGTTTTCCATAGTATTGTCACAGATGATAGACTACACTGCGTTATATGCATTTCAAAACATGTTTAATAATTTTTTAAATACAATTTAGGAATTACAAAATCTTTCCCCGACCAGGGGATTTCTTATTCTCTTCCTACTCGTTCTTTTCACTTTTTACTTTTTACTTTTTCAACTTCTCCGTGTAAAGCGGCCTTAAGGGCGCTTTAGCCAACTAGACTTGGGAAACGCCAAAGTCGTTGTTAGACGAGTGAGCGAGTCATGTGGTGAGTGCCCGGGAACATTTGCATTTATGTTTGATATTTATATTCGTATAAATGTTTTTTTTAGGTTTACGGCGCGTCAACTGTAAGACCAATGCGCCTCTCTAGGCTATGGTAGGTTAGGTAGGCCTAATGTAGGGGGAAGAAAAGTAATGTAACCGGGTACTCAACACATGGCTCACTCACTCGTTTAGCAACGACTTTGGCGTTTCCCTAGTATAATGCTGGCGTTGAAACAGTAATTAAAGCTTAGGTTGTGAATGGCTGCAAGTAGTGCCACTGGTTTTTCATTAATTTGGTTTGCCGTACGATATGAATTTGAATATCAATAATCACGCATATGTAATTGATTATCGATAGATGAAATATCAATATTTTTTACGTCGATCAATAATCAAATAAAAATTAGGCCTACCTATACTTTCTTGCATACGGACACGTATTGTGGACCTTTTGCGAGTGGATCCTTTTGTTCCTTCTTTTTGCTCAAAACGGTTTTTCCACACTAGCGAAGTCTTTCACGAATCCCCCCCCCCCCCCAAGCGTGCCTGGCCGGCCCGACGAGAGCGTGCTACATAGTGTAAACAGATGCTACTCGGCTCGTGTGTTGTCTTTGTGAAGGTTGTACTTCTCGGAAATCTTAGTTCTGGGAAGTTTCATTTCAGCTTTTGTTGTGATTGTCATTCATCATTTATGAGATATTGTCAGTAACTATTCAATGCTCTGATATTTATTACGTGACGAGATGAATAATATTCGACATGAAAATAAGCATTGAAAAGAGTGAAACATTAATAGTAACGAAGAAAAGTAAACAAAATCAAAAGAAGATAATACTACGGGGTGAAGAGCTGGCCATTGCAGAAGCATTTAAATACCTCGGAAGTATACTAACAAAGGACGCAAAACTAGATGCTGAAATATCAAGGAGAATTATATTAGCAGACAAATTTTACCAAAGTGTACGTAAACTATTATGGAAAGAAGAAATATCATCCAGGTGCAAGATGTTATTGTACAAAATGTATTTCCTCCCAATAATATCATATGCATCCGTGACATGGACAATAGGAGGAAAGGAAGACAACAGATTACAAGCAGCAGAGATGAAATTTTTAAGAAGTTCTGTAGCCTTAACAAAAATAGACAAGGTACGGAGCAAAACAATAAGAAACAAACTAGGAGTGGAAAGTTTACGAAATAAAATAGGAAAAGAAAGACTTCGATGGTATGGGCACGTACGAAGAATGAAACAAGATAGAATACCAAGAAGAGAATTTGAACGCACATGGGGAGGAGTAAGAAGAGTTGGACGCCCAAGAGATAGATGGAGGGACCAAATAAAATGGAACATTGAAGAAAGAGGGAAATCATGGGAAAGAATTAATGAAGAAAGACTCTGGGAGGATAGAAAGAAATGGAGAGAACTGGTAGAAATGCCTGTCATAGAAGACATCGAAGTAGATGAGGAGGTGTTGAGCCTGGCTAGCAAACACTGAAAGTCTACAGCCCGAGAAATTGGTGATACGTCACCCCCCGACCTGACTTATGTTGGAACCGGGTGTTTGATTATTATTATTACTTTGGAAGACGGCGTAATATTAGTGTGAGAGAACTGATAAGATGTGTGGCTCGTTGGTATTTGTGTGGCTCGTTGGTCTTGTTGTTAGCGTATCTGCTTACAATGCAGAAGGTCCAGGGTTTGATTCCCGCTAAAGTCAGTAGTTTTTTAACTTCTGATTTGGACTTAAGTCCATCAGTTCGTGTCTTAGGAGTTTGTAAACGGTGACTTTGGAGCCGTCCTAGCAACGAAGCACATAGTAAATTCAGAGTTGTTCTAAATCGGCCTTGTTGATTCTGGCGTTGATTCGCGGGTGTTCGCACTCTCCATACCACTGATTGCTATATTTCCTATTACAAATATCGATCTTTGGTTGGTTATCGTTCACTCGTCGATTGCGTCGGGGCCTACAGGGTTGGCTTGGTCGCTTTGATTTAAAGTCCTCCAATGAAAATCAGTTATATAACTGAGTGGATAGACTCTAAATACAATTTATTTATTTATTTATTTTTATTTATTGTAGCACTGCGGAATGAAGAAAAGCAATACCGGGGTGGGGCGGAATGCATCTCGATAGGTGCTTGTGTAACACTCGAGTGGCTTACTACAATATACCAGGCGAGGTTGAGCAGCGCGGCGAGTGAAGCCGCCCAGCAACACATGCACGCCATGCAAGTTGCCTACACTGCAGCAGGGCAGGGGCGATGCATCGCGCCTTATGCGTGTTGTTGATCTTGCAGTGGACGAATTTTTCACGGAATAAAGCAATTAATTAATTTCTTGACTTGAAATATTTTATAATGTTCTGCAGAGCGAGCTGTTAATTATAAAATTTTGGAAGTGCGAGCTTTGGGAAGACTGAATCGATTATATTGATCGTTTTGGGAAAAAATCGTATCGATCGATATATCAATTATCAAACAGCAACCCTTTAATTAACCCTCACTGTGTCATGCCTGTGCTGTTCGTTCGTTACCTCAGGGATAATGATAATAATGATAACTTGAGATTTAGCACCCTGTGCTCTAAGATTAGTCGTACTAAACACACAAATTAATTTTACAGGTTAAAGCTGTTTCTCGAACAGTTTGGTATCTTGACATGTTTGCTCAACTCCGAGTTGCCTGCATCCATTCGTTGCCACTCGGTGAACCAGTTTAATCAAGGCACCTATGATATCATTATTGCATCAGATGAACAAGCTCTTGAAGGACAGAAACAAATACCAGTACTTCCCAATACGTAAGTAGAAACTAACAATGTTAACACGGATTCGAAATAGCTTTTTTTAAATTCTCAAGTCTAGTTCTTTAGTTTAGTTTAGTTTTAAGTCTCTATCTGTAGTACCTGGATCCAGGTCACAAAAACAAAATTAATTTCAAGAATTTTACCATACATACCACAAGCTTCCTTGCATATTTCATATTGTGTACTATTAATTTAGACTATAACTTTGCCAACATGTTGTGATTATTGACGCATCTAGGTGCCCGTTAGGGCGCCGCAGCCAAGCCGCGGTGCTGAAAGAACATGTCTGAAAAGTTGGCTGAATGAAAGAAGGCCTTTAAAATAACAGAAAAAAAATTGTGAATTTTTTTGGGCGGGACATAACCTCACTTTTGGAAATTATATTTAGATTTTTGGACAAAAGTGTAATATACAAGACTAGTTCAAAATTGAATTTTGAGAACCGGTTTTCTGGATATAGTTTCTAAACACCCCTAGCTACAACTTGACTATAGCTAAAATAGTTTTCTGAAAATAACAGTTGGTGTACGAATTTTTTTGTCAAACGGTACAAAACTCGTATGTGTACCGTTTGACAAAAAAAATCGTACATCAACTGTTATTTTCAGAAAACTATTTTAGCTATAGTCAAGTTATAGCTAAAGGTGTTTAGAAACTATATCCAGAAAACCGATTCTAAAAATTCAATTTTGAGCTAGTCTTGTATATCACACTTTTGTCCAAAAATCTAAATATAATTTCCAAAAGTGAGGTTATGTCCCGGCCAAAAAAGTTCACAATTTTTTTTTTCTGTTATTTTAAAGGTCTTCTTTCATTCAGTAAATTTTTCAGACATGTTTCTTCGACTAGCAAATTATCGGCCATAGGTGGTACAATAGCCTTAATCGTTTGTCCAGGATTATATATGTACATAAAAAGATCAATTCTATATTCAGGGTTGTACAAAATTACTTTCAAGGATCGTGAGTGCAAAGTCGAGTTCAATTTGTAAGCTAAGGTATGCTACTGACTAAGTACCCCACTGAAAATCAGTTATATAACTGAGTGGGTAGACTCTAAATACAATTTATTTTTTTATTTATTTTTTACTATCTACTGAAACCGTATGATTGTGTGTATTGTTACACCTTCCTTGCCCAACGCAGTACTTTCAGTTAATATTATTAATTAATTTCTACACTTAAGTGAAAAGCATTACCGTGACCAACTTATGATTACTTCAAAATGAGTGGTCACAACCTATGGTAGCGCAATTAACAGTATATTGGAAAACTCACGACCCAGAAAGTAATTTTGTACAACCCTGAATATAGAATTGATCTTTTTATGTGCATATATTATCCTGGACGAACGATTAAGGTAAAAAGTATCAACATAAACACTTTTATGTGGTCTGTTCATGGTGATTGGACAACAAAATAATAAATAAATTTCAAAGGTCGTAACCCTGATTGACCCCGGTGACCTTGACTTTAGATTATGTATGAAATTCGTGTTCAGTGTTTAAATTCCTTTCAAATGAGTCATCACAAGCTATGCTTCCTAGCATTTTGAACGTATTTTAGAAATAAGGGCAAATGTAACAATTTTGGACACCCCTGTTAAAAATAATAATTTTTTAGATTTAAATAATTAATTGAATTAAGATTTAACCAAAATGTTTAAATACCACCCTTTTACTTCTATAAGGCTCACCCCTAGTCTATTTGAAAATAATGTCTACCCCTAACTTTGCACCATGGTCACCCCTGGACGGGAACATTTTTCGATGCGGACCCACGGGCAAATGACTCATTGCATTTTTCTGAGTAAATGATCCAAAATTCACACTTTTATCACTTATCCCCGAAAGATGAACCATCACAAGCTATAGGCCTACTTAGGTATTAGCATTTTGAACGAATTTTTGAAAAAACAATTCTGGACATCCCTGTTGAAAATAATACATTTTTTAGATTTAAATAATAAAATTGAATAAATACTTAAACAAAATGTTTAAATACTACACTTTTACTTCTATTAGGCTCACCCCTAGTCCATTTGAAAATAATGTCAACCCCTAACTTTGCACCATGGTCACCCCTGAACGGGGGCAAAAATCGATTAAGACCACCTGGCAAATTACTCAGCACGTTTTTCTGAGTAAATGATCCAAAATTCACGCCTATCACTAAACCCCGAATGGTTTGTCTAACTAACCAGGCTACTGGCCTCTTAGATGAAACTGATTTAAATATTTCCCATTGTAAATGAATTTCAAACAAATCCATAAAGCAATGTAGGCTACAAATTATGAAGAGTTTCAGTTCCCGAAACAAGTATAGCCTTATTATTAGAGGTCTGTGTAAATGTTTTTTTCCCCCCTAAAATTTGTTTTCAAAAATGTAAAAAGTGGTGTTATATGTTTTTATTTTATTTTGCATTTCTCGCATGGCAAAACAGGAGGAAATTCCAATATGCACACAAATCGCCATTGTTTTTATGGCACAGATGTCACCCAAGGATTGTTTCTGCAGTCTTTCATATTTTTTTTTTTCGTTTCAGCTTGTATTTAAGTAAGAAACAACTCAAATTGTCATCAAGTTAAGATTGAAAGTTTGTGATTAGTGGAGATAATGTTGATTTTGTAAGAGGAAAAAGCAAAATACGGTTTTATTTTGCAAAATAATGGTTAATTGGGTGTTATAACCACTTAGCTGTGTTATATGGTTTTACTATCATTTAGCGGTGTTATTTAGGTTTTATTAAATAAAACAGTAATTATTCTTTATAGAAAACGCAAGAAGGATAAAGATTCTGGGGTATCTCGAGGCATTGATTTCCGATGTGTGTCTAATGTCATCAACTTCGATTTTCCACTTGACAAAATCGCGTACATCCACCGAGCTGGCCGGACAGCTAGAGGGAAAAACCAGGTGAGGAAATACATAAGTCAATACTACGTGTTAGATAAGGCATTCTGTATCCAGAACTTGTTAGTTAGGCTTACTCCATGGTGATGTTTGGTTATCATATCATAAATTTGTCTTGTTGGTCTTGTGGTTAGCGTCTCTGCTTCCAAGTTATATGTGAAATCACAAACTTTCAGCGTAATCTTAATGCAAGGACAAGGATGAAGTTCTTACCTATACAAGTGAAATATGGACTACATGGCGGAAACTGTTACCATTTATAATATTAGAAATCCCACATGCATTGACAATACCTGACATCGACGGTAAGAAAAACAACCACTCATTGGTTCAACTAAAGAAATTGACATTGGCATTCATTTGCCAGAAATACCTAGAAAATGAATGGCTACATCTGTATACAGATGGATCAGCATCCCCAGGGGAAGGAAATGCGGGCGCAGGGATATACAGCCGAGAATTTGAGGCTTCCTACCCAGCTGGTGCTAATGGAAGCAATTATGATGGAGAAATCCAAGCAATAGTTGAAGCACTATTGAAACTATCAAAATCTGAAAACCGGAAAATTGTGATCCTATCCGACTCCAAGACTGCCATTGCAGCCATTGCAAATAGGGAGGAAACAGAACCCGAAATTAGACAATGTAAACTACAGATTCTACGACTCATGAATGATGGGAACAAAATTGTGCTACAATGGATACCGGCCCACTGTGGCATAATTATATGGTATTGAGAAGGCCGACTACTAGCCAAACAAGGTAGCAAAAAGCAACAAGAAAGTAAAAAACTGTCACATAAATCTCTCAAATCTCACCTGCATGCGTCGACAGACAAAGCAGTCCGTAAGGAATGGCAAGAGAGTGGGCAGAATAAACTGTGGGAAGATTACACTAGAATGAGGCCGACTGGTAAACGTAAGTGCTACAGTAGAAAAATAGAGACAGCTCAATTCCGGCTTCAAACAGGACACGACCTACTCAGAAAGCACCTCCATAGATTTGGAATTTTTGAATCTAGTGTCTGTCGGATGTGTGAAGCTGGGGAACAAGACAGGAAACATCTTTTTCAATGTAGTACATATATAAAGCTTGAACGCGACAAAATGCCAAATGGCATGGATCGGAGCGAACAGGAGTCCTATCTCTACTGGCTAACTAGAAAACACATGATGACATGAATAATGTCAATTGTTGGCATATGAAAAGAAGAGAAGATAATATTGTCATGTGGCTGTACCTGTTTAATATGTTATCCAAAATAAGATTGGAGAAGGGTTGACAGGTTGGGAAAGCAAGGAGAACATAAATCCCAGACTGAAGGGCTGAGGGCAACAAAACTTTTCACCTGCTGATGACAACTGCAGCTAACTAGGAAAATGCTTAAGTCCCGCCGCGTTGTTGGATGAGCGTATTTGGTGCATTGAGCTGCCATGTGTTATGCTGATTTTCTGTTGTTCTGTGAAAAAATCATTACTTTGTTGAAGATTTTTTTTGAATTAATTTAAATTAAATAAAAAATTAACTTAAATTTTTTAATTATTCGTAATTTAAAAAAAGAAAAAATCGTAAAATTGCGATTTTCATAAGAAATAATTATTCGATTGCGCTCAAAAACGTGGCAGTTCTAAGTTCAGAGATTTCGAAGGTCTCCAGAAAATTTCATCGCAATTGGAGTATTGGTTTAGCCGGAATCGTGTTGACAAACACACAAAAATACAAAAAAAAGAAAGAAAAAAACATTCCGGATTTTTTTCTCCAGTAGTGTAGTGAAATGGAATCTTCGCTTCGCTCGCTACGCTCATCCAAATATTCTCTCCCAGACTAGGAAATCTTCACCAAAATAGCCAATTGGTCTTCTCAACTAGGTTGGATGGAAGATAAGGCTTAGCTGGCCTTAATCTCACCTAGAAAATAAATATGTTTGTCTATCTATCTTTTAATGCTTTCATTATTAGAAAAATAATATTTTAGGATTGTTATCTTCTTCTATCTTATACCACCTGACACTGTAAGGGAAGTGATATAATCAAATCAAATCTATCTATCTATCTGTATTATGTAGTATCAACCAGTGCTTACATACAGTACCCCAAATAATTTTGCCATTTGGTAGGTATTTTAAATTTGTTTAAATATTCAAAAGTTTACTTTTTAAATACAATTTGAAGAAGTATTGATTTTCCCTGCAACATCCAACATTCCATACTCCCATCCCTAAGAAAATGACTGAATCAGTGAATTGTGATTTGTTTTAGGGAACTGTATTGTCATTTGTGAGTATTCGGGAACGAAGTCTTTTGGACAAAATTGAAGAACACCTGCAAGATGGTTATTCAACTGAAGAAACTGTTATCAAGTGAGTAGGTCCTATATTATGTTCGTGCATTTAGTAGCAAAGCATAAAAACATTTTTCATTTTTCGGGTTCATCCAGCGGTTCTGGGTTGGAGCCCTATTTTGCTCAAACTTTGATAACAATGGTGTTGTGTAATAACTAATAATACAGTCAACCGTCATTACAACGAACACTAGGGGACCCCGCTTTTTTCTGTTAAAATGGTCAGTCATTTTATTTCATTTCATAATCGATCCCTGTCTTCGACTCTTCGTATTGTTCAATATGACCACTGTGAGACCGACAACACTCGCCCGTGCAATACATCTTGCATTTACCGTATGCGTGTATTGCTGGGCAGAACTCTTAGTGTATGACGCAGAGAAGAATACTGGTTTCAAAATTATTTACATGGCGCAGCTGATCTTGCATCAAATTTGAATGCTGTTCAAGGTCAAGCCTCGCGTCTCTCCCAATGCACGCCCTACACTTCCCGTGCCCTTCTTTCGTTTCAGTTCATTCATTAGCGCCTACTACTTGTTATCTTATCTATAAACACCTAATACCATTTTTGCTGTCATTTAATCAATATCGGACACTTGAATAACGCTGTGAATGAACAAAACAATCAGTTGAACTATCGATTCGGTTGTGGTTGGTTGAGGTCGAAAGGAATGCGATTTTTTCGTAAGTATGTTTGATTAAGCAAAATGGCGTGAGATAGGCCCTAGTCTAGGCATAAACAACCAGTTCATTAACTTTCTCCAAAATAACAATAGTATGCTCAAATTAAACCTAGGGCCTACCGGTAGTAAGAGCCTACCCCTAAGACTCCTGTGTGTTTCCTTTTTCATAAAATTATTCCATTTAAAACTCATTTCTCCCCGATTATAAATAAAATAATAATATACATTTCTTCTTCATTTTTTTTCATTTTCATTTCATTTTGGGATTCATCTGTTCACTTCATTTACAAAGACCTTAAAAAACTTTGCTAATGCTTTAGGAATTTGTAACCCTGTTTCTATACGATTCACATGGTGGTGCAGTCGGCCAAATTTGAACAAATAAATCTGTCAATTTTCACATCTTCAAAATGACAGATAGAAATAGAAGTGTGTATTATTTCCAATCGAGTAGAATTAGGTTTTAAATGTTATAATTTCATGTAAAAAGGAAATGCACGGGTGGGTCTCTTAGGGGGTAGAAGAAAGTGAATAAGGAAACAAAAAGCAAAAAGATGTAATATCCCCCTCAAATACAAAATTTTGTAAAAAACGGCAGCCAAGCTCTCCTTCAAAAGTCTTCGGCTGTGAATGCTGTGAGTGTGAGATATAGAAGTTGAGCCAAGCTTTTCATTCTTTCTCCCTAGTTTCGCATTGAAAAGAACTAAGAAGTAAGATCATTTCGCCTGTTGACGAGCGCCAAGCCAATGATTTCTGTGGTAAAAAAGTTTTCAAAACACCCCAACTCTGCTTGCTGTATAAGGTGCTTCGAGTGTGTAGCGCGCCGCGGCTTGGCTGCCTAGATTATCCAGGGGACTCGAGGCTAGGCATGGGCAAGCCCACCCATTACCAATGTTATCTTTGTACAATACACCTTGTTCACCTCTAAATCAATGCCACAAACAAAATATATACTGTCTTTAGATGAATAAATTTAAAATTCTCATGTATATATTAAGTAGCCATGGGTTATATATGTGCTATGCCCTAGTAATGAAATGCAGAAGAGAGATTGAGTGAGGTCATAAGAGAAAACTTTACATTGCTGTGTTGTGATTGTTTTGTTCCATGATATAAATTCCAACATAATACTGCCATGTTGCTGTCATAACTGAAAGATAACATGGTTTTGCAATTCATTTCTTATCTTCTGTGAGTTATTTTTACTGTAATTTTGTGTTCATAACATGATGACTGTATATAAAAGAATTAAAATTGAATTCTTTTTCAGAGCATACGAGTTCAAACTAGAAGAAATAGAGGGATTCAGATATCGAGCCAAGGACGCTTGGCGAGCAGTTACAAGAATCGCTGTCAGGGAGGCTCGCCTCAAAGAAATCAAAACGGAAATAACAAATAGCCAGAAACTTAAGGTAAGATGTTGTAATCTACTACTACAGTCATAAGTATAGATACGTAAATTTACCGGTTTAGGTTTTTGATGCAGAATTAATCAACATATTATAGTATTTTGTAAAATGCTAGCCTACAAAATGACAATTGAACTAAAAGTTAAGGTTTTCCCACACCTATTAAGAACTACTTTTACATTGTTTTGTTGTTGATTAAAGTGGCTAAGTGAGTTCCTTTAATAATTCACCATTTCCCCAACATTTAGGATTTTGGTTTAAAAAAAAATAATGCTGCAAAATATCTACTCAATTTGAAAATATAAATGCTAAATATTTAAATTAAATTGCTTTTTTAAGGGTGTGCAAATACGAATCTCGAATTCAAAGCAAAATAATCACGAATCTGAATCCAAATGTTTTAACTTTTGATTTCAAAGAAAATTCCAATAGAACGTGGCGCGACGTCAAAAAATGTAAACCGTGACTTCCCTGCGATCTACCCAGGCCTAGATGATACGGACGTAAATCGATAAGTAAAAATAGATCTGTTTGGACTGCCTATTGACGAAAGCAGGCTGTGGCCAGTGGAAGAACAAGCTTGTATATGGTGGTTACTTTGCACTTAATTTTAGAGGTCATTCACGTAATTTCTAAAAATCACTCGCTCACCTTGCTTGTCAAGATAGTGGCTTTTTGGTAAGCTTTAACATACACTTGTCGTTGTTGATCCTTGATCCTTGATTGGCAATAATTATATTTATTTCCTTAAACTGCATCGTTCTCTATTTTGCAAAACCACAGCGTCTATAGGTCACTGATATTAATTACCAAATTAAAAACCATACCATAGAGATATGAAGGTGTGTGTGAGTTGACAAATTTTGCCAGGCTATCTATAAATCTTGATTTAACAAACTTAAAACTAGCAATAGGATTGTTCACTCTATTGTAATGTCAGTTGAATGTGAGGAGGGTTTTCTCACATAAAAATAACTAGGAAAACACCAAAGTCGTTGCTAGACGAGTGAGCGAGCCATGTGTTGAGTACCCTGTAACGTTCCCTTCCTTCCCCTTTACCTAAGACTGGATCTAGACAGTGTTGGTCTTTCCTCCCTAGCCTATCATGGGCTAGATTGGCGCATTATAATAACCTTAAAGTTAACGTGCCCTTATAACCAATAAACTCAAAACCCTATCATTTATAGCCCACCTATATATATATATCTACTTGTATGCAGATGTTCACGCATATTCAACACTTGACTCACTCACTCATCCAACAACGACTTTGGCGTTTTCCTAGTCTAGTTGGATAAGGCGCCCTTATACCCGGAATGTGGGAGACCTGGGTTAAATCCCATGGTCGGGAAAGATTTTGTAGTTTGTGGATTATTTATTATTATTACAGTAAGATCCCTCTTATCCGAGTTGGATGAGACCGGGGCACCTCGGATTTGCGAAAAACTCGGATGGCGTGTTTCATTTGTTTATTTGCTCTCGTAGGCCTAGCATAGGCCTAGCCACACATGTAATGGATAAAGGAACATAAAATACACACGATACACTTCATACAGGGTATACTAAATGAATTAATAGCTTGTAAATCAAGCTCACAAACACACGTACACAATTAGGCCTACATGTCGTAATAAAAACGTATGTCTAGGCCTAAACTCGACGCAGTAGGCCTAGGCTAGGCCTACAATGCAAACATAGGCCTAGGCTAGGCCTAGGCCTAGGCCTAGCTCTCTTTCTCATGTGGGAAAACCTCTCACTACTATATCCCGCGCTGAAGCTCTCGTCGCAAGATAAGCCTGGGAAAGAAAGAACATAAGCCCAGGAATAACAATCCTATGCGTCGTGATAACGAATTTCGTGAATCGGTTGAAAGATGATTGCATTGCGAATTCTACTTCTACACCCAACCATCTTTGTCAGTCAGCTGTGAGTGTGAGTTGGTTGGATCGTACGCGCATCTCGTACTGCGCAGACGGCGGTGTCCAAGATTTATTGCCGCATCTTTCTCTCTTGCACTCACTCGTGGCATGGGCGCGACTCGCCGAGACGGACGGAAGCACGTGATAGCTTACAACGCGCTCTGTCGTCAACTCCAATTACTCTTTAGGCAGCGGGCACGCTCCGCGGGAAAGACCGCAACCACGTAGCGCGTAATTTAAACTGGTGAATTAGTCTATAAACGGCCGCGAAATATACCCGGATCTTAAAATCGGCTCCGGGTAATTTCTGGAACCGGGTACCCGATGTCATCCCTACTCGTAAGGCATGCCCTACAAATGTATGCGAGTACATTTAAAAAAGTGCGGCGCGGCGTCTGTAATTATTTTTATGTTTTATTTACGTATTTAAAACTTTAATTTTTTTTTTTTTTTTTTTTTTTTTTTTGCGGGCGGCTCGGTTAACACGGAATATCGGATAAGAGGAGATCGGATAATAGGGATCTTACTGTATTATTATTGAATATAAGATTTTTAAGCATAAGCCCGCTTTCAAAATTGTGGTCTTATTATTGTTGTTATATTACTAACTCAATCTTTTCTTAACTGCAGTTAATTTTTTGTATTCATAATATGTAAGGTTGCCCATCGATATCGATATATCGATATATATCGATACACACAAATAACTTTGATATCGATATTTGTTTTCTACATCGCGATATTTCAAAGTACCAAAATTGAGTTAATAATGCGTAAAAAATGTAAAAAATTTGGTTTTGAGAAGCTTCGGCATCGAGTAATTCTGCAGTATCCAGTCGACATCGCGTCGTTTGCTGCCTAGAGTGCACACGACACGGTTCGAACTGGCGTCATACAGTGTCGTGGCGATGTGAAGACGCACATGTTGGGGGAACTGCCATGGAAACTATATTTAAAAATTGGTGGGAAAATATCGATATATATCGATATCGTTTGGCCTTTTTTTTTCGATATCGATAATGGATTTTCATATCGTTGGGCATCCCTAATAATATGCAAAGAGAAAACTTTATTATAATAAGCCTATATTATATTTCGTGGTGCTACTTTGTATTGTAATTAATTTTTTATAACTGAATAGGATATACATAAAATAAATAAATGTTAACAGTGTTTGGTTTGTTTCATATTTTACGGTTGGCTCTTCTGAATGTATTGCTCAAGGCTGTGATCTGCTGCAACGCTATACAGAATAATTAATATTAAGCCGTCATTGCTTTTCAATCTTTCTCTCGTTATCACTTGAGAAATCAAATTATGGTTCCGGTTCTCTAGCCTGAGCCCGGTGATGATGGTCATTTGTAGTTGTATCAAGATGTCCAGCTTGATTCATCAAAATACAAACAAACAAATATGTCCCCAAGGATAGACAAAATTGACGAGGGAAAAACAAGAACAAAAGTCGTTGAGTGAAGTCAAGTATATGGGTTTGTATAGTCCAGTGAAAACCTAAAAACTTGGGTATTCTGGCTTTCAATTTGGAATAGGTTTGTTATCCCGGATCTAGGTAGTAGTGGGAAAGTGGTACCGGTACCAACAAAAGAATGCAGATGGCTCAACATTGTTTTCCCAACATAACAACTTTGTCAACTCTATTCACGCTAGCTCAGAGTGGATCTAGCACACGGAGGAACTCTGTGATCTATTTTTGCTTGTGTTGATAAAAGATATGTCTCTTTCATACACAAAGGCAATGTTCCTTTAACCGCACATTCATAGTACCCCCACCACTACAAAGCATCTGCATTCTTTTGTTGGAGCTAGTATACATTCACTATAAACATTGCTGTTGGCATAAGTTCTAACTTTATTCCTCAATATAAGTACAGGAGAGAGGAGACATGACACTTGATTGATGTATCAGCAACACAAGTTGCCTTTTTAATATAATACCTTTGATTATGGTACCGTAATGGTGTTTATAAATGGTGTTCCATTTTGTATAGGCTACTATAACTAATATTTAAGAATAAGATCATGCAAGATGTATTTTTTGTTTGTTTTAGAGCTACTTTGTGGACAACCCACATGACCTGAAATCTCTGAGGCATGATAAAGCTCTGCATACAGTGAAAGTACAGCCACATCTAGCTGACGTGCCAGACTACATTGTACCGCCAGCCTTGAGAAGCCTCACGGCAATGGCTAATCGCCGCAAGCGCGTCCATGGGTCTGGTCATATATCAAAGTCAGTCACCAGAACACAAGCAAGGTACAGAGCAAAGGTTAACAATCCTTTAGAAGTAGATCTGTCTCCACAAACAAAAAGAAGAAGGTAACATTTTTAATAATCAAGTTGGCTAATGATATAATGAATTACGTAGTACGTACGTATATTTGTAAAAGTAAAAGTCATTTGGGATTGAATTTTAATTTCCACACATGTTATTGAATTTGGGTTGTCAAGTTCTTGTTTAACCAGAATGAAAAATGTGTTGAGAATAAAGTGTACATTGTGGTGAAAAAAAGTTATTTTCATTAACCATTGAAGAGGGTTAAGATTTAACAGCTTACTTTCAAAAGTGTAATGTAAACTTAAATCTTTATAATTCCAAAATACCCTTTGTATATCTACTATAATGCTTATATAGGTATAGCTTTAACCCCAATAGGCCACTTTCAACTTACGTTACGTCATAGCTTGCCTCACGTGACCGCGGATCATACTGAAGCAAAAGCTTCTTCCATTCTGACATAAGTATCGACTGAAACTGGATATTTAGAAGTTTCTAGCAGAGTAATTTGCTCAATAATATATTGTATTGTGTTCAGTGTGTTGGTTCTTCTCATAGTTTAGCAACAGGTATAATCACTTCCCATTTGCAGAGCAAAGTCTAAGTGAGGAAAAAAAAAAAAAAAAAAAACACATTGCTGGTGGTGGTGGTCTGCAATTTGTATGGGACAACTGAAGGTTTTATTAAAAAAGGTGTGAAACGGGTCATTTTGCCGTGTCGTCCACCATGCCAAGCGGGCCCTTTTTCAGTTTTTCCTTAAATCCGCCCCTGGTTAAAGACCCTTGGACATTTCATCCAGGCTATCTTCACACCTTGTACTAATAATAGCCTACTTACAGAGTGTGAGTTCGATATTTCAGAACCACTGGGCTCCATCATCAGGACCTGTCCTTATTTTATTATGTACTAGTAAATACGTGATGCGGCAGAGTGACCCATTTCACACTTTTTTTATATGTTTGGTCGGCAATTCATAATTGAAGTATATTAATAATTACTAATTGAGTAATTAGTGATCTATGTGATATACCATAGGAGCCTAACATGCCTATGTTTATGCTTATACACACATCTATTACCGTATTGTTCCGAATAAAGCACGACCTCGAATATAACACGACCCCCAATTTTTCAGAATCATTTCAAGAAAAAAGAAAAAAATCAAAGAAAATTAAAATGTACATGAAACACTTACAACAAAACATTTTGAACAATGTTAGGGCCTAGGCCTATGGTTTTTTACAGGGTAGGGCCCAAGCACAAGCTCACATGTCAACCACAGTTCACCAGTCTGATTCCTGGTCTTCAATGTTTTACGTCGTGGGGGGGGGTGGGGGGTGGTGGGTTATACTAGGCCCTAGTATCTATGGTCGTAGGCCTAGGCCTAGCTCCTTCGCAATCCCTTGCTGATTTGTAAGGCAGAGGAACCTTTCTTTTCCACGCGATCAGCAGTCTTCATTTGTTTCATCTTGAGCATTTCATGTTCTCCTTCATCACTCATTATTACGTTACGTAGACTCTTAGCAACGTAGATAGACAACCCCGACAAACAAAATCTATGTAGGTCAAGCTAGGTCACGATGTGATCACGGCTAAGGATTCTGACGACTAGCAGACAGTTTCGCCCAAGGTTCGGCCGAGTTCAGTGGCTTCGAGTGGGTGGGCGGGGCGAAGCGCAGCAGACTATGCGCGGGAGTTTTATAGAGGCGTGGCCTATGTTCAGAGCGCTATTTCAAATGCAAGCGGCGCGGAAATAACGCGAGTGCTGTGTTTTTGAGATTGTATTTTCGGAAAAAACATCGCGCTATATTCGGAACAATACGTATATATTATTTATATTACATAGATAATATAAAGATAATATAAGAAAACCACAAAGCAAATATAGGAGAGTTGCTAATGCTAGCTTGGGAAAAGTGCACACAGTTGGGTTTCAGATAATTGTACCTTAACAGTTACCATACTAATGTCATTAACATATTTTGCATGAATGTTAATGAAGGGCCATTCTATTGATAAACACACTCAGTTGCAAAGAAATAGCCTTAAACAATCAATTCAGGATAAAAGACCAGAAAGTAAAATTGAAAATTCAAACATGAGTTCTAAATTAGTAAAATTCCCATCAAAACATTTAACTTAGTACTGGTTACAAAATAAACATGTCCTTTCAAGTTGATTTAGATCGTCGAGATCCAACACAAAATTTGCCTTTAAAAATATCTAGGTAGGCCCTACCGGTAGTTGGAATAAATTGCCGACGTTCACAATCATCGAATAAATTATTGTAGGAGATTTCATGATTTTTTGGTTAAAATCGATGAATTGATTACCTATCTCATAGTCTCATAGATTGTTTCTTTGTTAACGCCCACGCAAAAATGGTAAATATGTAGTAGAAGAAGAAGAAGAAGAAGAAGAAGAAGAAGAAGAAGAAGAAGAAGAAGAATATTATGTAGAAATGTGCAAGTGGATTGAAGTAGAATATATAGATAGACATGACTGGGGTGGAAGGAATAGAAGATAAATAGTACAGAGCAAAAGAAGTGGAAATAAGAGCAAAACATTTCATAATGAGCCACGAGGAAAAACGGTTAGGCCTAGATGTGAAAACGGTTAGGCCTAGATGTGAATGTAAACAAAAACGGAAAGGAACCCGAAACACTTTGGCAGCAGAATTTTCACACTTGGTGAATGTGGAGAAAAAGAAGTTAGGCATACCGTGGACAAAGGAGAAACCAAGCAAAGTATGGAAAAAAACATCTCCCAGGAAAAAATTAAAAGTGGTAAATGTGGGCACAATAAATATAGTGTCACTTAATGGCAAACTCAAAGTGATAATTGATGTCATGAAAAGAACAGAAACTGTGCATAGTGAGACAAAAAAAAGTGG